>CM066325.1:104217246-105434764 GCA_033807775.1 Saussurea involucrata
ATAGTGTTATATATAGATAAAGTGCGGTTTATTTTATTTCAACGTATCATATTGTTATATAGAGATAAAGTGCGGTTTATTTTATTTCAACGTATCATATTGTTATATATAGATAAAGTGCGGTTTAGGGACCCTAGTTGTCATTCTTAAAAGTTTAGGACCTAATTGGCATTCTTAAAAGTTTAGGGACCTAAGTTGTCATTCTTAAAACCGTAGGGACCTAAGTTGTCATTCTTAACATTTTTTTTTTATAAAAAACACATTCTTAACAATTTTTTTATAAAATGTGTTTTTTATAAAAAATTGTTAAGAGTGTGTTTTTATAAAAAATTGTTATAGTTTTATGTTTGAATGTGATATTTGTATGTTATAATGTGTATGTTGTTATAGTGTGTTTTTTCATATAAAAATTGTTAAGAGTGTTTTTTTATAAAAAATTGTTAAAAATATGTTTTTATAAAAAAAATTGTTAAAAATGTGTTTTTTTTTATAAAAACACACTCTTAACAATTTTTTTTAATAAAAACACACTCTTAACAATTTTTTTATAAAAAAACTGTTTTTATAAAAAATTGTTAAGGGTGTGTTTTTATAAAAAAAATTGTTAAGGGTGTGTTTTTATAAAAAATTGTTAAGGGTGTGTTTTTATAAAAAAAACACATTTTTAACAAATTTTTTTTATAAAAACACACTTTTAACAATTTTTTATAAAAAAACACTCTTAACAATTTTATATGAAAAAACACATTATAACAACATACACATTATAACATACAAATATCACATTCAAACATAAAACTATAACAATTTTTTTATAAAAACACACTCTTAACAATTTTTTATAAAAAAACACATTTTTAACAATTTTTTTTAAAAACTGTTTTTATAAAAAAAAATTAACAATTTTTTTATAAAAAAACACATTATAAAAACCATAAAACTATAACAATTTTTTATAAAAACACACTCTTAACAATTTTTTATAAAAACACACTGTTTTTATAAAAAATTGTTAAGGGTGTGTTTTTATAAAAAAATTGTTAAGAGTGTGTTTTTATTAAAAAAAACATTGTTAACAATTTTTTTATAAAAACACAATTTTTTTATAAAAACACAATTTTTTTATAAAAGAACACTCTTAACAATTTTTTTATGAAAAAACACACTATAACAACATACACATTATAACATACAAATATCACATTCAAACATAAAACCATACATATCATGCTAAACATAGAACATATTCAAACATAAGTTATAAACACTATAACAACCTACAAATCATATATCTTAACTTAAAATAACATACAAAAAATAACAAATAACATAAGAAAAACATACCACAGAGGTAATACGAGACATCTTCACAAAACCCGAACGCGTATTCCACACGACAAAATTGAGAGAGTGGGAGAAAATTGAGAGAGTTTGATTAAAATTTGAGAGAGTGATTAAAAAAATGAGAGTGCCGTTTTTTGGTCCCCCCTTATATAGTGTGGCCGAAGTAACATTTAGGGTTTAGGGTTCGTCAAAGTGATTTTAGGGTTAACCCTGTGCCGACACGTGGCACAGGAGCCCGCGATCGCGGGGGTCAAAGAAAGTCAAACGCGGACAGGGACCAAAAATGCACACGCGGGCATTCTTGAGGGGGGAAAGCTGGACCGCGGGCATTCTTGAGGGACCAACGCGGGCAAAGTGGGCAAACTTTGGACACGTGTAGCCCACGATCGCGGGGGTCAACGAGAGTCAAACGCGGGCATGGACCAAAACTGCACACGCGGGCATTCTTGAGGGGGGAAAGCTGGACCGCGGGCATTCTTGAGGGACCAACGCGGGCAAAGTGGGCAAACTTTGGTGACACGTGGCCTGGAGCCCGCGATCGCGGGCTCCATCGTGGATTTTTGGGGTATTTTTGTAACATGGGAGAGATTTTGGGTATTTCAGTAAAACGTGATTTGCCTTAGGGTATTTTAATTAATTTCCCTATTTTAAATATTACCAATTTATTTTAAAAAATCAACTTATACATTTATTTGTTGAATTGTTATAATATATTAGTTGTGTACTCCTAACCAATAATAGTATATTAATGTAATTGTTTTATTAAAAAAAATGAAATTTATAGATTATAGGAGCATTTACAATAGCTATTTCACAATTTCTTTAAAATTAGAGTATTAAAAATTAAAATCTTAAAAATATTATATTTAAATTCAATAACTACTTTATTTAACAATTTTAATATTAATATATTATTAAATCATGTTCCGTGAATAGCCGGGATTGAGGAATATCCAAAAAAGGCATTTTGGGAATGTTCTTCGAATGGATCTCTTAGTTGTTGAGAAGGTTGCCCATATTTAATAAGTTTATAGTCTCAATACACTTAAAAAAATTATGTTGGTCCCAATTAGGATTCTACAAGTGTTTAAGTTTGCAGAAAGGGAGATGAATACAAACACAATTTTATACTTTTTAAATTTGTTTATTGATAAATCAAAAACACAATTTACAAATTGTTGCGAAATAAGATAAGACAAACCTAATCTAAACAATCTTGAGAATCACTAAGTTTCTTGCACTAGAAATAGAGAGAGGAAAGTTTGCAGAAAGAATATTCTACAAACAAGCACTAAGAAGGTTTGTTATTTTTTCTTGATTTTGGTCCCTATAAACTTTTATTGCAAGAAAACCCTCATGGTATGCAAAATTGCTTGCTTTGGGTCCCTCGGACCAACTCCGTTAGATTTCCTTCCGCTAAAACCCTCCATGCGACTTACACATGAGGGCATTTTGGTTCTTTTACTTTATATTTTTGTTTTTCACTAAAGACAACAAACCACAGGGACCAAAATTGCAATTTACTCGTATATATACATGCATATACCTACACACACATATATATAAGTGGTTTCAAACGAAAACGCTAACTATTTAAAAAAACACGAGAACGGTTGTTAATGTACAAAACCATACATGATTCACATACAAAATCATATATGATTCACGCGACTTTGCCCCGCGACTTAAGTCGCGGCCAAAGTCGCCCGCATCCATTTTTTTGTCGTTAATGTAAAATCACAATTGATTTTGTATATGAATTTTTATTCTCATGATTTCTTAAATAGTTAGTGTTTTCATTTGACCCTTCCTCTCTCTCTCTCTCTCTATCTCTCTCCCCCTCTCTCTCTATATATATATATGTGCGTGTGTGTGTGTATATATATATGTATATATATAACGCAGGGACCTAAAACCCTACTTTTTTCTCGCTCTCTTCTGCTTTGATCCTCACAACAATGCCATAACAAATAATAGATGAACATATCGTTGAGTTCGAGGAAGCTTTCAGACTCTTTGAAAAAGACGGGGGTGAATGTATCACTATGAAAAAGTTAGGAACAATTATAAGATCTTTGGGTTAGAATCCTACTGAAGCTGAGCTACAAGATATGATCAATAAAGTTGATCAGAATGGAACCATTGATTTCCTTGGGTTTCTAAACCTGATGGCTAGAAAAATGAAGGACATTGATTCGGTGAAGGAAGTCAAGGAAGCTTGCAAGGTCTTTGATAATATATAACACATGGACCTAACCTCTCTTTATGTTTCCCTCCATCATCGTTTCTCTTTTTCTTCTCGAGACACAGGGACGATTTCCATCACTTCTGCTTTTGTTGTGTTGTGTCGTGTGTGTATCAGAGAGAAAGAGAGATGTAGGGGAGGGGGTCACAGTGGTCGGGGATGGTGGGTAGAGGTGTCGACGGAGTGTAGAAGACGGGGGGCGAAGACGAGCAAGGGATTTGTTAATTTTTTGGTCCTGTGATTTGTTAATTTTTTGAGTAAAATCCATTTTTAATAAAAAATAAAGTTAAAATATAAAATGACCCTTGATTTAACGGATTTTTTAACGGTGTTAATGAGTAGGGAGCCAAACCAAACACTTTTGCATATCATAATGGTTTTTATTGTAACACCTTAGGCATATCCCACATCGGCCGTGGACAGGAGAGATGCTGGGTATATTAGTAAACCTTGGCCTTACCAGACACAACGCGTTTTGGGGCCACAAGCATGCGGGTTCCTTGGGAACTCTGTGGTTAAGCGTGCTTGGGTGGGAGTAGTACCAGGATGGGTGACCTCCTGGGAAGTCCTTGCGAAGTCCTTGCCAGGTCGCCAAGAACAAAGCCGTGAGCCAGTGGGGCAAAGCGGACAATATTGTGTCGTGGTAAGCGGGGTGTTACAAATGGTATCAGAGCCACTCCTGTGCCGTTCGGGATGGTGGGGCAAACCTCATCGAGGATGATGAGTCCCTAAGGGGGGGTGTGTGTAACACCTTAGGCATATCCCACATCGGCCGTGGACAGGAGAGATGCTGGGTATATTAGTAAACCTTGGCCTTACCAGACACAACGCGTTTTGGGGCCACAAGCATGCAGGTTCCTTGGGAACTCTGTGGTTAAGCGTGCTTGGGTGGGAGTAGTACCAAGATGGGTGACCTCCTGGGAAGTCCTTGCGAAGTCCTTGCCAGGTCGCCAAGAACAAAGCCGTGAGCCAGTGGGGCAAAGCGGACAATATTGTGTCGTGGTAAGCGGGGTGTTACATTTATGCAATAAAATATTTGTATGAACCATAACCAAGAAAAACAACAAACGACATGAACCAAATGGGCAATTTATTCTTATATTTTTATCCTATTGAAACATTTTAATATTTTACCTCAAATTTTTCATTTCAAATACTAATTACTACGCTTTATCATCAAACATGTTGATACATCAACATCATGATATCCAACAACTTGACTCCAATTTATTTCATGGCTTCTCTACTTTTACATATATAAGTTTAGGGTCATGTTATACCTAATTTGGCATAACATCTCATGCCAAATAATATTGAAAGCATATATACTGCTTTCATAGTGAAAGTACGTGTTTACTTTGTTAGGATACATTGTCTTCACATATCACGGTACATCTAAATTTCTAAACACTCGATGGTGGTTTGTAATACCCCGGGTAAGTTCATTAGTTAAATGTTAGTTCCGTTAAACTTATTTAACTTTATAATTGATGTTTAGGGTAAGTTTGGGTTAATTTATAAGTAAAAGGTATTTTGGTCATTAGTGGATAGTTTAGGGACTAAAGTAGTAAATTGGATTAGATATTATCCCTTTAGGACTTCAGCTAATTCAGAATTCAGCAGATATTTCAGTGTGTGTGTGTGTGTGTGTTTTGAGACCAAAAGAGAAGAAGAAGAAAGCTAAGGTTAAGGCCTAATTTGAAGTGCTTGGAAGTGAAATTAAGGTATGTTCCTTTGTAATTTATGTTTGTAATTGGTATTGGAAGGTTTCTATCGGAGTAGAATCATCAATTTCACATCTAGTAATGATTCAGTCGATTTCTAGGTAGAAAATGGATGAACAGTCAGAGGTTTCCGGATAAGATGAATGTGTCTGGTAGTTTCTTGGGTGATGTCCGGGTAATATGTTGATAGTGTCCGATAGTTCTTTCTTGCAGGTATCCGGATGAATCGACTAACCGAGTAAGTCCTATTTCCTCTAGTTTCCGGATGAAATGAGATACCGGATGATGTCCGGATTGCTTTGGTATCCGGGTATTATCCGGATTTGTTATGTTATCCGGAAAAGTTAGTGTTGCCCGGAAAGTTATTGTTGTCCGGACAGGTTGTGTTGTCCGGATACTTTTGCTGTTTGGTCAATTTGGTGAGTTTAGATGCTTTTGAGTATCCAGTAACCTGTGTTTTGTTAATTATTGGATAGGGAATGAATGAGGACTGAATACTGTGGACTTAACTTAAGTATGGGTTTGCGGGAAATAATTGAGAATAGGATTTAGATAAGTTTATCTAAAGTTCTTGGTCCTAGTAAGTCTTGTGTGTTCTATTTGATAAAGGGATATCTGTACCTATTTGTTTCAGATACTGTGAATCGGAGGTGAAAGCTAAATTCGTTGGAAAAGACCGAGAAGAGTTTTTGTTAAGCAAACAAGTGACTTTTTATTTAAAATGTTTTCAATTGTAATACATATATGTGGAATGAGTGTAATAATGTGCATATTATGTTTATATGAGTATTACACTGCATGGGTGCTAGTTGGCCAGGCTTAGGACCTGTGTATGTTGGCTGTACAGAGGGACAGTGGTGTTGGATGTATTCAGTACAGTGGTGTAAATTAATTAATTGGCTCGCAACCAATTAATATGGCCAAGAGAATGAGATGGAAAGATACATGATGCATGAGTCTTAATTGGTATTCCTATGTGAATTATGTGTATGATGTTGTGCAAATGGTTTTTAACTAACGGGGATTTTCTCACTAGACCTCAAGGTCTAACCCTCATTTTGTTTTAAAAATATGTATTCCAGGTCGTGGATCGAGTAAGAGCAAATAAGAAGGTTAAACCGCGAATAGTGTAATACCCTGGGTAAGACTGTTAGTTGAATTCCCTATTCCGTTAATGTTACTTACTCTATATTTGGTGTTTAGGGTAATTATGGGTAAATCTATAAGCTTAGGGATGTTTGGATTATATTTGAGAAGTTCAAGGTTCATTTGGTAAGTTGTGGTTTGATATTACCTCTTAACATCAGATGGTATTCTGATAACCTAAACTTAGAAAGTGTACGTGTGTGTGTGTGGAGGCGAAAAGAAGCAGAAGAAGAAAGTTACGGTTATCGCATCAATCGATTGGGTTGGATTCTATTTTGAGGTAAGCTCTTTTATATTTTGTGTTGATAACCAGTAATAGAAGATATCCAACGGTTTAGAAGTTACGATTTCAGTGATTGGTATTGATTTCAATCGAATCTAGGTATTTTGAAACCGACTGTGTTCTTGAAGAGTCCCGGGAAAGTCCCGGTAGACTCCCGGTAAAATGGAGTCCCGGTATAGTGAACTCCCGGTAGTGTGAACTCCCGGTATTAGCAACTTCCGGTGATCGAACTCCCGGTGCCAATGAGTCCCGGTACCCTGTGTAGTCCCGGTACCATGTGTAGTCCCGATAGTGGGTTAAGTACAGTGTGTAATGGGACAATTGAGGATAGGAACTTGTTAGGCTTTATGTAATTGGCTAGTAAAGCGATATATGTATTTCAAATTGTTTCAGATACTGTGGGGTAGAAGTGAAAGATATAATCTTTTTTTTGAAAGAAGCTTGCGAGCGTTTTTGATAAGCGAAACAGGTGAGTTTTACTTTAAAAGCGTTTTTAACTGGAATACATATATGTATGGTTTGGGAATGTGATAATTGGTGATTATGTGTTTATATGTGAATTATAATATATTGAGGTATTATATTTACATGAGTATTATAATGTGTTATAATACTTTGGCCGGGCTTAGGACCGGTGTGTTTGGCTATAGAATCCGTATAGCGTTGTTTGGCTGTAGATGTTGTACAGCGTTGTAAATTATTAGTTGGCTTGCTACCAACTAATATGGCCAGGAGGAATGAGAAGGGAAGGTACATGTTATGTGAGCTTAATTGGATATATGTGATTGTGTTGCGTGATTTACATGAATGAAGTTATATAAATGGTTTCAAACTAACATGGATTTTCTCACTTAGACCATCGTGTCTAACCCTCATTTTGTTTTAAAAATATGTATTCCAGGTGGTGGATCGAGTAAGGGCAAATGATTAGAGTAATCGATGGATGGCTTTTGTGAAGGAATATATGATGAAGATTTTGGCATGTTTAGCAGTTGTAACTTAATAACTAAATGTTATGTATGTATTTAGTATAAAGTTTGTAGTAGGATGGCTTCTTCTGATTGTAAAAGACTACGGGACCATACTTGTAATATAATGTTTCGTTTGTTATATCACTGTTATGTTACTTTGTGTGAATTGTTTCGTATATGGGAATTGGGTTGTTACAAATAGCTTTTGGGAGGACTATGTAGTTGAAGACTATGATGTGTTTAGTAGTTACAACATGTTATTAGTAATGATGTAAATTTACCAAGTAAACGTTTGTAATGATGTATTGAATGTTTGTAAAGACTAGGGGACCGTATTTGTTATATAATGTATCTTTGTTATGTAACGACATTATGAAATATATGTTACTTGTTGTATGTTTGGGAACCGGGTTGTTACAGATGGTATCAGAGCCAGTGTAATTGTGATCTTACAGGTACATGTTTGAACTGGAATACCTTGTTATATGGGGTATGTGCTTATGTGTATATTAACCTTGTTTAAATCTACAGAATGGCAAGTGGTACTAGACGAAAGAATCAAAGAGGAGGAAATCCGAATAGTACTAATCCGTTGATAGGAACGGGGGACAGGGGAAGCAGAACTGGGGGCAGAGTCGGGGGTAGAACCGGGGTAGAGTTGGAGGTCTAGCCGGAGGCAGAGTCCAGCCACATGGTACAGAGTTTGTTACCAGGGATGATCTAATGGAAGAAATGGGAAGATTGCAGGCTAGCATACAAACAATGTTTGATCGAAACCGTCATAATGAAACTGGAATACCAGATCCCGGACCGGAAGATGAAATGCTAATCACACCGACTGTTGTACCAGTACAAAGGAGGTGCGACTACAAAATGTTTTTGAGTCGTAGACCTCCGACCTATTCAGGAGACAGGGATCCCGTGAAAGCAATGAGATGGATGAAGGAAATAGAAGCTATTTTCAAGACAATCAAGTGTGCAGATGAAGATAGGGTATTGTACGGGGCAACAATGTTAAAAGGGGATGCTTTGTATTGGTGGGAATCTTTTATTCATTCTAAAGGATCTGATGTTTATTCTACCCTCTCTTGGGAAGAATTTGTTATAGCTTACAGGAACGCATTTTGTCCCCAAGCAGCCGTCAAACAACTGGAAGGGGAATTTATGAACTTGCAACAAGGAAACTTATCCGTTCGAGATTACACCGCTAGCTTTCTGGAAAAGTCTTGGTTCGCAGAATACTACGTTGCTACTGAGACGATGAAGATGGAAAGGTTTATCTTTGGGCTGAACTCAGAAGTCAGAAGGCTAGTGACTGCAAAGGGACCCGATACATTCTCAGCTGCAGTTGATGCCGCGGAGAATGTTGAACGAGATATTAGAAGGGATGCGGGCGATAAAAGTATCAGGAAGAGAAAGTGGGAAGGACCACAACACGATCTGAAGAAGTCCCGATTTCAGAGGTATGATAACCGTCCGCCGTTTCGACCAGCGGAAAGACCATGTCAGAAGTGCAACTGGGTCCACCAAGGAAATTGCCAAGGTGATTTACGAGCGTGTTATAAGTGTGGGAAGACCGGGCACGTCATTAAAGATTGTAAGGTAACGCGGTTATGTTTCTTATGCAATTCTCCGGATCACCTTCAGTCGGACTGTCCGCGGGGGAGGATACAGCAAGGTGGGTCATCGGGTAGGCCAGCGATTGTTAAACCAGTAATACCAAGATGGAACCGCCAGTAACCAGGGGTCGTGCATTTCAAATGACCGAGAAAGAAGCGGAGGAAACTCCGGAAGTGGTCACAGGTACATTTTTAATAAACTCTACACGTGCTAAGGTGTTATTTGATTCCGGTGCAAACCGATCGTTTGTGTCTCCTACATTTGCTGCTTGCCTGTGTTTGAAACCTAAAATGCTAGAACATGCTCTATCAGTAGATACGGCAAATGATAATCAAGTGTCAGTTAAAGAAGTATTTAATGGTTGTGTGATAAATATAGAGGGGTGTGGAGTGCCGATACAATTGTTTCCGATAACTTTGATAGAGTTTGATGTAGTAGTTGGGATGGATTGGTTAGCTGAGAATCAAGCTAACATAGTTTGTGATAAGAAGTTAATAAATGTTGTATTACCTGATAAAAGACCAATAGTGATTTATGGTGATCGTAGGAATCATCAGTCTTGCCTTATATCGATGGTAAAAGCACGTAAGTGTGTTATTAAGGGTTGTCAGAGTTACTTGGCTTACATGATAGATATTAAGCCATAAAAGGATAGGATGGAAGATATTCCTATTGTTAGTGAATTCCCTGAAGTATTCCCCGAAGACTTGAATAGTCTTCCGCCCGTTAGACAAGTAGAGTTCGGTATAGACCTGATTCCTGGAGCCACTCCTGTAGCCCGTGCACCTTATCGTCTGGCACCCCCAGAGATGAAAGAGATGATGGCACAACTACAAGACCTATCCGATAAGGGTTTCATCAGACCTAGTTCTTTGCCGTGGGGAGCACCAGTGTTATTTGTGAAAAAGAAGGATGGTTCGATGAGAATGTGTATCGACTATCAAGAACTGAATAAGCGTACGATAAAGAACAAGTATCCGTTACCCCGAATTGATGACCTTTTCGATCAGTTAGTTGGAGCTTGCTATTTCTCCAAGATTGATCTAAGATCCGGTTATCACCAGTTGAAAGTTAAAGAAGAAGACGTTCTAAAGACTGCATTTCGAACCAGGTATGGACATCACAAATTCTTAGTGATGCCGTTCGGACTGACGAACACTCCAGCTGCCTTTATGGATTTAATGAATCGGGTATGTAAGCCGTATCTCGATAAATTTTTTATTGTATTTATCGATGATATACTTATCTACTCCCGATCCAAAGAAGAGCATGCGCAACACCTTCGTTTGATCTTGGAGTTACTAAAGAAAGAAAAGTTGTATGCTAAATTTTCGAAATGTGAATTCTGGCTACGAGCAGTTCAGTTTCTGGGGCATGTAGTTTCCGAAAAAGGGATACAAGTTGATCCGATGAAAGTGGAAGCAGTTGAAAAGTGGGAACCGCCGAAGACAGCAACGGAAGTACGAAGTTTTCTGGGTTTAGCCGGCTACTATCGAAAATTTATAAAAGACTTCTCTCGTATCGCAACACCTTTGACTAAGCTGACCCGGAAGAACCTGAAGTTTGAATGGAAAGCAGAACAAGACGAGGCATTCCGGATATTGAAAGAGAAACTGTGCAGCGCGCCGATTCTATCACTACCTGAAGGTTCGGAAGACTTTGTTGTTTATAGTGATGCGTCAAAACTGGGATTGGGATGTGTACTTATGCACTGTGCAAAGGTTATTGCTTATGCTTCTCGTCAGTTAAAGGATCATGAAAGACAGTATCCTACGCACGACATGGAGCTTGCAGCAGTCGTCTTCGCGTTAAAGATTTGGAGACATTATCTGTATGGTTCCAAATGTCAGATTTATACCGATCATAAGAGTCTCCAACATCTCTTTGACCAGAAGGAACTAAATATGAGACAAAGAAGATGGCTAGAATTGCTGAATGATTACGACTGTGAAATCCTTTATCATCCGGGAAAGGCAAATGTGGTAGCTGATGCATTTAGTCGTCAAGAAAGGAGTGAAACAATAAAAGTTATTTCGCTACGAACTGAACTCCTACCCAACATATTTGACGAATTGCAGAAGTGTCAAGTGGAGGCTTATCAGGATGAACATCTGAAATCAGAAGGGTTAGCGGGGATGTCAGCATTGCTAGTAAAAGATGATCGTGGGTTATTGTGTCTGGGAAACAGAGTGTGGGTACCTCGTTTGGGTGGGTTATGTGATCGTGTTTTACAAGAAGCTCATCAATCCCGTTTCTCTATTCACCCAGGTACAAACAAGATGTATAAAGACCTAAAGCAATTCTATTGGTGGCCGGGGATAAAAAGAGGAATTGCTAAATATGTGGAAGGATGTGATACTTGTAAGAAAGTGAAGATCGAACACCAAAAGCCGTTTGGTCAACTACAACGGCTAGAAATACCTATGTGGAAGTGGGAGCAGATTACCATAGACTTCATCACGAAGCTACCAAGGACTCCGAAGGGATTTGATTCTATTTGGGTGATCGTCGATAGATTGACAAAGTCTGCACACTTTCTACCGATAAAGGAAACCGATTCGATGGAACGATTAGCTAAGCTGTACATTGACGAAATAGTAACTCGGCATGGAGTTCCAATCTCGATCATTTCTGATCGTGATAGTCGATTTACTTCAAGATTTTGGTGAAGTTTTCAAAGGGAAATGGGGACACAGATAAAGTTAAGTACGGCGTATCATCCCCAAACAGATGGTCAAAGTGAACGAACGATTCAGACCTTAGAAGATATGCTCCGGGCTTGCATTGTTGATTTTGGGGGATCGTGGGATAAGTATTTACCGTTGATCGAATTCGCTTACAACAACAGTTATCATTCCAGCATACAAGCGGCACCGTTTGAAGTACTGTATGGTAGGAAATGCCGAACGCCTCTATGTTGGAACGAACTGGGAGAGAAACAGTTAGCGGGGCCGGAAATAGTTCAGTTAACCGCCGATAAGGTTACTCAGATCCGAGAAAGATTGAAAGTGGCTCAAGTTAGACAGAAGAGCTATGCTGACCGACGTCGAAAGCCTTTGGAATTTCAAGTCGAGGATTTCGTAATGTTAAAAGTTTCGCCATGGAAGGGAGTCATCCGATTTGGACGACAAGGTAAACTTAGCCCAAGGTATATCGGACCGTTTGCAATTACAGAAAGGATCGGTGAAGTAGCTTACCGATTAGATCTTCCGCCAGAATTGAGCAGGATCCATAATGCGTTTCACGTATCAAACTTCCGAAAGTGTCTGGTTACTCAAGATCAGGCAGTCTCCCTACCAGAGATACAAGTCGATGAAAGACTGAATTATGTGGAAGAGCCGGAAGCTATAGTTGATCATAAAGTTAAAGTGCTGCGGAATAAGGAGATCAGGCAAGTGAAAGTTCAGTGAAGGCATCATAGAGGTCAAGATGCTACGTGGGAATCAGAGACGGAAATGAGATCCAAATACCCTCATCTTTTTACTTAACTGAATTCCGGGACGGAATTCTTTTAAGGGGGAGATGATGTAATACCCTGGGTAAGACTGTTAGTTGAATTCCCTATTCCGTTAATGTTACTTACTCTATATTTGGTGTTTAGGGTAATTATGGGTAAATCTATAAGCTTGGGGATGTTTGGGTTATATTTGAGAAGTTCAAGGTTCATTTGGTAAGTTGTGGTTTGATATTACCTCTTAACATCAGATGGTATTCTGATAACCTAAACTTAGAAAGTGTACGTGTGTGTGTGGAGGCGAAAAGAAGCAGAAGAAGAAAGTTACGGTTATCGCATCAATCGATTGGGTTGGATTCGATTTTGAGGTAAGCTCTTTTATATTTTGTGTTGATAATCAGTAATAAAAGATATCCATCAGTTTAGAAGTTACGATTTCAGTGATTGGTATTGATTTCAATCGAATCTAGGTATTTTGAAACCGAATGTGTTCTTGAAGAGTCTCGGGGAAGTCCCGGTAGACTCCCGGTAAAATGGAGTCCCGGTATAGTGAACTCCCGGTATAGTGATCTCCCGGTAGTGTGAACTCCCGGTATTAGCAACTTCCGGTGATCGAACTCCCGGTGCCAATGAGTCCCGGTACCATGTGTAGTCCCGGTACCATGTGTAGTCCCGGTAGTGGGTTAAGTACAGTGTGTAATGGGACAGTTGAGGATAGGAACTTGTTAGGCTTTATGTAATTGGCTAGTAAAGCGATATATGTATTTCAAATTGTTTCAGATACTGTGGGGGTAGAAGTGAAAGATATAATCTTTTTTTTTGAAAGAAGCTTGCGAGCGTTTTTGATAAGCGAAACAGGTGAGTTTTACTTTAAAAGTGTTTTTAACTGGAATACATATATGTATGGTTTGGGAATGTGATAATTGGTGATTATGTGTTTATATGTGAATTATAATATATTGAGGTATTATATTTACATGAGTATTATAATGTGTTATAATACTTTGGCCGGGCTTAGGACCGGTGTGTTTGGCTATAGAATCCGTATAGCGTTGTTTGGCTGTAGATGTTGTACAGCGTTGTAAATTATTAGTTGGCTTGCTACCAACTAATATGGCCAGGAGGAATGAGAAGGGAAGGTACATGTTACGTGAGCTTAATTGGATATATGTGATTGTGTTGCGTGATTTACATGAATGAAGTTATATAAATGGTTTCAAACTAACAGGGATTTTCTCACTTAGACCATCGTGTCTAACCCTCATTTTGTTTTAAAATTATGTATTCCAGGTGGTGGATCGAGTAAGGGCAAATGATTAGAGTAATCGATGGATGGCTTTTGTGAAGGAATATATGATGAAGATTTTGGCATGTTTAGCAGTTGTAACTTAATAACTAAATGTTATGTATGTATTTAGTATAAAGTTTGTAGTAGGATGGTTTCTTCTGATTGTAAAAGACTACGGGACCGTACTTGTAATATAATGTTTCGTTTGTTATATCACTGTTATGTTACTTTGTGTGAATTGTTTCGTATATGGGAATTGGGTTGTTACAAATAGCTTTTGGGAGGACTATGTAGTTGAAGACTATGATGTGTTTAGTAGTTACAACATGTTATTAGTAATGATGTAAATTTACCAAGTAAACGTTTGTAATGATGTATTGAATGTTTGTAAAGACTAGGGGACCGTATTTGTTATATAATGTATCTTTGTTATGTAACGACATTATGAAATATATGTTACTTGTTGTATGTTTGGGAACCAGGTTGTTACAGATGGTATCAGAGCCCTAGTTTAAGGGATTTAGGTATTAGTATCTGTACCTAGACTTAAACTGTATGTGAAGTAGGATGTCCCTATTATTGTAGAACCTTGGGATGTTAAATATAAAAAGGTAGAAGGAACATCATGTAAGGTAATTTCTGATTTACACCTGGCCAGTGTAATTGTGATCTTACAGGTACATGTTTGAACTGGAATACCTTGTTATATGGGGTATGTGCTTATGTGTATATTAACCTTGTTTGAATCAACAGAATGACAAATGGTACTAGACGAACGAATCGAGAGGGAGGACGAAATCCGAATAGAACGAATCCACCATTAGGAACAGGGGGAAGAGGAGGAGAGCGTGGGGGAGGCAGAACTGGGGGCCGAACTGGGGGCAGAATTCAGCAGCGAGGTACATAGTTTGTTACAAGGGATGACTTGACAGCCGAAATGGGAAGACTGCAAGCTAGTATACAAGCCATGTTTGACCGAACTCGTCACAATGAAGCTGAGATACCAGATCCTGAACTGGAAAACGAAATGCCCATTACACCGACGGCTATACCGGTACCAAGAAGGTGTGATTATAAAATGTTTTTAAGTTGTAAGCCTCCAACTTATTCAGGAGATAGAGACCCGGTGAAAGCGATAAGGTGGCTGAAGGAGATAGAAGTTATCTTCAAGACTAGTAAGTGTGCCGAATAGGATAGAGTACTATATGGAACTGCAATGTTAAAAGCCGATGCTCTATACTGGTGGGAAGCTTTTATTTCTTCTGGAGGATCTGACATATATTCTACTTTCTCTTGGGAAGAATTCGTTATAGCTTACAGGAAACAGCTTTGTCCCCAAGCAGCAGTTAAACAATTGGAAGGGGAGTTTATGAACTTGCAGCAAGGGAATTTATCAGTTCGGGACTATACCGCTCGTTTTCTAGAAAAGTCTCGTTTTGCGGAATACTACGTTGCCACGGAGGCAATGAAGATGGAAAGGTTTATCTTCGGGTTAAATTTAGAAGTTAGAAAGTTAGTAGTTGCAAAAGGACCCGAAACCTTCTCAGCCGCAATTGATGCCGCGGAAAATGTAGAACGGGATAATAGGAGAGATGTTAGTGATAAAAGTGCTGGGAAGAGAAAATGGGAAGGACCACAGTACGATCCAAAGAAGTCTAGATTTCAGAGATTTGATAGCCGTCCACCTTTCCGACCAGTTGAAAGACCTTGCCCAAAGTGCCACCGTTTTCATCATGGAAGTTGTCAAATTGATCCTAGAAACTGTTATAAGTGTGGAAAGATCGGTCATATTGCTAAAGACTGTCGAGTAGTTAGATTTTGTTACTCGTGCAATTCTCCTGATCACCTCCAGTTCGATTGTCCACTGGGGAGAATACAACCGGGTGGTACGTCAGTAAGACCAACGGGTGTTAGACCAGTAGTACCAAGGCCAGAAGTACCAAGAGCAAGGGGCCGTGCCTTCCAGATGACAGAGCAAGAAGCAGATGAGACCCCCGATGTGGTTACAGGTACATTCTTAATAAATTCTACACGTGCTAAAGTGTTATTTGATTCTGGTGCAAACCGATCGTTTGTGTCGCCTTCTTTTGCTGCCTATATGCATTTAAAACCTAAAGTGTTAGATCATGCGTTAATGGTAGATACGGCTAATGATAATCAAGTACCGGTTAATGAGGTATTTGATAGTTGTGTGATAAACATAGATGGGTGTGGAGTGTCTATTCAGTTATTTCCTATAGCCTTGATCGAGTTTGATGTGGTAGTGGGAATGGATTGGTTAGTCGAGAATCAGGCTAATATAGTTTGTGATAAGAAGTTGATAAATATTGTCTTACCTGAGAAGGGACCAGTAGTGATTTATGATGATCGTAGAAATCATCAGTCTTGCCTTATCCCTTTGTTGAAAGCTCGTAAGTGTATCAATAAAGGCTGCTCAAGTTACTTAGCTTATGTGATAGATATTAAGCTAGAAAAGAATAAGCTGGGAGATATTCCAGTTGTTCGTGAATTTCCGGAAGTTTTTCCAGAAGATCTGACTAGCCTTCCGCCCGTTAGACAAGTAGAGTTTGGTATAGATCTGATTCCTGGAGCCGCTCCTGTTGCCCGTGCACCGTATCGTTTGGCACCTCCAGAGATGAAAGAGATGATGACTCAACTGCAGGATCTTTCAGATAAAGGCTTCATCAGACCCAGTTCTTCGCCGTGGGGAGCACCGGTTCTGTTTGTGAAAAAGAAGGATGGTTCGATGAGGATGTGTATTGATTATTGGGAACTGAATAAGCGCACGATCAAGAACAAATATCCGCTTCCCAGAATTGATGACCTCTTCGATCAATTAGTTGGAGCTTGTTATTTCTCCAAGATTGATCTAAGATCTGGCTACCATCAACTAAAGGTTAAAGAAGAAGACGTTCTGAAAACTGCTTTTCGCACACGGTATGGTCACTATGAATTCTTAGTGATGCCTTTTGGATTGACGAACGCTCCAGCTGCTTTTATGGATTTAACGAATCGGGTATGTAAGCCGTATCTCGATAGATTTGTTATTGTATTTATCGATGATATACTTATCTATTCCCGATCCAAAGAGGATCACGCACAACATCTTCGGTTAATTCTGGAATTGTTAAAGAAGGAACAGTTATACGCTAAGTTCTCTAAGTGTGAATTCTGGCTACGGGAAGTTCAGTTTCTGGGGCATGTAGTTTCCGAGAAAGGTATTCAAGTTGATCCGACGAAGGTAGAAGCAATTGAAAAATGGGAATCGCCGAAGACGGCAACGGAAGTACGAAGTTTTCTTGGTTTAGCTGGTTACTATCGAAAGTTTATAAAAGTTTTTTTTCGTATCGCTACGCCTCTCACTAAGCTAACCCGGAAGAATCTAAAGTATGAATGGAAAGCGGAACAGGATGAAGCATTCAGAATTTTGAAAGAAATACTTTGTAGCGCACCGATTTTGTCACTACCGGAAGGTTCCGAAGACTTTGTTGTTTATAGTGATGCTTCCAAACTGGGATTGGGATGTGTACTTATGCAGTGTGGAAAGGTTATTGCTTATGCTTCTCGTCAGTTAAAAGATCATGAAAGACAGTATCCTACACACGACATGGAACTGACAGCAGTTGTATTCGCGTTGAAGATTTGGAGACATTATCTTTACGGCTCTAAATGTCAAATTTATACTGATCATAAGAGTCTCCAACATCTTTTCGATCATAATGAACTAAATATGAGGCAAAGAAGATGGCTAGAATTGGTGAATGATTACGACTGTGAAATCCTTTATCATCCGGGAAAGGCGAATGTGGTAGCTGATGCGCTGAGTCGTCAAGAAAGAAGTGGAACAATAAAAGTTATTGCACTACGAACTGAGCTTCTACCTAACATTTTCGACGAACTGAAGAAGTGTCAAGTAGAAGCCTATCAGGAAGAATATTTGAAATCAGAAAGGTTAGTGGGGTTATCATCATTGCTAGTGAAAGATGATCGTGGGTTATTGTGTCTGGGAAACAGAATTTAGGTGCCTCGTTTGGATGGTTTACGTGATCGTGTACTACAAGAAGCTCATCAATCTCGATTCTATATTCATCCAGGTACGAATAAGATGTACAAAGACCTAAAACAATTCTATTGGTGGTCGGGAATAAAAAGAAGCATTGCTCAACATGTGGAAGGTTGTACTACTTGTAAGAAGGTAAAGATTGAACATCAGAAGCCGTTTGGGCAATTACAGCGTTTAGAAATACCTATGTGGAAATGGGATCAGATTACTACAGATTTTATCACGAAGCTACCAAGGACTCCGAAGGGATTTGATGCCATTTGGGTGATCGTTGACAGATTGACGAAGTCTGCTCACTTCCTACCAATATAAGAAACTGATTCGTTGGAACGATTAGCCAAGTTGTACATCAACGAAATAGTAACTCGACATGGGGTTCCAATCTCGATTATTTCTGATCGTGATAGTCGTTTTACTTCAAGATTCTGGAGGAGCTTTCAAAAAGAAATGGGTACACAGATAAAGCTAAGTACGGCATATCATCCTCAAACTGATGGTCAGAGTGAACGGACGATTCAGACTTTAGAAGACATGCTCCGGGCTTGCATTGTTGATTTTGGGGGATCATGGGATAAGCATTACCGTTGATTGAATTTTCTTACAATAACAGTTATCATTCCAGCATACAAGTGGCACCATTTGAAGTACTGTATGGTAGAAAATGCCGAACACCTCTGTGTTGGAATGAAGTGGGAGAAAAGCAGTTAGCGGGGCCAGATATAGTTCAGTTAACCGCGGATAAAATTACTCAGATTCGGGAAAGATTAAAAGTGGCTCAAGACAGACAGAAAAGCTACGCCGACCGACGCCGAAAGCCGTTAGAATTCCAAGTTGGAGATTTTGTGATGTTAAAAGTCTCGCCTTGGAAAGGAGTCGTCCGATTTGGCAAGCAAGGTAAACTGAGCCCGAGATACATTGGACCGTTTGCAATTGTAGAAAGGATCGGTGAAGTAGCCTATAGGTTAGATCTTCCGCCAGAGTTAAGCAGAATCCACAATGCATTTCACGTATCAAATTTCCGAAAGTGTTTGGTTACGCCGGATCAAGCAGTTTCTCTACCAGACATACAAGTTGTTGAAAAGCTGAATTATGTGGAAGAGCTTGAAGCCATAGTTGACAGTAAAGTCAAAGTTTTGCGAAATAAGGAGATCAGACAAGTAAATGTTCAGTGGCGACATCATAAGGGGCAGGATGCTACATGGGAATCGGAATCAGAGATGAGAACTAAGTACCCGTACCTTTTTGCCTAACCGAATTCCGGGACGGAATTCTTTTAAGGGGGAAATGATGTAATACCCCGGGTAAGTTCGTTAGTTAAATGTTAGTTCCGTTAAACTTATTTAACTTTATAATTGATGTTTAGGGTAAGTTTGGGTTAATTTATAAGTAAAAGGTATTTTGGTCATTAGTATCAGTTTAGGGACTAAAGTGGTAAATTGGATTAGATATTATCCCTTTAGGACTTCAGCTAATTCAGAATTCAGCAGATATTTCAGTGTGTGTGTGTGTGTGTTTTGAGACCAAAAGAGAAGAAGAAGAAAGCTAAGGTTAAGGCCTAATTTGAAGTGCTTGGAAGTGGAATTAAGGTATGTTCCTTTGTAATTTATGTTTGTAATTGGTATTGGAGGGTTTCTATCGGAGTAGAATCATCAATTTCACATCTAGTAATGATTCAATCGATTTCTGGGTAGAAAATGGATGAACAGTCAGAGGTTTCCGGATAAGATGAATGTGTCCGGTAGTTTCTTGGGTGGTGTCCGGGTAATATGTTGATAGTGTCCGGTAGTTCTTTCTTGAAGGTATCCGGATGAATCGACTAACCGTGTAACGTCCCAAAAATTACAAGGAATTTAAATTTTAAAAAATAATGCATTTCACTATAATCAAACCACAAGTTAACAAATTCCATTACAATAAAAATAAACGTCGTTGATTTAAACCGTCAGACAAAGTTAAGCAGCGGAAAAGTTATATAATTAAATCCCCATTTAATAAAAATTTAACTTAAACAGTCTTCGCCTTGCGCCCGTGTGTACCGTCATGCCCGACTGCTACTCGCACCTGAAATCATAAGATTTTGGGAAGGGGTAAGCACGAAGCTTAGTGAATTCAAACCATAAATAGGATCGCAATTATATCAGCATCACCCTTAAACAGCTAGTTATCGCAACCAACTCATACCATGCAATCACGTCTTGCACCCAAATTTATATATACCAAATACACCAAATATACCAGCACATATTTTTCTTGGAACATCCATCAAGAAAATATATCACGATTAATAATAAGCCTTATACTCCTTGGAACGACCATCAAGAAGATATAATCGCAACTTATTATACAAACACATATACTTCTTGGAACAACCATCAAGAAGATATATCACCATTAACAATAAGCCTTATACTCCTTGGAACGACCATCAAGAAGGTATAATCGCAACTTATTATACAAACACATATACTTCTTGGAACAACCATCAAGAAGATATATCACCATTAACAATAAGCCTTATACTCCTTGGAACGACCATCAAGAAGGTATAATCGCAACTTATTATAAAAACACATATACTTCTTGGAACAACCATCAAGAAGTACATCAATCACAGTTCAATATATATACACAACTATATATACCCCATAACACAATAATATCAACAAACAATCATAACTATCACACTCGAGCTATAGTAACACAAATATAATTCCCGTCCTATATAGTGAGAGAACTCACCTCAAAAGCAAGGCTTATGTCCTCAACAGCAACACGAACCGGACAACACCAGCTCACTTTTTTCCACCTAAATAAGTGTTAACAAATGTCAAAGTGACGCCCCAACCCAAAGCCACGACTACTAAATTATAAAATACATTTTCCAGTTTTTACTCTCAACACACAGGTCTGTTCAGGACCTGTTTAACCCCTTATAAACTGATAAATCCAGAAATATTTTTCCATAATCACAAATTCCTATGTCTTAGGGTTCCAGGGACATATCGCACGCCCTCTGACGATTTTTCTACAATTTACTATGGATTTTACAAAACCGACTTGCAGCACAGTGAAAAACAGGACCTTTCAGTACAAAACAGCAATTTGACACTAGCTATGGTCCGAACTGGTTTTTCCGTAAAACATATGAAACTTACTAGACTCAGAATGGGAGATTTTGGAACCTATTTCACCCCAATACGATGTTCATAGAAAATGTTATGGCTTTCACAAAACAGTGGCAGAAACTGTGAATTTCACATGAAATGACAAATAGTGATTATTAAACCATTAAGTCATAGCTTAACCCAAACAGACCCGAACAACCTATAAGCTTACTGGAGAAAGGTCATACTAGGCTGGACAACAACCGAGCACCACCCACTTCCGCCTCCGGCAGCGGTGGTGGTTGGCGGCGGCGACGATGGTTACGGTAACCCGTCCGGCGAGACCTCCCAACGTCACCCACACCCGACTCACTCGCAAAACGCACCCGAACACACCCGCACACACCCGCACCCCCCTGCCGCCATCACAGCGGCGTGCAGTGGTGGCCCCACTACCGGCAGTCGTGGCTGCGGCGGTGGTGGTGGCGGTTCACGGCGGCTCTTGCCGATATCAACAACGAACACGAAAAAGAAAAAGCTATTACCTCAACGCAACGCCCTACGTCCCTCTTTCCGACCGAACTCGCCGGCTATCACTTCTTCCTCTTCTCTTCTCGACGCCGGCAGCCTCCTCCTCTCTCTCCGGCGAACTCTCTCTCTTCGCGCCTCTCTCTCTTCGCACCTCTCTCTCGCGCGATCTCTCACTCTTTTCTCCGACAGAACGGCGCTGGGGCGCCGGCGGTGGCTGTGGGGTTGCACGGCAGTGGCTGTGGAATGAAACCGACGAGAGGGGGGGGGGGAGAAAACTCAGCCGAGAGAAACCAAAACGTGAGGGATAGAGATACCTTAGGGTTTTCTTTTTCTTCTCACTTCCTTCCTTGCTTGCTTCTCACGAAAACACAACACACCCCAAAATGAAATATGGGTTTTCGGTTTGGAGATTTGCATGGGCCGAAACCATGCCATGTTTTGGCCCTTGACACAAATGGTCCCTCAACTAATTCCTTCTCGCAACTACCCAACATTTTGACATATTTAACAATTAGGCCCAAAACGTCTAACCCCGTTAACGGAAACCACGTTAAATAAAACTTAAAAAAAACAAAAGAAATTACATACCGGGATACGGGCTTTACAACTCTCCCCCACTTGGATTAGACTTCGTCCTCGAAGTCTAGACCGGCGAATAACTCGGGATAGTTCTCGCGCATCTCCGCTTCGGGTTCCCACGTCCACTCGAACCCTTTCGGTGCGGCCACTGGACTTTCCTCAACTAGAATATAAATTTCTCACCCCGTCTAGAATTTCTCGAATACTTTTCTTACTAACCAAACTCCTTCAAGGACACTAAAATTATGATCGGAGGAACACTCCAACAACTGGATTCATTCCTAGTCAACCGACTTCGGTTGTCTCCCAACCATAGATGTTCCATACATCCCGATTCATCTTTCAAGCTCTAACCCTTCTAAAGGTGCTCACCAATATACCCTACAGGATACTCTAACCTGATCATTCCTACCATTACTGTCGATTAACTTCCACGAGTTCTAATAGACTCCCAAAATTTATTTCACACGGATCATCAAACCAGTAAACTTATAATCACTCACGAAGGTCATTCCACCATAACCATTCATCACAATTAAGCATCTCCGGGTTACTACTACCATCACCATAATTATTTTTAAAAAAACGGCTACAATTCTCCGGTTACACTAAAGGTGTTTGGCTTCAAGCCCAAAAGTCGACACCTAAATATACTATTTACCTCAAAAAGGTTACTGCGCATTCATGCTCTTAATTACAAAGGGCTTCATTCCCTTAACCAATACTATTCGGCCTACATTACCAACACGCGTGGAATACTCAACCTTCCGCCGTCTACTTATCCTCCACACTCGCTCTACGAAGCCTAGTTACACCGTATCAAGATACACCTTAACGTCTACCTCCCAGGTACGTCTCAAGGCCCGGCATATCGGGACTACCTCCTAGGTAAGTGCCCAAGACTATATCCTCCCAGTGCCTACTGGAAAGTCAAGGTCATAACACATGAATACCGGAGTCCCACCCCGAGATACCCAACCGATCATTACCAACGACTGACTGATGTGACCAAGGATCCAATGCAAAACAGTCTACCAACAACATGCCTATCCCGGAATGACTCACTCACCCAACATGTAAATACTCAACGTGCAATAAGTGCAAAACTGTGCAACAAAACAACCCATCAACAAAACTCCACATCGAGCCATTAAAAACCGTGCAATTGACCCATGACTATCTCAAAGTCAAAACCGAGCAAAATGCTCCACGCTTGCTAGACCCATAAGTCGGTCAAAAACGCGTTTAAATAAAGTTTAAGCAAGCAATACTCTAAAATCAACATTAGTCCCAAACTCGACACGGGTTAAACAAAAGAGTTTTCCAAAAGGACTCACACCCTTAAAATTCTCAAAATGACACATAACACTTATAGGCGCACTTCCCAAATGGTTTACAAAATCATTTACAAAATATTTTCAACGTCAAGATTTTTCATTTCAAAAAGACCGTAAGCAATAAAACTACTATTACCAGGTCGGTAGTTACGCAAAAATGGACACGCTCGTCCCACATATGAAAATCATGTTGAAAATCATTTCATTGCAGCTTAGTTTACTCACAAAACGTAAAGCGAAATAAATAATTTCTTTGAAAATGAACCGTCACGGTTCTAGTATGAATTGACTCATGACATGTATTTAAAGTAACCGCTCGACCTTACACCGGGTGCGACAAAAGAGTGCACATAATTTCAAAATCAGTTCCACGACATTTGACCCCAAAATTTCTCTTTTTCAACATAAAATGTCGTGGCACAGGGTTCACCAACAAATCTTACGCGCGTCGGCTAGTCATACAAAACGATGAAACGGTTTACAAATATATTTTTGTTAAAACACAACTGTCTCGTGTAAGTTTCAAACTTAAAAATAAAAACCAATCCGTTTCCATCATTTGAAAATATCGACTAAAATCCCATAAAATCTCAAAAGGTGGGGTTCTTTAAATTGATTTCCAAGATTTCCCCAAATGGTCACATAAACAAATAAGATATGCACCTCGTGAAATTAAACCCACGCGACTCAACATGCCGTAAAACAAAACTTATTTTAACCAAATCACTCAAATAGCTTTATACATACATCGTGGAATGTAACTTTCCGTCTCAACTTTAACATATGTGGAGGAGTTCCAATGTTAAAGTCACAAGTCGTAGTCACTTGCCCCACATTTTAAACACCACAAAACACGGATATCATCTTACCCGAAAGAACCGTTGAAAAATAACGAAATGAGACAAATTCTAACAAAGTTTGCACTCCCGTGATAAAATGATTTCATACACTTTCAAAACCATACCTCAAAATCTTGTGTGTGTGCTGAACATTTCCCAAAATTCCAAAACACCATCCATAAAATGATTTGAAACACAAGAATTTGTTAATGCAATCTATTTCAAAATCAAACTTTGTGCATGACTTAGTCGGCATTCTACGAATCGACTCCTACTCCTCCAAATCTCTCCGGTCCACTAACGTCATCCGGACATTTAAACCTCTTAGGCAAGTTGGGAAATTACGTCAAATAATCCCTACGATTTTTCCTCAAATCAAAGTCGGCTCTATAAGCCTATGATTCTAGCACAATCATCCATCTTGGCCCGAAACAAACATCATCCTCATCGTCACTCCAAGTGATTAATACGAGAATCGTCCTTTTATTCCAACGACTACTAATTTATAACCTTCGTCACTACCCCAGCGATCATCCCATCAAAGCAAATCAAGTACACACCTGTACTAGTAGGTTTACTATAATCGTCCCTCCTTGTGATGGCTATCCTGGGTAGATATTACAACGAGTTATTAGTACATAATAACTCACACTAACAACGCTCACGCTCAACTCCTTGGATTCCTCGTGACTTTCCCCGACTCGAGCACGGATCCTGTGCTTCAGATAGTAGGAGCTCTACTACTACCTTCCACACCTATCCTCACTCGTTTCGAGTCCCGTCCCGAAGTGCCCAAGTAGTTCCTTGCCGAAAACTATACACATATGCCCGCACCGGCATAGGTACACACTCTTCCTAGCTCCCTAGGAATTCCACCCAACTCCACTACCCTTGCCATGACGAAATCCCCACTAGTCATGACGAGTCGCCTCGCGAATGCACAGTCGCACACAGCGTAAAACCAGATAGACATTCGAATATAAGATTCTATCCTACAACGGTTGGACTCAAACAAGAGTTGCGCAATAGAACTAAATCCGACATTCTAGGGCTATTCGGTTCCTACCGCATACAACCTATAGTGTATTCACTTAACAACCTATCAAGGCTAGCATAAACTCCTATTAGCAAGCAACAAACACGCAGTACAGTGCAATAGGCACCAAGCAATCTAGCACACATACTCCTATGTTCTAGAAAGCAATCTAGCATACATACTCATATGTAAACACTCTTCCCAGTTTACTAGAAATTTCATCTCATCCCACTACCCTTGCTACCACGGAATCCCTATTAGCCATAACGAGTTGCCTCGCGAATACCCAGTCGCATGCAGCGTGAATCAAATAGACATTCGAATACAAGATTCTATCCTAGAACGGTTGGACTCAAACAAGATCTGCGCAATAGAACTAAATCAAATATTCTAAGGCTATATGATTCTTACTGCATACCACCTATAGGGCCTTCACTTAACAACCTACTATAACTAGCATTGATTCCTACTAGCAAGCAATCATCATACAATATAGTGTAAACAACATAGGCAACCTAGCATGCATACCCTATGATCTAGAAAGCGATAAACACACTAAGTACTGTACCATCCCACTTAGCGTCGACTGACTGTACACACTGCGCCCTCAATCACCGTTTCCCAAACGGGTTTTCCTTTTTCTTTCATTCGAAAAGATTTTAGTAAAAGGATTTAAAATTTCATAGCCGCAACTTGAGACCAAACACACCGAGATGTGTCTGATTCACTCAAGCTGTGCTCTGATACCAAGTTGTAACGTCCCAAAAATTACAAGGAATTTAAATTTTCAAAAATAATGCATTTCACTATAATCAAACCACAAGTTAACAAATTCCATTACAATAAAAATAAACGTCGTTGATTTAAACCGTCAGACAAAGTTAAGCAGCGGAAAAGTTATATAATTAAATCCCCATTTAATAAAAATTTAACTTAAACAGTCTTCGCCTTGCGCCCGTGTGTACCGTCATGCCCGACTGCTACTAGCACCTGAAATCATAAGATTTTGGGAAGGGGTAAGCACGAAGCTTAGTGAATTCAAACCATAAATAGGATCGCAATTATATCAGCATCACCCTTAAACAGCTAGTTATCGCAACCAACTCATACCATGCAATCACGTCTTGCACCCAAATTTATATATACCAAATACACCAAATATACCAGCACATATTTTTCTTGGAACATCCATCAAGAAAATATATCACGATTAATAATAAGCCTTATACTCCTTGGAACGACCATCAAGAAGATATAATCGCAACTTATTATACAAACACATATACTTCTTGGAACAACCATCAAGAAGATATATCACCATTAACAATAAGCCTTATACTCCTTGGAACGACCATCAAGAAGGTATAATCGCAACTTATTATACAAACACATATACTTCTTGGAACAACCATCAAGAAGATATATCACCATTAACAATAAGCCTTATACTCCTTGGAACGACCATCAAGAAGGTATAATCGCAACTTATTATAAAAACACATATACTTCTTGGAACAACCATCAAGAAGTACATCAATCACAGTTTAATATATATACACAACTATATATACCCATAACACAATAATATCAACAAACAATCATAACTATCACACTCGAGCTATAGTAACACAAATATAATTCCCATCCTATATAGTGAGAGAACTCACCTCAAAAGCAAGGCTTATGTCCTCAACAGCAACACGAACCGGCCAACACCAGCTCACCTTTTTCCACCTAAATAAGTGTTAACAAATGTCAAAGTGACGCCCCAACCCAAAGCCACGACTACTAAATTATAAAATACATTTTCCAGTTTTTACTCTCAACACACAGTTTTTACTGGAGAAAGGTCATACTAGGCTGGACAACAACCGAGCACCACCCACTTCCGCCTCCGGCAGAGTTGGTGGTTGGCGGCGGCGACGATGGTTACGGTAACCCGTCCGGCGAGACCTCCCAACGTCACCCACACCCGACTCACTCGCAAAACGCACCCGAACACACCCGCACACACCCGCACCCCCTGCCGCCATCACAGCGGCGTGCAGTGGTGGCCCCACCGCCGGCAGCCGTGGCTGCGGCGGTGGTGGTGGCGGTTCACGGCGGCTCTTGCCGATATCAACAACGAACACGAAAAAGAAAAAGCTATTACCTTAACGCAACGCCCTACGTCCCTCTTTCCGACCGAACTCGCCGGTGATCACTTCTTCCTCTTCTCTTCTCGACGCCGGCAGCCTCCTCTCTCTCTCTCCGGTGAACTCTCTCTCTCTGGCGAACTCTCTCTCTTCGCACCTCTCTCTCTCTCGCGATCTCTCACTCTTTTCTCCGACAGAACGGCGCTGGGGCGCCGGCGGTGGCTGTGGGGTTGCACGGCAGTAGCTGTGGAATGAAACCGACGAGAGGGGAGGGAGAAAACTCAGCCGAGAGAAACCAAAACGTGAGGGATAGAGATGCCTTAGGGTTTTCTTTTTCTTCTCACTTCCTTCCTTGCTTGCTTCTCACGAAAACACAACACACCCCAAAATGAAATATGGGTTTTCGGTTTGGAGATTTGCATGGGCCGAAACCATGCCATGTTTTGGCCCTTGACACAAATGGTCCCTCAACTAATTCCTTCTCGCAACTACCCAAAATTTTGACATATTTAACAATTAGGCCCAAAACGTCTAACCCCGTTAACGGAAACCACGTTAAATAAAACTTAAAAAAAATAAAAGAAATTACATACCGGGATACGGGCTTTACAAACCGGGTAAGTCCTATTTCCTCTAGTTTCCGGATGAAATGAGATACCGGATGATGTCCGGATTGCTTTGGTATCCGGGTATTATCCGGATTTGTTATGTTATCCGGAAAAGTTAGTGTTGTCCGAAAAGTTATTGTTGTCCGGAAAGGTTGTGTTGTCCGGATACTTTTGCTGTTTGGTCAATTTGGCGAGTTTAGATGCTTTTGAGTATCCAGTAACCTGTGTTTTGTTAATTATTGGATAGGGAATGAATGAGGACTGAATACTGTGGACTTAACTTAAGTACGGGTTTGCGGGAAATAATTGAGAATAGGATTTAGATAAGTTTATCTAAAGTTCTTGGTCCTAGTAAGTCTTGTGTGTTCTATTTGGTAAAGGGATATCTGTACCTATTTGTTTCAGATACTGTGAATCGGAGGTGAAAGCTAAATTCGTTGGAAAAGACCGAGAAGAGTTTTTGTTAAGCAAACAAGTGAGTTTTTATTTAAAATGTTTTCAACTGGAATACATATATGTGGAATGAGTGTAATAATGTGCATATTATGTTTATATGAGTATTACACTGCATGGGTGCTAGTTGACCGGGCTTAGGACCGGTGTATGTTGGCTGTACAGAGGGACAGTGGTGTTGGCTGTATTCAGTACAGTGGTGTAAATTAATTAATTGGCTCGCAACCAATTAATATGGCCAAGAGAATGAGATGGAAAAATACATGATGCATGAGTCTTAATTGGTATTCCTATGTGAATTATGTGTATGATGTTGTGCAAATGGTTTTTAACTAACGGGGATTTTCTCACTAGACCTCAAGGTCTAACCCTCATTTTGTTTTAAAAATATGTATTCCAGGTCGTGGATCGAGTAAGAGCAAATAAGAAGGTTAAACCGCGAATAGCTTTTGGGAGGACTATGTAGTTGAAGACTATGATGTGTTTAGTAGTTACAACATGTTATTAGTAATGAAGTAAATTTACTAAGTAAACGTTTGTAATGATGTATTGAATGTTTGTAAAGACTAGGGGACCGTATTTGTTATATAATGTATCTTTGTTATGTAACGACATTATGAAATATATGTTACTTGTTGTATGTTTGGGAACCGGGTTGTTACATGGTTTGCGACGATGATTTCATCGGAGTAGAGAGTGAGGGTGTGTTTACTTGTGTAACAACCCGAATTTCTAGCAAAATGTGAAGGTTTGGTGGCCAAAGTTTAAGAAAGGAAAGTTGGTATTGAGGGACTAAATAGCAATTTATGAAAGAGATAAAAAGGGGCTCAAACCCCTAGGTTTTCATTACTGAATCATCATTTCATTAGAGTTGGCGGCTGAGAAGAAATCGGGAAGGAAATTCATCGAGAGCTTGGCAAGGATCCGCGTAGAAACTCTATTTGGTAAGAAATCAATCCTTCCCTATGTTAATTCCTGCAATGAATAGCTTAGTAATTAAATTCTTTGTTATCTCATTGTCTAAACTGTGAAATATTGGGTAAGGACATCCCTAGGGTTTTATCGCTAAAATCGGTTAGTTAATGAGCTTTATAAGTGAACGTAAAAGATTCGTGAGCAGCATCCATTGATATTGGAAGAAAGTATTATGGTTAATCGGTGGGTTAAGCTAAAACCGAAGGATTTGGGTTTCTGTTCGTAATCGCGGATTACCGGGACTTGGTACCGGGACTTGGTACCGGGACTTGGTACCGGGACTTGGTATTTACCGGGAGAGTTTGATACCGGAACTCCTTGGGACTCCGGAAGTCACTTAGATACCGGAACTGCTCCATTTCTTTACCGGAAGTGAGGTTAGGATCCGGATTGGTTAAATAAATGAACCGTGGGCTTAAAAGTTGTTATTATTAATTGGTTTGGGCCGTAACTTTGGTTGGGCCGATAAGGTTTGTGTGAATTAAGAAATCCACTCACTCATTTATAAATGGGGAGTATGTGGGCTTAGTTATATTTTAGATACGGTAACGAGAAAAGGGCCCATTATTTAATGAATGATCTGAAATGAATTGATTGGATCCAGATTAGCGAAAGATCTAGGATCATGATTCGAGTTGTCGTTAATTAAGTTATGCGATAAATTTGGGTTGAGTCGGGAGCAAACTCGAGTAACAAATCAAAGATGTATGATGTATGTTTTCTAATATAATAGGTGTTCCATCTAGAGATCGGAAGTGTAAGTGTGAGGCTTTGGGGCGAGCAAGCCAAGTGAGTTTTTCTAACTAAAATACGTGATTTTACGTGTTTTCCAAAGAAAACGATTATGTAGAAATGCCATGTTATTTTACATGATTTTTACTTAAATGAAAGTTGAACGTTTTCTGATATGGTTCGTTTACGAGCATGAAATATTTACAAACTGATGTGCATGTTTCCCATTAAATACTTATTTATTCTAAAAGAATATTTGGCATGATGAAATGAGAATTATGATTCACAAAGATTCTAAGTTGCATGTTTTATGAAATGAATGAGTATGCTATGTGGAGTCGGTCTGCACTGTGGGATCAGAGAGCCTCGGGATCCGATGATTCCTTGGATATGTATGACAGACCGGTAGGTTGGAATTCGTTTCCCTCCTATTCGGGTAGAGGGGAGTCTGCTTGGGCCCCGATACGAGGCGAGAGGGGAGTCTGCTGGGGGCCCCGATCGCGGAATGTTTATGTGATCCATTACACGGTGCAGTACCATGTTTGATGATATGTGAAGATTTATGATGAATTTTTATAAATGATTTTATAATGTTGATGTACGCTGTTTACGGAGGGAACTCACTAGACCTCATGGTCTAACCCTCGCTTTTCAAAACTAAAACCTTTTCAGGTAAGCAAATAGTAGGAGACTCAGGTAAGTGAGCAAGAGCAAGATAGAGTACAGATGCAGCTAGAGACAGTGCAAGTGCCACTTGTAGAAGCTAGACTATTCTCAGTTGTGTATAGGTTGTTTCCGCTAGGGGTGAGCAAAACCCGACCGACCCGAAACCCGATAAACCCGAACTTGAGCCACCCGATTAACAGAAACCCGAACTTGCCCGAAACCCGAAACCCGATCAAGGTATTACGGTTCGGTTTGGGTTGGGTTTTCCCAAACCCGAACCCGACCGAAACCCGAACTTTTTAATTTTTTTTTTCAATAAATCGTAAATATATTATATATATTTAATTTCTGTGTGTGTGTGTTTAAGCTGTCTTAGTGTTTAACAGCTCTCCCATGTGAACAATGACTTTTGTTGTGTGTGTGTGTTTAAGAAGATGTGTGTGTGTGTTTGACAGTAGTAGATATAGCAAACAGAATTATGTCTTTGGATTTAAAAAAATGGTGTGTTTCTTGTTCCATAAACTAGCTGGGCATACTTTTACATTGATGCAAATGTCATTGTTCACATGGGAGCATGGAATCAAGTAATGAGCTGGGCTAAAAAACACCAAAAAACTGGGCTGAAAAAACTGTGATCTGGCCCAACCCGAACAACCCGACCGAGGAACCCGAACCCGAAATGGCCCGAAACCCGAGCTACACTTTGGACGGGTTTCGGGGCCTCCTCCTTCCACCCGAAACCCGAACCCGAACAACCCGAAACCCGAAAAACCCGACCAATGCACACCCCTAGTTTCCGCCAACCTTAGTTCGAGATTGATGTAATGAGATTTTGGGACCCAGTTTTGTAAATGTTATGATTTAATGCTAAGCATGTCCTGTTGTATTTTAGGGGCGTTACAACTTGTGACTTATTGGGCTTAAAGAGGATTTTGGCTTATTCGCGCAGACATTATTGCCTGTTTACTTATGACTTAATCGCACAGATATGGTCTTAATCGTACAGTTGGTTTAGGGTTGTTGTCCCCATTCAGATAAAAAAACATGACTTTTTTACCCCTCAAATAAAAACAACGGCTAAAGAGCAAAAATGCAACCCTAGATTTTCTCTCACGCCTCTCTCCCTCCAGCCGTCTCTTCCAATCCAGCGAAATTCCGGCAGCTTTTTCGGCGACTTTGTGTGCCATTTTCTCCGGCGACTCTTCTTTCTCGTTTCTCCATTGACACAGGTAATATTTCTCCCTTTTTGGTTCGATTTCCCCCCCCCCCCCCCCCTTTTTGCTTCGTTTTTTACTGATTTTTTTTGTATATAATTGGTTCGATTCCCACCCCCCTTTTGTTTCGTTTTTACTGATTTGGTGTGATTATTGGTTCGATTTCCAGTAGTGGAAAATTGACCCTATTATTGTTTCTTGATTTCCAGTTCTTTGTATGTTAATTGGTGCAAACCCGAACAACCCGACCGAGGAACCCGAACCCGAAATGGCCCGAAACCCGAGCTACACTTTGGACGGGTTTCGGGGCCTCCTCCTTCCACCCGAAACCCGAAAAACCCGAACCCGAACAACCCGAAACCCGAAAAACCCGACCGATGCACACCCCTAGTTTCCGCCAACCTTAGTTCGAGATTGATGTAATGAGATTTTGGGACCCAGTTTTGTAAATGTTATGATTTAATGCTAAGCATGTCCTGTTGTATTTTAGGGGCGTTACAACTTGTGACTTATTGGGCTTAATGAGGATTTTGGCTTATTCGCGCAGACATTATTGCCTGTTTACTTATGACTTAATCGCACAGTTGGTTTAGGGCTGTTGTCCCCATTCAGATAAAAAAACATGACTTTTTTACCCCTCAAATAAAAACAACGGCTAAAGAGCAAAAATGCAACCCTAGCTTTTCTCTCACGCCTCTCTCCCTCCAACCGTCTCTTCCAATCCAGCGAAATTCCGGCAGCTTTTCCGGCGACTTTGTGTGCCATTTTCTCCGGCGAAAGAGCAAAGAGCAAAAATGAAACCCTAGCTTTTTTACTTATGAAGACCCATCCATCGCGAGTTCTTTATCTCTTTTCGTAACCCACTTGAATGCTCTCATCTGGAAGTCGAAGAGCCTGTCTTCCAGGCAGCCGCTTGCTTTATCGAACACGAGTCTATTCCGATTGTCCCAAATTAGGTAAAGGACACTCCATACCACTCTTTGTAATCTTCTTAATCCTCTAGATGAAAGTCCCTCATTAGTCACGCTGTTAAGAATATCTTCTAAACATCCCACGTTTCCGATATTGATGCCCCACTATCTCCCCATTTGTTCCTAAAGCGTTTTCACCTTGTCACACTTAAGGAGTGCGTGATCCACCGTTTCAACCTCACTAGTGCATCTCGGACAAAGAGTGGAGTGAAGATCAATCCCCAATTTATCCAAAACTGCACGAGAAGGAATCCTTCCACGTTTTGCACGCCACAGAAAAATACAGACCTTCTTTGGTAACGCTCTACTCCACATTGTTGTCGCTGCGTTTCCTTCTGCGGTCCCTCGATTTTCTTCTAACAACCCCCTTAATCTCTTCACCGTGAACCCCTCTTGAGGATCAAGCTCCCACCTAGCCTTGTCCTTACACCCATCTACAAAGCTAAAGTTTCCCACCTCACTCCGATGGTCCGCCAATTCACCAATTTCTCTCCCCCTCAGTTCCCTCCTTCACCCCCACTCCCACTCCATCCCCTCACCACCTCTCCCTCTTCTACCCGCCACCGACACGCCTTTATCCATTTCTAATTGATAGAGTCTCTTAAACACCTCCTTAAACCTCCCTCTAGACGTCCACCTATCGTCCCAAAACCGTGTATCACTCTCATCCCCCACTTTCTTCCCGAAGGATCTTGAGAAAGGTATCCCTTCCTCATCTATTTCCAACCCCATTCTAATGATATTCGTCCATACCGCCCCTGACCCTCCGTCCCTATGCGCACCCTCCACCAATCCCCCATCCCGCCCATATATGCTTCTAATTACACTCGCCCAAAGAGCTTCCTTTTCACTATGGAACCTCCACCACCATTTTCCAAGTAACCCCCGATTCACATCCCGAAGCCATCCAATGTTTAGTCCCCCCCCCCCTCTCAAAAGACCCCAAAACCAAATCCCATTTGACCCATGCAAGGCATTTCCTCACGATCTCATTCTCTCCACAACCCGTCCCTCCCCAAAAAAAATCACGTCTCACGCTCTCTAATAGTTTTAGAACACTAATCGGGGTACGAAATAAGGAGAAATAGTATAACGAAATGCTACCTAATACCGATCTTACCAAGGTCCAACGTCCTCCAAACGACATCATCTTTGCTTTCCATGTGGCGAGCTTTGCTTTCATTTTATCCACTATCGGATCCCAATGCTTAATTCGTCTCATTGAGGCACCTATCGGTAACCCGAGATATACGAACGGTAGCGAGTCCCACGCACATCCTAATCCGTCCGCCCAAGTTTGGATTTCCGCTTCCGATACCCCTACTCCATAAAGCTTGCTTTTACCTAAAATAATCTTAAGCCCCGACACCTCGTAGAAGCACCGTAAGATCTTCTTTAGATTTTTTAAATTGCCGATTTTCCATTCGCCAAAAAATGACATCATCCGCATATTGTAAATGTGTTAAGGACACCTCATCCCGACCCACTTTTATACCTTCAAACATTCCTTTTCTCTCCGCCTCTTTGATCAAGTTGTGGAGTCTTTCGGCCACCACCAAAAATAGAAATGGGGCAAGAGGATTCCCTTGTCTTAGACCCCTCTCCATTTGAAATTGGTTCATTGGAGCCCCATTGACTAGCACGGAGATCTTGGCCGATGTTAGGCAAGCCTTAATCCACGACCTCCATTTTTCCCTGAATCCCATCTCTTCCAATGAGTCCAAAAGGAATCCCCAATCTACCGTATCGTAAGCCTTCTCAAAATCGACCTTAAAGATCCAACCCTTCTTTTTCGCCTTCTTCAAGAAACTCACCACTTCGTTCTCTATTAGGATCCCATCTAGAATCGATTTCCCTTTAATGAAGGCACTTTGTTCTTTGCTTATGATTTTCCCCATGACCATCTTCATCCGTTCCGCCAAGACTTTTGAGATCACCTTATATAATATCCCGATAAGGCTAATTCGCCGAAAATCGTTTGGCCCCAAGGGATTCCCATTTTTTAGAATCAATGCCAAAAAAGACGTGTTGCACCCTTCATGAAGCTCTCCTTTCTCCCAAAACCAATCAATCACCTTCAAAAGATCTTCTTTTACGTCCCCCAAAATCTCTTAATGAAACCTATCGTGAACCCATCCGGTCCCGGTGATTTATTGCTTCCACATTCTTTAATGGCCGCCCAAACCTCCTTCTCCGTTATCCTCTTCTCTAGTAGTATTGCATCCTCCGATGATAATTTATTTGAGTAGTCCAACCTTAACTTAGGAGCCCGACTTCGTTTGTTTGAGAATTTATCTTTAAAGTATCCAAACACATGATCCTTAATTCTATTCGGGTCCTCCGTCCATGTAGCATCTATATTAAGCCCAAGAATAGCATTCTTCCTAGTCCTGTTTTTAACCTCCATGTGAAAAAGTTTCGAATTTTCATCCCTTTCCTTAATCCACTTGGCCTTAGCCTTTTGCTTAGCCACATCCGTGTTCTTTTCTTCCATCGCTAGCCAAGCCTTCCGCGCCTCTAACCACTTTCTTCTCTCTTCGTATCCTAACTCTTTTTCCTCGGCCGCTTGCTCCCATTTTTCAACTTCCTTTCGCTTCCTCGACACTTCCTTAGTTAAATCACCACCCCAATTGTCAAGGCTCCACGTTCTTAGATCATTCTTCATATTTTTGAGTTTATCTCGAAACCGGCAATCCGGTCTAGTGGACGTCACCTCCTTTGCCCATGCCTCTTTAACTACCGCTTCTATGCTTTTGTCATCTAGCCGCGCATCAAAGAATTTAAAGGGCTTTGGCCCAAAATCAGCCCACTCATCACTAAGCATAATCGGTGCATGGTCCGACCATTTACGTTCTAGGATTTTCGCTCCCAACTTTCTCCAAAGGGAGCAAAACTCACTTGTCACCAAAAATCTATCGAGCTTACTAAAAGTCGTACCATCATCACTTACCCGTGTGAACTTATATCCTCCCATACGAACATCTTCAAGTAGACACCTCCGAATGAAATCATTGAATTCTTCCATTCCTTTGGAGTTTAACGTGGAGTTTAACCTCTCGCTCTCTCCCCGAACTTCATTAAAATCCCCAAAAAACACCCACCGCACTTCCTCTTTCCCGCACAATTGCTCCAGTTTTAACCATAACTCTGATCGTTCTTTCTGGTCACATGATCCATATATATTTACGCACCCTACAAGTCCTTCCATCAATCCCCACTTCCCCACCACCGCTACAAAACCTTCCTCTTTTATTACCACTTCACCGATAAACGTCTTTTTGTCCCACATTAATAAGAGTCCCCCCGACCTTCCGTCCGCCGCACTATACACAAAGTCAACATCTCTAATTCCCCATAGATTATTCACTAGGGCCCTGTTTGTTTTCTGATTTTCAGCTCTTAATTGACTCTTTTGTCTTAATCGGTCAAACATATAACAATTAAGAGTGTTTGTTTATTCTATGTTTTAAGAGGCTCTTATATCTAATAATCCTCTAAATCAAAAAGTGGTGACCTAACATCTAATTCGCTTAGACATCGCCTCCAGACCTCTAGTATCGTCCTCTGAAACACGTCCCTCACTTCCTCCCTCAATCGATTCCATATCTCACCTCTCAAGACTGTTGATTTCGAACCAAATCGATCTTCAAGGCGTCGATCTCCAGATTTTAACCAGATCGAGACCGAATAGATCTCCAGATTTTAACCAAATCGAAACTGAAAAGATCTCCAAGGTATGTCGAATTTAAACTGGGTTTGATCTACAGATTGCTAAGCAATAGAGACCGAATCGTTCCTTTCTTTTTCTTTGTTCTTCATCCTCTCTTCTTTCTGCTAATCTAATCCTCCTATTGATTTCGTTGTTAATTTTGGGGTTTTGATCTTACTGTTGATTTGGTCCCCTCCAATTTCTTTTTTAATTTCGTCGATCTCTCCATAGTTCTTGTGCTGATTTCGTCCATATGGTTCGACCCTGTAGTTCGTCCATGTGATAAGACTCTGATGTTCGACCCTTTAGTTCGTCCCTAGACTTACGATTTTTTATTTTTTTTAGGAAGTTCTTAATTTTATGATTTATTGGATTATAAAAGAAAGATTACGGTGATTTTCAATTTCAATTTTGATATGAAACATTTAAGTTTTAATGATAGATGTGTTGACGATATTAAGCGTTGTTTCAATTTTCAAATACTTCAAATCCGAAAGATGTTGGCGTTGAGTGTGCTAAGAGAACTACAAAATGTGTTTGATGTTGAGTCCTCTTAACTCATCCCAAAGAACTATGTTGAGGATCAAACCAACTATGTTGTGCCAAATTTTTCAGGCTCTCTTGTTGATCCATATTTGCATTCATCAATCTCAGAAAATAGATCTTTCCTGTTGGGCAGGTTCATTGTACTTACTATAATGTTCCAAGTATACGTGATGTGGAAGTTGTTGCAAACCAGCCAATAATGCAGACGTAGCTCGAGCAGGAGCAACTTCTATAATGCAGGAAGTTCGTCCAGTTCTTCTCAGATGCCAAGGGAAAAACTAGTAGTGGGTCAAAGTGTATGTCCCTATAGGGGCAGTCTCACAATTGTTGGTGAAGATTAGAGTTTTATAATTGTAATCCTTTTACAGAGGGGTGATCTAAAAAGTGTGTGCGTATCATTTGACATATTTTAATAGGATTCGAATGTAAATAAAGATTGGTTTTAATTGTTATGAATTTTCGTTCATATTTTCTATCGTGTTTAGATCATTCGATGTACTTTAATAATTTGATTGTATTCAAATTTGACGATGATGTTTGGTTAAAATGAATTGCTAGTTAATAATTTAGATGTAAATTTTATAATGAAGATGAATAAACAAATCAAATTCAGATGTTTGTCAGTTTATAAAAACAAACAGTCTTATTGATTTAGATTTCAAACTTCAGCACCATCTCTTAAAAATCAGAAGTGAAATCAGATTTCAGACTTCAGCACCTCTTAAAAAACAAACGCCACCTAGGTGTTTCTCTATTGTTTTAAGTTTAGTTTCTTGCAAACCCACCATACACGGTCTTTCTTTTTTGCAAAATCCTTTTATCCACTCCCTTTTTACCATCGAGCCTAAACCTCTTATATTCAACGAAATGATCTTCATGAAAAATTACAATTCCGAACTTACTTGGTTTCTGCCGACTCACTGTTGCCGATCTCCCCCCCCCCCCCCCGGTTGCCGCATTTTGTTCCGTTTTCCCATTTTAAACCCAACTTAACACCAAATTCTTCTAAGCCTTCCGAGGTATCAGTGCTTTTTAATTGATTGGATATAGCCGCGTGATTCGATAGTCTTGACCCTACCCCGGATAATTTCGGACGACTTCTCCTACTTGAATCATTGCTCCTTGAAGTTCGTTTTTGTCCCCCTTTAGATTGGACAGTTCCCCTCGCGAATTGTTTGAGGAAGTGAAAACTTACCCTTCCTCTCCCAAACGTACAGTTTTCCGCCCTCCTCACTTTTAATTTCTCCCCGTAATATTTTTGTACCTTGTGGCGATCTTCTCTGCAGTGTGCTTGAGCTCTCTTTTTCTCCAATTCGCCAGTTTTCCTTTCTGCCTTGTTGGTCGACTTTTCTGCTGTTGGAGATGTATTCACGCCATCTTGGACTGGACTATTACTTCCTGGAAGCTGGGCCGAGATGTTTTTAGAAGGCATAAAATGTTCAGGCCCAATTGTCCCTTCCCCGTATTGCTCCTGCTTTCTTGGCCCATTTTCTTGGGTATCATTCGGCCCACCCTGAATCGGTCTATTTTCTTTTTCTCCATTAATTTATTGCAGATTGTTCTCCTTACCATTAGCCGCCTCCTTTGTCTTGGGACTTTCTATAGACCTGGTAGAATTAATAGACCTAATTATTGTGTTGTGACCTGGATCCATCTCTTCACCTTCCCCCACCATCGCCGGCGGTTTTCCGACGTCCCTCTTTCCTTTGGTAGATTGTGTTAGTCCCAGATGGCCTAACAAGTATTATAGAAGGGGGGGTTGAATACAATACTCAAATTTTCACAATTTTAATTCTATTATTGAAAAACTTTCAACAAGAATTACACATAGAATCTAAAGACTGTTGCGGAAAAGAACAGATAAACCATTCTAACAATCTTTCACAAAGTATACTAAAACAAAACAACTTAGAATAAAGCTATAAAGTTCTTGAGCAAATGGAGAATTCTTGCACTGAGAAAAACTTCCAGTAAGCATGGTTTGCATGGGAGCTTCTTCCTCCTTTTATAGTGTGATGAGCATTAAATGCTTAGGACACTTGTCATTAGGAGATTGGTTAGAAGGTGTTGATCTCTGAAAAGTTGATGTGTCCTTTTCACCTTTTTCCTTGGAACCAGGAAGAATACCCACGCTGATTGAGACGTTATCTAAAAGTGGATAAAGCGCCAAAAGGTCACTTTTACCAACCACTAGATATTTTCCAAAAATAGAAGATCTTCTTGATATGTTTTCCAATGCATTTCCACCGATAGTGTTCCACCGATATGAGTGCCTTGGAGTTTCCAAATGAGAACATCTGTGAAGATACTTGAGATCCCACCGATTAAAGGGTCACATCGGTGGGACTCATATTTGGCCGATCATCAGAAAGATCGGTGAAGGATGTCCACCGATGTGTGACACACCCATCGGTGGATCTTTGAGTTGGTCGATCAATGGATGGTCGGTGGAAGATGTCCACCGATATTTGAGGGTCATCGGTGGATAATGACTAGTTGAATGTTGAAAAGGCTATTATTCATTTCCACAATGAGAATATCTTCAAGCTTGGTTTCGGTTGATCTTCGACTTCACCGAACAATTGCTATCTTGTACAAGTCATCTAAAAGAACCATTCTAAAATATTCTAAGTAAGATCTAGGAGAGACATCAGTGAGTCAATTTCAAATCTTTGGTGACCCAACAATCTCCCCTTATTTGAATTTGAGCTCTATACTTAGAATATTAAAGAGTATCTAAGAATAAATTGCATTTTGACCATTTTTACTCTTTTTGGGTTCTTTTCACATAGACCATTCCTTTTGTTCTTTTTGATCTATTTTTCTTTGTATGAGTTTGTACAGTATAAACAATATTTACAAGTAAGGAAAAATAAATATGTGCAACACAGAAATTCAAATAGATGAAAAATATTTGTATTCAAGTAAAGTTTTCATACATTCGAGAATAGAAAAAATACAAGTATTTATAAAGAGAAATAAACACTTAGATTATTTCTTTGGTCTATGAAGGCGGCGTTTGATTTCATCGGTGATGTTCTTGTAGTGATTCTGAGCTTCGGGGATATGTGGCATAAGGTTGGAGTTGCCATGAAGAAAGTTGATGTCGGCGAGATGGATTTGAGCAAATCTGAAAAATCGTCGGTGACCAAGAGCATCATTGAAGAATAGGCCTGGAATTGGTGCGATGCACAATGTGGTTGAGGGATAAGTGATTGAGGTTGGAATGGACAGGTTGAGATTTTCCACATAGGGGGTTTTTCCCTTTGAAGCCATTTCTTTGAATATCGTGTCTTTCACCGATTTGGTTTTAGTCATTGGGAGTCGAACATCTTCTTTCAATGATTGAAGAGAGGCTCGTTCGTCGGTGGAAAGCACGATGTTGTGTTTCTTCTTTATCATTTTCATTTTGTCCATTAACCCATCGATGAACTTAATGAATATGTCTTTCTTGGGATTAGTGCAATTTACCAATAGCCTAGAAATTTCGAACCATTCGGAGAGACCGAATTGCCGAAGGTTGTAATCTTTAATGCTCCTTGATAGTCCATCTTCCCTTTCAATGATCAGCCTGATGTCGGAGGGGTTTTGCTTCGAAGTGGCTATCTTGACACCTGTGATCGGGGTCCTATTGGTTCGGTAGTGCATGGTCTTTTTGCACCATCTAATCTCTTCTTCTTTTTCTTCTTCTATTGTACCGAGCTCAGATTTTTGGGCTAGAATGGGATCGGTGGATTTTGCCTTTATTGCTTCTTCTTTGGCAACCTTTAGAGATAATGCCTTAGAATCATCCAGGGCCTTTTGAGCAAGTCTAGCCTCCTCAATTTCTTGAGGAGATAGACCCAGATCGGTGGTGGTTCCTGGAGTGGGAGGTTTCAGCTTCAATGTTTGGGCATCGGCAGGTCTGGCCCCATACTTGGCCAATTCTTTCTTTTTCTTTTCCTCCTTGGCCTCATCCTCTGCAGAAATGATTTTCTTCCCTTTGTCCTTTGGAGTAGTGGCCAAGAGAGTTTGCTCCCCCTCAATTGTTGTCGTCGATGTAGGTTTTACCACCGATGGGATTTCGGTCGGTGACGAGGATGTTATCGGTGTAGGAGATGAAGTTGGTACCGAAGATGTTATCGATGTAGGAGTGGTGGTCAGTGTCGGTGATGCTGCAGTGACCACCGATGTGGGGATTTTTGGTTTGAAGAATCGGATGGTGGTTTTGTCGGTGGGGTCTGATGGAGGCCTGTTGTCACACCCCGCTAAAGCGGAAATACGGGATGTACAACTCAAGTTTCACAGCAAAAGTTACAAGATCACATCAACCATCAAAATACATTTAAAAGTCAACAACCTTGTCTTTACAATCGTTTTTCAGAAAGGGGAAATGACATAATTAAAGATAATTAAAGAAAGCTTCATCACGTGATGCCTTCCTAGATCCCAACCTTAATGACGTTGCCTTGAAAAGCATGTAAATGAGAGGGTCAACTAGTGAACTAGTTGGTGAGATCACAGGTTTAACGAGTACAACATTGTTTGCCATAGCAAAATAGTTTAAATCCGCACAAGTAGATAAGGCAAAATAGTTTAAATCCGTACAAGTGGATAAATCAAAGTAGTTGAATCCGTACAAGTGGATAAATCAACCGGTTATGAAATACTTGCTCATTGTAATAGTATGTATTATGTTTAAGTAGTGAGCCCGTTACCCGACCTATATGACAGCAGCCCCAGCGCATGTTCTATCACCAACAATGCGTACGGAAAACAATAATTATGCACTCAAACAAGCGCTACTTGTGAGTGGGGTGTCAACCAAATAACGTTATTCATAATTACCAACGGCTCACACTCGTGAGTTAAACGGGGACTTACGTATGATAGAGAGAAAGCTCAAACTTACAACACGCGTAAACTATACATACTATAGAGCATAACTGCTTATAGCAAAGTTTACGTTTTCAATAAAACGAGTTAATCAGTGCGTAAAAGTAATTGTAATAACGACATGCTTTTCATCCCAAATATGTAAAATATTGAAAAAGGGGATGTGATAACTCACTTGATAAGCGATAGAGTCCGGGAATCTCCCACAAGTACTTCGAGATGATCCTACTTCGAACCTATAATCGTAAGGTCACTAGTGAGTTTTTGTCTCGAAAGTTCGGTATTAACTATCCAAATCGTCATAAAATGTCTTGTTGTGTTTTAATATTATCAACGTAACAAGTGTATACATTGTTCTTGTTAGATTAAAGTTTCCGCAATTTCGTCACCATAAGTAACGAAAAGGGTTTAAAGAACGTATATATATATATATAAACCGAAATTTTTATCGTATGAACGATAAAAAGGGGTTTTGAATGTAAAGACGAAGTATTTAAAGTGCATAAATATAAATAGATATGTTATATATATGTATATTCCACAATTTCATCATAAAATGATGAAATGGGATCAAGAATATATAAAATGAATAAATATATAAACATAAGATATACATATGTATTCCACAATTTCATCATAAAATGATGAAATGTGATTAGAAGTTAGTCCTCAATTATAGTAAGAAGTTTGTCCTTTGCTGTCCAGATTTTTGGTGTCACCTTGTGTCCATCTTTGGGTAACTTCCAGGTATAGTTAGGTCAAGTTATTTTATGTCCAAGGGGTTTAATGAGTTATGAAACTTTTGGCATAAGTTTCATAATTTTTAGAAGTGTTTAAGTACATAAAAAATACTTGACGTAAAACTCGACAAAAAACGTTGTTGTTTGCGCACTGTTTTTGTGAAGACTGTTTGGTAGACGAAATCTTTGAGTTTTTTGAGTGAAACCACTTGGGTTTGAATCTTAACACATAAAAATAATTTCCAGAAAAAGAATTACTTAATTTGGAGTAGTATTGAGTGAGATATGACCTTTTGAAAAGGGGTGTGGAATCTGACAGCAAGCTGTCAAAACCACCCTTTGTGCATGTGCACCTATATTGACTTTTTACCCAAAATTCCTATTCCTTTGCATGCAAAATACGATTTGACTCATCCCCATACATTTATTTTCAGTTCCAAAACACATTTTTGAACCATTTAAATTACATGCAAGTTACCCATCAATTCATCTTTTATAAACTCTTGAAAAAGACTCATTTTGAAGAATGTTGATGTTCATGTCAAGAACTTCAACATGCAACTTAAAATTGTGCATTTTAAGCTCATGCATGTTTGTTTAAGTATGTTTTTAGTGGACTTCAAAGATTCACTCATGAAACTCTTGAACATAAAGATATGGATTTCTCAAGAAAACTACATGCATGTGTTTTAAAAGTTCATCTTTGATCTTAACATGGGTTTGATTTTGGATTCACCACCTTTTTAATAACAAGTAGGTGTTATGGTGGTAAATCTACAAACATTAAGATTTGTAAAGATGATTTTTAAGAAAGTTAAAGAAAGTGTAGAAGGAGATGAAGAACATTCATAAAAGTGCAAGAAAGTGAAATTTAAACAAAAGAGTGTGTGTGGATTTCACCCAACACACTTGTATTTACCTTGAACTCTTTTGATCTTTTGAAAGGAGATGATTTAGGGGATGAATTGTTGGTTGAAGATGGATGAAGGTTTGAAGATGGGATGAAGATTGTGATGAAGATTTGAAGATGGAGAGAGAAAAGGGTGAGAGAAATCTCTAGTGAGATTTTAGTGAGAGAGAGTGGAGTGTTGTTGTGAATGAATTGTAGAGATTAAAGGAATACATAAGGAGTAGAGAGAGGGGGGGGCTCTCCATGGGGGGGGGGGGGGGGGGTAGTGTGATGCAAATATAAAAGTCCAATCATGTCTTTTTGATTAAATTTTAAAATACAAGTATTTTTCTTAATAATTAAAAATACAAAATAATTATATAAAAGTAAAGTATTTTTATATAATATGATTGAAATGCATAAATTGTTAATTATATAAATACTTGTGGTATAAGTGTAGGTTAAGTTGGCATTTTATGAGATTTATGGATAATTTCCTAATTCAAGGGTTTCTTAGGCAAAATTTCTCGAATTTTCCTATCGTACCGCGTTTACTGCTAAAGTTGTACTGTGTGAACTATGATATGAGTAAATGAGATATCCAATGTAGTTCTAACCTGAGGTGTAAATTTGACAGTTGTCACAGTCTCCCCCGGGTAGAAGAATTTCGTCCTGAAATTCAAGTGTTACTAGCGTTATCAGGTTTGCTAGCAAAGAGATGAGGATAATTATGTAACATGTAATCCTCCCATTCCCAAGTGTACTCAGGCCCACGCCTTGTGTTCCAATGGACTTTTACTATCGGGATTTTGCTTCGCTTAAGACGCTTGACCTCCCTTTCGAGTATCTCCATTGGTTCCTCTACGATGTGCAACTTATCGTTGATTTGGATTTCTTCCAAAGGCACGGTTACTGCTTCGTCGGCTAGACATTTCTTTAAGTTTGACACGTGAAACGTGTTGTGGATAGCACTTAACTCCATCGGCAATTCCAGCTTGTAAGCTACTGGTCCAATTCTTTCCGCGATCTTGAATGGTCCCACATACCGTGGACTCAATTTTCCTCTTTTCCCAAACCGGACTGTTCCCTTCCAAGGGGATACTTTCAAAAAGACTCTGTCACCAACTTGAAATTCTAAAGGCTTCCTACGATTGTCCGCATAACTCTTTTGACGATCTTGAGTTGCTTTAAGCCTATCTCTGATGATTGCAATTTTGTCAGTGGTTTCTTGGACAATGTCCGGACTAGATAGTTGTCTATCTCCAATTTCCAACCAACAAAGTGGTGACCGACACTTGCGTCCATACAGAGCTTCATATGGTGCACACTGAATACTGGTGTGATAGCTATTGTTGTATGAAAATTCAACTAACGGCAAGTGGTTATCCCAACTTCCTCCAAAGTCTATCACGCATGCCCGAAGCATGTCTTCCAATGTCTGAATGGTTCGCTCACTCTGACCATCCGTTTGAGGATGATAGGTCGTGCTCAAGTTTGATTGCGTACCTAACGCTTTTTGAAGTGACTGCCAAAATCGAGATGTGAAGCAGCTATCTCTATCTGATATGATGGAAACTGGGACTCCATGACGAGTGACGATTTCCTTGATATAGATTTGAGCAATCTTCTCCATCTTAAAGTCTTCCCGAATAGGCAAGAAATGCGCAGACTTCGTAAATCGATCTACTATAACCCAAATCGAGTCGTGTCCTTTGGCAGTTCTTGGAAGTTTGGTTATGAAATCCATAGTGATTTGCTCCCATTTCCACTGTGGAATCTCTGGTTGTTGCAACAATCCTGATGGCTTTTGATAGACAGTCTTGACTTTTGAGCAAGTTATGCATTTCCCTACATATATGGCAATATCCTTCTTCATTCCTGGCCACCAATAGTACTCCCTTAAATCCTTGTACATCTTATCCGCTCCTGGGTGAATTGAGTATTTAGATTTATGAGCCTCCTCCAAAATCATTTCCCGCAGGTGGTCAGCCTTTGGGATCCATACCCTGCCTTTAAAGTAACGTACTCCATCAATCTTAGTTTCAAAACTCGATTCTAAACCATGAAGGGTCTCATCCTTCAGGTTTTCAGACTTCATTGCTTCGTTTTGAGCTTCGAAAATCCGAGTTTTCAAACTTGTTTGAACCAGCGCTCCTAACGCTCGGAATCGTGAAGGTTTTACCCTTTCTTTCCTACTCAGGGCATCGGCTACTACGTTGGCCTTTCCTGGGTGGTAACGTATCTCACAATCGTAGTCGCTGAGTAGTTCTACCCATCTTCTTTGCCTCATATTAATCATCTTTTGATCAAAGATGTGCTGAAGACTCTTGTGGTCGGTGAAAATAGTGCACTTGGTACCATATAGATAATGTCTCCATATCTTCATAGCGAATACCACAGCTCCGAGTTCCAAATCGTGCGTGGTATAGTTCATTTCATGAACTTTTAATTGTCTCGAGGCGTATGCTATCACCTTATCATTTTGCGTCAACACGCAACCTAATCCTTGATGCGATGCGTCACAATACACCACAAAATTTTCCGTTCCCTCCGGTAAAGCTAAAATCGGTGCATGGCACAACTTTTTCTTCAAAAGTTGAAACGCTTCTTCTTGTGAAGCTCCCCAAACGAATTCCTTATCCTTTTGGGTTAACGTGGTGAGGGGTTTAGCGATCTTAGAGAAATTCTCGATAAAACGCCGATAATATCCTGCCAAACCTAGAAATTGGCGAATTTCCGTTGGAGTCCTTAGGGCTTCCCATTTCCTAATGGCTTCCACTTTAGTCGGGTCCACGTGAATCCCTTTTTCTCCAATCACGTGACCTAAGAAATGTACTTCCCGAATCCAAAATTCACACTTAGAGAATTTGGCATACAGTTTTTGCTCCTTGAGAAGTTCTAGAATCACTTTTAGATGCTGCTCGTGATCTTTCTTACTCTGAGAATAGATCAGTATATCATCGATGAATACAATCACAAACTTATCAAGGTATGGCCTACATACTCTATTCATTAGGTCCATAAACACAGTTGGTGCGCTCGTCAAACCGAATGGCATAACTAAAAACTCGTAGTGTCCATAGCGAGTTCTAAAAGCTATTTTAGGGATGTCCTCCTCTCGGACTCTTAACTGATGATATCATGATCGAAGATCAATTTTTGAGAAGTAAGTTGCACCCTGCAACTGGTCGAACAAATCGTCTATTCGAGGGAGAGGATATCGGTTCTTGATTGTTATCTTATTCAGCTCCCTATAATCGATACACATTCGAAACGATCCATCCTTCTTCTTGACGAAGAGAATCGAGGCTCCACAGGGTGATGAACTTGGTCGAATGAATCCTTTATCCAGGAGTTCTTGAAGTTGATTGGACAACTCTTGCATTTCGGCAGGTGCTAAGCGATACGGAGCCTTGGCTACAGGCGCCGCTCCGGGTATAAGGTTAATCTGAAATTCGACTTGTCTAAATGGGGGAAGTCCAGGCAAATCGTCTGGAAACACTTCTGGGTGATCCTTCACCACAGGAATATCTTAGACTCGCCTCTCCTCGGACTTCTTTTCGATTACTTGCGCCAAGAATACAACGCACTTCTTTCTCAAATACTTATGGACCTTCATACAAGACACTGTCTTTAGGTTTCTCCCAGTTCTATCTCCTTGGACAACAAGGGTTTCTCCGCCTTGTAAGGGTAACCTGATAATCTTTTCAAAACAACTGACCTCTGCTCGGTTCTTAGATAACCAATCCATGCCTATTACTACGTCAAAACTCCCCAACTCAATTGGAATAAGATCAACGCTAAAAAGTTTATCAGCTAAGTTCAAGGTACAGCCTAAGATTACATCCTTAGCCTCTAATTCAAATCCGTTTGCAACCTCAACGATATAAGCATTCGGCATTTTTTTAGTTTCTAAATTGATCAAAGGCTTAAAGTCTAACGAAACAAAGCTCTTATCAGCTCTAGTGTCGAATAATACGGATGCATAATAACCGTTTAGGAGAAATGTACCTGTCACTACATTGGGGTCTCGACGTGCTTCTTCTGCTCCTAAAACAAATGCCTGTCCTCGAGCTTGTCCTCCTTGGTTTCCCTGATTGGCTTGCCTTGCTTGATACCCAGCATTGTTATTGGTTGATCCCCTTTTTAGCCTTGGGCACGCATTCCGGAAGTGATCTGGGCTTCCGCACTCATAGCATACCCTTCCATCCTCCTTTACATTCCTTCCCATCTTGCAGTACCGGGTGAAATGACCCTTTTGCTTACAAATGCCACAGGTGGGACAGGTTCCCTCATGATGCAAATTGCACTGATTGCATTTCGGGAGGGGTCCAAGGTAACGCCCTACTTCCTTAGCGTTCATTCCAAAGTTTCCCACTACCTTCTTGTTCCTACTTGAACTACCTCCAATCTCCTTTCCTGACTGACTCTCTGGCCTTCTCTTACTACTGACACCTTTCTGAGTTAGAGTTCCTGCTCTGACCGCATCGTTGGTCAAACTGGTTGCTAAAGCTACTGCGGCTTGAATTGTGGTTGGACTTGATGACTTAACCATCCCTCGGATCTCCGGGCCAATCCATACAGATATCGGTCGATCCGTTTGCTCTCCGGGGTAACCATGTGGGGTACTAACTTCGCAAGTTCGTGAAAACGAGCGGTGTATCGATCTATCCCCGAACCAACCATGGTAAGATCCCAAAGTTCAGCCTCCAACTTCTGAACTTCACTCTTGGGACAGTATTCCTCAATGAGTAATTCCTTGAATTCAGTCCAGGACAGCTTGTATGCATCCTCCCTTCCACGGGTTTGGACTTGAATGTTCCACCAGGTCAAATCTCGCTTTTGAAACTGGCATGCTGCATATTCCACCATGCGATCCTCTGAGCACTTACTGATGTGGAGTACCGACTCCATACTATCAAACCATGAGAGTAATCCTATAGCACCCTCTGTTCCATGAAACTCCTTGGGCTTGCAAGTCATGAACGTTTTGTAGCTGCATCCTCTACTGTCTTGAACATCATTGGGATTCCCTCCTCCCACATTAACATTCCTATGACGCTCATTGATGCCCGCGGTGACTTGGTTACGATGTCGGGTATCGCCTCTTGGATACGTTGAGCTATGATCTGGTCAATATCGGGGTTTTGATCATCAGGATTTTCTCCCGTGCGACGTGTGGATCTTCTTGGAAATCTTCCACCATCCACGTCAATATCCTCCCTGATACACCTCGATCAGAACCCACAACACCAACATCGACAGTAGCATCACTACTACTATGCACACTATCTCGGCCCGTAAAGCTATCCTCCGAGCTATTCTGGCTCCGTTTAGGGCATCAGACGACATGTTGGTCAAAAGGTGACTTAACTCTACTAGTTCCGTTAGGAATTGACTCTGGTGACTGACCCTCATTTGACATCCGTGCAAATCCGCTGTCACAGCCCTAAGGTGCTGCTCTTCGACCTAGGTCATGCCAGACGTACGACCAATAGGCACTCATTCGATAACTCGTGAGGGTTCCGGCGCCTCTTGCCGATCGGACCTCAAACTCACTCGTCTAGGTATAGGTACGCTCTTCCTAGCGGTTAGTTTCGTGCGTGGCCCTCTAGACTAGGTTGTACCACTATCGGGGTGGGTTGTGGTGGAACCACAGTCGGGGGTATCCTCGGCCCATCGTACGGGTCTTGTTCTCCTCCAGAGGTACGTTCGCTTGACGGCGTGTAGGAGGGTCGTGAGCTTGATGACGATGATGACGATGACATAGTAGTGCTGAAGTAAGAGTGTGATGAGGATGTTGACATAGTGATACTGAAGTAAGAGTGCATAACATTACTTGTCGCGTAGTGATAAAGGCTAAACGCACTATACTATTGCATACTATAGGCAATAACTACGTTCATCCTATGCATACGACGTGAAGCATTTGTGTGAGAAAATACACACATGTTCCTAGCATATCCATTTCCGGTCTCGCATTCTCTTCCTTAATTAAACATATGTGATCAGGCTTTGTTTAATTAAAGATCGATGATGCAATACCCGAATTAGTTATACTAGCAATATGTTGAGTAGTTTGAGTGTTATTTCCCGTTTTTGGCTATAGTTGCAGTTTTTCTAAAGAAAAACCGGTATTCTCTATAACCTTTGGCTCTGATACCAAATCTGTCACACCCCGCTAAAGCGGAAATACGGGATGTACAGCTCAAGTTTCACAGCAAAAGTTACAAGATCACATCAACCATCAAAATACATTTAAAAGTCAACCCCGCTTGAATTAGACTTCGTCCTCGAAGTCTACGTTCGCAAACAGCTCCGGGTAATTCTCCCGCATCTCGGCTTCTGGTTCCCACGTCCATTCTGAACCTTTTCGGTGCTTCCACTGGACCTTAACCAATCCAACCACTTTGTTCCGCAGAGTCTTCGTCTTCCTCTCGACTATGGCTATTGGCTTCTCCACATAGTTGAGTCGCTCGTCAATCTGAATATCTTCGAGGGGAACTACCGCAGACTCATCCATCACACACTTCCGCAATTGAGAGACGTGGAAAGTGTTGTGGATCAGGCTCAGTTCCTCCGGTAGCTCCAAACGGTAAGCTACTTTCCCTACACGCGCGATGACCTTGTACGGTCCGATATATCGGGGACCCAACTTTCCCCACTTGCGAAAACGGATTACCCCTTTCCAGGGTGACACTTTCAAAAGAACGTAATCCCCGACTTGGAACTCCAAATCCGATCGTCTCTTATCGGCGTAACTCTTTTGTCGACTCTGAGCAGTGACTAGCCGATCCTGCACCATCTGAATCATTTCCGTCGTCTTTAGCACAACGTCGGTGCTCCCCAACACTCTGTGACCAACCTCGCCCCAGCAAATGGGCGTCCGACACTTCCTGCCATACAACACTTCGTACGGCGCTCTACCGATGCTAGCGTGATAGCTGTTATTATAGGAGAACTCAGCTAGTGGAAGATACTGATCCCAACTACCACCAAAGTCAATCACACATGCTCGCAGCATGTCCTCAAGTGTCTGAATAGTACGCTCACTCTGCCCGTCGGTCTGAGGATGAAATGTTGTACTGAAATGCAATCGCGTACCCATTTCGTTCTGAAACTTCTCCCAAAACCGGGAGGTGAAACGAGTATCCCGATCCGAGACAATCGAGACTGGCACCCCGTGCCTACTTACAATCTCTCGGATGAAAACCTTCGCGAGCTTATCCGCCGAGAAGCTCTCTTTTATTGCCAAGAAGTGAGCGCTCTTAGTCAAACGATCCACAATTACCCAGATGGTATCATTCCCTCGCTGAGTCTTGGGAAGCTTCGTGATGAAATCCATCGTAATCTACTCCCACTTCCACACCGGAATCTCCAAAGGCTGCAATTTCCCGTGCGGTCGCTGGTGCTCTGCCTTGACCTTCCGACAGGTCAAACATACCTCCACACATTTGGCTACATCCCGCTTCATGCCGGGCCACCAATAGCCTTCCCGTAAGTCTCTGTACATTTTGGTAGCTCCCGGATGAATCGAAAACTTGGACTTATGCGCCTCGTCCAATAATATCTGTCGGTTCCCACCGGTGAATGGGACCCAAACTCTACCATATCGGGTCAATAATCCTCGACTATCCCGAACAAATTTCGGAATTTCTCCCGAAACCCTCTCACGTTTTGCATTTTCCGCCAACACGGCCACCTCCTGAGCGACACCTATCGACTCCAAAAGAGGTGCAACCACTGTCAACCGCTGACACAGACCCTTCAGCGATCCCCCAACCGGATGTCGGCTAAGTGCGTCCGCGACTACATTTGCTTTACCCGGGTGGTAAAGTATCTCGCAATCGTAATCCTTGACCACATCAAGCCATCTTCGCTGACGCATATTAAGATTTTGCTGATCCATCAGATATTTAAGGCTCTTATGATCGGTGTAGATAGTACACTTGACACCATAAAGATAGTGTCTCCAAATTTTTAGAGCAAACACCACTGCTCCCAACTCCAAGTCATGAGTCGGGTAGTTCGCTTCGTGAGGCTTCAGCTGCCTCGAAGCGTAAGCTATGACCTTGCCGCATTGCATAAGCACGACACCCAACCCCTGATATGAAGCATCACAATAAACCACCAAATTCTCCATACCCTCGGGCAAAGTTAACACAGGAGCCTCGCATAAACGTCTGCGTAGCTCCTCAAATGCCTTATGCTGCTCTTCACCCCAACTGAAAGCTGCAGTTTTCTTCGTCAGTCGAGTCATAGGCAAGGCAATCTTGGAGAAATCTTGGATAAATCTCCGATAGTACCCTGCTAACCCGAGAAAACTCCGCACCTCGGTAGGAGTTTTCGGCACCTCCCACCGCATTACCGCTGAAATCTTGGCCGGATCGACCATGATACCGTTCTGATTCACGACATGTCCTAGGAATTGGACCTCTCGTAACCAGAACTCACACTTGGAGAACTTAGCATAAAGTTTCTCCCGCCTCAACACATCCAAAACTTCCCGCAAATGCACCTCGTGCTCTTCTTTCGTCTTCGAATATACGATGATATCGTCGATGAACACGATCACCGAGCGATCCAACATCGGGCTACATACCCTGTTCATGAGGTCCATGAACGCTGCTGGTGCGTTGGTGAGCCCGAAAGGCATCACCACAAACTCGTAATGGCCATATCACGTACGGAAGGCCGTCTTCTCCGTATCCTCACTTCGTACCCGCATCTGATGATACCCGGATCTCAGGTCAATCTTAGAGAACCACGAGGCTCCCTGCGACTGATCAAACAAGTCGTCAATCCTTGGCAGAGGATAACGATTCTTTACCGTAAGCTTATTCAGTTCCCGGTAATCAATACACATTCGCTGAGATCCATCCTTCTTCTTCACGAACAAGATCGGAGCTCCCCATGGTGAACAACTCGGCTTAATGAACTCTTTCTCGAGAAGCTCCTGCAACTGCTCATACAGCTCCTTCATTTCCGGTGGAGCCAGGCGATAGGGTGCCTTGGCCACCGGAGCAGCACCCGGAATCAGATCGATTCGAAACTCCACCTGTCGTTCGGGAGGTATCCCCGGTAACTCGTCGGGAAACACATCGGCAAACTCCCTCACGACTGGCACATCTTCCGCAGCCTTTTTCGCCTCGTCAAAACGCGTATCTATCACATACGCTAAGTACCCCTGACCACTATGCTGAAGGTGTCTCCGAGCCCTCGCCGCGGAACATATTGCCGTAGTCCGTCTGGGCGAGTCTCCCTGAATCAGCAACTCTCCCCCGCTTGGGGTTCGAACCCGCACTTGTTTGTGGCGACAAACAATTTCCGCATCAAACGCGTCCATCCAATCCATGCCCACAATCACACAAAGCTCTCGCATAGCTATCGGAATCAAATCGATGGGAAACCTCACACCCGAGATTTCCAACGTGCATCCCCGATACACATCCGTAACCGTCAAGGTCCTATCATCGGCAACCTCGACTACCAAAGGACATCCTAACCGTCCCACCACTCGGCCCAAACTCTCGCTAAAGGTGCGAGACACAAATGAATGAGTAGCCCCGCTATCAAACATTACAACCGCAGGCACCGAGTTAACACGAAACGTACCTAACATACAATTAACAACATATGAAAACAAGGCATGAAAAGGAAGGACGAAAAGAAAGAGGGTGATGAAACATACCTGTCACCACCTTAGGCGTCGCCTGCGCCTCTTCTACCTTCAGCTGGTGGACCCTACCTCGGGCTGCCTCCGTCCCCGGCTGACCCGTACGACCGTCAGTGATGCGCAGTGGGGCATTTGCAGGAGCCCTCTGTGCACCACCCCCATCAGCTGCTCTCGCGTTCGGACAATTGGCCCTCACGTGGCCCGTCTGCTTGCAGCTAAAGCAGATCATCAATGGCGACTTGCAATCCCGGCTGAGATGACCGGAATGTCCACACTTGAAACACCCGTCAGTCTTCTTTCCACTAGTATCCCTGGGTTTGAACCCACCTCTCCTCGAACTCCCACGCGAATCAGAAAACTTTGACTTCTTTTGCACCGCAGAGATTGGCGTCACCGCCTGTGCTGCCTTTCTCTTTCTGGCTTGGGTCTCTAACTCCAGCTCCCTTCTTCGGGCTGCATCCATCATTGCTGACAAAGAAGCGTACGGTACCGTGCTCACGAATTCCCTGATCTCGGTACGTAACATATCCTTATACCGAGCCATCTTCATTTCCTCCGAAGCGGCATATTGAGGACAAAACAGCGCCATCTCAGTAAATTTCTTGTTCATTTCTTTAACAGTCTCCGTGGTCTGGGTTAGTTCCAAGAACTCCTTCGCTATCCGCTCCATCTCTACCGGAGGCACGTACTCGACACGGAAATGAGTAACGAACTCCTCCCACGTAAGGGTAGTACGCTCGGCAAGAGTCAGCGCTGTGGCGCACCAATCCTTCGCCCCATCGCGAAGCAAATTCACAGCAAAACGGACCTTCAGATTATCCGGGCAGCCGCTGGTCAAGAAGGCACACTCCATATCAGAAATCCAACGCATGCTCACAATTGGGTTCGGGTCTCCCCTGAACTCTGGTGGAGAACAGGCAGAGAGATCCCGATACAGGAACTCTCGATTACAGGGCTGTCCCCCAGCAGGCGGCGGAATCGCTGCAATGCGCTCCTCCAACAGAACCGTCACCTGATCTTGGATGGCGGTGATAATCTCGGGGATTGCCTCCCCGACCGCATGCGCTACCTCCGATGCAATCATCTCTCGGATCTGCTCCTCCGTGATCCCCGCCTCAGTTCGCGGCTCAGTCGCGTTGTTCCTCCTAGTGATGGCCATTCTAGAAAGAAGAAAACATACAACGAGTTATTAGTACCTAATAACTCATATCGACAACACTCACGCTCAGCTCCTTGGATTCCTCGCGACTTTCCCGACTCGAGCACTGATCCTGTGCTTCCGGTAGTAGGAGCTCTACTACTACCTTCCACACCTATCATCGCTCGTTCCGAGTCCCATCCCGAGGGGTCCAAGTAGCTTCTCGCCGCAACTACACACATATGCCCGCACCGGCATATATACTCACTCTTCCTAGCTCCCTAGGAATTTCATCCCAACCACTACCCTTGCTACTACCGAATCCCCACTAATCATAAAGAGTGGCCTCGCGAATACCCGATTACATGCAGTGCAAAACAAATAGGCAGTCGAATACAAGATTCTATCCTAGAACGGTTGGACTCAAACAAGAGCTGCGCAATAGAACTAAATCGAATATTCTAAGACTATAAGTCTCTTACTGCATACAACCTAGAGGGCATCCACTTAGTAACCTATCATAATTAGCATAAATTCCTAATAGCAAGCAGTCCAACACACCGCATAGTGTCAACAACAGGCAATCTAGCATGCATACTCTATGATCTAGAAAGCAATAAAACACTAAGCATTGTACCTTTCCCTTCGGCTCCGGCTGACTGTACACACTGCGCCCCCGATCACCGTTCCTCGAACGGGTTTTTACTTTTTCTTTTATTTCCAAAAAGATTTAATAAAGAATTTGAAAATTTCCCAGCCGCAACTTGAGACCAAACACACCGAGGTGCGTTTGATTCACTCAAGCTGTGCTCTGATACCAAGTTGTAACGTCCCGAAAATTTCAAGCAAATTTAAATTTTTAAATAAACAATTCATTTATAACAACTCAATAATTGATACCAACGTTTCGTTTGCAAACACATAATTAATATCTTTATAAATTAAAACCAGCGGAATAAATGTTTAATTATTAAGACCATAAATCAACCAGCTCTCCTCGCGCGCCAGTGTGTACTCATCAAGCCTTGGAGCCGCTCGGACCTGAAACCACAGTTTATGGGAAAAGGGTAAGCACGAATCTTAGTGAATTCAAACACCATAAATAATACAGTTATTCCACACTACCCCTAAAACAGATAGTGACACATAACGATCATACAGGTCTACGAACAAATCATAAACATGTATATCCACAACCACCCACCTAAAAGGCACAAGTCGGTCCCACCGACCACATGATAACATCTTCGGCCCCGCCGAATCCCCGGTCCCACCGGGTCTCTACGCCCCGCGTATAAAACCTCCGGCCCCGCCGGACCCTCGGTCCCACCGAGTTAACATGGCAACATAGTATCAACTAGACACCCCACTATCTAGTCCCACCAACATAATCACATAAAGCTACCACACACGTACTACAGCAATGATAAAACAACCGTTATTAGATATAGTGAGAGAACTCACCTCGAATGCGCGCCTAGATTAACAACACAATTCAAGCTTCACAATTACGGTCACTTCCCAGCACCTAAACGCATGTTAAAACGTGTCAATACGAGACTCGGACCCTATGACACGACACACGCTTAAACCGTCACTAAAACTAATTTCCGTTCTCACAAAATAGGTCTGTTCGGGACCTGTTTCGACCCCTTTAAACCCAGAAAAATCCCAATATTAAATCATGACCAGAAAGTCCTCTGAGTTAGGGTTCCAAGGACATATTATACGCCTCCTAACGATTTTTCTACAATTAACTATGAATTAAATACGAACGGTTACCAAAACTGCCAGTTTTCGGTCCAGCCTGAACAAACAGCCCAATACAGCCTAGCTACGGGCTTAATCAGACTTTCGGCAAAACACTAAAAACCTTCCCAATTCGATTTGGGAACTTTGGGCACCAATTTCACCTCAAAACGAGTTACGAGCAGAAAGTTATGGTCTACACAAAACAGTGGCAGATTCCAGAATTTTTCACATAAAATGACGAATCACCGAACTTGCGACCACTTTTTCGCCCAGTTAGAGGTCGAACCAGTTTTTCGCTAAAACACGGAAAACGTGCTCGACCCTGAACTTGAACCGTGGGCGCCAGTTTCGGCTCAAACGGAGTTACGACAGAAAAGTTATGATCACGCGAAAACTGGACAGCACACTTAGAATTTTCATAAAAATCACGATTTAAAAGAAACGGTTGAACGATTCGGTTTAAACGATAGGATACTAAGGCTGGACTACTACCATCACCACCCACTGCCATCTCCGGCAGTGGTGGTCGACGGCGGCATGGGGGCGGCAGCCACCACCGGCGGTGGTGGTGGTTCGATAAAGCAAACCGGCGAGACCAACGGGAATGATCCCACCATTCTAATTCGGCCATACCCAAGCACGCTCGACCTTACAGCCACAAACCCGCCGTTACAACCACCGACCTGGTGGTGCACGGCGGCGGCACCATGCCGGCAGCCACTAGCGGCAGCGGTGGTGGTTCCGCGGTTGTGACAACGACGCAAGAAAGAAACGAGAAGGGAAGGATGTCTTACCTCTTGAGAAAACGCAGCAGCAAACCAAATGACTCGATGGCTCCTTCTCTCCTCCTCGGTGCTCTCTCTCTCTCTTACTCCGGCAGCAGGTGATCGACGGCGGTGGCGGTGGTTCCCGGCGGCAGCAGCGGCGGCAAGGGGGGGAGGGAAAGGTTGGCCGTACGCAATAGAGAGAGAGGAATAGGGTTTGTTTGTGACCTTTCTTTGTGTGATTCGCAAGTAAAAGAGAAGGAACGAGAAGGGTAAAGGGGAGGGGGTCGGTCCTCTCTCATGGGCCGAACCCATGCAAAAGTTTGGAAAAAGGAAAGAAACCAACAAAGGTCCCTGCAGTTTGGAGTTTTTCCCAAATTAAACCTCATAAACCAAACCCTTAACAGTTAAGGTCCTAACCGCCTAACCTCGTTAACTAAAATCGCTTAAAAAAATAAATAATAAAAATAAAAAAGCGTACCGGGACACGGGCTTTACAATTTATTAACTTGTGGTTTGATTATAGTGAAATGCATTATTTTTGAAAATTTAAATTCCTTGTAATTTTTGGGACGTTACAACTTGGTATCAGAGCACAACTTGAGTGAATCAGACACATCTCGGTGTGTTTGGTCTCAAGTTGCGGCTATGAAAATTTAAATCCTTTTACTAAAATCTTTTCGAATGAAAGAAAAAGGAAAACCCGTTTGGGAAACGGTGATTGAGGGCGCAGTGTGTACAGTCAGCCAACGCTAAGTGGGAAGGTACAGTACTTAGTGTGTTTATCGCTTTCTAGATCATAGGGTATGCATGCTAGATTGCCTATGTTGTTTACACTGTACTGTATGATGATTGCTTGCTAGTAGGAATCAATGCTAGTTATAGTAGGTTGTTAAGTGAAGGCCCTATAGGTGGTATGCAGTAAGAATCATATAGCCTTAGAATATTTGATTTAGTTCTATTGCGCAGCTCTTGTTTGAGTCCAACCGTTCTAGGATAGAATCTTGTATTCGAATGTCTATTTGATTCACGCTGCATGCGACTGGGTATTCGCGAGGCAACTCGTTATGGCTAATAGGGATTCTGTGGTAGCAAGGGTAGTGGGATGAGATGAAATTTCTGGTGAGCTGGGAAGAGTGTTTACATATGAGTATGTATGCTAGATTGCTTTCTAGAACATAGGAGTATGTGTGCTAGATTGCTTGGTGCCTATTGCACTGTACTGCGTGTTTGTTGCTTGCTAATAGGAGTTTATGCTAGCCTTGATAGGTTGTTAAGTGAATGCACTATAGGTTGTATGCGGTAGGAACCGAATAGCCCTAGAATGTCGGATTTAGTTCTATTGCGCAGCTCTTGTTTGAGTCCAACCGTTGTAGGATAGAATCTTATATTCGAATGTCTATCTGGTTTTACGTTGTGTGCGACTGTGCATTCGTGAGGCGACTCGTCATGACTAGTGGGGATTTCGTCATAGCAAGGGTAGTGGAGTTGGGTGGAATTCCTAGGGAGCTAGGAAGAGTGTGTACCTATGCCGGTGCGGGCATATGTGTATAGTTTTCGGCAAGGAACTACTTGGGCACTTCGGGACGGGACTCGAAACGAGTGAGGATAGGTGTGGAAGGTAGTAGTAGAGCTCCTACTATCTGAAGCACAGGATCCGTGCTCGAGTCGGGGAAAGTCACGAGGAATCCAAGGAGTTGAGCGTGAGCGTTGTTAGTGTGAGTTATTATGTACTAATAACTCGTTGTAATATCTACCCAGGATAGCCATCACAAGGAGGAACGATTATAGTAAACCTACTAGTACAGGTGTGTACTTGATTTGCTTTGATGGGATGATCGTTGGGGTAGTGACGAAGGTTATAAATTAGTAGTCGTTGGAATAAAAGGACGATTCTCGTATTAATCACTTGGAGTGACGATGAGGATGATGTTTGTTTTGGGCCAAGATGGATGATTGTGCTAGAATCATAGGCTTATAGAGCCGACTTTGATTTGAGGAAAAATCGTAGGGATTATTTGACGTAATTTCCCAACTTGCCTAAGAGGTTTAAATGTCCGGATGACGTTAGTGGACCGGAGAGATTTGGAGGAGTAGGAGTCGAGGCGTAGAATGCCGACTAAGTCATGCACAAAGTTTGATTTTGAAATAGATTGCATTAACAAATTCTTGTGTTTCAAATCATTTTATGGATGGTGTTTTGGAATTTTGGGAAATGTTCAACACACACAAGATTTTGAGGTATGGTTTTGAAAGTGTATGAAATCGTTTTATCACGGGAGTGCAAACTTTGTTAGAATTTGTCTCATTTCGTTATTTTTCAACGGTTCTTTCGGGTAAGATGATATCCGTGTTTTGTGGTGTTTAAAATGTGGGGCAAGTGACTACGGCTTGTGACTTTAACATTGGAACTCCTCCACATATGTTAGAGTTGAGACGGAAAGTTACATTCTATGATGTCTGTATAAAGCTATTTGAGTGATTTGGTTAAAATAAGTTTTGTTTTACGGCATGTTGAGTCGTGTGGGTTTAATTTCACGAGGTGCATATCTTATTTGTTTATGTGACCATTTGGGGAAATCTTGGAAATCAATTTAAAGAACCCCACCTTTTGAGATTTTATGGGATTTTAGTCGATATTTTCAAATGATGGAAACGGATTGGTTTTTATTTTTAAGTTTGAAACTTACACGAGACAGTTGTGTTTTAACAAAAATATATTTGTAAACCGTTTCATCGTTTTGTATGACTAGCCGACGCGCGTAAGATTTGTTGGTGAACCCTGTGCCACGACATTTTATGTTGAAAAAGAGAAATTTTGGGGTCAAATGTCGTGGAACTGATTTTGAAATTATGTGCACTCTTTTGTCGCACCCGGTGTAAGGTCGAGCGGTTACTTTAAATACATGTCATGAGTCAATTCATACTAGAACCGTGACGGTTCATTTTCAAAGAAATTATTTATTTCGCTTTACGTTTTGTGAGTAAACTAAGCTGCAATGAAATGATTTTCAACATGATTTTCATATGTGGGACGAGCGTGTCCATTTTTGCGTAACTACCGACCTGGTAATAGTAGTTTTATTGCTTACGGTCTTTTTGAAATGAAAAATCTTGACGTTGAAAATATTTTGTAAATGATTTTGTAAACCATTTGGGAAGTGCGCCTATAAGTGTTATGTGTCATTTTGAGAATTTTAAGGGTGTGAGTCCTTTTGGAAAACTCTTTTGTTTAACCCGTGTCGAGTTTGGGACTAATGTTGATTTTAGAGTATTGCTTGCTTAAACTTTATTTAAACGCGTTTTTGACCGACTTATGGGTCTAGCAAGCGTGGAGCATTTTGCTCGGTTTTGACTTTGAGATAGTCATGGGTCAATTGCACGGTTTTTAATGGCTCGATGTGGAGTTTTGTTGATGGGTTGTTTTGTTGCACAGTTTTGCACTTATTGCACGTTGAGTATTTACATGTTGGGTGAGTGAGTCATTCCGAGATAGGCATGTTGTTGGTAGACTGTTTTGAATTGGATCCTTGGTCACATCAGTCAGTCGTTGGTAATGATCGGTTGGGTATCTCGGGGTGGGACTCCGGTATTCATGTGTTATGACCTTGACTTTCCAGTAGGCACTGGGAGGATATAGTCTTGGGCACTTACCTAGGAGGTAGTCCCGATATGCCGGGCCTTGAGACGTACCTGGGAGGTAGACGTTAAGGTGTATCTTGATACGGTGTAACTAGGCTTCGTAGAGCGAGTGCGGAGGATAAGTAGACGGTGGAAGGTTGAGTATTCCACGCGTGTTGGTAATGTAGGCCGAATAGTATTGGTTAAGGGAATGAAGCCCTTTGTAATTAAGAGCATGAATGCGCAGTAACCTTTTTGAGGTAAATAGTATATTTAGGTGTCGACTTTTGGGCTTGAAGCCAAACACCTTTAGTGTAACCGGAGAATTGTAGCCGTTTTTTAAAATAATTATGGTGATGGTAGTAGTAACCCGGAGATGCTTAATTGTGATGAATGGTTATGGTGGAATGACCTTCGTGGGTGATTATAAGTTTACTGGTTTGATGATCCGTGTGAAATAAATTTTGGGAGTCTATTAGAACTCGTGGAAGTTAATCGGCAATAATGGTAGGAATGATCAGGTTAGAGTATCCTGTAGGGTATATTGGTGAGCACCTTTAGAAGGGTTAGAGCTTGAAAGATGAATCGGGATGTATGGAACATCTATGGTTGGGAGACAATCGAAGTCGGTTGACTAGGAATGAATCCAGTTGTTGGAGTGTTCCTCCGATCATAATTTCAGTGTCCTTGAAGGAGTTTGGTTAGTAAGAAAAGTATTCGAGAAATTCTATACGGGGTGAGAAATTTATATTCTAGTTGAGGAAAGTCCAGTGGCCGCACCGAAAGGGTTCGAGTGGACGTGGGAACCCGAAGCGGAGATGCGCGAGAACTATCCCGAGTTATTCGCCGGTCTAGACTTCGAGGACGAAGTCTAATCCAAGTGGGGGAGAGTTGTAAAGCCCGTATCCCGGTATGTAATTTCTTTTATTTTTTTTAAGTTTTATTTAAGTTTTATTTAACGTGGTTTCCGTTAACGGGGTTAGACGTTTTGGGCCTAATTGTTAAATATGTCAAAATTTTGGGTAGTTGCGAGAAGGAATTAGTTGAGGGACCATTTGTGTCAAGGGCCAAAACATGGCATGGTTTCGGCCCATGCAAATCTCCAAACCGAAAACCCATATTTCATTTTGGGGTGTGTTGTGTTTTCGTGAGAAGCAAGCAAGGAAGGAAGTGAGAAGAAAAAGAAAACCCTAAGGCATCTCTATCCCTCACGTTTTGGTTTCTCTCGGCTGAGTTTCCCCCCCCCCCCCTCTCGTCGGTTTCATTCCACAGCCACTGCCGTGCAACCCCACAGCCACCGCCGGCGCCCCAACGCCGTTCTGTCGGAGAAAAGAGTGAGAGATCGCGAGAGAGAGAGGTGCGAAGAGAGAGAGAGGCGCGAAGAGAGAGAGTTCGCCGGAGAGAGAGAGTTCGCCGGAGAGAGAGAGGAGGCTGCCGACGTCGAGAAGAGAAGAGGAAGAAGTGATCGCCGGCGAGTTCGGTCGGAAAGAGGGACGTAGGGCGTTGCGTTGAGGTAATAGCTTTTTCTTTTTCGTGTTCGTTGTTGATATCGGCAAGAGCCGCCGTGAACCGCCACCACCACCGCCGCAGCCACGGCTGCCGGCGGTGGGGCCACCACTGCACGCCGCTGTGATGGCGGCAGGGGGGTGCGGGTGTGTGCGGGTGTGTTCGGGTGCGTTTTGCGAGTGAGTCGGGTGTGGGTGTCGTTGGGAGGTCTCGCCGGACGGGTTACCGTAACCATCGTCGCCGCCGCCAACCACCACCGCTGCCGGAGGCGGAAGTGGGTGGTGCTCGGTTGTTGTCCAGCCTAGTATGACCTTTCTCCAGTAATCTTATAGGCTGTTCGGGTCTGTTTGGGTTAAGCTATGACTTAATGGTTTAATAATCACTATTTGTCATTTCATGTGAAATTCACAGTTTCTGCCACTGTTTTGTGAAAGCCATAACTTTTTCTAGGAACATCGTATTGGGGTGAAATCGGTGCCAAAATCTCCCATTCTGAGTCTAGTAAGTTTGATATGTTTTACGGAAAAACCAGTTCGCACCATAGCTAGTGTCAAATTTCTGTTTTGTACTGAAAGGTCCTGTTTTTCACTGTGCTGCAAGTCGGTTTTTTAAAATCCATAGTAAATTATAGAAAAATCGTCAGAGCGCGTGCGATATGTCCCTGGAACCCTAAGACATAGGACTTTGTGATTATGGAAAAATATTTCTGGATTTATCAGTTTATAAGGGGTTAAACAGGTCCCGAACAGACATGTGTGTTGAGAGTAAAAACTGGAAAATGTATTTTATAATTTAGTAGTCGTGGCTTTGGGTTGGGGCGTCACTTTGACATATGTTAACACTTATTTAGGTGGAAAAAGGTGAGCTGGTGTTGGCCGGTTCGTGTTGCTGTTGAGGACATAAGCTTTGCTTTTGAGGTGAGTTCTCTCACTATATAGGATGGGAATTATATTTGTGTTACTATAGCTCGAGTGTGATAGTTATGATTGTTTGTTGATATTATTGTGTTATGGGGTATATATAGTTGTGTATATATATTGAACTGTGATTGATGTACTTCTTGATGGTTGTTCCAAGAAGTATATGTGTTTGTATAATAAGTTGCGATTATACCTTCTTGATGGTCGTTCCAAGGAGTATAAGGCTTATTGTTAATGGTGATATATCTTCTTGATGGTTGTTCCAAGAAGTATATGTGTTTGTATAATAAGTTGCGATTATACCTTCTTGATGGTTGTTCCAAGGAGTATAAGGCTTATTGTTAATGGTGATATATCTTCTTGATGGTTGTTCCAAGAAGTATATGTGTTTGTATAATAAGTTGCGATTATATCTTCTTGATGGTCGTTCCAAGGAGTATAAGGCTTATTATTAATCGTGATATATTTTCTTGATGGATGTTCCAAGAAAAATATGTGCTGGTATATTTGGTATTTATAAATTTGGGTGCAAGACGTGATTGCATGGTATGAGTTGGTTGCGATAACTAGCTGTTTAAGGGTGATGCTGATATAATTGCGATCCTATTTATGGTTTGAATTCACTAAGCTTCGTGCTTACCCCTTTCCAAAATCTTATGATTTCAGGTGCGAGTAGCAGTCGGGCATGACGGTACACACGGGCGCAAGGCGAAGACTGTTTAAGTTAAATTTTTATTAAATGGGGATTTAATTATATAACTTTTCCGCTGCTTAACTTTGTCTGACGGTTTAAATCAACGACGTTTATTTTTATTGTAATGGGATTTATTAACTTGTGGTTTGATTATAGTGAAATGCATTATTTTTGAAAATTTAAATTCCTTGTAATTTTTGGGACGTTACAGCGTAGGTCGTTCTCCTCTCGCGCTCGCCCAGTAGGTCCTTTTTACTTCAGTCCTCGACGCATTATGATTCATTGCCTCTCCTCCCTGAGGCCCTCTATCGTTTGCTAAGAATGCACATAACTTGAATGAGTCAATCCAAATTCCATTCAATCTTGTCTCTAGTTCTTTCTTATCTTCCACAAACTTATATCTAACAAAGCCGAATTTCTCCCCGTTCCTTAGCCGCTTGTTTGCCATGTAAATGTCTGACACTGTTCCAAACTTCTTGAAGATCTGCCATAGTTGTGACACCTCATAACCTATTGGAAAATTTTAAAACATAAACGATGTCGATTTTGGATTCCTATGGTCATTGGTTCGTCGTTGTCGCAACGAATCGTTATATCTAATCGAATTCCTATATCCCGATCCTATCTTCTCAATCTCTCTCACTCTTCCTTCCCCACTACACGTCTCTCTCTCTCTCCCTCATCTTTTTTATTATCAACTTTTTTATAATTGAATAAAATTTGTAATTTATTTGAATGTGTCGTTTTGAGAAAACAGTCACGTTTTTTTTATAAATTTGTTTAAAGAATGATGTTTTTTAAGGAGTTCATGATTTGAGAATTTGAAAGTGGTTAGATATAGGATTAATTAATAAGAGTCCACGATTTAAAGATTTGAAGGTTGTTAGTAATAAGTATTAATCAAGTAATTAGTATTAAAAACGGTACATAAAGCTTTATTAGTTGTTTTTATAAAATTTTAAGTAATTTACATTATATAATGATACATGAAGTTTTGGAGGTTGTGTTTAAAAGTTTTTCATAAATGTTTCTATAATAAGGCATAGATAAAAAAAACACTTTCAAAGTATTTACCCTAAATTCTACTCCAATATTTTAGAATAAATTTTGAAAATTAAATATTGTGAGAGAATATATACCGACTGGTTACACTCACACCGTGAATTCCCCATAAGCGTGGCCCCTCTCTTGTCGCCGTTATCCCTCATTCCGATCGAATTCCTTTTCACTCAGATACAGACTTAGAGACCCAAGAACCAGCGATCTAATGCTATAACAGGTCGGTTTGCTTTGCCTTTTTCGTATTTCTATCCAATGATCTAGGGTTCTTTATTTGGGACTTTATATATATATATATTTTAATTTAACTGTATGAATTGCGTTGGCAGCTTTAATTGATATAGTATGAGATGATTATAATCGAAGGATTGGATCTGAGGGGATTTTGAATTTCTGACATGTTTCAATAGTTTTGGTGAAAATTTATGGTTTTTTATTGCTAAAATATTGTGTTGACTATACGCTAAATCGCTCAACAATAACAGCTGTAGTCGTTGTATTTGACTTTTTGATGTGTTTGGTGACCTATTTCCGCTGTCTGGTATTCGAATCCTGGAAAAATTAGCTAATTATGAACTAAACGAGCTTCATTTTCAATTCTGAACATTAAACAATGAATTTGCGAACATCTATCTAAGCACTGGTGATAACATATTTTGAATAATTTAAATGGGGTTTTTTTTCTAAGTTGTGAAGTAGTTACTTTGTTCCTATTATTGGTTCCTATTATCGGTTCCTATTATCGGTTCACACATAAAAAACAATCCTTTCATCCTAAACTGGTTATTATGGCTAAAACATTGAACCCATCATAAATTGATTATGAAGAAATCAAACAATCATAAGTCTGGAATATGAATAACATTACCTTACACTTTTATTCCACAAATTTCACACACACACACACACACACATGGAAAAGATCCAGAGAGAACCGTGAAAAGAAAAAGAACCGGAGAACCAAGTTATGTTATGCAATGCCCTCCTCCGGACACAAGTTCCCCATTGGATCCATTCTTGGTCGTAAATCCAAAGATATACGTCGCAAATGACCATATCATCTCAAGTGTTATCACCTCACCATTGTTCCATAAGAATTGCCATTCAACTTTGGTGGGATTATACAGTCACACATGACTCCCCACTGTTTTGAATCATAGTTTGATTTCGTGTAGTTTAGTATAGTGGTACGGGCAAGACACTTGAAGTTGAAGGATAGTTACATGTTTCATGCTAATTAGGTCTCATCGTCAATATTGTTGTCACTTGTCACATCAACATACCTTGTTGGAACTTTATACTTTTCAAAGGCCCACTGGTTTTTCTAGATCAATGAAAACCAATTCATTTTTTTTCTTTATATTATTTTATCATGTCAGCCTTTGGCTGGTTTAGTTGTCAGATTAAGGTGCCTCTGTAATCTGTATTAATCTCTTAGGCTATCTGGATATTGCTTATTTCATTGATGAGGGGAACAAATTGCATATACTACTGGAGGATCATGATGTAGGAGTCCTCAATGATGATGATAAAACATCGACTGAAAATTTTATGGAAGGCCATAAATTGGCAAGTAGCAACTTATTTGTGTTAAAAAGACTTTCAATGATACTTTCTATTGTTAGTGGAGGTGTTAAGACTTGAGAAGGTAGTTAAGATTCTGATCATTGGTAGGGAATGTAGTTTATAATTTGTTCATGAAAGTGATGAAACAAGCTAACTCAAACTGCTCCCAGAGATGCAATAAGTTAGATGCGAGATTTATCATAGTTTTCCCCTTAGAAGTCATCAACAATTTCTCTTGTTGCGAAGTAGGGTGTTCCCTTTTGATATTGTCGAAGTTATTGCTCTTTTTATTTTAGTATATCCAGCAGATGCTGCAAATAGGGGCTCATTTATTGTCTGATCTATCCTACATCATCTTAGCGTCGTAATACACTGCATCTTTCTAGTTGTTGAACGTCTATGTGGGGCTTTTGACAGAATTAAGTAAAAATGAATCTTCATAAATAATTTTTTTTCTTGTTGGGTAATGATTTCTAAGGTTTGGCTTAAGTATCAAATAATTTCTCTTTATCTGCAGGTATATCGGTTGATGGCTCTGATAGTGGAAGAAACATTTTAAAAGTTATGATATAGTTGCAACATATTGCTTGGTGGAGAATATATACATTTATATGGCAGATATGTCAAGCTTTTGGGGCCCGGTTACATCTTCACATGAATGGTGTGAGAAGAATTATGTATTTTCTTCCTACGTTGCTGAATTCTACAATACCATCTCAAACGTCCCATGCATTCTTTTGGCACTCATTGGCCTTCTAAGTTCATTGCTACAACGGTTTGAGAAGAGATTTAGTGTCCTACACTTATCAAATATGGCACTTGCTATTGGAAGCATGATGTATCATGCGACACTACAGCATGTGTAAGTAAACAGTTTTCAACATGCATCTCTTGCTGTGTTACTTTTCCTAAGCATTTTGGGTTCTATGAGAGCACAACATCTACAATGGCTTCACATTTCTTCTATACATAATATTCTTAGGTTTCTTATCATGTTGATGGTCTTATTTCCCTATTTATGTTTTTCTCCTTTTATGTTAATGCTTTCTATAATTCATTTATCATTTCACATTCTAGTGTCTATTATTGGCCTTATATAATTCTCCTTCAATCAAAGTAAGCATCAGTGTTGTCCCATATATGTTTCCCTCAACTCCGGTGGAACTTTTCAATCAGATGAGACTCTAATCTTGTTGTCTCACTTTATATTGTAATCTCTTTCCTCATGAAGCTCTCAACAGTCAACACTAATGTAATGTTGATCCTAACTGCATAGGTGGCACCAATAGGTTGCGTCGCCACTTGATCGAACAAGTTATTACTTCATGCTAAAACAAGTTTCACATTTTTATTTTAGTTTGTCCCAAAATAAATGTCCACTTTTAATAGTAAGTGCCTACTTTCCAATTCTACCCTCATTGTGAGAGGGAGAATTAATAAGGGTAACATGTCATTTAGTTAATAAAAAGTGTTATAATTACAAATTCCTTAAACCGTGTCTTTTTCATCATAGACGTTTATTTTGGGACGGAGAGAGTATGATATTGTAGTAAGCATAGCACCGAGACCTTACCTATGTCTGAAGAGATAGAGAGGTGGTCTTTGAGAAGTTCCCCTACTTGCATAAAAAATATCTTTTTAAGACACAACAGTAGGCTGCATGTAAACAACAAAGTTCTAAAAGAATGCAAAGAGCCTAACAAGATATGAAAGGCACTCTGGCACACCAAGGAACCTCTTCATCTCTAACAGCTGCCTCTAAGTAAGCCTCATATCCCCTCTCCCCAACAACCCTCCTACTTGCAATGGATTACCCTAATCCGCCGCCTCCAAGTACTCTTATATAAGACCGTGCCTCTTTGAAAGAACTAAAACCTCCGTATCGAGCCTCAATTGCTCGTCCCACTTTCTTGCCCTGCCTCACCTCACCCTCTCAATTGTGACTCTCTCGACGCCTTCTATAAACATGCCCAAACCACCTCAACCTACTCTCTCTCAACTTATCCGCGATAGACACAAACTCATAGATCTTCCCAGAAAACCCCATTCAGTATCCTATCCAACTTAGTGTTGCTATTAGTCCACCTCAACATCCACATCTCTGCGACTTCCATTTTCTTCTAATAACTTTCTTCATCACCCAACATTCCGAAACATTCAAAATAGTCGGTCTGATGACCACCTTGTAGTAAGCATATGTAGTAAAAAAGCATCTCAAGGGGAGCTTGGTTGATAATGGGAATGGGAATGTTGGGGTGTGCCTTTTCATTTTATCCCCCTTTAAGACACGAGTGACCCATTACCCAAAACTTGATAATGGACCATTCCATTATACCAAACCAACTAATAACATTGATTTTCATTTCCTTTTGTCTTCTATGGTATCCCTTAACCTACAATCAAGCACCCCCTTAGTTTAGCTGGCTTTACGTTGACAAGTCATTGGTCAAAGATTATATTGTTGTTTAAGCTTTCTTTTTATTTAGATGGTATCTTTTTTATATGCACACTTTCTATTTAGCATGCTAAATAGCATTTATATTGGTAATTAATTTTAATAAGTTAATAATATGAATTTGCTTATTAGAATTTTATACATTGTTTTCTTTGAGTTTTTAATATAAATTTGCATCTGCAATGGTAATTCATTTTTTTAACAAGTTTGTGATGGTTACTTCTACTTTTCATGTTAAAAGACTATATTTTGCTTAATTTTCAATTTCAGTTAAAAAATGAACTTTGTAATCCGGGAATATTTTTACCCATTGAACATTATTGTTTTTGACTGAAACAAATACATCGTACCTTACATATATCACTTATTAACTGCTATAATTATGATTTACACGGTTCAAGTAAATTCTGATTGCAAATATCATCTAATTAACTTTATTCCTCGGTCTTACATATATTTGTTTCCTTTTGAATGTGCGTCTTTTCGCCTTGCGAGTAGGTCTGCCATGGATGACTAATGGTCAATTCAACTTTTTTTTGTGGGAAATTAGATATTTATCTTAATACAAGTTTATGTTATTAAGATATTGTGATCCAAGTTCACGGACATCCTACAGCTGCCACTGGGTAAATGGTAAAAGATTCGTGGTCACATCTTATTGGTACATAAAGGGTAAACCTCAATGCACTAAAATTTCTCAAATTTCTGGGTGTTGGGGAGGGAAGTCATTACACACGACATTTCATGTGCATATTGAAAAGGTTGTTTTTATAGTTTTCTCTGAACATCGTTAGGTTGCAATTCTGTGCTCATCTATGAGCAAAAAGTTGATGACATAACGCAAAACCTTGGGGTTAATCACTTAATCCCATTGTAGTAGGCTGTAAATATTGCATCGTTCTTGTATGTTTTTACCCATATTACCATGCCATTGCATATTTCATTAATTGCATCTGCATACAATGTAGAGACCTTTATCTCAAGAGCAACATCACGTCAATGAACACCATATGCAGTTGTGCACATCTTTTAAGTCCTTCGTATCTCTCCATTAGTCATCATCACAAATGTAGCCTCTAGGTTGTCAATCTTCTTGACATAGAACATATTATCTATTTCACTTTTTTAAATATTGCTCAACCCAGAACAATATGCTCAATAATCCTCTGGCTTTGATATATGAAACATAAGCTTTATCATCCCACAATTTATATGATTTTGAATATTTTTTACCCTTTGTTCTTGTCATCTTTTTTGTTCTAAGAACACTACAAACAATCTAACGAGTGATATGGTGGGATGGAGATATATACAAGAGGTTGATTAAAACGGCATTGAGGAAAGCAGTGAAGTGATATTTTAGTGAGATTCTGGAGGGAGTTGACCTTAGAAGGAAGGATGCAATATGGTATAGGATTCCTATGGGTTTCACCATTTTGTAATTTCTGTGTTTTGTTTCTTGTCTATCTGGGATAAATTGCGGATAGAGGCTTGTTGATGTTAGTGTGGTACTTATTGAGTGAAACTATATTCCAAGTTCTAGGAATACCATCAGTCTAAAGGTTAACCCACTTTCATATTTCTTAGAGCTTATCTCACGGCCTACACTTCAATTTTAACAACTTACAAGCTTTCTATTTGTATCACAGAAGGAGTCATCAAGTTCTCTTATATCCCTCACGTTATCCAGTGAACAGATTATCAAACTAACACATTCATCTTTCTCGTACTTTATTCTCTTTGAATGTTTATCATAATACCAATCCTTAATGCAGTTGATATTATTTAGGTGCCTTGCGTTTCCTTTTTCTTAGCAAACCTGTAAATAGCATTTTTCTTCATTCTCTGCTCCTAGTTTTCTATATAAGTCTGTATGACTAACTGTCTGTGAAATTGACTATTTTGGTCACAATCCCATATGTCATTGCCCAAAATGTTGTTTTGGTTTGATCTTTTGGCATACCTTTGGGCCTTAACAGATCTTGTAATCCTATTTGGCCATTGGTTACAAGTGGGCGTACATCTCAGATGTGAAAACTAACTAACTAAATCACATCTAAACGAACCAAACGAACCATGTAAATCCCACTCGTAGTAGGGTCTGAGTAGGATAAGATGTACACATACCTTTCCTCTGCTCCAAGGGGTAGAGAGGCCAATTTTACCATGCCATTTTTTATTTTTATAGGCATGGCTAGCTGATATGCCCCTTGTAGCAAAGGTGTCTGATGCCCTCCTTGGTTAGGGGCCCGGTTCATCACTAAAAACATAGAGAAGAATTCACATGTTAGTAGAAAGATGGGCAACTTGTCTATGAACTGAAGTGAAAGTCTAGTAATTATTAGACGATGGTGAGGTTAACGTGAGAAGTGGATCTGAACCGTTCATTTTTAACCAAATGCCCTCCAATGAGTTGCGGCTTAGAAGGGAATTGATCTGGTGCATCTCGGTACATCTTATCTTGGTGCATCTCATCCTAATGTGCATCCATTTCTCATCCAATGGTTGATAACCACTTCTCACGCTTCTCTTGTTAACCTCAACTTCTCACCAGAACCCAACCCCTAGTTATACTTTTGACATATATCAAATATGAGTTGCAGCATGCCAAAACTAAGGATTCGTCACTTGAGGTGCATTTGGTACACAGACGGGATAGGGGCGAGTGAGGTAGGAGGGTGGAAATTTGTGTAAGGTTTTAGGGTTTTAATTTGACATGAGTATGTTAGTAATTTACCAATCTTGACCCCATCTCCCTTTTTTTGTTCTGCCTATTTTTGCGGGACATTAAATGGATTTTTGTCCTACTCAGTCCTGTCCTATCTTGTCCTAGGCTTAATGTCACACCAAACTCACCCTTATGGGGAAAGCTATTTTGGAACGGGGGCTGAGAATGGAGAGAATAATCAAAGCCAATAACTAAATCATGTGATGACTGTTTGGAAAATTAAGAATGATCCATTAAAAAACTTCATCTGAAGGCAGCAATATGACTTGCGTTATGTGTGATTTATGTAGAAGATCACTTTAAACTTACAGGAGAAAAAAGACAAGTTCGTCCTTTTATTTGGGTTATATTAAATATATTTCATGCACGTGGATGACCGTTTTACTTGTTCTGTGGTACCCTTTATATGCATATTATTAAGAACTTCATAATTCAATTTGAGCTCTAGGCCAGACTAGGGTTGTGTTGGTCTTTGTACCTTCGTTATGTTTTCTGTTTGTATGTTCTAATTTTGTTGCTTGATTCTAACCCGTTTTTTGAAAATTTAGCACCACCTGTCTTGTTTTCAAGGTCTTTATCATATATTTTTATATTACTTCTCGCACACTTTGCACAAGCCAATTTCTTAACGGGAATAACCGCTCTACTCTTTTGGGTAGAGGTCAGATCTACATATATGCCCCCCCCCCCCCCAAAAAAAAAAAACCCGATGGTGGATATACTGGGGTTGTTTGCTTTGGTTTATAATTCAATATTGAGAGAATTTTTCTAGATAATCACATGGTCGTCACCACTTTACAATTGTAAGATAAAAATCTCTACTTTTTAACGGCTGATCATCAGAAGTCATTTTGCAGGCAACAGCAAAGTGATGAAACTCCGATGGTATGGGAAATGCTCCTCTATATCTATATCCTCTATTCACCAGATTGGCATTACCGTAGCACCATGCCCACGTTCCTTTTCCTCTACGGCGTCTCTTTTGCCGTTCTCCATTCCGTCATCCGTTTCGATATCGGCTTCAAGGTTCATTATGTGATGCTGTGTCTCTTATGCATCCCCCGGGTTTACAAATATTACATCTACACACAAGATGTTTCCGCTAAAAGGCTCGCAAAATTCTATCTGGCTACCCTTTTCATCGGTAGTTTATGTTGGTTAGGCGATCGTTTTTGCTGCACCCAGATATCCCGTTGGCCGGTCAACCCACAAGGTCATGCATTGTGGCATGTTTTAATGGGCTTCAATTCGTATTTTGCAAACACGTTCTTGATGTTTTGCCGTGCCCAACAACGAGAATGGAGCCCGAAAGTCGTTCATTTTATGGGAATTCTTCCGTATGTGAGGATCGAGAAACCAAAGACACAGTAAGGGGTTGGTGAAACCGAAGGTCGTTTTCGTTTCGGATTTGGAGGTAGATACGGGATTGTGGGACCGACCAACGATAGCAGGTAACATTTCTCATTTTCTTTAATTTGGTTTTCCTTTAATATGGGTTTTTTGAAGTATGATTAGGTTTTTTTTGTGAACTTTTTTCTAGTTTGTGAAAGTAGAATGTTTGTGTACCATAAATACCCTCTAATGGTTTTGGTCAGGTTTTATGATACAATTCAAGGATTGTAGTTTTATTCTTATAAAAGTTGTAGGTTTCTTTTGCTCAGTTAACTACGGACGTCTCGGGTTAACGTCATCGAGAATCTTTTATCTGTTTTCGATCAAAGGGTATTTTAGACATTTGGCATATATTAAAACGTTTTATTTACGTTAGATGTTGTAGTTTTCATGGAAGGACGGATGGAGTATAGTTTATCCGGAGGTCTTTATAGGTCTGTTTACTTTGTTTTTGAGTGAGATATATTGGGCCAGTTCGGTTTGGTATCAAGCATTCAAGTGTAGTTTAATGGCGTTTGATATTTGCTTAATTATGATGCAAAATAGAGAATCAAAAATAAAAATCTCTTAAAAAGGTTAACTCAGTTTTAATACTCTGTTTTGAAGATTTCAACATTAAATATAGAGTAAATTGCATTTTTGGTCCCCAGAAAATTTTATTGCAAGAAAAACCCTGTGGTAAGCAAAAGTGCTCGGTTTTGGTCCCTGAAGACTAACAACGTTAGATTGCCTCCGTCAAAGCCCCTCATGTGACTTGCACATGAGGGCATTTTAGTCCTTTTACTTGATTCTTTTTTTTTTCACTAAAGACAAAACAACTGGGACCACATTGCAATTTTCTTTTATTTGAATTTCCAATTAAAAATTAAACAAATTATATATATATATATATATATATACATCATCGTCTCCATGAACCCATGAAAGCTTCAGGAGCCCCAACTCCAAATAAAGTTCAGAACACACCTTTTCTTCTCTTTTCTGCATACAAATCAAATCAACACGTCAATGGTTGTAGCGCAGTGGTTGATCGCCTTGGGTGATGTGGTGAAATATCCCATCTACCCAGGGTTCAATTCCAGGCATCCTCAACATTAATAAGACATCTTTAAGTTTCAAAATTGCCAGGGATTAGTCCGGGCTGTGTCTGGAATACCCTTTCCAAAAAAAAATCAAATCAACCCTAAAAAAACACACACAGAAAAGATAACCATTTTGATTCAAAATTAACATACTTTCAACGAATTAAAATACAAGTGCGTAAAGCAGATCTGTGTTCAACGAATCTGGATTCAAATATGTTCAACGAATTTTGGACTTGACGAAGAAGATACAAGTGCGTAAAGCAGATCTGTTGAAATTTCAGTTGTTTAATCATGAATCGAGACCGAACTGAGGAATTGGGGTTCTGGATTCAGATAATTTCAACGAATTTCGGGCTTGACGAAGAAGATACGAGTGCGTGGTGATAAACGAATTTACCGATTAATATCTTCCCGTTCTCCGGTGGTTTCAGTTTACCGATTATTCATTTCGCCATGAAATCTTCGCCGATTGAAGCCGATTTCATCTTTATTTCTGTGTTCGTCGTTTGTTTTGAGTCTTTTTCGTTGGTTGGTTTAGTTTTTTGTGTTCGTCCCTCTCTTCATCCCATCGTACTTCTTTCATTTTGGATGCAAATCGAAGAGTGGTGCTCTGTGGTTGATTGATTTTGGTCCAGACTTGCCGGAGTTTGTCGCCGGGAACTGGTGGGGTTTTGTTTGTCGTGGGGATTGAAAAGGGAGGGGATGAGTACAATTGCAATTTGGTCCCTGTGATTTATCGTTTTTTGTTAAAAATGAAAAAAGGCAAAATGACCGAAATGCCCTCATGTGCAAGTCACATGAGGGGCTTTAACGGAGGTAACCTAACGGTGTTAGTCCCGAGGGACTAAAACCAAGCACTTTTGCATACCACATGGTTTTTCTTGCAATAAAAATTTTATAGGAACCAAAAGTGAGAAAAACAACATACCACATAGACCAAAAATGCAATTTACTCTTAAATATATTATTAAAACGTTCTATAAGTTCTTCATACCAATCCCCTTCTACGCTTTTGGCATAGTGGGCCCTTAGTGGGAGGCTTGCACGACGGGAAATTAGCTCAATGGGTAGGGTGGGGCCAATAAAAAAAAGATTTAGGGGCCGTTTACAAAACGTTTACTCGGATAAGTGCTTACCAAGTACGTTAGCTTACCGGATGAATATGGCAAGGATTAAGAATCTTATCCGGTAAGAGCAGAAGCAAGGACCGAGAGTCTTACTCGGTAAGTGAGTGTGACGGCTCTTACCACGGTTAGCGCTTACCGGCTAAATTGTTGCATACGATGCCATTTTGGTGGACTAAAATCTTACCCGGGAAGTAAGTGATAGTGTTGAATTTTACCGGTAAGCACTTACCGGGGTAAGTGATTAGGTAAACGGCCTCTTAATATCAAAACCCATTGGAATGGGTAGTGCATGAGAAGAAAAATCATGCAGAAATGTAATGATATATTCAACCTTGTTAGTAGAAACAACTGAATACTATTTCTCTCTTGTTTTTGTTTTTCTAAAGTAGCTATTGGAGCAAAATTATCTATAAAATCCGTTTCTTGTTGGTTAGCGATTCGAGTCTCTTCCGGGTCAATAACGGTTTACTTTCTATAATTTTAATTTCAGAATAGTCAGGAAAGTTCCAAGTGATTTTGCAGGATTCGAGTCAACTCTTTTGAGAAGAATCCATAAAAGCCAAAATCTTATTGTCGGTTAAGCCAATCCATAAATATTTTTTGACGTTTCTGCCAGGACAAGTGTCATCAAAATTAATTCCAACATAACTCTTAAATGGGTAAAAACACCATTGTTTTTTTTTTGAAAGGGTGTCCTAGGCTATGCCTAGACTAATCCTTTGGCAAATTATGACCGTAAGACATCAACCCTGATTAAACCTCGTAAATTTGTTTTTTTTGTTTGTATAAAGGCAATTTATTTCAAGTGCATATTAATATTCATCATGATGGTAATTGGTGTACACACAAAATTATTATTCACAATTTCGCTTATAAAAATTGATTGGATTATGAATATGTTGCATGTATGATAAGTAACCATAGTATGTAACATACAATTTGATATTATATTTTTTTAAATCCGTTAATACAAAAATGACATCAGTTATCAAATAAATCAAAACGACTAGCGTGATAGAGTTATAGTTCTAAAATCAGTAGCAGAACCACAGTAACCTGTTGGGGCATGAGGTCCCCTAAAATCTTTAAAGAAAATCATTCAATTGATTCCTTCCTCCTGCCTCCCCTGTTCACTCTTCTCCACTCCCTCTCGTCGCCTAAAACTATGTCTCAATTGCTCAAGTCAAGTTAGGTTGTTAAGGTTTCAAAGTTTCAATATCATAGTTCTTGAATCTTGAGTAATTGTTTGTTTCATTGTTGGAACTCTAATTAGGTGATTTTGGTAATTGTCTTGAGTATTTGTATTCCAATTTAAAGAACATTTGGGTAATTTGTTTTCTAAATATTTGATAATAGTTAGTAATTGTTACTATTCTGCTTTGATTAGTTTAAAATTAACGATGTTTCAATTAGTTTAAACAATGTTGTATATAAGCATACACTAAGGAATAAGATTCATTGGCCTGAGTCTAAGGAATTTACAGAGATGTTGTATATGCTTGTCCAATTTATATGCTTCATATTTACATAATATGTTGGAAATAATTTCTTATGTATAAAAGTATAAGCATCATAGTCTGCAAACCTAGATGGTTTTGTTGAACAACAGAACGATCGAAGAATCCACCATTCGTTCAGCAAACTTGTGAAGAATAACGCATGCAATCATGCTGATATCATACTTTACAACAGAATGCGGCTTGTACCTTAAAACAAAATAGGAGTTTGTTATCAATTACATGGACTTTTAAATATTAGAAATCTCAAAGTAATTGGACACACACTAATGTGAGAATGACGCTTGATTCGATACTGGAAGGTCCATCTATAACCATTAGAAATGTCAAAGTTTTTGGATCTTGTAAGTTGTAGTTGTTTGAATTGAATTTTGGGTAAAGTAATGAAGGGTGGTGGTAAACTTAAGACTAAGGAGAAATTACCATGGATGTGCAGAGTGTGGTGGTGAAGAGACCCTGACTAAAGTTACTTGCTTAAATAGAATCTAATGAAAAAGGAATGAGATACATCAAAAAAGAAAAGAAAGAAAAACCATTAAAGTTTAAATTGTAGAGATAAATGAAGTACAAACCTAAACTGAAAACATGTGCTCATAGGCAAGCACGAATAGATTAAACCTGGATTTCAAACCTTCTCATGGTTGCTCCACTGCTATCATCAACTTCTTAAGTGTTGTTATCATCACCTATTGGTTGGTGATTGTGCTATGGGAGATCAAGAAACATAACCACATCAAAATCATAAACAATTTCAAGGGTTTTAAAGATCGTATCATAAACAAACATCTCTAACCGTATAATAATAACAAAGTTGGGCTATTTCCTTTTAAGGACTTTCTATGAAAGTCACTTGTACAACAGTGTCCAAAAAAATCCAAGTATAAGAGCTCAAGGATCAAATTAGAGACTTAAAAACGCGGACATTTTCCTAGTACAAAATTGTTAGTGTTCTATACTTCTATATCATGGATACCTTTTGATATTTTGAGATTCTTTACACTTGCTTCATGCCAACTAAGTTCTCAAGGATACGGTACAAAAAACATATGAGTTAGGTTTAGCAACTAAAACACAAAATCAAAATCAAGTAGGCCTATATTGTACGATATTTTCATTTTTTTCCTTGAAAAGCGTAGTTGTAGATTGCGTTGGGGAGTTGATTTTCTTTTGGCATAGCAGTAACAAATTTGATACTCTCGTTAAGGTATATGTCTCTACAATGCTAGCTTTTGCAAAACTTTTAAACTCTCATTTCTAGTCTCTCATTTGTCAATATTTCTACTTTTTAAAAGGCAATTGATTTTCTTAATAATTTTATTACACAATTTGTTAATGTTTAATTGCAATCATGTCTCATAATCAAGAGTTGATGAGAGGATAGACAAATGATCCTGTGAGAAGAAAAGTTAAGGTGAAAATGTAATAAGGGATTTGGACCCTTGATCACTTTTAATCTCACACCATCCCATTAATCGCGCTTGATACGGGAATTGATCCGGTCCATCTCGGCACATCTCATTTCAGTGCATCGAAGGGTCGAGATCTCTTCTTACCCTTCTTACCATAACTTTCAATCTCACCAGAACCCAACTTGGAGAGGATAATGATTAATATTTATATAAGTAGTCCCTATACTAAATTTGTTTATCTATTTAAAAACAAAAGGAAAATAAAAAATATGAAATCAATTCAATAATGCTTCAAAAACCACACAGTGCATGTACTTGTGATCATGCAGGAAAGAGTCAACCTGCTAAATCTTTTAATTGTGTTATTAAACCCAATGAAAAACACAAAACTAAAATCAACAAAGCCTATCTTGCAGAATCTTTTTGTTTGTTCTTAAAATTGTGTTATGGGTGATTAAACAAACACCATAATATGAGGTATAACCAAGACCAATGTATGCTCCAACGGTTGGTTGCTAGTGAGAAATGAATATGACATACTAAAAAGCCTAAGAGTGTCAAATAATAGAAGCAAATCTTTCTTAAACTTACAAACGATGTCATTTCAGAATTGATTTTCTTAGGAAAACCAATCTGACCGTCTTTAAACGAACAACTGAGGCATGATCTCTTATTGAGATAAGATCATAATTCAAGTGTACTTCCACGTGGCGGAGAAGTGTAACATACAAAAACATAAATCAGCATTATTTAATAAAAACAACCGAAACTGGCTCTGATTTTGAATAAGAGTGATCTTTGGTATGAAATAACCAACTGATTAGCTAAATGGATATGAAATCGAGTTATCGAGTTATACCTGATTGTATCGATCAAGGACTAATTTGTTCTCCAGTCTGAAATAACCAACTGATTCTACCAAAATGTTAGAACTGAAGCTAAATCGAGTTATACCTGATTGTATCGAGTAAAGGACTGATTTTCTGGCTCTGATTTTAAATAAAATTGATCACCGGTATGAAATAACCAACTGACTCTATTAAAATGTTATAAGTGAAGCTAAATGGATATGAATCGAGTTATACCTGATTGTATCGATCAAGGACTAATTTTCTGAGGGCAGAAGCAGAAACGATCGCACATGGATATACGGTGACAAAATGAAATCAGCAGATAACTCATTTAAATAAGCAATCCCAAACACCCCCCTTGGTTCTAATCATATCAATCACAAAAATGAAATCTATAAATCCCTAAATTAGCAAGAACATAAATCCACAAGAATCAAACAGTCCTCGATCCTTGAAAATCACACAAATTCCCATAAATCACCATTCGCATGATGAAAAACAGAGCTAAGTAAGATTTTATACGTACACAATTAATCTGTCAACGTCCACTGAACAGAACAAAGTAAATAACAATAATCAAAACTGTAGGTCTTATATAAATAGATAAAAACACAGGCGACGAATCAAGGAATGATTATAGAAGGTACCCGAATAAAGCCCTAGACGCAAAGGGGGTATTGGCGGCGACATAAGCAGCGGCGGAGGAGGCAGCAATCGTGGCCGAGTATAAACCGGTAGAATGTAGGGTTTGGCCATTGACGCTCGGATTTTTCTTCAATAGATCCATAAGCAAAGCTATTCCCGCCATTGTTGTCGAACCGGAAAACGATGGAGGATAATCAAAACTTTTTGAAATCTGATGCTGATGCTGTTGACACGATTAAAGTGAAGGGGAAGAAAGCAGAAGCATAAATGAAAAAAAAAACAGAGATTGGGGGATTGAGAGATGGAGATGAAGAAAAAACGTACAAGGGGAAGGGTTTTGGGGTTAAATGTAAACCCTGATTTGACAGGATTAAAAAATCAAAAATCTGAAAAAATAGGAAGGTAGGATCTCTGCATCCAGGAGCCGCCACGTCAGCGTCTAATGTTTCTGCTTTATAATATACTAGTGTGTGGCACCGCGCTCGCGCGGTGGCGAGAAAGTTCTATAAGCACCACCAATTTATAAATATGAAATTAAATAAGTTTATTTTAATTCTTTTCAAAAAGTATTAGTCATTTTCCATTAAACACTTGAAGCATTATGAGATTTGAGTCTTAATTAAATCGTGAAATGTTGTGTCTTGTTTATCCCACATTGGTGAGAAGATGACGAAATGGAATAATGATGTGCTTATTTAAAAGAAGGTACAAAAAGAAGGTTCTTATAAAAACCTCCATTGAAAATGCTCTTAATTGTAATGCAATATATACTATATATTCAACATGAAGAAAATTTGCAACTAAAATTAACTCTTTAATCCAAAAGGGATTAAAAAATCATAAGTCATGTAAAAAAGGTTGTCATTATTCTCCTTTTATAATCAACTTCATGTTCCAACATTTCAACTTTTTATCAATGTGGGATAGCGAAAGTAAACCACAATTCAATATTTGAGAAATCTCAATCCACATTGTGCCATTTCATTTTTCAAGGTTTTTGTTTTTATATATATAAAGATTGAGATGGAAATGAGGTGACACCAAAAAGTACAAAAAGAAGGTTCTTATAAGAACCTCCACTGGAGATGCTCTTAATTGTAATGCAATATATACTATATATTCAACATGAAGAAAATTTGCAACTAAAATTAACTCTTTAATCCAAAAGTGACTAAAATAAATCATAAGTCATGTAAAAAAATTGGCATTATTCTTCTTTTATAATCAACTTCATGTTCCAACATTTCAATTTTTTTATCAATGTGGGATAGCCAAAGTAAACCACAATTCAATATTTGAGAAATCTCAATCCACATTGTCCCATTACATTTTTCAAGGTTTTTGTTTTTATATATATAAAGATTGAGATGGAAATGAGGTGACACCAAAAAGTACAAAAAGAATGTTCTTATAAGAACCTCCATTGGAGATGCTTTTAATTGTAATGCAATATATACTATATATTCAACATGAAGAAACTAAAATTAACTCTTTAATCCAAAAGGGATTAAAATAAATCATAAGTCATGTAAAAAAAGTTGGCATTATTCTCCTTTTATAATCAACTTCATGTTCCAACATTTCAACTTTTTATCAATTTGAGATAGCCAAAGTAAACCACAATTCAATATTTGAGATATCCCAATCCACATTGTGTCATGTCATTTTTCATGGTTTTTGCTTTTATATATATAAAGATTGAGATGGAAATGATGTGACATCAAAAAGTACAAAAAAGAGGTTCTTATAAGAAACTCCATTGGAGATGCTCATAATTGTAATGCAATATATATACTATATATTCAACATGAAGAAACTAAAATTAACTCTTTAATCCAAAAGGGATTAAAATAAATCATAAGTTATGTAAAAAAAGTTGGCATTATTCTCCTTTTATAATCAACTTCATGTTCCAACATTTCAACTTTTTATCAATGTGGGATAGCCAAAGTAAACCACAATTCAATATTTGAGATATCCCAATCCACATTGTGCCATGTCATTTTTCATGGTTTTTGCTTTTATATATATAAAGATTGAGATGGAAATGAGGTGACATCAAAAAGTACAAAAAAGAGGTTCTTATAAGAAACTCCATTGGAGATGCTCATAATTGTAATGCAATATATACTACTATATTCAACATGAAGAAACTAAAATTAACTCTTTAATCCAAAAGGGATTAAAATAAATCATAAGTCATATAAAAAAAAGTTGCATTATTCTCCTTTTATAATCAAATTCATGTTCCAACATTTCAACTTTTTATCAATGTGGGATAGCCAAAGTAAACCACAATTCAATATTTGAGAAATCTCAATCCACATTGTGCCATGTCATTTTTCATGGTTTTTGCTTTTATATATATATAAAGATTGAGATGGAAATGAGGTGACATCAAAAAGTACAAAAAAGGGGTTCTTATAAGAAACTCCATTGGAGATGCTCATAATTGTAATGCAATATATATACTATATATTCAACATGAAGAAACTAAAATTAACTCTTTAATCCAAAATGGATTAAAATAAATCATAAGTCATGTAAAAAAAGTTGCCATTATTCTCCTTTTATAATCAACTTCATGTTCCACATTTCAACTTTTTATCAATGTGGGATAGCCAAAGTAAACCACAATTCAATATTTGAGAAATCTCAATCCATATTGTGCCATGTCATTTTTCATGGTTTTTGCTTTTATATATATAAAGATAAAGATTGAGATGGAAATGAGGTGACACCAAAAAGTACAAAAAGAAGTTTCTTATAAAAACCTCCATTGGAGATGCTCATAATTGTAATGCAATATATACTATATATTCAACATGAAGAAACTAAAATTAACTCTTTAATCCAAAAGAGATTAAAATAAATCATAAGTCATGTAAAAAAATTTAGCATTATTCTCCTTTTATAATCAACTTCATGTTCCGACATTTCAACTTTTTATCAATGTGGGATAGCCAAAGTAAACCACAATTCAATATTTGAGAAATCTCAATCCACATTGTGCCATGTCATTTTTCATGGTTGTTGCTTTTATATATATAAAGATTGAGATGGAAATGAGGTGACACCAAAAAGTACAAAAAGGAGGTTCTTATAAGAACCTTCATTGGAGATGCTCATAATTGTAATGCAATATATACAATATATTGAACATGAAGAAACTAAAATTAACTCTTTAATCCAAAAGGAATTAAAATAAATCATAAGTCATGTAAAAAAGTTGGCATTATTCTCTTTTTATAATCAAATTCATGTTCCAACATTTCAACTTTTTATCAATGTGGGATAGCCAAAGTAAATCACAATTCAATATTTGAGAAATCTCAATCCACATTGTGCCATGTCATTTTTCATGGTTTTTGCTTTTATATATATAAAGATATATATAGATAGATAGATTTACTTCACTACTTTAACAGATTTGGTCCCTCATAGTACTTTTCATTTTTATAACACATATGGTCCCTCAATTTTCTCAATATTTTTTTTAATCACAAACATATATCTTCTTAATATAATGAGCAAAGTAATTAAATAAAACTTGAATCTTAAATTTTACCATTAAAATATTTTATCTTTCTTGGAATTTTATTTTCATAAAATTGTTTAGCCCAAATAAAATATAATCTTGATAAATATTTTGTTTTAATTAGTTGAAAATAAAAAAAAACGTTAAAATTAAATATCCGACAATAACATATACAGATACAATCTCTGAAATTACAAACAAAAATCAAAAGCCAAAACCAAAAATCGAAGGGTCTAGTGCACTCGGGTTCCAGACTTCAGACTAAGGGTCTGGTGCACTCGATCGAGCTCCAACTTCTAGTTTCTTGGTTATGAATCAACGAGGGAGAGCGGCGATTTTTGATTTGTTTCGAACCAGGCTTGGAAACTGAGGGGATTTAAGGAGGGAGGGCGGCGATCTCGTCGTCACGATGAACATCGCCGTCATCATCGATGAACACCGTCGTCATTATCATCTCTCTCTCTCTCTCTCGATGAACACCGTCGTCATCATCGCTCCCTATCTCGCCTTCACGATGTTATTTGCCTTGCTCTTTGTGAAACAGAAGTATACATCGAGAGTGAGAAGGAGTATGTTGACCGTGGGGGTGGGGAGGATCTCAATGAGGGTTTTCACCTTTTCAGGGAGGTAGGAGGGTTTTAGGGGAAATTAATTAAAATGCCACAAGTTTGACTTTGGTTTACCAAAATACCCTAAATCTCGATCAGTTTGCCAAAATGCCCCTTTTTTCCGCGATGAGAGCCCGCGATCGCGGGCATTGGCAATTTTGTAAATATTTTACCCCGCGTACGCGGGGTGTGCCGTGTAATTCGATGAATTTGTTGAATTTTGAATTGAAATGTTACACTTTCAACCCCTATACTTATTTACTTACTTTACTTTATACCTTTTACTTTCATAATTTTAAGAGTAAATTACGTTTTTCGTCCTTGTGGTTTGATGAAAATTTCTATTTTCGTCCCTGGTCTTCATTTATTACATTGATGGTCACTATGGTTTGCATTTTATTTCTTATTTAGTCCTTAGCCCTAATAGCAGTTATTTGAGTGTCTTAAGTCAAGGACATGATAGTCTTTTGATCATTTTATTTTACTTTTTAGTTAAAATAAAACAAGTACATTATAATTATTTATTTTATATTATTATTATTAATACACTCTCTCTCCTCCATTTGCTTCTTTCTCTACCAAAACCCAACCATATACAGTGACTTTCTCTATTAAAACCCAATCATGGGGAATCTCCACCTTATTCTCATTAAGTTGGTTTTTTAACTTCACCTGCTAAATCCATGGCTAAAAAAATAAAATCAAAACACAAGGGATGTGGTGTGGTGGTAAGGCCTGGGGAGTTCATAGCGCTTGCCCGGGTTCAAGCCCCACCCACAGCACTTGTGGCCACTGGGATTTTCTCAGGGCTGCATTACTTCGCGGTCGGTTGTTTGCCAGGGATGTGCTGGGCCGAAGGCCCAAGAACCCTTTCCAAAAAAAAAATCAAAACCCACTTTTTTTTAAAGAAATCATAGGAAAAAATGAAGCTTCCTTGGACCATAAGCTCCGTCTTTTAAGCTTTATGTTGTTGCTAACAGTCTAACATGGAGTATTCTCCACTTTGTTCTCATTCAACAAAAAAAAATCAATATTACATCTTCATCTCTCTCACACGCGATTACACAATCTGAGTGTGTGGAATCTTTAAATTTGGTGTGTGAAATTTGTTGTTGTTGTTGCTAAATGTTAACATATACACATACAGTAAATCTGTGTCGAATTACACATGCTCTCTTTCATTCGCTCTCTCTCCCTCTCTTCCTCTCTCTATTTCAATGAGTTTATGTAACACACACTCCGTTTCAACGATTTTCTGGAACACACACATTGTTTCAGTGATTTTCTCGTACACACAGTTCTAGTTGACGATGTATTATGTGTGTGGATGTGGGTGTGGGTTTTTGGCACAAATCTGAATTGAAGTAACATCCCTATATGGTCATATGTACAACAACTCAGTTTAGTTGACTTCAAACCAAAAGTCTTCTTAGTAAGACATTGATTTGGGTTTGATGATTGTTTACAAGTACTTTATGTGTCATATGTGTGTGGGTGTGTGTTTATATGTTTCAATATGTAGAGGTTTTGGTGGTGATGGTCATGGTGATGAGGATTTAAGGTGGGCTAACTGGTTTTTGTTGTAGGTGAGGATGAGAGTAGAAGATGACCGTAGGATGGAAAAGATATTGTGAGTTGAATAGTGGATAAAGAAAAGGAGTGTGGTGTGGGGTCCATAAGTGGATCATATAATATATAAAATAAAGATAAAATAATAATATATTTGTTTGTCTTAACTTAAAAGACTATTATGCCCTTGAGTTAAGAGACTCAATTAACTGCTATTAGGACTAAGGACTAAATAAGAAATAAAATGCAAACCATAGTGACCATCAATGTAATAAATGAAGACCAGGGATGAAAATAGAAATTTTCATCAAACCACAAGGACGAAAAACGTAATTTACTCTAATTTTAATTTTACATTTAACACATATAATTGTTTATTAACTAAAATACGTTAAAAAATACGTTTTAATTTTAACAAGTTACACCATTATAATCGTCTCTTCGATACGTTCGAAATGAGCCCAATCTTGAATTTTTTTGGATTTATATATTTTAATATATATCATATACACTACATAAAAAATATTTTTTATATTTAAAATTCATACCCTTATAGTTAATTATTTAATTTATGGTACTCTTATAGTTAAAATACGTTTTATTTATTTTATTATCGATGGTCCAAGTGTAAGTATTAAAAATTGGCGGAGGCTTTGTGATGGACAGACATCGATCCTTTTGTGCATACTCTGTAACTGCAAATACTTCAGCTTCAAACACATATGAATCATCATTCGCCAAATACCCATTTTCACAATACTTAAATGAGTCCAGTGATACCAACTTGTTAAAACCCCATTTCATATTCTTCTCGTGAAAGCTTGTCCTATTGCCATTATGTTAATGCGATAGGAGTGCAAAAAAAATTGAAAAAAAAATAAGAGATGTACCATAAATTAAATAATTAACTATAAGTGTATGAATTTTAAATATAAAAAATATTTTTTATGTAGTGTATATGATATATATTAAAATATATAAATCCAAAAAAAATTCAAGATTGGGCTCATTTCGAACGTATCGAAGAGACGATTATAATGGTGTAACTTGTTAAAATTAAAACGTATTTTTAACGTATTTTAGTTAATAAACGATTATATGTGTTAAATGTAAAATTAAAATTATGAAAGTAAAAGGTATAAAGTAAAGTAAGTAAATAAGTATAGGGGTTGAAAGTGTAACATTTCAATTCAAAATCATCAAATTGAATTAAAATGGTCCACCGCGGGACAGAACCCCCCTCGCGGGGTAAAAGTTTCAAAAATGGTCCCTGCCATTTTCAAAGAGTGTCAAAAATGGTCCCTGCCCGCGATCACGGGCTCCCATCGCGGAAAAAGGGCATTTTTACAAACTGAACGAGATTTAGGGTATTTTGGTAAAGCAAAGTCAAACTTGTGGCATTTTAATTAATTTCCCGGGTTTTAGGGATATGGACGGTTTCTGGGTTGTGGGATGGAAATTAGGATTCAAGAGACATTTTCATTTTTTTAATTTTATAATAAAAATATTAATAAATTTTTTAATTTTTCTAATATAAATTGAATTAGGCAAAAAGACCGAAATGCCCCTCACGTGAGGAGCACATGGCAACCCTAACGACATATTTTTGAACGACGTTAGTGAGAGGGACGATTTTGGGCTTCGAAACTCGATTTTGGACCATTAGTGTACTTTCAGATTTGGAGAAACGAAACGTGAAATCCAGGTATTCATGAGGGACAATTTATGCAATTCACTCTTAAAAAAAGAATGCATCAATATTAGGGACAATAATTTTGTAGCGAACTAAACCGGCCAACATGTGTATAAATAATGGGAAATTAATTAAAATGCCTCAAGTTTGACTTTGCTTTACCAAAATATCCTAAATCTCGTTCAGTTTGCAAAAATGCTCTTTTTTTCCGCGATGGGAGCCCACGATCGCGGACAGGGACCATTTTTGACACTTTTTGAAAATGGCAGGGACTATTTTTGAAAATTTTACCGCGCGATCGCGGGTGTGTCCCGCGGTGGACCATTTTAATTCAATTTGATGATTTTGAATTGAAATTTTACACTTTCAACCCCTATACTTATTTACTTACTTTACTTTATACCTTTAATTTCATAATTTTAATTTTACATTTAACACATATAATCGTTTATTAACTAAAATACGTTAAAAAATACGTTTTAATTTTAACAAGTTACACCATTATAATCGTCTCTTCGATACGTTCGAAATGAGCCCAATCTTGAATTTTTTTTGGATTTATATATTTTAATATATATCATATACACTACATAAAAATATTTTTTATATTTAAAATTCATACAATTATAGTTAATTATTTAATTTATGGTACATCTCTTATTTTTTTCAATTTTTTTTACACTCCTATCGCATTAACATAATGGCAATAGGACAAACTTTCACGAGAAGAATATGAAATGGGGTTTTAACAAGTTGGTATCACTTGACTCATTTAAGAATTGTGAAAATGGGTATTTGGCGAATGATGATTCATGTGTGTTTGAAGCTGAAGTATTTGCAGTTACAGAGTATGCACAAAAGGATCGATGTCTGTCCATCACAAAGCCTCCACCAATTTTTAATACTTACACTTGGACCATCGACAATAAAATAAATAAAACGTATTTTAACTATAAGAGTACCATAAATTAAATAATTAACTATAAGGGTATGAATTTTAAATATAAAAAATATTTTTTATGTAGTGTATATGATATATATTAAAATATATAAATCCAAAAAAATTCAAGATTGAGCTCATTTCGAACGTATCGAAGAGACGATTATAATGGTGTAACTTGTTAAAATTAAAACGTATTTTTTAACGTATTTTAGTTAATAAACGATTATATGTGTTAAATGTAAAATTAAAATTATGAAAGTAAAAGGTATAAAGTAAAGTAAGTAAATAAGTATAGAGGTTGAGAGTGTAACATTTCAATTCAAAATTCAACAAATTCATCGAATTACACGGGACACCCCGTCGTACGCGGGGTAAAATATTTACAAAATTGCCACTGCCCGCGATCGCGGGCTGTCATCACGGAAAAATGGCATTTTGGCAAACTGATCGAGATTTAGGGTATTTTGGTAAATCAAAGTCAAACTTGTGGCATTTTAATTAATTTCCCTGTAATACCAATCAAATTGGTAACAATTAAACTAATACCAATTAGAGTCCGTTGGTAATAAAGTAGTATTGTTAAAGTATGCGAACTTGGTTGGTACAAAGTTTTGGAAGTCGTGTATCACAATAGTGTCATTATAGGACTTATTAATTATTTATTAGTTTTTGTATTTTTCTATCCAATGAATATTAAACATTGTAACTTTAATCATTTTGTTTAAATATCTAAAGGTTTGTAAGTTTTATTTCTTGCAATTAAAAACCCTTAAATATCATACATGGTACCTGAAAACTTAAAATGTCAGTCAAAATTTGAGCACTAACTTTTGAAGTTGGTACAAAATTAGTACCACCAATTAACAAAGTTGGTACTTGGTACCAGTTAAGTTGTTACCGTACAATTAATTGGTACATGATATGTGATTTCGCATATCAATTATAACCGGTTGGTACATGATATAGGATTTTGCACATCAATTATAACGGGTTGCTAACAAATGTTAATATTTTTATTAAAATAGATATGAAAATTGAAATTAGACCATCTCCAATTAATTATCAATAAACTACAAGGGATGTGATGTAGCGGTTGAGATATTAGGAGACGCGATGAAATATCTTATATGCTTCGGATTTGATTCCAGACATTCACAATAGTTATAACCATTAAATTTATCAAGACTGATATCTTACTGTCATAATTTTGTTCTTTTTCATAAACCGACCAAGCACATCACAATCACAAGGACCATCCATTCATCTTCCCACATGCTTTTAAAGCAATCTTTTTTTGGTAATTTTGACAATTCTATTTTCTTTTCTTACTTTATTATAATCTCTCTTTAAAAGAAATTGTGTAAAAAAATATTTTCATTTAATTTTTTAAAATAACATGTTTCTAAGAGTTTATAGTTTAATTTTTTGTAAACAATGTTAAACTTGAGAAAAATGAGATATTTGTAGCTTTTTGCACCAAAAGATATGTTATGTTGTATATTAAGGGGAAAAGTTAAAAAAAACCCAACGAACTATCTCATTTTGAATGGTTAAGTCTCTAAACTATTTTTTTAACGAAAAAACCATTAAACTTTCTTGTTTTGAATGATTAAGTTCCTAAACTATTTTTTTGAATAAAAAAAACCATTAAAACTTCTCACTTTGAATGAAAAAACCATTAAACTTTCTCATTTTAAATAATTAAGTCTTTGAACATTTTCTTAATAAATAAATCATCGAACTTTCAAAATTGGTTACGTGCAACATTTTAACAAAAAAAATACATGTAATCAACTAGAAATTTTTTAAAATAAAATAAAATCTAAATTAGTTTTACCGTTCCCAAGTCCTACGCCATTCAAACTTCTCGTAAACAACGGTATTGTTTCTCGTCGCCCCATCGTTGTCCGTTCTCCATATCATCTATCAAGTTGTTGACCCCAATATTTGCGTGGGGTTTAAAATACGTAGGGTTTTGGAACGGTAAATTTGATTTAGGTTTTCTTAATTTAAAATTTTTTAGTCGGTTATAGGCAATCTTTAAAAGTTCGGTGATTTATATATATTTTTAAATTGTTCCGTGACTTGATCATTCAAAACGAAAAAGTTTGATGGGTTTTTAATCCAAAAAATAGTTTAGGGACTTAATCATTCAAAATGAGAAAGTTTAATGGTTTTTTCATTCAAAAAAATAGTTTAAGGACTTAATCATGTATAATGGGATAGTTCGTTGGGTTTTTCTGGACTTTTCTCTATATTAAAATGAAAAAGAGATAAGAGAAGATATAAAAATCTCCAAATTTTAAAAAAATCTTTAAAACCCATTATTTAAGAGCATTTTCAACAGTTTCTCCAAAATGAATATGTAAAAAGTCAAAATCTCGTGCCGCCTCCTTTACCAAAAAAGTCAAAATCTCAAAAAAACCTACCTTCATCTTCAACCAATGCTCTATTTTGGAGATTACACAAGTAATTATATTATTAAACTATTAAATACAACTCATAAAATATTATTTATCTCTTTTAAACATTTAATTTAAAGAAATTTATTGATAGAATAAAAGATCATTTCTCTTATAAGTAACTATTTTTTGACATATCTCAAAATTTGGAATATTTCATCTTCTTTTCTCATACTTTTTTTATTTTGGAGAATTTGTTGGAGCAAAATATTCTTAAAATCTTCATTTTGAAGAAGCTGTTAGGGATACTCTTAAGAAAAAAAAAATATTTTAATATTTTCACCAATAAGATGCATTAAAAAAATGCTTAGGAGAAAAAAATTATACTTTATTAATATATTGATTATTATAATAATACAATCAATAATATAATCTCTAAAATAGAATAACTGTTAAAGTTAAAAGTATTTTTTTTAATTTTAACTTTAATACTTTATTTAAAAATATATATCTAATTCAAATATTTTGAACTCTATCTCGAATTTCAAAAATCATTTTAATTAAAGTTACAAGACAAAAATTATAATTCCAATATAAAAATTATTTAAATGCAAGTACCATTTTAATTAAAGTTACATATGACCAGACGTTCGTGTAGTTTAATCAACCACATATTCTGTTGGTGGTTTCATACGAGCCTTTTAGCGACGGGTTGATTCGTCGCTAATGACATGACAAAGAATACGATACAAATTCCATAAATCAATATTATGGGTTTTCGCAGTTCATTTTTTCGGTTTATGATTTTCTTTTTCAAACCAAACAGTTTAATAGCAAATGATTAAGGGCCCGTTTATAAAAGGCTTACACGGGTAAGTGCTTACCAAGTCACATTAGCTTACTGGATGAATATGGCAAGTACCAAAAATATTACCCGGTAAGAGCGAAAGCAAAGATCGAGAGTCGAAAGCAAAGACCGAGAGTCTTACCCGGTAAGTGAGTGTGACGACTCTTACCAAGGTTAGCACTTACCAGCTAAATTGTTGAATACAATGCCATTTTGGTGGACTAAAATCTTACTCGGGAAGTAAGTGATAGTGTTGAATTTTACCGGTAAGCACTTACCCAAGTAAGTGATTAGGTAACGACCCGTGAAATTAAAACGATTAGGTCTGATTGATAGTTTGGGCCTATTATCAACATTAAAATAAAAATAACATAATCCCTCTCTCTCTCTCTCTCTCTCTCTCTCTATATATATATATATATATATGATTAAATTTCTACCAATATAATTTTATTAAACAAAATACTATAACAAAGTGTGTACTTTGGTTGTTGTCGGACATTTTTTAATTGTGCCGTAAAAGTTGAGCCTACATGAAACCTGCAAATATAATTAATACATGTGTACTTTGGTTGTTGGCTCGGTTCAAACCGCTCATAAAAATGCTGAAACCATAGACCGAACTGGATCTAGCGATTTGACTATTTTTCTGACCGGACCAAAATGTCATACCACTCACACTGCCAAAAGCGACACATTTTAACTTGGTTCGTGCGGTTTGGACGGTCCGACGATTTTTTTGATTAATCAATAGAACTGACAATGGGTAAGAGTAAACCCGTTACCCGTTATGTTTCGATCGTTGGATAAGGGTATGGATAAATAATATTTTTGTGGGTAGGGTATGGATAAATGGTCTTTCGTTATCCATTACCCGTTATGATATACATATATATATATGTATAATTATATAAAGTGAAATATTGATATATATATATATATACATAATTGTATTAAATTAATTATTAATGATTCTTTATAATGTTATCGTATATTAATGTTATATTTATCGAGTAAATGGTTCATTATGAATAAATGGGAAACAAAACAGGGGCTAGGAAATAAATATAACAAAAAGTTTTTATATAATTTTTAAAGTATTATAGTACACATTAGATACCAGATGATAATTATATTTATAAACTTATATTTTATTTCTATGATTGAGGTTAAAAATATCATGTGTATTTCAAAATGAAAACTTGTTTTTACCATTTATTAATCGTGTTTCGTTACCTGCTACTTTTAATGAGTATGATAGAATATGAATAAGAGTTTTATGTGATGGATAATTATTTGTTTTATTACCCGCTATTTTAAATAGATTAAATAACAGAATAACCCTTACCTTACCTTACCCATACACTTACCTGTTGTCAACCCTATTAATCAATAGAGATGCATTAACCTGATAGATCTTGTAGAAGATCTTCAGGTCTAGGCCCGTTTTTGTGGCCCTTTTCAACCGATGGTATATTGCCGGCAAAAAGTTCATATATCTACAAAATAAAAACAAGTAGTATGATATATCTACGAACGGGTTATTTGTGACGATATTTGACGTCGCGAATACATGAAAGCTTACAAAAGCATATTTTGATTTAGTTATTCACCTTTTACTTGTATGGACACTCAAACTCACTAGGGCTAACCATAACACCATGCTTAAAGAACTCTAAAAACGCCATAACTTCCCTACAACCTCTAATAAATGGATTAAATCGCAAAAATGGCGGAAAAAATAGCCAAAAACAAGTAACGGTTACGAACCCGAGAGTCAGGGCTCGAGCGACGATCAGTGGCGACTCGATCCTCTGACTAAAGGTTTTCTTAATCACGATCTCAGTTCCAACACAAACCCCATGGATTACAAAAAAACAGGTGACTTCCCACGTTGGCGTAAGCCGTCCAAGATAATAAAATATGAGCTCATGCATTATTCCCGACAGTAAAAACGTCACGAAAACTGCAGGCACCGAAACCCATTTTTGTGGGATCACGTGTCCAAATACTTTCCGTGCAGGAAGGTAGACAATAGAGCGTAGAATACTTGAAACCATAAGATTCCATCTCTTGCCCCAGAAATCCTGTAAAGAACTAGCGTTCTGGGGCTGGTTGAACTGTGGCTCGAGCTGGACTCCAATCACAGCTCGAGCCACAAAAGCAGCCAACGCTAACCCTAACTCGAGCATGAAGAACACATAGTATGCATAGATCAAAGTCACTAGAAAAGGGTGTACATGATCTTTATAACCAAAGATTTTGATTGTGATACAAAAGATCAAAACCCTAGTTCCATAATCCTTAGCCGATTTGCGCGTGGTTTTAGGGTTTTCTTGAATTCTTGAATTAGAGTTCAAGATTTTGATGGGAAGGGAAGCAATTGGGATGAAATGAGACAAAGGGAGAGATGGGTTTGAAGCCAAAGGGCCATGGCCAAAAGCAAAGAGGATGAGTTTGAAGGTTGCAAGCCATGAGATGAAGAAGGAGGTCAAACTAGAGAGAAACATGGTGGTTAGGTTTAATGGGAGGTAGAAGAAGAGGGGTATAATTGGAAATAGAGCTAAGAATCTAGTTGTACCTTGTGGAATAAATATGCCAACACCATGAGAATAGAGAATAGATGCCAAAGCAATGGTCCAATCTGCAATGAAATTCCATATCTCTCCCTCCATTGGAGCCCTGGTTTTGTTATTTCTTTAACTTTCTATCTACTTTATAAGGTTTTCATGAATGATGGTTTGGAAACTAGAGATAATGAAGATGATAAAGAAGGCTATTAAAGAGACACGACAAGTTAGCAACTTTATAAATGTTCCACCATAATTCCTATTTGCAAATATTATTTTGAATTTCTCAACTTTAATATATATATATATATATATATATATATATATATATATATATATAGATATAGATAGAGAGACTTACTATTTTGTAAACTTTTTTTCGTGTAAACTTTGGATTTCATAGGTTTTTTAATGAAATTTTTTCATGAAATTGTTTCATATCATTCATTTATTGATGAAATTGTTTCATATATTTGTGTTTTTTATGTAGTTTCATATATTGTTTTTCATTCCTATGAAACTTGATGAATCTTTTTCGTTTTACATAAAAAACACAAATATATGAAACAATTTCATCAATAAATGAATGATATGAAACAATTTCATCAAAATAAACAATTTCATAAAATAATTTCATCAAGAAAACCTATGAAATCCAAAAGTTTACAAGTTTAAACACATTTAGCAGTTTACAATTTATTATCCCTCTATATATATATATATATATAGTCGGGTTAAATGAGAACAATGACTAAATAAGAAAGCACGAGACTAACGTGGATTTACACTAAAAGCCAGTGTAAAAATCACGTATAATTTGCGCGACTTACGTCATGCGCCATGGCACACTCCCCTTACGCTGACTATATATGTTCCATTGTCGACTATGTTCGAGTTTTTCTTCCTGCTATAATAAAATTGAGTTTATAAGTTGTCTAGAGTGTTTAAGAATCATAATAGATTGTCTAATATGACTTCATTTTATAGGATCAAAGTTAAAGTGCTCTATCTAAAAGTGTTACAAATATTTTATGGGACGTATTTGAACGTTGTAACAAGTGTTTTAGAAATATTTTAAAACAAGTGCAATGTTAGATATTTTATAAGAAATTATTTGAAAAAAAGTCCTATAAAAATGAGTTTTCTTCTCAGAAGTATCATATAAAAAATAAGTATCAGTTTATTTTTTGAAATAAAAATATAAAAAACTTATTACAATGTCTAAAACAATCTATAAACATTAAATAGTTTGGTGTAAACTAGGAATACTTATATATATATATATATATATAGAAAGGTTCAAACGATAACGCTAACTATTTACGAGAATGCGGGAACGGCCGCCCATGTACAAAATCACATGTGATTCACATACAAAATCAAATGTGATTCACACCTGATCGCGCGACTTGTCGCTCATGTACAAAATCACATGTGATTCACGTACAAAATCACATGTGATCGCGCGCCTTGCCACGCGACCTGTAAGCCACGCCTAGGTCGCGCGTGTCCAGGAAGTACAAAATCACATGTGATTTTGTACATGGGCGGCCGTTCTCGTATTCTCGTAAATAGTTCTCGTTTGAACTCACCCCCCCCCCCCTCTCTCTCTCTCTCTCTATATATATATATATATATATATATATATATATATATATATATATATATATATATATATATAGAGAGAGAGAGAGAGGGGAAAGTTCAAATGAAAACTCATCTTTCATTGTGCACGTGAGGACAGATCACAACCCCTCCATCTCTTTTGATCCAACAACTCATATTAAATAGAGTTTTTAATTAAATCTATTAATTAAGGTGATTAAAGGTAAAAAAAAAGAAGATAATTTCAATCTCACGCCTACCATATTTGACTTTTTATTTTCTTTTTTAATTAAAAAGTTTTACCCCTTATAGTTTAAAATAAATTATCTTAAAAATTACTAATATTTTAATCAAACAAATTACATCAAAAAACGAGAATTTCATGCTCTCGATATGACATCCATCTCGATATAGTTTTTTTTTTGTTTCAACCGTTTTACGTGAAATGCTATATATGTGCTATATTTTTTTTGGAAAGGAGGCGGCACTCCTGACAATATATAGATAAAAAAGAAAATATACACCTAAATGACGAGGGACTCCCTCCCAACAAGGAACTCCACCCACAATAAAGGACATGCCTAATACGGGATGAAGAACCAATCTAAAACATCATACATCGCAACCATAGCGTACCAAATGATCAAAAGCCAAAATAGGCATAAAGAAATCGAGGTTACAAGCATGACAAACAAAATAAAATAAACACCCCCATACAACCCAATCATGGCCGCAACATAGAGATCAAAATCCACAAAGCACCTAGCCATGAGACGATGTCGTGATTCGGCCCCTATCTCGCCGGACGGTGTGCCTCCTATCAACCAACCCCAAAGTGCGCATGGCGACCACCTTTTTAATCTCCGTGATTAATTGTTGAGCACTCCTCTTCTTATCCGAAAAAATCCGATTATTCCGTTCCTGCCATATAAAGTAGATGGTTGCAGCAAACAAGAGCTTAGTTCGAAGCTCCCCAGGGTGCCATCTTCTATGTTGTATATCAGCAATAATATCATCCCATACATTTGCGATCGATCCCGCATGCATTTCGGCTTTAATAGCCGTCCACACGCTAGCCGAAAACGGGCAAATAAAGAACAAATGAGCATGCGAATCAATGGAGTTACTACATAGACTACACCTCATGTCGTCATTTCTCCAAGCTAACATCCGGTCTTGCGTAGGCAGGCGCATATGAAAAGCTAACCATAGACGAAACGAGTGTTCTGGGATATGTTTTGGGTACCAACACATCATGTGCCAAGCGACTTCTTGATGTGGACCATCAAGAGACTTCCAAACCTCCGACACTAAGAAACCAACCGGTTGATTTTGGCGATTGAGCCACATAATCTGATCCGTAACACCGGGGTATAGAGAAGGAATTGGCATAGAACTCAAATCCGAACACCTTTGAATCCAATCCGTAGGCCAGCTTTGCAAGGAAGGAATTACTTCCCCCACCGTCGAATTTTCCGTGAAACCGCTTGCATGTATTAGGCGATAAGAAAGAAATTTCGATAAGTGGCCAATGTCTAGCTACTTATCCTCCCATGCATGCGTTAAACATCCATCACCAATAATATGTATAAAGAAAGGACGAACAAACTTCCGTAGTGCTAGTAACCTACGCCACACCCAAGTAGAAGACGGCGTGGGGGATACATTCCAAAACGAATTCTCCCTTAGCTTATATTGATGTATCCACGAAACCCAAATGGATATTTTCTTCCTCAAAACATCCCATACATGGGCCGTAAGCAAGGACCGATTCCAAACAGCCAAACGTTTTATACCCAAGCCTCCCATTTTCTTGGGCTTACACACATCGTCGCAAGCCACCCTAACCTTTCCTCTGGATGGATCGCCCTGATTCCAAAGAAAATCCCAAAATAATTTCTCCAACGTGAGAACTACCAAGGAAGGAATAGTAAATACCATCATCCTGTAACATCCTGAATTTTCAATAATATTATTTTAATGAGGATTGGGATCTATGTGTATTTTGGTTAAAACCTTGAATTATATAGTAAGTTTATAATTCAATAGGGTTAAAATGCAAATGATTAGAGTTTGGTGCTATTTTGGAAATATTGGAACTTGGAGGTGTAATTGGTTATTTATGAAAGTGTGTTTGGATAAAACAAATGAGATGGAAAATATCTCAGTGTTTTGTGATCTGGGTCGGTCAAGAGGCAGAGAGAAAGAGAGAAAAAGGAGAAAAGGGAGAAAGAAGGAAAAACAAGGGTTTTGGTCTTCAAAATTGGTAAGGAATTGATCATGGTTTTTGATAAAATCTGTTGTAGATATATGATTGTAAACGAATCTGGTTGATTGAATAGGTTTTCAGAATCATTAACAACAGATTTGAGCTTCAGATTGTGCAAAAGTGGGTTATCTCCTTTAAAAGGTGAGTTCATCCTATTTTGATGTTATAAACCTTAAATTGGATTGAGTGCATATGTGTATAGAGTTGCTACATGGATTCTTCATGTTATTTGATGTTAAAAAAACTCATTTTTGATGCTAAACCTTCCATAGAATGAACCTAATCAAGTGGGGATTGAGTTGGGATGTTAAAGGGCAAGAACAGGGGCTGTTTGGTGCCCAACAGACGTCTGCGCGTGTCTGGGCGCGACTTGGGCGCTCCAGAAGGCGCGCACAGCATTGTTTCAGCAGTTTCTGATTTTTGTTTCTTGCGTATCGGTGTCGTTTAGGGGGTAATATAGGCGTATGGGTACTCGTTTTGAGTGTAAGATAAAATTTGAACACTTTGAACATGTTAGTTTGGACATATAACAACTCCAAGTATTGTTTTTAATGTCGGTTGTTCGGTTTCTAGCTCGGTTGCGATTCAGGGGTGTCCGATGGGTTGTTAAGGTTGTCAATTGTCGTAGTGAGTCTTGTATACATATAATTATGTGGAGGTCATCAATGTGTATATATATTTCAGGCTCGGTTGCCCCACGTTAGGGCGTTGCCCCTTGACCCCATCCGCTAACCGGGTAGTGGAACCCCCATGCTAAGTCGCCGAAGGGGGGGGGGGGGCATTTGAGGATGAAAATACGATAGGTTATCTAGTATTCTCAGGGTTAAGAATACGATATGGGATGTGGTGTGATATGTTGTTATGCATATACGTTAGTAAAGTGTAATGGATCCATAGGCACTAATGGTTATGTACACGTGGAATAGATGAAGTTTAGTCATTATTCTGATGTGTGTGGCACTAATGGTTATGTACATGTGGAATAGATGAAGTTTAGTCATTATTCTGATGTGTGTGGCACTAATGGTTATGTACACGTGGAATAGATGAAGATTAATCATTATTCTGATGTGTGTGAGAAATCATGGAATAAACGTAATTCCTGATTTCTAAGGAAAGAAAGAGATTGGCATGTGTATATTGTAATTTCTACTTCCTTTCTAAGAAATAGGCATGTGTATATTGTTATTTCTTAGATATGAACAGAAATGGGCATGTGTATATTGCGATTTCTGGAGAATGATATAAGTGGAAATGGGCATGTGTATATTGCGATTTCTGGAAAATATATTTATATCACAAGTGGAAATGGGCATGTGTATATTGCGATTTCTGGATTAAGAGCACAATCTAGAATCAGTGAAGATTCGTAGTATGGCTCTGAAACATGATATGATGATGGAATGTGTGTCAGTCATATTCATGGACTTAGGTAAAATTGTGTTAACGGAAAAGAGTTACACGTATGATAAGAAAAAGGTAATCAGGTTGGTTGTAACGTGTTTACATTGATTTTGCAAATATTATTGTGGAAACGAATGTTCTTACTAGGCGTTAGCCTAATCGTTTCAATATAATGTTTTCTTATCAGGTACTAGCTCGGGAAGGTAAAAGGGATGTGGGACGAGCGTTTTGGAATAGCGGAAAAGTCAATTAACAGAAGGAGATTTTGAAGGATTGCTTAGATAACTTAGTTAATCTGATTATAGTGGCATAATTAGATTAATAGGTTATTTGAAGAATTCTGTACTTGTAAATGTACTCCTAGTGGTTAATTCACTTGCTATAAATATGAAAGTTGAAGTTTATTTTATCATAACTTGTTAAAATTTAAGGTTTAAATTAGCCCGGATTTTAGGGCGTTACAATATGGTATCAGAGCAATAGTTTAAGCGAACTAAGTATGCTGAGGAGATACTTAGACTTAAGATGTGATGAATTAAGTTATGATTCGTAAGAAATGGGTAGAAACAATAAGACGGGATAGTCTTAAGAGTTAACGAAAATACGTGAAATTAGTACTGTAACGATGGTAACGAGTATCCTCCTGTATGATATGTTCACAATTCCAATTAGCTACTGTTATTATGAATGTATTGTTACCCAAGTATACTTGTTTCTAAATTGTTACAGTGACTAATGATCGGTAAAGTACGTTTTGTATGTCTATACTTGTATAACCATTTCTTATGGTTATCTCTTTGAGTTATAGTAGAACGATGGTGGATACGCCACAAAGGTCCTTCCATTCTTTGGAGATCAAATCAGTAATTGATTGGGGGTTGGAAAGACAACCTGGAACTGGCGGGACTCATGAAAGTCCGCCGAGGCAAACTTTAATAGTATGAAATGGTTGAGTAAGTGGGCCATGGAATGCATGTATAGTAAGTGTTACAAAGCCGAGAGGGCGACCACTGGTCGGGAATAGAGTGTCAATGATAAGTCGCGTGAGTAAAACGATTGACCTTGTTTGAGTGAGTAGCCTTCATTTGCGAATAGAGTTTTATGTATAGTGTCCTAGTGTGTGTTACATGAGTTTTTATGATTTCAAAACAAATGCATAGACAACAATTTTAGTCGAGGTGGAGTCAGCATGTGCAAGTGTGTATTTAAAGAAAAAGGCAATTCCATTTACGGCGCACAATGAAATTTTGAGTTTAGTAATTTGCAAAATACTTCGTATTTTACATGAAAAGTTGAATGGTAGCAAAAAGGTCAAGAAAGCGTTGTCCAGCAAAACTTTTTATAACCAACAAGAGTATTAACTTGATGATATCATATAAACGAATGTGAGAACCGACTAGCTTACTTCGTGTCGGTAATTTCTTTCAAACCTTTGTCGTATGAAAAGATTTTCATTTTATTACTGTCGTAACAATATCGTTTGGTTGAGAAAGATTAAGTGTTACGGAAAGTTGTATGCAAACGATTCTCGAGATCGTTGTGCAGTACATTGGAGTTATGAGAATGTTGGGGTCATTGGTACCCAAGTTGTTCCTTGTGTTGTTCTTTAAAATGAGAAAATGTGCGAAATGATTCATTTATCAAGTTGTCATGCATGAAGGCTATGAACTCACTAGATCATAGAGTATTACACTATAAGCTAAGAAAGAACTCCGAGAGTGAAAAGGTATTGGATAAATCATGGGAGAATGTTCGTAGTTTTGGAATTTGTGTTCAAGATGAGAGGTGATCAGTGGGAGAGTCGAAAGTGGACTTTAGTGTCGGATGTATGAGGGTATGTACCTATTGTTCGATGACTAGAAGAACAGTTGCCGAGGGACGATTGTGTCCGGAGGAAGGACTAGAAGTAGTCAAGGTGATGGAATAGTGTGGTGAGACAGAAAGGAAACATCCTTGACGTCAAATAAGAATTTATGGTGATCTTGTGATATTAACGTTGCACGAATAAATTGGAGATGAAGACGATGGGATGTGAATTAGATTATGATATGTTGGAAGGATTAGGTTCAGTTAGGGACCCTTGTTAAAGAATAGGTTAAAGAAGTATCGACAGGTCGACTATTGACTTTGAAGTCGGCAGTTGTGTAAGGTGTATGAGGCCTTTTGCCTGTCACTGGGTGCGGGTTGGGTGCGTCCCGCGTATGCCTGTGCGGGCAGGAACAAAACCGTGAGCGGTACCGGCATGCTGTTATGCAGAGGGTATGCGCAAAGCGGACATTATCGTGTACGGTGGACTGGGGATGTTACAGAATGGTATATATTTTGTGAAACACCCACTTTTGGAGAATTTGAGTGATTGGCGAATAAATCGTGAGTGAAAGAAATTTTGATTAATTTATTGCATAAGAGAAAGCTATGTGGTCAAAATACGCTTTTAGAGTTATTATGGTTGTACAATAATTATGATGTGATATGTGCTTAATTGCATTTTATTTAAATGAGTGTCGTTTTAAGTTCTGGTCTTATGTGTGAGGACCGTTTGATGATCTTGTATTCTTAGTACCTTTGGGACTAATGAACCTTGGTGAGTGATATACATTGTTGAGTATAAAAGAGTTGCTTATACGTGTACATATAGATACATATATGAATTGACTTCATTGGGAAGGTAGCAATGAAGGGGTTGTGAGATTATCACGCCTCAGAGCGTGTGTTGCATGATGTGAGTTATATGTATTTAATTGCATGAGTAGATGTTGATAAATAATCATTAGATCCTTTGAGCAGATGGCTCGGTTTTGGACTCGGTTGAGTATTGGGAGCATTCGCCTGGTTTAAATAAGCTCGACGTGGGCTTGGGGTTGGAATTATATGAATCGTATTATAATTGAAGTTTACATGATATGAATACATTGGTTATTTCTGAGGTCATGTATGAATATTAAGCCTGGAATCAGAAGATTAAAAGTTAAAGGACCACCGTGTATGGGTTTTAGGATAGTGAAGGACTGTTGTTTTGGATAAAAATTGCTTACGATGTGGAAGGTTATAAAGGATGAAGTATTAAGCACAAACAAAGTGAGTGTATAGACTATGTCGATCTGGGAGGGATTGTGCCATGTCGATGTAATGGTTTGGAATCATAAAGAGTTAGCAAGAAACGAGTAAGTTGAAAATTAATTAGAAACCGTGAGTGTTGTTCAACTAAAGTTGGGGGAAAATAAAATAGTGAAATAGACTCAACTAATCATGCGAGAAAACATGAAAGTACGTTTGAATTGTGTACAAATGACCATGAGAGACCTGGTCTGCTGTGAGATGTTATGAGTGGAGAATGTACGAACGAGTAGCGGCATCAAGTGCCAAGATAAGTGTGTCAACTAGTATGTAATGTGAAGTTAGAAAGAGGAAGCATCCGATGGAAGTCAGATAAAGAGTACTATTTTGTCAATAAAATTGTTGGAGTATGTGGTTTGTAAGATGGTGTAGTGATATGGCTAATATCGGAATAGAATGGCGGAAAGGTAGTGGGTGTTTATCCAAAGCGATTTTGGTTGTGTGAGTCGCTAAGTAAGTTTATGTTTTTGAATCATTGGAAGTTAACGAAGATGATGGATATGTTAGTCAAAATGTGATGTAAAAGATGCAAAATCCTTAAGGAATACGAGTTGCTTCTTATGTGTGAAAGAATTGTCCGAGAAAGTATTAGTTGCAGATTAAAGAATGTGTAGTAATTTTGGACGGTATGTCGTTTCAAGATAACTTAGTTGATTGCCTTAAGTTAGAATTTTGGTACAACTGTTTGGTTATGTATAGTAATGAGAAATGTTATCGGTATGTGGAAAAGTTGGGAGAAAGAGACAAGTAATGATTGGAGGGTAGTACTCCATGCTAACGTGGGAAGAAATGATAAAAAGGTCGGACCTAAGAATGTAGTTATACTACAGGTTCAATGGAATTATCACCCTTGATATACAACACTTTAGTGTTTGTTTGCAATATGGTCGCGTAGTGCGATAGTGGTGTGAGGAAATGGTAGCACTTTGTACTGAAGAAACGTGTGAATCATGGATGTAACAAAGGTTTGTCGTAATTATCGACGTATTCGAAAGTGGTGAGTATGCTCAATTTAAGGTGAGTGTAGATTTTCAAGCAGTAGATGGTAATGTTCTTTTGAGACCCGGAGATCGAGTTACGGTTAATGACGGTATGGTAGACCAAGAAATAGTCGGGTAAAGATTTGATGATGAACAGTTACTCTAAGAAGGTTTGCAAATCCAAGTTGGGGAGTGGATACTAATGAAAGAGGTAAGGTTCAGAAAATATGAAAAGATGAATTCATGTTCTTTCTGGACTTTTAATTGTGATTAAGTATGTAAGACTTAAAAGGAAGAGATGTACAAAATATTTCATATTGGTATGATGTGATTTCTTTTACTAAAGTAAGAGTGGATAAGAAGAGTTGTTGTGTGGAGAAACCAGAAGAAATTTTGATAAGTCAATTAAAAAGTTATGAAATGGTAAAGAAGTAGTTAGGTGAAGGTACAATGGAAATACCATAGAGGTACTAATGTAACTTTAGAATCAGAGGAGGATATGAGAGTTAGATATCCTCATTTGGTTACTTAGCTTTGATTTCGGGGACGAAATCATTTTCAAGTTGAGGAGTATTGTAACATCCTGAATTTTCAATAATATTATTTTAATGAGGATTGGGATCTATGTGTATTTTGGTTAAAACCTTGAATTATATAGTAAGTTTATAATTCAATAGGGTTAAAATGCAAGTGATTAGAGTTTGGTGCTATTTTGGAAATATTGGAACTTGAAGGTGTAATTGGTTATTTATGAAAGTGTGTATGGATAAAACAAATGAGATGGAAAATATCTCAGTGTTTTGTGATCTGGGTCGGTCAAGAGGCAGAGAGAAAGAGAGAAAAAGGAGAAAAGGGAGAAAGAAGGAAAAACAAGGGTTTTGGTCTTCAAAATTGGTAAGGAATTGATCATGGTTTTTGATAAAATCTGTTGTAGATATATGATTGTAAACGAATCTGGTTGATTGAATAGGTTTTCAGAATCATTAACAACAGATTTGAGCTTCGGATTGTGCAAAAGTGGGTTATCTCCTTTCAAGGTGAGTTCATCCTATTTTGATGTTATAAACCTTAAATTGGATTGAGTGCATATGTGTATAGAGTTGCTACATGGATTCTTCATGTTATTTGATGTTAAAAAAAACTCATTTTTGATGCTAAACCTTCCATAAAATGAACCTAATCAAGTGGGGATTGAGTTGGGATGTTAAAGGGCAAGAACAAGGGCTGTTTGGTGCCCAACAGACGTCTGCGCGTGTCTGGGCGCGGCTTGGGGCGCTCCAAAAGGCGCGCACAGCACTGTTTCAGCAGTTTCTGGTTTTTGTTTCTTGCGTATCGGTGTCGTTTTAGGGCGTAATATAGGCGTATGGGTACTCGTTTTGAGTGTAAGACAGCATTTGAACACTTTGAACATGTTAGTTTGGACATATAACAAATCCAAGTATTGTTTTTAAATTCGGTTGTTCGGTTTCTAGCTCGGTTGCGATTCGGGGGTGTACGATGGGTTGTTAAGGTTGTCAATTGTCGTAGTGAGTCTTGTATACATATAATTATGTGGAGGTCATCAATGTGTATATATATTTCAGGCTCGGTTGCCCCTCGTTAAGGCGTTGCCCCTTGACCCCATCCGCTAACCGGGTAGTGGAACCCCCGTGCTAAGTCGCCGAAGGGGGGGGGGGGGGGGCATTTGAGGATGAAAATACGATAGGTTATCTAGTATTCTCAGGGTTAAGAATACGATATGGGATGTGGTGTGATATGTTATTATGCATATACGTTAGTAAAGTGTAATGGATCCATAGGCACTAATGGTTATGTACACGTGGAATAGATGAAGTTTAGTCATTATTCTGATGTGTGTGGCACTAATGGTTATGTACACGTGGAATAGATGAAGTTTAGTCATTATTCTGATGTGTGTGGCACTAATGGTTATGTACACGTGGAATAGATGAAGATTAATCATTATTCTGATGTGTGTGAGAAATCATGGAATAAACGTAATTCCTGATTTCTAAGGAAAGAAAGAGATTGGCATGTGTATATTGTAATCTCTACTTCCTTTCTAAGAAATAGGCATGTGTATATTGTTATTTCTTAGAAATGAACAGAAATGGGCATGTGTATATTGCGATTTCTGGAGAATGATATAAGTGGAAATGGGCATGTGTATATTGAGATTTCTGGAAAATATATTTATATCACAAGTGGAAATGGGCATGTGTATATTGCGATTTCCGGATTAAGAGCACAATCTAGAATCAGTGAAGATTCGTAGTATGGCTCTGAAACATGATATGATGATGGAATGTGTGTCAGTCATATTCATGGACTTAGGTAAAATTGTGTTAACGGAAAAGAGTTACACGTATGGTAAGAAAAAGGTAATCAGGTTGGTTATAACGTGTTTACATTGATTTTGCAAATATTATTGTGGAAACGAATGTTCTTACTAGGTGTTAGCCTAATCGTTTCAATATAATGTTTTCTTACCAGGTACTAGCTCGGGAAGGTAAAAGGGATGTGGGACGAGCGTTTTGGAATAGCGGAAAAGTCAATTAACAGAAGGAGATTTTGAAGGATTGCTTAGATAACTTAGTTAATCTGATTATAGTGACATAATTAGATTAATTGGTTATTTGAAGAATTCTGTACTTGTAAATGTACTCCTAGTGGTTAATTCACTTGCTATAAATATGAAAGTTGAAGTTTATTTTATCATAACTTGTTGAAATTTAAGGTTTAAATTAGCCCGGATTTTAGGGCGTTACATTACACACATCGTCGCAAGCCACCCTAACCTTTCCTCCGGATGGATCGCCCTGATTCCAAAGAAAATCCCAAAATAATTTCTCCAACGTGTGAACTACCGAGGAAGGAATAGTAAATACCATCATCCAGTATAGCTGAAGTGATTCAAGTACCGATTTCACAAGTTGCAACCGTCCACCAAATGAAAGAAATTTAGCTTTCCAATTCAGGATTCTAGCACGAACCTTTGCAAGCAACGGGTTAAAGTCTGAGACCCCAAGACGTTTGGACGAGAGAGGAACCCCTAAATATCGAAAGGGGAGCGTACCTCGTTGGAAAGGCAAAATATCCGTAATAACATCCATAGTATTATATGTGCTATATTCATTATGAATATTTATGTACGTTCAAATGTGTACAAAACCTCGACACCGTAAGTCCGTAACTCGACATCACTTTTTTCAACAATTTCTTCAACGTCGTAAGACATCGCATTCTCCATCACCGTAACCCAACACCCATCGAGACGAATCGAGAACCCATCGAGTTTCGGTTGTGAACTGGGGAACAAAAGAGAGTGTGCCACATCTCCACACCTTCATGGGTCATTCATGTATTATTCGTAATGAATAATGTATCATTTATGATGAATAATACACCATTCAAGGTGAATAATACACCATTCAAGGTGAATAATACATTATTCATGAATTCGTGTATTATTCATCCCGAATGTTGTATTATTCATTCTAAATACTATATTATTCATTCTGAATACTGTATTATTCATCATGAATAGTGAATGAACATTCACCTTTGTTATTCATACTGAATGTGGACACCTGGGGATGTGTATACATATTCAGAATGAATTAAACAAAGTTTCGGTTGTGAAACGGGGAACAAAAGAGAGAGCGCCATGTGTCCACACTTTCACGGGTCATTCATGTACTAATCATAAATTCATGATTCAGGATGAATAATACAACATTCAAGGTGAATAATACACGATTCATACATATTCATCATGAATAGTGAATGAACGTTCACATTTGTTATTCATACTGAATGTGGATACCTGGGGACGTGCATACATATTCATAATGAATATAACATATATATATAGGATTTCACGTAAAAACGTTTAAAATGAAAAAAAAAACTATATCGAGATGGATGTCATATCGAAGAGCACGAAATTCTCGTTTTTTTGTGTAATTTGTTTGACTAAAATATTATTAATTTTTAAGATAATTTATTTTAAACTTTAAGGAGGTAAAAGTTTTTTATTTAAAAAAGAAAATAAAAAGTCAAATAAGATAGGCGCTCATTCAAATTTTCAATTTTGTCCCTAATCAGTTCTCAATTAATCTTATTATGTTTTAGCCATTGATTAGTTTTCTAAATTTTGATAAATTACTGTGATTTGTCCTCATGACTCATGAAAAATGAGTTTTCATTTGAACCCAACCCTATATATATATATATATATATATATATAGGGTCAGGTTCAAGGGAAAACCTCAAATAAATGGAAAACCGGAAAACCACGGAAAAACGGATGAAAAAGTATATCAATATGGATGTCAAATTAACGAGAAAAATATTGTCGTTTATTTGGTGTAATTTATTTCGTTCGAAATTTGTTTATTTTTCGTCTTTTTTCGAATAAAAAATAGAGGGGTGAAGTTTTTTAATTTAATTAATATTGTTGTAACCGTTTGTTTAATCACATCCATCAGATAATCTAATCTAACGGTATATATATAGGGGAGGGATCATGAGAAAACCATTACTAATTTGAAAACTTTACAAACCTCAACTAACCAATCAAATTTTTTCTAGCCTTTTAATTTTAATTTTATGATAAAGGGTAATTCAGTCTTTTTCATTTAACCCGTTTAATTATAGAAACTGAATTAATTACAATTAATTAATTATGTTAGATTCTTAATCAAATTAAATCCCTACTTTTATGGTAAAAAAATCGGTTATCATACCAGTTATGATTTAGTGGGTGTAGTTTTGGAATGATCCACACCATCTTTTTGAATTAAGAAAATATCTTATGGATTCATCACAGTTTAATTAAATTCACAGTTTCATCATCGCATTTTGATAATTATCAAAACTGACGAACCAGTTTCAATTCACAGAAGATTATAGGTTCATCAATGGTTAATAAAATGTTCATCCCAATTTTCATCATTTTTCCCTAGATGAAAATGTTTCATGGAACAATTGTTGTTGATGAAACACATCCACTACAAACTCATCACATTTTCCTAACAACTTCATTATGGCCGACTTCCTTATCATGGTTTGTTTGGGCTTATCTCGTGTAAAGATTTACAACTACCATCACCACCTTCTTTACCATCATTGGGATGCTTCATCAAACCAAAAATTGTCAAGCTCTCCAACCACCGTCATCACCTTCTCTAGCGGCAACAAACCCACCAACAACAAGTCCGGCGGCGGAGACCATCCTCAACTGCTTCTGGGTTCGTTGTGATGTTTCACCAAACCAAAAAGTAATTCATCTCAGTTTCATAAAAAACAAACAGATTCATCCCCGTTTCATCTTCGATCCATTTCCGGTTCTCCGTTTCACCTCCGTGCATCCCTGTTTCATCTCCAGTTCATCTATATTCATCACAGTTTCATCTTCGGTTCATCTCAGGTTCTCCGTTTCACCTCCGTTTCATCTTCGTTTCATCTCCGTTCCATCTCCGGTTCATTTCCATTCATCTCTGTGTATCTCTGTTTCATCTTCTTGCATCTCCGTTTCATCTTCATTCATCTCCGTTTCATCTTCATTCATCTCCGTTTCATCTTTGTTTAATCTTTCATGTTTGATAAGATTACATTTTATTTCACCATCATAGCAAGTCTTTTTCATCAATACAGCTAATACCTAATTGATTTCATCCTATTTTCAACAGTACGTACATGTTGAATTTTGATGAATACCATCTTCTATTACTAGGGTATTAAACTTGATTATGGTTATGGGTTATGATGGTCGAAGATGATTATGGATGACATCCACTTTCCTATTTTGAAATTAGATGAGAATGTACAACAATGCCCTTTTGTTAATTTTTTTATTAAAAATATTAAATTAATTTTATTAATACCATAATTAGCACAAAAGCATCTTAGTCGTTGATTTATTTAATCTATGGTTCATAGTTGGGTTTCATAGTTTGCTATATAAGAGTGGTTTGCAAATGAAACCACCTCTATATATATATATATATATATAATTTGATTATCGTTCTATATATATATATATATATATATATATGTATGTATAGACTTGGGTTCATATGAGACCAAGGGATTTTCGTGAGACCTGAAAGACCCATTCTTAACCGTCAGATTAGTTAATCAAAGTGATCAATGGTCATCTTTTTCACGGTGGCATTTTTGTAATAAATTCAAAGTCTGGAGGCATTCATGAGAGTCCAAAAGCTGACCGTGAAAATGGGATTCAACATTCACCATTTCACCTTTTCCTCACATCGGAAACCTCTCCATGGTACGACGATTTCGGCAAACCCCGCTTGAAGCTGAAAGACTGTATACGAATCTACTCTTCAATCATTGAAATCGTGCATCAAATGCTCAACATCTCAACATTTTGTAAGTGGAATCATGTATCTCAAAATAGGGTTTTTTCAAAGAAAAGCTAGGGTTTTCTGTCAACGATAGTGCATCAATAGCTACATTTTGTTCTTTACAATGCGTTTAGTTTTAACATTGGCAAAACTAAACATAAGGTTAGTAACCGATAAGTTTCACTCTGTACACCCATCATAAGCAATTTCAATAAAAATCATCTATTTGGATTTGCATAATGCCTCGACACCAATTTATGTTCTGTGGGGTAGAGTTGAAGTTGGTGTGTCATTTTTTGCATAATGTGTCGTTTTTTCCATAGTTTGTGGCTGCTAAATGGTGGGTAGGTTGTAGATTAGATTGTAGTTATCCACAATAATTTGTCCCTGTTTCATGTATTATATGTTGCTTTGTTTTTTTATTTTTGTTTCTACTGATTATTTGGACATGTTATACCTTGTAAGCAAGAGTTGTTAAAATCTTTTGTCATGTTCTTATGTGCAACATTTATTTTCCATGGTTGAGTCCATGACAAGATTTCAAAAAGTTAGGAACCATTAGTTCAAGGTTTGACCTTTTTGTAGCTCTGCCTAACAAGTTAGCTAGTTAAAATAAGGAAACAAAATTTGCTAACATTTTACCTTAGATTTTCTACCAGATGTTCAAAATGGATAACAATGTGAGCTCTACAAGCAACTTATCCGTATAGCCATACACGAGTTTCAACATAGAACTGACATGGTTTTGAAACATACACATACCATATGTGATTCATATATTGCTTCTTGTTACATCAAAACAGAGCATATATTTGTAATTTCAAACACTGCCATGTGATATTCATGTATCTATATCCCAATTATGCCATAATACTAGTTTGATCACCTATTATATATATGCTCAAGGTTTGCTATTTTCGTTCAATAAGTTATTTGTGCATCAAAAATCTGTGAATTCAATGATGCTAGTAAAAATATTTGGCTCAAAAACTTGTGTTGGTAATAAGGTTTCATCGGCGACTAAAGGCATCTCAGGTTAAGAAAAGAAATGTGTCACTAGTGGTATGTTTTTCTTGCATTCACACTTGTACAAGACATATGCAATGGATATATTCGACACCCACAAAATAGAACTTTTGCATAGACCACCAAATGCAAACTATTGTTTGCTATACCACTCAACAAAATGCACACTTATTTCTGCTGTACGATTATGTTTGTTGTATGTTGCCTGATTCTATGATGAATACTCAAGGTAACAACTGAATGAACCTTCACTACAAGTTACTGTGCAGGTTAAGTGGTTTGTTCTTCCGATTTCTTTAATTGCTTTTTTACTTTATTTTTAACGTAAGTAGAAGAAAGGTAAAAAAAAACCCATTGAACTTTCCCAAATTTCTTTGTGTCAAATGGTTCTTACCCCCAAACCTTCACCGCAAACCTATTGTGAAGGGTCACTTCATTTTACTCCAGACCAACTTACCTTTTATACATTATTTATAATTTGAGTTATTGGTATTTCAATATCGTATACAATTATGATAAGGCTAGGATGGTATTAAAACTCCTTGTTGAAATAGATTGATAATGCCTCAATTGCATAATAGATCAATAGTACTCCATGTTATAAAACATATCCTCAGGCACTAGATGTTAGATTTCCATGTTTAGGTTCAATTTATTATCCAATTATAATAAATTATATGTTCAAGGACTAAATGAATGTTTGTTATTTAAATTGGTTCTGCTTTCACTTGAAACAAATAAACATGCACATTATCTTTGATGTGAAGGTTCAATTTTATTTATGTACTTAGATGATGTATGGACTTAAACCTCATTTATCAACAACCCCTCCTTGCTCACGATTTATTTCATGCATGGTCATCAACATTTGCACGGGGATTTGCAGGGGGGGTCGTTGCCTAATAGATTGATAATACTTCAATTGATAAACTAAAGCTTTAAGAATCATATGTTAGAATTTGATGTTTATGTTGATTTTATTAACTAATGACGATGGACTACATGTCTAAACACTAAACAAAGGTATGTAATATAAATTAGTTCTATTTTCACTTGAAACATAGGAACCTTCACAAAAACCTTCTTGTGAAGGTTCATTTCACAATCACTTTCTAGTTCTTTCTTTTGATAGTCACAGCAATGTGTATTTGTTTTGTTCATGATACAAGGCCATGTTGAACCAATCTCGATACAAAGTCCCTTTGAATGTTACCGTGATCTTCTATTACATACCTTCACAATAAAAATACAGTGAAGATTCACTTAATTTCACTTGGTACCAACTATCCTTATTATTTTAAGTTAATGGTATTATAATATCAACATTACAAGTCATAAAAAATAATACAGTATTTGCAGCAATTATCATAATTGATGTTAATTACAATTTGTTTTTTCCTTTATTATAAGTAGACTCTTTAATGCATTGTTTAAGCACAAAGGTTTTAGTTTCTTTAATTGAGTTCTTATTTGCATTTCAATTTAAGCAGAACTAATAATAAGGCAATACTCAAATAGATGATACATGTGGAGGATAAACTAGACCTAGCAAAGATGGAGGATAAACAAGACTTAGCAAAGGAACATGATGAAGAGAACAAGGAAGCAGACTCGAAATGAAGCCAAGATTTTGAGGGATCAAAAGGTATAAAACCATTAAAATTTCCCAAATTTTGTGCCAAATAGCTCTTAGACTCGTATTAAATGAACAAACCTTCACAGTAAAGTTATTGTGAAGATTCACTTGATTTCATTTGGGACCAACTAACATTTTATTTCGAAGTTATGTTCCGATAACATCACATATAATTTTAATCTACTTTCACTTAAAACAATCAAACTTCGCAACGACCTTGTTGTGAAGGATCGACTTTATCACATAACATGAATTTTCATTGTAGCTTGGTTTTAAGTTTTTATGAATGTTGTGTGTGTAGGCATGTAATAAAATAAGTTCTTTTCATTTGAGATCGAAGAGGACATCAAACATGACGATACAAATAGTAGTGGAATCTGTGGCTAGCAGACCCGAGGTACGCGATGCGTGGGGGGGGGGGGGGGGTCGTTGCCTAATAGATTGATAGTACTTCAATTGATAAACTAAAGCTTTAAGAATCATATGTTAGAATTTGATGTTTATGCTGATTTTATTAACTAATGACGATGGACTACATGTCTAAACACTAAACAAAGGTATGTAATATAAATTAGTTCTATTTTCACTTGAAACATAGGAACCTTCACAACAACCTTCTTGTGAAGGTTCATTTCACAATCACTTTCTAGTTCTTTCTTTTGATAGTCACAGCAATGTGTATTTGTTTTGTTCATGATACAAGGCCATGTTGAACCAATCTCGATACAAAGTCCCTTTGAATGTTACCGTGATCTTCTATTACATACCTTCACAATAAAAATACAGTGAAGATTCACTTAATTCCACTTGGTACCAACTATCCTTATTATTTTGAGTTAATGGTATTATAATATCAACATTACAAGTCATAAAAAATAATACAGTATTTGCAGCAATTATCATAATTGATGTTAATTACAATTTGTTTTTTCCTTTATTATAAGTAGACTCTTTAATGCATTGTTTAAGCACAAATGTTTTAGTTTCTTTAATTGAGTTCTTATTTGCATTTCAATTTAAGCAGAACTAATAATAAGGCAATACTTAAATAGATGATACAGGTGGAGGATAAACTAGACCTAGCAAAGATGGAGGATAAACAAGACCTAGCAAAGGAACATGATGAAGAGAACAAGGAAGCAGACTCGAAATGAAGCCAAGATTTTGAGGGATCAAAAGGTATAAAACCATTAAAATTTCCCAAATTTTGTGCCAAATAGCTCTTAGACTCGTATTAAATGAACAAACCTTCACAGTAAAGTTATTGTGAAGATTCACCAGATTTCATTTGGGACCAACTAACATTTTATTTCGAAGTTATGTTCCGATAACATCACATATAATTTTATTCTACTTTCACTTAAAACAATCAAACTTCGCAACGACCTTGTTGTGAAGGATCGAATTTATCACATGACATGAATTTTCATTGTAGCTTGATTTTAAGTTTTTCTGAATGTTGTGTGTGTAGGCATGTAATAAAACAAGTTCTTTTCATTTGAGATTGAAGAGGACATCAAACATGACGATACAAATAGTAGTGGAATCCGTGGCTAGCAGACCCGAGGTGCGCGATGCGTGCGTGGTAGTTGTGGTCGAGTCCTGTTCTGGACTGTCTGTTCGAGTCCTGTTCTGGACTGTCTGTTCGAGTCCTGTTCTGGACTGTTTGTTCGATTGCTGCTGGTTATGTTGATCCAAACCCTCAGTGATTTGATAATGACCCTATCTTAAATACTTAGTGAAAATTGTAAGTAAACAATATGTATCAGAGTTTCACTATCGCTGATAAGTACTAAGATCTTACAGTACCGCTGATAGGAACTCTCGCACTTTTAAGATTAAACATTCAGCGAACACTGTTCACCATATCGCTGAGTCTGTTCAGTCCTTATGGTGATCGCTGATAAGTTAGTTGTTTACTTATGATCCCTGAAGACAAGATTCACGTCAACAAAGGTTCTACGCTGAAGTCGAAGATCAAGCTCAAGAACCAGCGACAAGTCTCCTAATGAACTGATGCGGATCAGCGAAGACTCAGATTTGTCCACTCAACGTGAAGTATCAAGTACAAGACTTCAGCTATCGCTGAACTTTATCATCTGCTGAATAGTAAATGATAATCGCTGAATCAACGAAAGCTGATCATGAAGTCCTCCGTACAAAGTACTTTTGTCTTAACCTCCCTTGCACGCCACCGTACGAAATGTCAGAAAAGAACCTCCGAAAATCTGAAATCGTACAACCACTCTGATACTACACTGTTCATTCATGCGGCTACTAAGGTTGTCATCAAAGGTCAATGACATGCAACCAATCCGCTAATGACACGTGTAAAGTATATACTGGATTGCATTAAATGCATGCAGTATATAAAGAGATGAACTCACTTCATTTGAAGTAACTTGCTAACTCTGGACAAGTTCAAATCTCTCAAGATAGGATTTTATTAGTAATCTCCTTATCTTTCTTAGTGCAAGAAAACCTTAGTGTTCCAACTTGTTTAGATTTAGGTTTATCCTTAATCTTGTTTCCGCAACAAGCTGTAAATTGTTAATGATTTATCAATAAACAATTTAGAAAAGTAAAATAGTGTGTTTGTATTCAACCCCCCCCCCCCCCCCCCCTTCTACAAACTTGTTTAAGCCTTTCGGGACCAACAAGTGGTATCAGAGCGGATTTGTTTAATCTCATAAACAAGATCTAATCTAAGATATTTTCTCTTCCTTGCTATTATCTGAAAATGGCCAACTCAAACACAAACACTCACTATATCGACAATGGTTCTCTTGCAAAACCCCCTAGATTTTCCAGAGACAACTTCAACTTATGGAAAAATAGGATGACACTCTTCTTAGAAGGTGTAGACCCTACTATACCTTACTATCTTGAAAACGGTCCACACATTCCTGTAACGATTGATCCTGCCGTTCCAGCCACTGCAACTAGAGCTGCTATTCCAGAAAGGCTGATTCCAAAGGAAATCCATCATTGGACCGATGAAGACAAGAAGAAAGTGGCTATAGATACAAAAGCCAGATCCATACTATCCATGGCCCTTCCTGACGAAGTCTACCATTCCGTCATGAACCTGAAATCCTCGAAGGCCATGTGGGACACAATATGTGTTCAGTATGAAGGAACGTCTGAAGTCCAGGATTCAAGAAAGATCAACCTGGTAAGACAATACGAAAGTTTCATCTCTGGTAAGAATGAAACTCTCTCTGAAGTACATCAACGTTTTAACTGCTTAATTATAGATCTTAAAACGGTTGGTAAGGAATATTCTAACTTTGAAGTTCTGACAAAGTTTTTAGAATGTTTACCTGAAAGCTGGGACAATTATTCCATGTGTCTCAAGCTGTCAAAAGATCTAAGATCAATGACACTCGCTACCTTATATGGCACATTGCTGAATCATGAGCAATCTAGCCATCTTAAGAAGAATCTTGTAAAAGATTCCAAAAGCACCCCTGTTGCTTTAATCTCAGAGGAACCTTCTACTCAGCGACCCGTGGTCACTATCACTGAGTTAGAAAGTAACTCTGAAAGATCATCAGATTCTGATTCTTCAGATGATGAATCCTTGGCTCTCCTAACTAAAAAGTTCAGGAGATTCGCCAAGAAGAAAATGTTTAGAAAGAACAAAACTCTTTCTATAACTGACAAGCCTAAGTCATCAGCTTTTGTTGATAAGGCTACTGCTACTTGTTTTAACTGCGAAAAGACAGGTCATTTCGCTAACGAGTGCAGGTCAAAGAAAATCATGAGACCTTCAGCCTTTACAAAGAAATCCTTTGTTCCAAGGAATAAAGACGACAAATACTTGAAGCTGAAGGAGAAGTATGCAAAGCTGAAAAGCTTTAAGAAGAAGGGAAAAGGCCTAATGGCTGACTATGATTGGGCTGCTTCTGATGAAGAAGCCTCATCATCTGATTCTGAAGATGATGAAGCAAATCAATGTCTCATGGCCAAGATTGAAGAAGAGGAAGAAAGTTCAGACATTCCCTCCACTTCAACATCTGCCATTCAGGTATCACCTTCCTTCTTTACCAATATTGTAAATATTGATGAAGCTGATAGTCTCCGTAAAATCGAACTACTGACTAGAAGCTTATACGAAGCCATGAACGGCAAAGCTGTGGTTGAAAACCAAAATCTTGATCTCGCTGAAAAACTTAAAAATTGCCACCTTCAAATAGAAAAGCTTTCTAAATTTGAAGAAGATTTTAAAGATCAAGTCCATTTAAATCAGCTAGTCAAAATTGAACGAGCGGAAGCTATCGCTGCATTAAAAGCTGAACAAGCTACTGTTGAAGGATGGTGTAATTCTTCAACAAAGATCACTGAGATAATTAAGGCTCAGATTCCTCTGAGTGATAAACGTGGTCTGGGTTATAAATATGATACTCCAATACCAACCACTGAACGTTCAATGCTTAAATTTGGAACGTTCGTATCCTCAGTAGCTGACACTTCTTCATCTCAGTACTCCTCGTCGATTACACCAATCCCTGAGGAAACTCCTACCTCCTCAAAAGGTAAGGAGAAAATGGTTTATTCAAAACCTACCTCTGTCTCTAAAGATAAAGGTAAAGGAATTGTAATTTATCAAAATCCTCAGAAGGGTACTTTAGTACCTAAGCTGAATGCTTCCAAAGCCTTAGTGATTCATTCATCTGGTTCTAGAAATCAGACCTCTGGATCAGTTCAGCGACCTACTCCTAGACTCAGAGTAGATGTTCTTGGTAAGAAATCTGAAGAACTGAATGTTCGTCCTATTTCAAAAACCAATAGTGTACTTGGTGCTGGCACTTCTAATTCCAAATTAAAAGCTCAGCACACAAGTGGTCCTAGAACTAATTTTAGTTATAGGAAATGTTATCACTGTGGACTTACCGATCATATTGCAAGTAAGTGTCCCACAGCCACCAAAGCTGATAAGATAGCTAAGGTGAAGATAGCACCAAAGAAGACCAAACCAGTTGCAAGTCAGGTCAAGGTGACTCATACCGCTGAGGTCAAGAAATTGACCAAAGTGAAGAAAGACAAAGCTGAATCTTCAAATGCTGCGAAGACTGCTGAACCCATTCCAACCACTTCCACTGACAAACGCGTATACATGGTGAAGTGGGTACCCAAGCAAAACTAATCTTCCTTTGTATTGCAGGTTAAGAAGGGTATCTGGTATCTCGATAGCGGATGCTCTAGACACATGACTGGAAAGAAAAGCCTGCTCGCTGAATACAAGGAAGAGAAGGGTCCCTCTGTAACTTTCGGTGGAAATGGAAAAGGACACACCCGAGGGTATGGTGTACTTTCAAATGGTACAACATCCTTCAGAAGAGTCGCATATGTTGAAGGGCTGAAGCATAATCTTCTGAGCATCAGTCAGCTTTGCGACATGGATAACAAAGTGATTTTCACCAAGGAATCCTGCTTTGTCTCTGACAAAAAGGAGAAGATAGCTCTCAGCGGTTATCGTTTGGAAAATGTTTACGTTATAAACATGGACTCAACAACCACTGAGAACTCCTGTTTCTTCTCAAAGGCATCTTCTGATGTCAACTGGCTATGGCACAAGAGACTCTCACATCTCAACTTCAAGACACTGAATACTCTTTCATCCAAAGAGTTAGTCACTGGTCTACCTCAACATTCATACGCCAAAGAATCCTTATGTTCAGCGTGTGAAAAAGGGAAGCAGACCAAGGCAAGCTTTAAGTCCAAGCAAGTTTCCTCAGTGTCATCTCCTCTTCAACTACTCCATATGGATTTGTTTGGCCCCGTTAACAAACAATCCATCGCTGGAAAGAAATATACGCTGGTCATAGTTGATGAATTCTCTCGTTATACATGGGTAATGTTTCTCCGTTCTAAGAGTGACACCCCTGAAGAACTCATCACCTTTGTTCGGAAGATGGAAACTCTGAACAATATGACTGTTCGCTCAATAAGGAGTGATCATGGAACTGAATTCAAAAACAGTTCTCTTGATTCCTTCCTTGAGAGCAAGGGTATTTCTCATAACTTTTCGTCAGTGAGAACACCACAACAAAACGGAGTCGCTGAAAGAAGAAATAGAACAATTATTGAAGCTGCACGTTCAATGCTCAGCGATTCTCACCTGCCTACTCAGTTTTGGGCAGAAGCTGTCAACACGGCTTGTTTTACGCAAAACAGGTCGCTGATAGTCAAAAGATTCAAAAAGACAGCCTATGAACTCTTTCATGGGAGAAAGCCTTCAATCAGCTTTCTTCACATCTTTGGTTGTCAGTGTTTCATACTGAACAACAGAGATGCCCTTGGAAAGTTTGATCCTAAGGCTGATGATGGAATCTTTCTTGGATACTCCTCAGTTTCCAAAGCCTTCAGAGTCTTCAACCGAAGAAGACAAACTGTAGAAGAAACTATTCACGTCACGTTTGACGAATCCCGTTCAGCGAACTCTAAACCGAACGCTGATACAGAAGAACTGAATCAATGGATGTTTTCTCATCTTGGTGATTCAGAAGATGTTCCCACTACTCATACTCATACAACTGAAAATGATGGTCCTACTATCATTCCCAATATGCAGAATAGTGAAGCTGAAACATCTTGGGTCTCAGCTGTTCCTATAAATACTATACCCGCAGTTGATCCAAATGTCTCAGAAATTCCATCTATTTCTCAGCAATCAGTGAATGAAGTGACAAATGCAAGCATTCCTCTCTTAGCTGATTATCCAGAAGTAGCTGAAGCCTCATCTTCAGTTTCTCCAGTTCAGACTGAGTCAGCGACGTATGCTCCGGCTCAGCGATGGACTGTAAATCACCCAATCGATCAAATTCTTGGTGATCCCAACGCTGGTATTCATACTCGTAGAAGTGCAGGTAATATTTGTTTATTTGTTAACTTTATTTCTCTAACTGAACCAAAGAAAATAGATGATGCCCTCAGAGATCCAAACTGGGTCAGCGCTATGCAAGAAGAGCTGACTGAATTCGAAAGAAACAAAGTTTGGAAACTTGTTCGGAGACCAACTGACAAAACAGTGATAGGCACTAAGTGGGTCTATCGAAACAAGTTGGACGAACATGGTACTGTAACTCGCAACAAAGCTCGTCTTGTTGCTCAGGGATACAGACAAGAGGAAGGTATAGATTATGACGAAACCTTTGCTCCTGTAGCAAGACTTGAATCTATTCGTCTTTTCTTAGCATATGCTGTACACAAAAACTTCACTGTACATCAAATGGATGTTAAGTCAGCGTTTCTAAATGGAAAGCTGAATGAAGAAGTTTATGTGGAACAACCTCCAGGATTCTCAGATCCTAAGCGTCCAGGTTATGTTTATAAGCTGGATAAGGCACTTTATGGCTTGAAGCAAGCTCCTCGTGCATGGTATGACACTCTTTCTACGTATCTCCACCTTGAAAAATTTGAGAGAGGTAAGATTGACAAAACTTTGTTTTTTAGAAAAATAAAAGGTCATATCATTTTAGTTCAAATATATGTTGATGACATTATATTTGGTTCTACTAACCCTGAGCTTTGTACTCGTTTCGCTGATAGAATGAAAGATGAGTATAAAATGAGTATGATGGGTGAACTAACATATTTCCTTGGTCTTCAGATTAAGCAAACTGAAAAAGAAACTTTTATAAATCAGGGAAAGTATGTTAAAGATATGCTGAAAAAATTCGACTTAACTGAAAGTTCAGCTATGAAAACCCCTATGGCACCACCGCTGATACTTGATAAGGACACAAAGGGTGTTCCTGTCAATGTCACGCTGTACCGTGGGATGATCGGCTCACTACTGTATCTTACAGCTAGCCGACCCGATATTATGTTTGCAACATGTCTGTGCGCACGATATCAAGCTGAACCTAAGATATCTCATATGAAAGCTGTAAAGCGAATCTTTCGATATCTTAAGGGTACAGCGAATCTAGGTCTTTGGTATCCCAAAGATTCAGGATTCGATCTAACCGCCTATTCAGACAGTGATTTTGCAGGTTGCAAAATGGATAGGAAAAGCACCACAGGAGGATGTCAGCTCCTGGGTGGAAAGCTGGTAAGTTGGACAAGTAAGAAGCAAAACTCAGTGTCCACTTCCACAGCTGAAGCTGAGTATGTAGCCGCTGGAAGCTGCTGTTCTCAAGTCTTGTGGATGAGAAATCAACTACTAGATTATGATCTTCAGCTCTCCAAAATTCCAATCTATTGCGACAGCACAAGTGCCATCGCTATAGCAAACAATCCAGTGCTACACTCAAAGACAAAACACATAGAAATCAGATATCATTTTATCAGAGATCATGTGATGAATGGTGATATAGAACTTCATTTTATCCCAACTGATTATCAGTTAGCTGATTTGTTTACCAAACCTCTTGATGAGACAAGATTCAACTTTCTCATCAGTGAGCTTGGAATGCTGAACTTTGAAGGATAAATCTTCAGCGGTTCACATTTAATCAGCGATACGTTTATACATTCTTGTATAGGCTCTGGATAAAATAAACTAGTACAATCCATTTCATCATCTTCTCTCTGAATAAATTGGGTTAAACTGATATCAAGGTATGTTTTCTCTCTCTGACAAAACGCATGAAAATGCAAGATTTCAAATTCTTACATCGCTGAATATCTCTTCCTTAACAGCGATATTTTGAAATTTCTTAAAACCCTCACTGATATTTCTATTCAGTGCTTCATATTTTCCAAAGAGTCCCTGAGTTTTTCTTTCAAAACCTCAGAGACAACGAAAGAATGTGAAAGGACAGTTGTGACGTCATTGCAACGGATAACACCAGGCACGTTTCTTTTTCTGACACACGTTTGCACGTTTCGTTGTCTATCCAATCAAATGCAAACACGTGTCCGTGTCATGATGAAAAACTTTCCCGCTCAAGTTTTTCTCTCTCTACTCTCTTCCTATATAAACTCTCTCAAAGTTTATATTTGTCTTTTATGCGAATCAATCTTTCTCCGCAAGAAAAGAACACTGTTGCATTTTGTGCTCTCGATCTTCAAGAACTGTTCATCATCTTCTTCATCAAACTCAAGGTCAATATGTTCTTATCTTTTATCAAATGCAAATAACTTGTTTTCGATCTTATCATTGTTTTACACAAGATCAAACAAAAGAACTCAAAAATAAAATCATTTTCTTTCATGGTTTTATAAACACAACCATTTCATGGTTGTTCTTCAAGTTTTAAATCTAAAATCTTAAACTTGTTCTTCTTTCGTATCCATTTTTTTTAAAACTGGAATACAAGGCTTATAAGTGTTATATTCGTTTTTTTTTAAAAAAAAAAACAAGAAAAACCCTAATCTTCATTAAGACTTTTTTGTCTGAATGAAATGGACAAAATTCGAAAAATCTTAATGGAAATTCTCTTTCCACATTAAGATATTTCTTATTTGTTAACATCTTTGGTTGAACTGATAATACAGTGAAATGGCAACTTCAAAGCTGAATGTTACCGCTGAGTCCATCTCCAGTGATTCTGAGGAACTGGAAATCACTAAAGCTCCTCAGGTTAAGTTTGAGCTGGATCAACTAGACTGGACAAAGGCAAACAACCTTTCAGCGCTTCTCGAGTTTCCTCCTCGGAAGCAGGTATCCCATCTAGACGACGCTGTGATTTTTTTGAAGAATAGCCCCATATACACAGCACTGACAATCACACCTCCTGCCAGTCAGCGTCTATTATCCCAATTCTGGTACTCTGCCAGACACACCAACCTACCCTCAGCCAAAGATCCATCTAAAACCATCGACTGCATACTCAGCGATACTGAGTATGGCACCATCAAGATAACCCCCGCAATAATCCGTAAAGCTCTGAAATTCCCTAACACTACCTCAGAAAATCCTTTCATTCCATTTCCTGACCACAAGAAGCACGCTGACAGGGAAGAAATCATTGCTTTCCTTGATGCGATGGGTTACATCTGGGAGACTGGAAGAGACAAGCTACCTGAGAAGAAGCTGACGCTGATAAAGAAATCCAAGATGCCCAGCGAGATGAACTTCATCTTCGCTCACCTGATCAGCTGCATGACAGCGAAATCCGGATCTTCTGATCAAGCCGCTCAACCTCAGCAGGCCATGGGTTACGCACTGCTGAAAGGTCTCAACATTGACTGGGCCTCCATCATCTATGAAGACCTCATTCAACGTGTTGATTCTGCCGCTGACCGACCAGCATGGGTTCCTTACCCGCGATTCATCAGCGCCATCTTTCAATATGGCCTGAAGGACAGCTATCCTGAAGAGGGTGATCTGAAACTCTCTCAGATTGGCCCTAAAGTTCTCGACTTCAAGCCTGTCGCCAACGAGGTACGTCTCTCTACTCTTCTCACTCATCTTAATTCTCCGCTTTCTGTGGCTCCTTCAGCGACAATACCCATCGCTGATACCCCGGCCACAAAATCCATTCCTTCTAAGAAAAGGAAACAATCTCTTACCCCTCTTGATTCCAAAAGGATCAAGAAAACCAAGGAGCAACCCCAGCAGTTGCATGCTGAAGACTCCTCAGCTCATTCTGAAGAGCTGAAGGAAAGTTCCGTGGTACGCTCTGCCACACCAATTCAAGCCATCCCTTCTAAACCTACTTCAGCGTCCCTAAACGCTGAGGTTAGAACTTTGGAATCTACCCAACCTTCGTCAGTCTCTCAAAAGACTGATGAAGTACTTCTCAGCGAATCCAACGCTGAACTTGAACCCCAACCCCAATTCTTATCCTTCGCTCCTCCCTCTACTTCTTTGGACACTCCTCCAGTCAAAACTGGAGATGCCATCATTCAAGAAGCCGTTGAAGCTTCTCAGCGAATGACGAAGAAAGGACCTGCAGAGATCTCCATTCCTCACGGAACTTTTGAGGGAGATATGGAACACTATGGAGGGACTCGAAACTTTGATGAGTTCGTCAACGCTCCTGCAGGTACAGATCCCACCTTAAACACTGTAACTAAACCTGAAACTTCTGAGCTTTCCTTTGTTCACAAGTACTTATATGTTACAGGTCCTTTTTTGGGAGACATCAACCAGTCTCTGAAGTCTATGGAGATGAAACTTACGGATCTCACCACCGGTCTATCAAATAACTCTACAGCTGTAACAAACGCTGGAGAGAATCTGACGAAGCTGACTACTGTGGTGGAAAAGAAGGCCTCCTCTGATGACATCAAAGATCTTGATAAAACTCTCGCCGACTTTGCCAAAGTGCTCTCCGACATCTACACTGACTACACCAACCTCAAATCATCAGTTTCCACCATTTCCAGCGAAGTTACAACGCTGAAGAAATCGGTTGGTACACTCGAAGGTGATATGTCAGTGGTCAAGACCGACTTGGGCTCAGTGAAGACCGACCTTGGTTCCGTCAAGACAATGATCGAGACGCTGGTGAACAAGGCAAATAATCCAGCTCCTGCTCCGGCCCCTGCACCTGTTTTGGACTCATTCACCGCAGAGGATCGCCAAGAGCTGAAGAAAATCACGCCTGCTATTTCTGGCCTAGAAGACAGAATAGCTAAGCTTGAAGGTTGTGTGAAAATCTCTGGCCCAGAAGACAGAGACAACACCAATGCTGAATCTACCCATTCCTCCCCCGCCCATCATGAGAAAGAGGGGGAGAAGAGCGCTGAACAGGAGAAGAGCGCTGAAGACCTTTCCCATGATGAATCTATCAGGGGAGAGGGTAATGAAGATCGGATTACTGGACCTCAGGGAGATGAAAACCCTGAGGGAACCGAGAACCTCGCCTCTATATCTGAGGGGGAGCAACTCGATGAAGATGCTGAGGAATCTGAAGCAGAAGAAGACGAAGACTTCGACATCCCTGAAGCTGAACCATCCTCCTCTCCAAGGAACGATGATGATGATGATGATGAAGATGACGATGATTTCTTTGTTGTCAAACCTGCTCCTCGAACCAAAGCTCTTAAAGGTATTTCAATAAAAGAACCTTCAGGGGAGAAGACAAAGACAAAGCACTCAGCCTCTGGCACTGAGAAAAGCAAAGACAAAGGCATCGCTGAAGATGATAATCTGGCGATCCTACTTGCAAAGCCGATTTGTCAGGTACACTAAACTTATTTTTCCTTCCCTGATCATCTATGAAAAATCAGTTATCCATTCCACAAACACCATACACATCCACATTTTTTTCTATCTTTTCTACCCAAGTTCTTCTACCCAGTTCTTATTTGTAAGATCGCTGCGTTTCAACTAGTCCTCTCCCCTGTTTGAGGATATCGCTGAAAGATCTGTTGCGACTTCACCAATAATTCCAGCTAACGCTGAAGACATAATCCCAGTCTTAGATTTAATCTCTGAGACTGATGAACCAGAAGAACAACCTCTCTCGCACAGAAACAGACCTTCCTCAGTTGATCAAAAGAGGAGAGAAGAAATGATAAAGCGATTCGAGGATCAGCGAATCATCCTAAGGCGCGATCAACTACCTTCAGTTCCTCCTAAGTTCAGAATTTCAAAAGCTGAATACCAAGATCATCTCAGAGCTGAACGCCTCATCGCTGAAAGGAAGGAAGCTGAAGATAAAGACAGAGAATACGCCATCAAGCTCACTCAAGAATCTGTCAAAGACCCCAAGCTGAAGCGTATTCCCATTCAAATCCAACGAAAGCTTTGGGAACAAGCCCAGAAGATCGTGGAAAAGAAAGCTGAAGTTTCTCAGACCACCCTGATCTGGTGTAAAGAGAAAATCCACTTCAGATATCGTCCAGCGAAGATCAACAAGGTATTCATCTCTGGAAGAACCTCCGTCGGAGTACCTATTGTTGACATCAAACTGTTCAGAGAAGATGACTCATCTGAAACCTTTCGTGCTGACACTGTAAAAAGGTATGGTCTCTCTGAATGGCTGGAGATGAGGTTAGCTATCCAACCGTCAAAATCTAAGTACAAGGATCATTTCGAAAAGCTGATAAACAGACAGATCGATTTGATATCTTCTTGTGTGGATATTCCTCCTGTTCCTGATCTAAAGTCGAAAAGAAAAAAGGACTCTCCAAGGAAGAAACGTCAAGATTCAAACTCAGGTCCTGTCATACGAAATGAAACTGGAATTGGTTTCTCTCGCGCTGAAGTACTTGGTCCTGATCCTGATCTATCTGCCCTTGATGTCTCTTTGCCACCATGTGAACTTTTCGTCCCTGGTAAAGTCATCAGTAATCCTTATGGAATATTCTTTCTTGACTACGACGGACGTAAATGCTTTCAACGGATCGCTGAGCTTCCAATCACTCCAATCGAACAGCTCAAAGATCTCATTTACTGGTGCGACTTCAGAAAAGACATTCAGGCACGACACCTAAAACCCTTGATTTTTGAAGCTGCTCTGAAGCTAAAGAATAAAGGAGAAAAGGTTCCTGACTGGATGATTCCAACTGAAAAGACAACCCTTGATGAACTTCTCATTAAGGAAGAACCCTTTGAAGGCTGACAACAATCACCATTTTCTCTATTGTATCAGTCATCCTTCAGTACTTGTAATTTATTTCGCTTGTACTTGTAATCTTTTTCATTCATATTGTAACCTGATTCAAAGATTTAAAGAAAGATTTCAGCGAATGTACTTTACTCCATCAGTACTGAAAAGATCCCAGAAAACAGTAAAAGGGACAAATATTTTATGAGTTCTTTTTATCCTTATGTTTTCATTAAATAGCAATTTTCTTTGTTGCTATGTCATAATCAAATAGGGGGAGATTGTTGATCCAAACCCTCAGTGATTTGATAATGACCCTATCTTAAATACTTAGTGAAAATTGTAAGTAAACAATATGTATCAGAGTTTCACTATCGCTGATAAGTACTAAGATCTTACAGTACCGCTGATAGGAACTCTCGCACTTTTAAGATTAAACATTCAGCGAACACTGTTCACCATATCGCTGAGTCTGTTCAGTCCTTATGGTGATCGCTGATAAGTTAGTTGTTTACTTATGATCCCTGAAGACAAGATTCACGTCAACAAAGGTTCTACGCTGAAGTCGAAGATCAAGCTCAAGAACCAGCGACAAGTCTCCTAATGAACTGATGCGGATCAGCGAAGACTCAGATTTGTCCACTCAACGTGAAGTATCAAGTACAAGACTTCAGCTATCGCTGAACTTTATCATCTGCTGAATAGTAAATGATAATCGCTGAATCAACGAAAGCTGATCATGAAGTCCTCCGTACAAAGTACTTTTGTCTTAACCTCCCTTGCACGCCACCGTACGAAATGTCAGAAAAGAACCTCCGAAAATCTGAAATCGTACAACCACTCTGATACTACACTGTTCATTCATGCGGCTACTAAGGTTGTCATCAAAGGTCAATGACATGCAACCAATCCGCTAATGACACGTGTAAAGTATATACTGGATTGCATTAAATGCATGCAGTATATAAAGAGATGAACTCACTTCATTTGAAGTAACTTGCTAACTCTGGACAAGTTCAAATCTCTCAAGATAGGATTTTATTAGTAATCTCCTTATCTTTCTTAGTGCAAGAAAACCTTAGTGTTCCAACTTGTTTAGATTTAGGTTTATCCTTAATCTTGTTTCCGCAACAAGCTGTAAATTGTTAATGATTTATCAATAAACAATTTAGAAAAGTAAAATAGTGTGTTTGTATTCAACCCCCCCCCCCCCCTTCTACAAACTTGTTTAAGCCTTTCGGGACCAACAGGTTATGTTTCGGTTCGACTTTACAACTTTATTCTATCTGCTGCGCTTCCTTTATTTCTGTTCGGTCAGTGAGGTATATTTGTTTAGCGGCCCATGTCGGAGTAGGAGGCTCGACAGTATAAGCGATACAGGTTGGTAACGAGCAGCAAACAGTGGCAACGGACCTGCTTGTTGCTCGTTTTCTGCCTTTTCTGAACTGTTTCGCTGTTTCGATTCGATTGTCTTCTGTTTTTTTTTATGGTTTTTGACATGCTGTGGTTTGCACCTTGCATTCCCAAGTGATGCAGGTTTGTTTTGGTAGCTTTGTTTCCTTGTATTTGAACTATGTTCCACTTGGTTATTTGGTTGGTATGGTATTGATTGCTTTTCAAAAAAAATAGTAGTGGAACAACAGAGAATGGGAGAACTCTAGATGAAGAAAAGAAATTGGATTTGAGCAAAAGCAATGAGGAATTGACTGCAAAACATTAGTTTTTTGTTTGATATTGTCAAATTAAATATACAAAAAACTTTATATTATATTTTGATTTTACATTATATTTTGAATGCAAAATATGTACTCAAACTTCATATTGGCCCACAACTCAACAAACCTTCACATGGAAGTATTGTAGTGGTAAGAAGTCGTAGGTTTTGAGGTATTTTATGTGAAGGTTTAGTGGGCTGGTTTAGCGTTTGTAAACAGCTTAGATGTTTATAGTTTTTCTTTATGTTTACATTTATTTAATGGAGGCTCAATCAATGAGTATGTTGTTGGAGAGTGAAGCGTTGGATGGGAGAGGATGCGTGAAGCTGGAGCAAGGGATGCTTTCTTTAATCTTGGGTTAGGTAAGAAAAGAGGGTGTCAGGTCAAAAATGCCCTTTCCATTAAAAATGTTGAAATAATTAAAAACGTTAGATCATCCAAGCCTAAAAGTGATCAATGGTTAGGATTTGGTCTCACGGGTCTCACGAAAATCTCTTAGTCTCACCGGAACCCAACCCTATATATATATATATATACAGGGTCAGGTTCAAGGGAAAACCCTAAATAACTGAAAACCAGAAAACCACAAAAATACAGAGAAAAAAGTATACCAATATGGATGTCAAATTAACGAGAAAAATATGATCGTTTATTTGGTGTAATTTATTTCGTTCGAATTTTGTTTATTTTTCGTCTTTTTCGAATAAAAATAGGGGGGTGAGGTTTTTTAATTTAATTAATATTGTTGTAACTGCCGTCTAATCACATCCATCAGATCATCTAAACTAACGGTTGATAAAGTGTTTTTTAGTTTCCATTTATTTGAGGTTTTTCCCTGAATCTCTCTCTCTCTCTGTCTATATATATATATATATATATATATATATAGACTTGAGATCACGTGAGACCAGCCTATTTCCGTGAGACTCATGAGACCACAAAAATAACACTAATCCTTCACAGCAAAAGACCGTGAAGGTATTGTGAATATAAACCTTCACAATGTTTTTGCTGTGAAGGTTCGTTGTATTTCGTACCTTCACAATGAATTACTGTGAAGTTTCAATGTTATTTTTTGGTCTCACGGTCTCACGAAAACAGGTTGGTCTAACGTGAACCTAATCATATATATATATATATATATATATATATATATATATATATATATATATAGGGAAGGGTTCAATAGAGAAGTCCAAATATTTAGAGAAATAGAGAAGTGATCTTGACCATGCATTCGGTCAAGATCGGCGGCTTTGACCGAGAAGCAGAGGATAATTCCTCACGTGGTCTGTGCGTGGTCTACACAAGATAGAGGAGTATTTTCGTAAAAAATACGCGGGACAGGTTCATATATGAATTTGTGTGATTCATATATGAACCTTTGTAATTCACATATAAAATATTTTTAACTAATTCATATATGAACCTTTGTGATTCATATATGAATCTTTGTGATTCATATATGAATCTTTGTGATTCATATATGAATCAGTTAATTTGTTCATATGAGAATTAGTTAAAAAAAATTCATATATAAATCACAAAGGTTCATATATGAACACAAAGGTTCATATATGAATTAGTTAAAAAAAAGTTTATATGTAAATTACAAAGGTTCATATATGAACACAAAGATTCATATATGAATCAGTTAATTGGTTCAACTGATTCATATATGAACCTACAGTTAATTAGTTTCATATATGAAACACAAAGGTTCATATATGAATCACAAGATTCATATATGAATTAGTTATAAAGAGTTCATATGTGAATTACAAAGGTTCATATATGAACGTATAGTTCATATGTGAATTACAAAGGTTCATATATGAACGTATAGTTCATATGTGAATCACACAGATTCATATATGAACTCAGCCCGTGTTTTTTGTAAAAGTTACGAAATTGCCCTTCTATTTTTGGAACAGCCGCAACTTTTGACCAATTATAACCGATCTTGACCGAATGAATGGTCAACATCACTTCTCTATTTCTCTAAATATTTGGACTTCTCTATTGAACCTATGGCTATATATATATATATAGGGTTGGGTTCACGTGAGACCAACCTGTTTTCGTGAGACCGGTGAGACCAAGTTTTTACACTTGAAACTTCACAGTAAAACACTGTGAAAGTAAAAAAAAAAAGATGCGAACATTCACAGCAAAAACACTGTGAAGGTTACCTTCACAGTATTTTGCTGTGAAGTTTCAAGTGTAAAAACTTGGTCTCATCGGTCTCACGAAAACATGTTGGTCTCACATGATCCCAAGTCTATATATATATATATATATATATATATATATATATGACACGTACGTATGGCCACAAAATATGTGGTACAATACGAAGACATCATTTTCGTTAATAATGCTCATAAATTGAAACCCACATTAATTAAAGAGAGATATTTCTTTCAGAATAATTAGAACTGTGGGGTAACTGGTTGTTGTTTTCTTTCTTCTTTTTTGGTTAGGCCATCAGTACCCCATGAGAGAATCTTTCAAAGATTCCAGCTCCACATCAGCTTTTCTCTCATCCCTCACTCAATCCTTAACAATCCCTAAACACCCTTACCCCATTCTAGAGATGGCCAAAAATCGGGTTCGGGCCGGGTCGGGTCAGGGGACAACCCGGTTCCAAACAGTAACAAGAAGAACCGGGTCGGGTCGGGCCGGGTTTAAACCGAAAACATCTGACCCGTTTAAGTATATATAAACCCGGTTTTATGAAAACCGGGCCGGGTCGGGCCGAGAACCGGTTTTCAAATCGGGCCTGCGGTTTTTATGTTTTTAAACTACTTTCTTTGTATAATAATTAATTACTAAACTTTAACAAAAAAAATTGGATTGGAATAATTGGATAAGTAAAATACACTTTAAAAATACGTTTTATTTATAATATATATCACTAAAATACACTTTTCCGTTTTATAATTTATATATAATTTTAAGTTACAAACTTACAAGTTACAATACATAAATTCTAAATATTCGAAGGTCCCGCTCCCGAACTTCCACTCCCATCACCCGGTCTCGGATAGTAATTGAATGGATTATAGTTGAATGGATTGTATGGAGCGTAGTATGGATTCTGATCTGGATTGTAGTCTTCAAGAGTATTGTACTGCATCAGTCATGTAATAGCCGTTTGATCGTCAAGGCGGTCGGTGTCTACATCTTCGTCATCTACGAGACTACCAACATCAGAAGTATCGGTTACGGACGGCGTACTTAGTAGTTCATCCGTGTCGTTTTCGAATAAGTTTTCTTCCACGCCTTCTATATCATCCTCCAGGTTCGTTCGATTTTGAATGCGGTCTTCTCCATCCAAGTAATCCTTCAGACATACGCAGCACTCCACCGATTTTGGGGTTAATTTTGTCCGACGCTCCGATATGATCCTGCCACTAAGAGAAAAGGCCGACTCCGAAGCTACAGTACTAGCTTGGATTGTTAGTATATCAAGTGCAATAGTAGCCATAATTGGGAAACTTGATTGTTTACTTTTCCACCATTCTAATGAATCTAGGGATTCAACATCTACGACGTTTGTGAAGGATGCCGTTATAAAATTAGTACGTACGTATTGATTGAATTCACCCAAATTATCCCCATCATATCTAGTTTTTTTAGAAGATTCCATGACAACCGATTGCATTAAAGTTTGCATTAAGTCTTCTCGGTTTCGGCCACGACTGCTACTAGAACCCGGTGAAAACATTTGAGGTGTAGGGGTTTGTTGGCTTCCTCCCCCATAATTAACTCTATAAATCTCATATAATTGATGAAAATCAGTATTAAATTGTTGTATGCGTTTCCTTGAAAAGCTAGAATTTGTAAGAGAATCCAAACCAAACGATACACATATTGCTTGTATTAAAACTTCGACACCCGTAACATTTAAAAACGGGTTTAATGCCGCGGCACAAAGAAAAGTGAAGGGGATCTTTTTAAAATATTTTACCAATTTTTCTTTCATTGGTTTCACCACGTCGTGAAAGTGCAAATCCTGTTCGTATTGAGCAATTTTACTTGCCAAAATATAAAGTTGATTTAAAAGTAAAGGGCTCGTTGGATAATAAACACCGGATAACAAAGTTGTTGCAGTTTTGAAATCGCCCAAAATATCGTGAAAGCGATGAATCATTGTCCAATCATCCTGAGTTATCGTGTTATCCGGGTAATGAATGTTATAAAATGCTTGAATATATTGTTGTTGTCTTAATAAATTATCCATCATTTTCCAAGTCGAATTCCATCGAACCGGCATATCGTGCGCCGGTCCCAAAGCTTTAAAACCGACTTGTTTGCAATAATCTTTATATAAGTTTTGCATTTTTTTATTTCTTGTGAAAATTCGGCGTAACATAAGCCTAAACTTAGTTAAAGGCTCATTAAGTTTACTTAAGCCGTCTTGAACGGCTAAGTTTATTATGTGTGCGCAACAACGTGTATGAAATAATTTTCCCTCTAAAATAGGGGATAAAGCCAAACGTAATCGGTCTACGCATGCCGTATTATTACTAGCATTATCAAACGAAATACTAATAACTTTATTTTTTAAATTATAATATTGAAGACATCTCATAATTATAGAAAACTGACGCTCACCCGAATGTGGCGAACCAAAGAGCTCAAACGTGATTACACGTTTGCATAATTGCCACGATCCCGGCACAATCCAATGTGCCGTTATGCATATATAAGAATCTGGAAATCCGCATGGTGCGCTCCATACATCACAAGTTAAAGAAACTTTGTTGGGTAAGTTTAAAAACATTTCTTGCATAATTTTTTGAACCTTATTCCAATATTTTAAAGCATCATGTTTAAGAGTTTGACGACTTACCGAACCATTGTAGCGTGGTTGGAACCCATTTTTGATCATGTTTGTAATGTGAGGATTGTCGAAATGTCCGAACGGCAACGCCATTTGAATGACACATTTCATTTGCATTTCTCGGGCGAGATCATTATCATACGACCATACTTGACCGAAATTGTCAAGTATGGGTTGAGTTGGATCGTCACCCGATTTCAACCTCTTGCATCTTTCCTCGAAGTGGCGCTTTAACGTGCTATTTGATTCGGGTTTTAGGAAATCTCCACACCGTTTGCATTGCGCTTTTTTTGTATCGTCGGGAAATTTTACCAAGTTGAAATTCTCCCAAACCGCTGCTTTTCGTGAATGGTCGGCAACAACGATGTAATTTTGTTCGGCCATTTTTTTGATAGTAGAGACTAGAGAGTAGAGACTAGAGAATTGTATGCGTTTTTTGCGAGAAACGAATATAGCGAGAGCCGAGAAATGAGAATTGTATGCGTTTTTTGCGAGAAACGAATATAACGAGAGCCGAGAAATGAGAATTGTAAGCGTTTTTTGCGTTTTGTAAGCAATGTAAGGTGGTGATGACCTCCATAACACCCCTAGTATTTATAAGGGGTTTGGAGGGTGTTTTTTGAGGCAAAAACGGTCACAAGGGGTTCCAAACGGCTCTATAACGGTCATATTGGTTTTTGAAAAAAATCGGGTCGGGCCGGGTCGGGCCACGAACCGGGTCACGAACCGGTCCCGGGTCGGGCCGGGTCGGGCCGAGGAAATTCCTATATACGCGAACCGGTCCCGGCTCTCGGGCTTGAAACCGGTTCTTGACCGGGTCGGGCCAGAACCGGTTCTTGGCCGGTTTCGGTTCGGGTCAGCCCGTCGGGTCGGGTCGGGTCAGTTTGGCCACCTCTACCCCATTCCCTCAAACCCTTTTGCCACCTCATTTATTTTAATTCTTTTATTTATACATTTAATTATTTAACAAAATAAAAATATTTATATATTTTTAATAAATAAAAATAAGATAAATAATAAAAATAAAAATTCATACCATTCATTAAAAATAAAAATTACAAAATACAAAACACTACCAATTATGAAATTTTTGAATTTGCTCTTTTCTCGCTAAAGTAACCCTCAAAGCGTTTCCCGTAAGGTGATCATGCGGGGTCATGAAAAACTCGAAGTCTTTCTCAAATCGTTTTGAGCGTTCGATTTTGAGTTCTTGTTCCAACCTATGTCGTTCGAGTTTTGAGCGTTCGATTTCGAGATCGAGTTTTTTCATTTTGTATTCCATTGTATCATCAATCTTGTCGTTGAACGTCGTCAACAACTGAGTAACACTTTCGTCCGTATTCGCCCTGGACGTATTACTCGTTGATGTTTTTTTTGCCTTATTTCTCCCGATGGGTCGTTGAATTTGCTCGTCATCGGAAGGTTGGGTACGTTTTGAACCCCGCGATGAAGTTGTCGTCATCGTTGGAACGGCTCCCCATTTTGGACATTTTTGTAGGACGTCCCAAGCTTGTTCGTGAGTGAAAGCAACTTTATGGCGTGCTAGATACCGTTCGTGTGCCGTTCGGGATATATCGGCCTCACTCATCCCGCTTGATCTATTATTGAGCAAGTTGTTGTAGATGTCGCCAAACGAATTAACTCTTTTATTGAGGTCGTTGAACTTGCTATTGAGTTGATGGGTTGATCTATAACCTGGTTCACGACCCATGCGAGTAAAGAACACATGCCCGATTCGGCCCCAAAAACTTCCTACATTTATGTAAAATTAAGTATAAGAATAATAATAATAATAATAATAACAATAAAAATAATTACCACCGCTTTGTGCGTTACCGACCACGGGGTCCTCCGAAACGTCAACCCACGCCGACACTAACGCGAGTTCCTCGGCTTTACTCCACGTTTGTTTGGCGGCTTTCGTTGGTCTCGGATTTGATGGTTCCGGGTTAGATTGTTGTGTCGGGATAGATTGTGGTGTGTTCGGGGTAGAAGGTTGGGTTTCCGGAACAAAGTCGTCGTCGAGATTGATTGCGGGTGAAGGAAGATTGTAGTTGGCCGGAGTAAAACCTTGTTCAATCAAACCGGGACGTGTAAATTGGTAAGGAAATTGTTGGTGAAATTGTTGGGGAAATTGTGGCGGATTTTGTTGCGACCATTGTGGCGGAATTTGTTGCGACCATTGCGGACGATAACCTTGTTGTGTAAACGCTTGGAAACCAAGCTCTTGATCCTCTTGCGATTGTGGTGTATTCGGTCGGTTACGACGGGATGTAGGTGTTCTGTTTGAATTCATGATGAGAGAGGTGTGAAAAATAAGAGGTTGAGAGAGTTTGAGAGGTGTGAGAAATAAGAGGTTGAGAGAATTTGAGAGGTGTGAAAAATAAGAGGTTGAGAGGTGTGAGAAATAAGAGGTTGAGGGTTAAATATATAGTGGGATTAAATTGAGAAAAATAAATTTTTTTTTTACAAAGAGCCGTTAAACGGCATGATTTTTAAAAATTAAATTAAAATTTTTTTTTAAAAAACCCTTCGGGATGAATCGGGATCCCATCCCCGGAATCCATCCCGCCCCGCCAACCCCGCAAGGGCCGTAGCCCATCCCGCCCATCCCGCTGCCCATCCCGAATGGGCTACGGATGGCCTTAGGGGTGCTTGGTTAGGAAAGAAAGGTGAATGATAATGAAAAATGTTGTTTGATTTAATATAATATAGAGTAAATTATAATTTTCGTCCTTGTGGTTTATTGTTTATTGTTATTTTTGTCCCTGGTCTTTAAATATTGCTTTTTTCGTCATTATGGTTTGTAATTTCTTTCGTTTTTCGTCCTTTTATGGTGCGTTTGGTACACTGAACAATACAGAACACAACATAACAGAACATGGTCAATTATCCCACATTTGACAGAACTTTTATGTGGAACAGACTGGAGCAAGGTGGAACAAACTGGAACATGCCTGTTCCATCCCCACCCATGGAACAAGCTGCAACAAGGTGGAACAGACTTATATTTTTACCAAAAATAATATCAAAATAAAATCTAATTCTCTTCTAAACATCAAATAAATCTTGTAATTCATATTTTATTTCATTCTTTAATCTTCATTTATTGTATTTTATGCTCTTTAAACTTTAATTTTATTTTTTTCAAAATTTTATTTTTACATTGTTTCTATGTTTTGATTAATTAATGTAACCATTAAATACTAATAGTAAAAAAATATAGAAAATGTTAGAAAATAAAAATTGAAAACTACATAATTTTTTTATTTTGGTGTCATTTTAATCGTCTTGAAGAAACTTTTAAATAATTTGTATAGTTATGAAAAATATTTATTTCATTATAATTTAATAACTTATATAATTAATCAAAATATATAAACAACTTAGTAAGGGTAAATTGGTCAATGTTATTTGTTATGTTCTGTCCAATTCTGTCTTACCAAATGTGGAACAACTGTTCTGTCATGTCCTATCTTGTCTGCGTACCAAACGCACCCTTAATGAACTATGTTAAAAGAGCATGTTAAAATAAGGGTAAGTTGGTCTTTTCTCCTTTGTCTATTTTCCTTTTTTTTCTTATTAAACAATATTTCATTTAAAAGAAAAAAAACACAACCTAAACCTACCCCACAGGCCCACGCTACTTTCCCCTCCCTCCAAATATAATTAAAACCCAATTAGAAAAAAAAAAAACAAATCTGATGGGAGCAGAAACTGTTGGAAAATTTGGGTTTTAAACCCAAAATATACACTCTTCTTTAACATTCCGGTGAACCCAAATCGACCCTACTTCTCTTCTCCGGCCATTTTGAACGTTTGTGATTGTCTTGGAATCAAAGCAGTTGTTAGGGCATCTCCAATGGATCACACTATATTTTACACCAAATTTAAAATATAGTGTAAAAAGTAGTGTTAATAGTAATTCTTCTCCAATGGATAACACCAAAGTTAAAAGTAATGTAAATGAATAATATTACATCAAATTTAGTGTTTAATATAAGATTTAGTTACCCCATTGGAGATGGTCTTAGTTACAAAGAGATTAACAAAAACTCCATCCTATGTAAACCATCTTGTAATCATCAGTATTCAGTAATTAACAATCAATTTGAGTCGATTTCGATGTTATAGTTCAAATTTTCTTCTGGTCATCGAGTTTAATTTAGGTCGTTTTCAAGTTTTGATTTTTGATTGAAGTCAGTAGTTTTCGTCCTGTGAGGATGAAATCAAGAAAGCTTTCTTTCTTGAGGAAGAAATGAAAAAAGATCCATCACTGCAACAGCCTTTTGCATCAGCAAGCAGCAGGGTTGGAGTAGTGGTTAATTAGCAGGTGATGTTGAGGACTGCAAACGGTGACTGACTGGTGGAGAAGGACGATGCAGGGGCGGTGTTGGTGTTGGTGGTTGTAGGATTCTGAAGACGATTTTGATGGGGGAAGCCATCAAATCTTCTTTAAAGGGAACTGGTTTTCATATACAATGAGGAAGAAGATTGTCGGAGTCAAGGTCTAAGATCGAGAAGGGAAAGGGAAAGCAAGAATATATATATATATATATATAGATATATATACACACACAGAGAGACTCTTCCCAAACTTCTCCCTCTCTGACCAACTTCCGACCTCCCTTCCGGTCACCATCTCCGGCTATGGTCCGGCCACCACCACCATCTCTGACCCAAAATCATTTTCGTGCTGCAGGGACCACGAGTTCTAATGTAATTGCGGCTCCACGTATAGGGTCTAGTAGCGGGAGACCACCTTCTATTCATGTGGATGAATTGTAATACCCCGGGTAAGTCCGTTAGTTAAATCCCCTTTCCGTTAAGTTTAGTTAACTTTATTAAAGTGTGTTTAGGGTAGAAATTGGTTAAATGATAATTTAAAGAAGTTTTAGTTAATAATGAAGAGTCTAAGGGTTGAAATGGTAATTATGGTTAGTTTAAGGTCTAAAGTGGTAAATTAAGTTAGATATTATCCCTTCTGAATTCAGATATTATCACAAGCAGAAAATCAGTAAAGTTAGTGTGTGTGTGTGTGTGTGTGTGTGTGTGTTGAGAGAAAGCAAAAAGAGAAAAGAAGGGTTTTGTGCTAAAGGGTTCAAATTGGTGTGTTTGGAAGATGAATTAAGGTATGTTCCTTTGTATTTTATGTTTGTAATTGCTTTTGGAAGGGTTCGATCGGAGTAGAAACATCACAAACACTTCTGGTATTAATTCAGTCGGTTTTCTGGGTAAAAAGGACCAAACCGACAGAGGTTTCCGGACACCATGAATGTGTCCGGATGGATTGGTTGATAGTGTCCGGACGATTCGTTTGATGGTTTCCGGGTGATTTAGATACCGGATGGCATCCGGATTCCTTATGTTGTCCGGATTAGTCTGTGTTGTCCGGATAAATCGTGTTGTCCGGATAAATCGTGTTGTCCGGATTCTTTTGGGTTGTCCGAAAACTTTAGCTGTTTGATCATTTTGAGGATAAAAGTTAGATAGATGTATCTAGAGTTCATAGCCTGCTAGTAAGTTTTATATATAAGTTGGTGAGGAGATATTTGTATGTAAATGAATTCAGATTCTGAGAATTTTGGGTAAAGGATCGGATAGCTTGGACAAAAGCTTGGAAGAGTTGTAATAAACATTCAAGTGAGTTTTACTTTAAAACGTTTTCAACTGGAATATATATATATATATATATATATCTGTGTTTATATATATATATGAGATGGATATGTGTGGAATGGATATACGATCAAGGTGTGAATATTTTGTGTTTATAATATAGTAAGATATTATATTTATTGGTGCATTACACTACACAAGTGCACAGTAGTCGGGTTCCGGTGTGCGGACCGGTGAGTAGTCGGGTTCCGGTGTGCGGACCGGTTGTTGATTTATTAGTTGGCTTGCTACCAACTAATATGGCCATTTGTGGAGGAATAAGGTTGATGAGATGTACACGATGCACGAGTCTGGATTGGTATTTAAATGCGTGTGGTATGTTTATATTTTACGAAAGGATTACCAAAGGTTTATCTAAACTATTTTGATACAAATGATTTACATAAAAGGTTTTATAATGATTTTGAAAAGGACCAGGATTAACTCACTAGACCCGTTTGGTCTAACCCTCATTTTGTTTTCAAAAATATGTTTTCCAGGTCGAGGAATTGATAGCGGCAAAGGAAAGAATAAGGTGTAGGCTGCCTCCGTTGATCGATGATGTTTAAGAAGCTTTTATATATTTTGTAGTGTCAAGACTAATGAGACCGTACTTGGTTTGTTATGTAACTTTTGTTGTAAATCAATGATATGTATGCATGTTATGTATTATGATGTATGTTATGGGATTTGGGTCGTTACAAATGGTATCAGAGCCCTAGTTTAAGGGATTTAGGTATTAGTACCTGTACCTAGACTTAAACTGCATGTGAAGTAGGATGTCCTTGATATATTAGAACCTTGGGATGCTAAGTATAAAAGGTAGAAGGAACATCATGTAAGGTAATTTCAGATTACACCTGGCCAGTGTAATTATGATCTTACAGGTGCATGTTTGGACTGGAATACCTTATTATATGGGGTATGTGCTTATGTGTATATTAACTCTATAAAAATCAACAGAGTGGCAAATCGAACTCGATGTATGGATAGATATGAAGACAGGTATATTCATATAAACTCTATATGTGCTAAAGTGCTATATGACTTCGGTGCAAACTGATAATTTGTGTCTTCTTCCTTTGTTGCTTATCTGCATTAAAAAGTATTTGATAATTGTGTTAGAGATATAGAAGGGTGTGGGGTGCCTATTTAGTTATTTCCTATGGTTTTGATTGAGTTCGAGATAGTAGTGGAAACTAAGTATTCATACCTTTTCGCTTAACCGAATTCCGGGACAGAATTCTTTTAAGGGGGAGATAATGTAATACCCCGGGTAAGTCCGTTAGTTAAATCCCCTTTCCGTTAAGTTTAGTTAACTTTATTAAAGTGTGTTTAGGGTAGAAATTGGTTAAATGATAATTTAAAGAAGTTTTAGTTAATAATGAAGAGTCTAAGGGTTGAAATGGTAATTATGGTTAGTTTAAGGTCTAAAGTGGTAAATTAAGTTAGATATTATCCCTTCTGAATTCAGATATTATCACAAGCAGAAAATCAGTAAAGTTAGTGTGTGTGTGTGTGTGTGTGTGTGTGTGTGTGTGTTGAGAGAAAGCAAAAAGAGAAAAGAAGGGTTTTGTGCTAAAGGGTTCAAATTGGTGTGTTTGGAAGATGAATTAAGGTATGTTCCTTTGTATTTTATGTTTGTAATTGCTTTTGGAAGGGTTCGATCGGAGTAGAAACATCACAAACACTTCTGGTATTAATTCAGTCGGTTTTCTGGGTAAAAAGGACCAAACCGACAGAGGTTTCCGGACACCATGAATGTGTCCGGATGGATTGGTTGATAGTGTCCGGACTATTCGTTTGATGGTTTCCGGGTGATTTAGATACCGGATGGCATCCGGATTCCTTATGTTGTCCGGATTCCTTATGTTGTCCGGATTAGTCTGTGTTCTCCGGATAAATCGTGTTGTCCGGATTCTTTTGGCTTGTCCGGAAACTTTGGATGTTTGATCATTTTGAGGATAAAAGTTAGATAGATGTATCTAGAGTTCATAGCCTGCTAGTAAGTTTTATATATAAGTTGGTGAGGAGATATTTGTATGTAAATGAATTCAGATTCTGAGAATTTTGGGTAAAGGATCGGATAGCTTGGACAAAAGCTTGGAAGAGTTGTAATAAACATTCAGGTGAGTTTTACTTTAAAACGTTTTCAACTGGAATATATATATATATATATATATATATCTGTGTTTATATATATATATGAGATGGATATGTGTGGAATGGATATACGATCAAGGTGTGAATATTTTGTGTTTATAATATAGTAAGATATTATATTTATTGGTGCATTACACTACACAAGTGCACAGTAGCCGGGTTCCGGTGTGCGGACCGGTGAGTAGTCGGGTTCCGGTGTGCGGACCGACGGGTAGCCGGGTTCCGGTGTGCGGATCGGTTGTTGATTTATTAGTTGGCTTGCTACCAACTAATATGGCCATTTGTGGAGGAATAAGGTGGATGAGATGTACACGATGCACGAGTCTGGATTGGTATTTAAATACGTGTGGTATGTTTATATTTTACGAAAGGATTACCAAAGGTTTATCTAAATTATTTTGATACAAAGGATTTACATAAAAGGTTTTATAATGATTTTGGAAAGGACCAGGATTAACTCACTAGACCCGTTTGGTCTAACCCTCATTTTGTTTTCAAAAATATGTTTTCCAGGTCGAGGAATTGATAGCGGCAAAGGAAAGAATAAGGTGTAGGTTGCCTCCGTTGATTGATGATGTTTAAGAAGCTTTTATATATTTTGTAGTGTCAAGACTAATGAGACCGTACTTGGTTTGTTATGTAACTTTTGTTGTAAATCAATGATATGTATGCATGTTATGTATTATGATGTATGTTATGGGATTTGGGTCGTTACATGAATTCATGGCCCGAGAAAGAGAGCGCCAGAATCCTGCGGGAATGGCGGGGAGTATGCAAGTGAAAAACGCACCTCCTGAAAATGACCAAGATGCGGAAAAAATGAATAAATCTAAGCAACTGAGACCAGATCTAGATGACGATCTCCAAGGACTTAATATAGTATTTGGTGGTGAGGAGTCGGAATCTGATGACGGACTGCCGTTTCCTCAGCCGGATGATAATTTGCAGCAACCTGCATCTGTCATTGATGAGCCAAATTCTCCTCGTTCGATTGTTGAAGAAACTGAAAGTGATGTCAAGGAAAGCAGTCATCTTTCTCATTTGGGTACACCTTTGGCATCTAATTTTGATGAAGGTAATCAGAGCGATTTTTCATCACGGATATCAGTTTCACGTCCAGAAAAGTCTTTAACCCGTGAACCAAGTATTTCTTCAGAGAAAAAGTATTTTGAGGTGGGTGAGGATTCAAGAAATGGTCAGGGTCGTGTGCTAAGCTCCGCTAAACCGGAGAAATCTTCTGGGTTTTCATCTTCAGCTAACATTAAAAACTCTAAATCATCGACACAAGGTTTAATGCTTCCTAATTTGTATCCTAATACGAGTCTTGGCCAAGCTGGCAATGTGTAACACCTCGAATTTTCGTTATAACGTTTTAATATGAATGAAGTTGATTTGTAATTAGGTTTTAAGTTTTGTGTTATTTTGCAATTATATAAATCAATGGGGTTAAATGTTAAGTAACCAAAGTTTGATGTATTTTGGAAAGTTGAAACTTAAGGGTGTGGTTTGTTATTTTGGAAAGTTGGAGATACTTAAGGGATGGGTTAGGCTGAATTGAGATATTATCTCAATTCAGCTGCTGGAGTCGGCAAAAGGCAGAGAGAAAGAATAGAGAGAAAGAAAAGAGAAAGAAAAAGAAAGGAAGAGAGAAAAAGAAGAAATTAACCTGAAATCTTGGTGCTGTTTTGATTTGGAATCAGATTATGCAGAGAAATGGGTTTATCTTCTTTAAGGTGAGTTCATCCTATTCGATTTTTATAAACCATAAAATTGGATGATTTTGGTGCTGTTTTCGTACCTGTATGCTTTACAATTGTTAGAATGATATGGGTCGAACTAAGAATGAAATTATTGGGGCTGATTGATGGTAAAACTGAAGAACAGCCGTAGTTTCCGGATAAAATGAAGTATCCGGAAACCCCTGTGCGAAGGTATCCGGACGAGCAAAGATATCCGGTAAGTTTTGTTTATTCTATAGTTTCCGGATGAACTAGATACCGGATGGTATCCGGATTGAATATGTTGTCCGGAAAGTTATGTCATCCGGATTGAATATGTTGTCCGGAAAGTTATGTTGTCCGGTAAGTGATGACGTCCGGATAGCTGTGGTGTCCGGAAACTTCTGATGTCCGGTTGCAGTTAGCGGGACCCCCGTGCTAAGTCGCCGAAGGGGGGGCATTTGAGGATAAGGATGCTTTAGGTTATCTAGTATTCTTAGAATTAAGAATATGATACGAGAGGTGGCGTGATATGTTATTATGCATATACGCTAGTAAGTGTAATGGATCCATAGGCACTGTTCTATTTTAACGTGGAATAGGCATAAAGTAATTTGTAATTTCCGTTGACCTGAAATGCGGAATAGGCATAAAGTAATTTGTAATTCCCATTTCGTAAAGGTGTTATGAAATGAGAAATAGGCATAAAGGAAATTGTAATTTCTATTTCATAGTATAGAAATTGAGGAATATGCATAAAGTAAATTGTAATTCCTGATTTCTAGGGGAAGACCAGAGATAGGCATAAAGTAACTTGTAATCTCTACTTCCAGGCCAAGAAATAGGCATAAAGCAAATTGTAATTTCTTGGATAAGAGCAATAATCTAGAATCTATAATGATTTGTAGTAGGCTCTTGATTGTGATAATATGACTTACTGAATGTTAGTCATATTCACGGGATTGAGTATGTTCCCGTCATTGAGGTGAGCACGTGTACGGTAAGAATGGTGAAGAACAGGTTTGTTTATATGTATTGGATATTTTCAAACTGTTAACGTTTTAAATTGAATTTGGATGTTCTCACTAGGCGTAAGCCTAATTGTTCAAATTAATTTTTCTTACCAGGTACAGGCTCAGGGAAGTAATTGGGATGTGGGCCGAGAGCTTTTGAAGTATCCAACTTAAGAGATAAGCGGAGGAGTTAGCTAATGCGTTGAGGCTTTTTGATGGATTGCTTAGATAACTTAGTTAATCTAGTTATAGTGGACATGATTAGATTAATAAGTTATTGGGAGAATTCCATGTTTGTAATTATGAAACCTCATAGTTAATTCTCTTCTTAAATAAAAGTTTGGATGTTATTTTATCATAACTTGTTACAACTTAAGGTTAAATTATCCCTGATTTTAGGGTGTTACACAATGCATCTCCATCTGTTGGCTCTAAAGAATTTTACGCTAAAAAATTCCCGTTGACCCAACCTCCTCTTCCGCCAATGCCTCCACCACCCGCTCAAGAATGATATGTTGCAGCACGAAAATGATTTTGGGTCAGAGATGGTGGTGGTGGCCGGAAGGGAGGTCGGAAGTTGGTCGGAGAGGGAGAAGTTTGGGAAGAGTCTGTGTGTGTGTGTGTGTGTGTATATATATATATATATATGTATATATAATATAATATAAAAATATATAATATATAATATAAAATATTTTTGTTTTATTTATTTATACAGAAAAGGCAAAAAATGTAAAAAGACGAAAATACCCCTGACTTAACTGAGTTTTTTAACGGAGTTAGTGAGCATGGACCATTTTCAAAGCAAAATCAGGATACCAAGTACTATTCTTGCACTTTTTGAAGTTTATGGACCACTTTCATAGGTTTTGTTATACACCAGGGACGAAAATTGTAGTTTACTCCAAATTAAATCTGAAAAATTAAAAGACCATGTTACCCTCCAACTTAACCATTTTTTAAACGTTATTAGGATAAAGGACGAAAAACAAAATAAAATGCAAATCATAAGGATGAAAAAGTAGTTTTTAAACCATAAAGACGAAAATCGTAGTTTACTCTTATTTTAATAAATGAATATTGTTTTAAGAGTAAATTACATGTTTGGTCCCCGTGTTATAGTGGTTTTAACACTCTGAGTCCATAAAATGAAATATCTATGGAGTGCATCCTCGTGTTTTAAACTTTATATCGTGTTGAGTCCCTAAAAGTAACTCCGTTTGATTTTGCTCCGTTAAAGTACCCATGTGCACGGCACATGACGGGTAAATTTGTCATTTCTATTTTCTTTTTTATTTTCCATTAAAACAAGAGGGACCGATATGTAATTTAATCTATATATAATATGATAATATATGTGTATTTAGATATAAATATGTTCAAGGAAACAACACAGGGACTAGGGGTGGGTGTGCAAAACCCGACCGACCCGCAACCCGAAAAGGCTGAGAAATTGCAACCCGAAAGACCCGCAACCCGACAGGCCCGGAACCAATTAAAATTTCCGGATATTTAGGATCGGGGTGGGTCTCTATATACGCCACTCGAACCCGTCCGAAACCCGAAATATTATTGATTTAGAAAAAATATTTATTTTACTAACTATTCCAAAATCGTAAACGGGAACCACAGAATACAAAACCAAAGCTTTTGTAAACCTAATCCTAAATCGAAGGGAGGAAGGAGATTTGGACGAAGACGATGGACGATTGACGAAGGCACCCGCCCTCTGCTCCCTCTGGCCACCCGCCTCTGCTCCCTCGCCGGTCAAGTTCGTCTTCTCCACACTCCACAGCTTGACGATTGACGATTGACGATTGACGACGACACGAAGTTTGTCTTCTCCACATCCGGTCAAGTTCGTCTTCTCCACAACTTTACTGCATTTTGGGAGGAAGAGTGGAAGACCACTCTATCTATAGCTACAAGCCTACGAAAGAGGAAGAGTGGAAGACCACTGCATTTTGCTTCAGTCTTCATGTACATGTTGTGGGATACAACTGGGTTTTACTATTTAGAGAGAGAAAAGCAAGTTGGGACAATTGGGTTTTACTATTTAGAGAGAATGAGAGAGAAAAGCAAGTTGGGACAGCTGGGTTTTACTATTTACATGTCGTGGGATACAGCTCGTCCAAAGCAAGTAGCTCACAGAAGCCTAAAAATATCAAGACCCGACCACCCGACCCGAAACCCGACTGAAACCCGAATATCCGAAATTTTCGGGTTTTTCCGATATTCGGTCGGCTTTCGGGGTATTTAACTCTCACCCGATATCCGATCGGGTTTTGGGATTTGGGCCCGACTCGACCCGACCGATGCACATCCCTAACATGGACCATTCCCCTTATCATCTCCGAGGAATACAGAGAGGAAATCCCCCCACTTGTCATCTCCAGCAAACACATGGACCATTCTCTGGCGAACACAAATCAAGTGACGAAGACAAACCGTTACCCCCACCTTTTCTCCGTCCTCTCGGTGAACCCCCTTCCCTTCACATCTCCATCGTTGCAACAGATTCCTGACCAGATTTAATCCGCTACCACCACCACCACCGCCACCATTGTCGACGCCTTCACCACCACCGGAGCCACCAAAAGCCGCCAGCTATTCCTTCATTTCTTGGGGTGTTTCTTTCACAAGCGATTGAACGCGCGACAAATCAGGCTCCTCCCCATTACTCCCACCATTCTCAAACGACGATGACCTCCTAAGCTTCCCAAATTCATAAACATTCACCCCAATCAGCTTTTTCACCCGTGGGGCCCTATTTTGACCACGGGTCAAGCGTGAACCGTAGAATAGCACCAGATCTTGACCCTAGTTTGCGTGAGCTCAGACTCCTAAACTATTGCTGATGTTGGTTCTCACGAGCCAACATGGAAACTCTCGAACTCATGGGTGAAATCGGGTCAACGCTTCTAGGAGACATCCTCCCAGGTGACTGAACCGCAAAAGACGAATTTTTTGGGCGAAAAATTCGTGTTGATTGGCGACAACATTCTTTGTTGGCTTTGTTCTTCAAAATGGTTCGGGGAAGAGGGATCTACATGTATTTCTCAATTTAGGGTTTGTATTAGACATTTAGGGTTTGGTTTTTTTTGTTTTTTTTTATCGAAGACATGTTTCAAGTGGATTTGTATTCAATAAATTTGGAGTTTGTATTTGACAATTGTTTCTTAATTTGTTCTTCTCAGTTTCTAATCCTCATATTGTTTATGTTTAACAAAATTTTCATGTATTGCTAATGTTAGTGATAGTTTATGATTGATCTCTTAAGGGAAAAGTCTACAAAAACCCAATGGACTTTAGTGTTTGGAGTGATTAAGTCCTTGGACAATTTTTTGGAGCAAAAAAGCCCTTAGACATTTCAAACATTGTTAAATAAATCATTGGACTTTTGGAAACCTGTTAAATACATCCTTATTACAATTTTAAGGATATATTTAACAGGTTTCCAAAAGTCCAATGATTTATTTAACAAATTTTAGAATGTCTAAGGACTTATTTGTTCCAAAAAATTGTTCAAATATTTTTGTTCTTGTTTAAGAATTGTTTTTGGCTAGAAAAAGTAATGAATTAGAAAACATTTTCTTTAGAAAAACACTACACTTCACATTTTTATATATAAAAAACGTTTTTTACAAGTTACACCATTATAATTGTCTCGTCAATATATTCAAAGTGAGCTCAATATTGAATATTTTTATTTAATCTTATATAATTAAATATCATAAATAGGTACAAATTATTTGTAATACTTACACTTTATATCCTTTGAGGTCATTTATTTATATAAGATTAATCTGTAATAAAAGGTATAAAGATTAAGTATTAAAAATGATACTTACAATTGTTTAAAATTGTACGCAACTTGAATAGCGGGTAAACTACAAATTAAAAAAAGAAAAACCCTAAAAACTCATTGGATACGTTCTCCCCGTCGTTCCATTTCCCACACTCGCCCATCCCATCACCGGCCTCCAATTCCCGTCGCTGCAATACTAGTCGTCGGCGCACCTCGCTGCACCACCAGTCGCCGGTGCATCTCACCGTATAAGGACTTAATAGTTTAAAATATGTAACTTTGTTTGAATTTTCGTATTTTTTCAATTATTTTTAACACATTAACCAATTTTATAAGTTATAAGAATGTATGTAACATGTTTTAGAAAGTCCAATGGTTTATTTAAAAGGTTCTGAAAAGTGCAATGGTTTATTTGTTCTAAAAAATTGTCCAATGAGTTAATCGTTCCTAATACTAAAGTCAATTGGGTTTTATTGGACTTTTCCCATCTCTTAATTCTGGATTTAAATTAGTTTTTGGAATATTGTTGGGGGTTGACAAATGAGGAGGCAGAAAGGAAGATAAAAGTTGCACGTTGAAGGTTGCCGGAATAGTCCAACGAAAAACCTCTTAAGCCGACAAAAGGGAAGAGGGACACATGGCAAAATTTTATTGGCGTTTATTATTTTTATTTTTTATTTTTTAATGTAAAATGAGGAAAATGGATAAAATGACAAAACTACCCATCATGTGCCTTGCACATGACCACTTTAACGGAGCAAAATCAAACAAAGTTACTTTTAAGGACTCAACACGATATAAAGTTTAAACCACGAGAATGCAATCCATAGATATTTCATTTTAGGGACTCAGAGTGTTAAAACCACTATAACACAGGGACCAAACATGTAATTTACTCTTGTTTTAATTATATTTTTTATTTATAATTTAATAAAAATTTTGATTTATAATTATTGTTATCTTACTTTTTAATTTTTTGATTATGTTAAAAAAAAATCAAATCAAATATATGTTTAAATATCAAGGTTATAATTTTATTATCGGGAAAATAAAAAATTGCATCAAAATGGAACAAACTTTAACCTGATTCCTATTTTGGGGAACCAGCTTTCAAAATCGTTATTTAAGGGTCTGTATCAAACTTTATGTTTATTTAAGGGCCTGGTTAACCTGTGGAACAGGTAACCGATAATTTTTAATATGATGTGGCAATTAATTTAATTAAAAGATATTAGGTGGAAATTGTTTAGCCAAATCAGCATTATATTATTAAAAAGAAAATCAGTGTTAAAACCACAAAAACAAAAGACGTATCGTCTCCTTTCTCCCGCTCTCGGTTGCTATCGCCTTCTCCTCCATCGTTGCAGCCTGCAACCCTAACGCCCCCTCCATTGCTGTCTACGACGGTGCTGTCTCCGGCGGCACCCTCTCCATGTTATTAAAAGTACTACTCTATTCTTCTATATCTACAAAAAGAATTCTCCTGTTACTTACGTATGGTATATATACGTTACTGTTGTATGCTTCTCAAGAACTTTCTAGGCCGTGCGTACCGCCATCGGGTACCACGGCGGGTTCAGCTGAGGTGGCATTCGGGTAGGGCGGTACGGGGGGGGGTTCCATTCGGGTTGGGTTGTCCGGGTAGGAGTGGGTTCATGAAGCCGAGCGGGTTCAAGGTTTTTTAAGGCAGGAGTGGGTTCGGTGAGGTGGTAGCGGGTAGGAGTGGGTTCGGTGGGTTCGTGGGTTGGCGGTACTCCACTTTAGGGTAAGGAGGGTAGGAAAGAGAAAAACTGATGTGACGCTGAGGTGGCATTCGGGTTCAGTGGGTTCATGGGTAGGCGGTACTCATGGCCTTAGGAGGGAATGGCTTGAATGTTGTTCCACCACAAGTATGGGAGACAAGTAGCATCACAAAACTTGAGGGAACTCGATTGAAGTGCTACTTTCTTCATGTGCTTCCCTTGAGGTTAGTTTTTCTTTTTAATTTCTTTGTTACTTCTTTGTCCATTTGATTTGAAAGTAGATGTGGCATGATGACAAATATTCGGAATCCAAACAACTTGATTACTGTAATAATTTCATCCTCTTGATATTATTGGCTTTCTTTTGGATATAGCATTCTATCTTTCAATGTGCTTTCTTTTAGTTTGATTTTATAATTCTTTTTCCTGAAAAAACGAGAAGAATGCATTTAATCAATTTTTTGTAATTAATTTTAACTATTTTCTATGCATATTATAATTAATAAAAATGCATTTTATAATTAAATTTCATTTTTTTGAAAAAAAAAACGTTTTTTTTAATGCCACGTCAGCATTTTAGATTTATTTTAATAATTAAAATAATGATGTGGAATCTTAGTTGGCAAAAGTTTGGGGGTGATGTCATCATTACCAGGTCAACAAGTTAACCAAGCCCTTAAATAAACAAAAAGTTTGATACAGACCCCTAAATAACGATTTTGAAAGTTGGTTTCTCAAAATAGGAAGCAGGTGAAAGTTTATTCCATTTTGATGCAATTTTCCCTTTATTATCATATAATAATATTTTAATTTTTCAAAAAATCGATATTATATAAAGAAAAATAGTAAAAGGTAATAAAAATGAAAGGATGAAAAGAATTAATGCTACATTTGATTTAAAAGGAAGCCTCAACATTCTAAGAAAACTTTATAGACTCAATGGAGGTTTACCCTTAAAAATTGATTATAGCCTTCTTATATATTCATGATCATAATTAATGAACTTAATTATCTTCCATATATATCACAATTATTATTAATGAATGATAATAATTACCATAAATATACATGTTGTTGTCTAATATAGTGGTTTGCAAAGTTTGTACACATTATTTGGTTTGCAAAAGAAACGCACCATATATATATATATATATATATATTGGAAAGTTCAAATGAAAACTCAAATTCAATTGTGAACGTGATTACGAATCTTGACCCTTCCATCTCGATTGATCCAGTGACTCATATTAAATAATGTTTTTAAATAAATTATTAATTAAGGTGATTAGAGGTAAAAAGGGAAGATAATTTAAACTCACGCCTATCATATTTGACTTTTTATTTTCTTTTTTAATTAAAAACTTTTACCCCCTTAAAGTTTAAAATAAATTATCTTAAAAATTAATAATATTTTAATCAAATAAATTACATAAAAAAAACAAGAATTCCGTGCTCTTCGATATGACATCCATCTCGATATAGTTTTTTTTGTTTTAACCGTTTTTACGTGAAATGTCATATATGTGTTATATTCATTATGAATATTTATGTATTCAAGTGTTTATAACATCTCGACACCGTAAGTCTGTAACTCGACATCATCTTCTACAACACTTTCTTCAACGTCCTAAGGCATCGTGTTCTTCATTACCGTAACCCAACACCTATCGAGATGAATCGGGAACCTATCGAGTTTCGATTGTGAACCGAGGAACGAAAGAGAGTGCGTCACGTCTCCACACCTTCACGGGTCACTCATGTATTATTCTTCATGAATAATGTATTATTCATACTGAATACTGTATTATTCATCATGAATAGACCTGGCAAACGTGTCATGTCGGGTTCAAAGTTAAACGGGTTCAGAGTGCATGACCCTAACCCGACCCGTTTAATAAACGGGTCAGAAAATCTCAACCCTAACCCGACACGACCCGCCTAACCCGTTTAACATTTATCAAACTAAAAATTAAAAATCGTAAATTCATAAAAAATACATATCCAAAATTCATATGAAAGCATTAGAAAACTAAATTTTATAGTTCAATCTTAATAGTTTTAACCAAATCCAAAACATTAAAAAATACAAGGCATTAAAATCAATACTTATAATATTTATATATGTTAATATATATAAACGGGTTATTCGCGTCATTTTCGAGTTGAAATTTTTGACCCTGACCTTACCCGTTTAATTTTCGTGTCGTGTCAACCCGTTTATTTCGTGTCGAGTCCGTGTCGGGTTAGCGTGTCGTGTCAGTTTTTGCCAGGTCTAATCATGAATAGTTAATGAACGTTCATCTTTGTTATTCATACTGAATGTAGACACCTGGAGATGTGCATACATATTCATAAAGAATAAAACCAAGTCGCGGTTGTGAATCGAAAAACAAAAGAGAGTGTGTCATGTGTTCACACCTTCACGGGTCATTCATATATTATTCATCATGAATAATGTATCATTCAGGATGAATAATACAACATTCAAGGGGAATAATACATGATTCATGTTTAATAATACATGAATCATGAATTCGTGTATTATTCATCCTGAATGTTGTATTATTCATTTTGAATACTGTGTTATTCGTCATAAATAGTGAATGAACGTTCCCCTTTGTTACTCATACTGAATATGGACAGCAGGAAACGTGCATACATATTCATACTGAATATAACACATACATAGCATTTCACGTAAAAACGGTTAAAATGAAGAAAAAACTATATCGAGATGGATGTCATATCGAAGAGTACGAAATTCTCGTTTTTTGATGTAATTTGTTTGATTAAAATATTATTAATTTTTAAGATAATTTATTTTAAACTTTAAGGGGGTAAAAGTTTTTTAATTAAAAAAGAAAATAAAAAGTAAAAGATGGTAGGCGGCTGATTCAAATTTTCATATTTGTCCCTAATCACTTCTCAATTGGTTTCATTAAATTTTAACAATTGATTAGTTTTTCAAATATTGATCAATGGTTGTGACTTGTCCTCATGTTCACAATTGAAAATGAGTTTTCATTTGAACCCACATATATGGGATTGGGAGAAAATCCTAAAAAATAAAAGAATCGAAGAATTCATTTAAACTGTTAGATTAGGTTGGTCCAACGGATAAGATTAACATGGTGGTTATAACCACTTTTTTAAAAAATAAATTAAACCATTTCCTCCTATTTTTTAAAATCGAAAATCAACGAAAAAACAAAAATTGGAGCGAAACAAACTACACCAAAACAATGATCACATTATTATCTTTAATTTGACATCCATTTTGATAAACTTTTTCATCCATTTTTTATTGATTCTCCGGTTCCTTTATTTTCAGGGTTCTCCCTAGATCTTTTCCCTATAAACCCTAAAAAAACGGAAAACCGAGGAACACACTGGTAGCCCTTCATTTGCACGGTATACATTTGTGCATATAAGTGATTTGTAACATGCACACATGCATATGCATAATGCACACGTGCATAATAAGCAAAAAAACAACTTGTATGCACAAGTGCATACCGTCCAGATGAAGGGCTACCGGGGTGTTCCTTAGTTTTTCATTTTTTTAGGTTTTGCCCTGAACCCCCCCCCCCCCCTATATATATATATATAGAGAGAGAGAGAGAGAGAGAGAGACTCACTATTTTGTATAAAAAAATTCGTGTAAACTTTGGATTTCATAGGTTTTCTTGATGAAATTGTTTCATATATTTGTGTTTTTTTATGTAGTTTCATATATATTTTTTCATTCCTATGAAGTTGTTTCATATATTTTCTCTTTGATGAACTTTTTCGTTTTTACATAAAAACCCAAATATATGAAACAATTTCATCAAGAAATGAAAGATATGAAATAATTTCATCAAAATAAACAATTTCATGAAACAATTTCATCAAGAAAACTTATGAAATCCAACGTTTACAAAGTTTACACACATTTAAAGGTTTACAAATTATTATCCCTATATAAATAAATATATATATATAGAGAGAGAGAGAGAGAGAGAGAGTGCGTTTCATTTGCAAATCAAACCATTTGTACAAACTATGCAAACCAATCTTAGTCGTTGATCAAGTCTAATAAATATCTGATTTTATTATGTTTCCTAATCTAAAGTCATGATAATAATGAATGATGTTGGTGCAAGTGTACCACATCTCTATATATTTTATATATTTATTTTGATGATTACAAACACACCGTATTATTGTTTGTCTAACAATTTAATCCAAGTGTGCAGTTCTTGAAGAACACGAAGATCTTATCTGAAGAGTTCAAGACGGAAGATTTACGTTATCATTAGTGTTTATAACTAATAATGATAAACACCCTAAAATAATATACCACTTGGATATTTCTAAAAACCTTTTAAATAATTTTTTTTAAATAAGAAATTTTGGTTCTAGAAGTATCTGCCCTGCGTACTGTTTCTGCAACCACTTTCTGACGCAGGTATACCGCGAAGGTAGAGCCGGTATTCCGCGGTGGTACGGCCGGTATACCGCGGGTGTTCAGCCGGTATACCGCGGCAGGCGTGGTGTTTGTTTCTGATTGGTTGGAAGTACTTTTTCTGACGGCGGTATACCGCGAGTCCTAGCCGGTATACCGCGGGTACGTATTCCAGAAGTCAACTTTGCATGAGAGCCGTTGAAGTGTCAGCGTACTTTGTACTGCACGGTATACCGCGTTGCACACGGCGGTATACCGCGGATGCTTGTTTCCGTTGGAAGTGTTGCTATATAATGCATGCGACGATGAAAAAGCCAATAAAAAGAAAGGCTTTTGCTATGTGTGTGGCGACAAGGATCACTATGCGAGTGTGTGTCCGAAACGAGCAAAACAAATCAACACACCAAAAGCTTTAGTTGGAGGCGCGTTGAGCGCAAGCATAAATGAGGCCAAAAATTTTTGTTTCATGGCCGACCATGATAATGAGGTATATTCATCATATTCTTCTAAAAATAATTGTGATAGTAATTATAGTGATAATTATTATAGTGACGATGAAAATAATCTTGACGAATTATATAAATCATTTCATGATATGGCTGCTCTCGCAAATAAATATAAAGATGAAATTTCTAATTTAAAAGAAACCGTATCTGTATATAAAAAGGAAATAGATGATGGTAAACAAAAATCTGCTCATAATTTAGATGTTATCACTAGATTAGAAAATAAATTAAGTGAAAAAGATATTTGTAAATCTTGTGTTATTTTAAATGATAAAATTGCATGCTTAAATAAAAAGACACATGAAGATATTATATGTGCAAAATGCGAGATTCTTGAAAATGAAATTGCATGTTTAAATGCTAAATGTAAATCGCATGAGAAAAATGACTTATTAGCAAATGCTTTTAATAGTAGCAATGATAAAGTGCTTAAAATGCTAAATATGCCTAATCGTATAAATTGTCGTAAAGGCATTGGTTCCGATACATGTGTTGATAAATGTTCGTGTAAACCCATTAAAAGATTTTTTGCATCTCCTAAAGTTGATACGAGAAAACCCCCATATATGTCAAAAATGAAAAATGTGAATTATGGGAGGAAACCGTATGCTCGCATGTATAATAGTAATTTTTCTAGACCTAATGCGAATATAAATGCTTCATTTTATGTGTATGATAAATACAATCGCAAAATTAAAATGGTTAGAAAATGGATTCCGAAAGGAATGTTTAATGTTGACAATCCCGGTGGGATGCGTTTGTGGTTTTAATCAAATTTTTGTGGATTGTATGTTGTCATGTTTTATTTTATGTCGACAACATATTTTAATTTTTTTGCAGTTTATGTTTTATACTAACTGTTAAAAGGACCCATAAGAAAAGGGTACCACGAAAAATTTTCTTTGCCTTTTGTAGGTGTTTCCTGACGAGGATACAATACGTGTTTCCTGACGAGGATACAATACGTGTTTCCTGACGAGGATATAATACGTGTTTCCTGACGAGGATATAATACGTGGTTCCTGACGAGGATATAATACGTGTTTCCTGACGAGGATACAATACGTGTTTCCTGACGAGGATATAATACGTGTTTCCTGACGAGGATATAATACGTGGTTCCTGACGAGGATATAATACGTGTTTCCTGACGAGGATATAATACGTGGTTCCTGACGAGGATATAATACGTGTTTCCTGACGAGGTTATAATACGTGGTTTCCTGACGAGGATATAATACGTGTTCCCTGACGAGGTCATAATACGTGGTAATTTTTTTGCTCACATAAAATTTCGAAGCCTTAAGATCCTTTTTTGGTGCAAGTGTTTCTTTTTGGTTATTTTGTTTTATGTCTATTATATGCTTTTTTATGCATATTTTATTGTCCCTCAAATTTTATAATTTGTTATTAATTTGAGGGGGAGCTTTTTATCTTTTACCTATGAGATTATGCTCTCTCAAATATATGCATATTTTGAGGGGGAGCATCTCTCAAGGGGAAGCATACCGTCTTTCTTGACCCTTTTTGTTTCGACAAACGGGGGAGAGAAACCGCATATGCTCATGCTTAGCGGTTGTGTTTGTCATCATCAAAAAGGGGGAGATTGTTGGTGCAAGTGTACCACATCTCTATATATTTTATATATTTATTTTGATGATTACAAACACACCGTATTATTGTTTGTCTAACAATTTAATCCAAGTGTGCAGTTCTTGAAGAACACGAAGATCTTATCTGAAGAGTTCAAGACGGAAGATTTACGTTATCATTAGTGTTTATAACTAATAATGATAAACACCCTAAAATAATATACCACTTGGATATTTCTAAAAACCTTTTAAATAATTTTTTTTAAATAAGAAATTTTGGTTCTAGAAGTATCTGCCCTGCGTACTGTTTCTGCAACCACTTTCTGACGCAGGTATACCGCGAAGGTAGAGCCGGTATTCCGCGGTGGTACGGCCGGTATACCGCGGGTGTTCAGCCGGTATACCGCGGCAGGCGTGGTGTTTGTTTCTGATTGGTTGGAAGTACTTTTTCTGACGGCGGAATACCGCGAGTCCTAGCCGGTATACCGCGGGTACGTATTCCAGAAGTCAACTTTGCATGAGAGCCGTTGAAATGTCAGCGTACTTTGTACTGCACGGTATACCGCGTTGCACACGGCGGTATACCGCGGATGCTTGTTTCCGTTGGAAGTGTTGCTATATAATGCATGCGATGGTGGAGAAGAAAAAAAAAGACAATACAGATACAACCAACACCATCACTGCTCATCTGATCTCTCTCATTTATAATATATATATTTTATAAAACCTTTTTTATAAAATATCCAAGTGATTATTATACAAGAGTGATTACCCATTGTGAGTTATACTCCTCTTGTAAGTATTTGAATAACGGGTGTGTGATCCTGTTTATCTCATAGCAGAGGCTTGAGAAACTATTACAAATTCCTTTGTATTTGGTTTGTGTTCTACCGTAAAGAATACATTTATTGGATCGTGTCGAGAAGTGTCTCGGCTGCTGGTTTATCACAGTTGGTGGTAAATCAGTAAATCTCTGTGTCAAGTATCTCTATCCCTTATCTCTTTATTTATTCCGTTGTGTTTTTAATTATATCTGTTTATATAATTGTTGTGTATTTATTATTTGTATACTCTGATTTATTTATACTGTTTCTGTACTGTATTTATTTATAAAAGAATTTTTGAAAGTAAAAGATTTTAAATACAACCTTTCCCCCCCCCCCCCCCTAGGTTGTCTAACAAATGAATCTTATCATCTTCCATATATATCTCAATCATAATTAATGATTATCCATAAATATATCTATTATTTCCTAATACCCTAAATTTTTTCAACTTTGCAAAAATGCCCAAAATACCCGCGATGGGGTCCCGCGATCGCGGGCTAGGCTGACGTGGCACGTACTTTGGGGCCAAATGCCCCGCGAAGCCCCTCAACTTTGGTCGCGGTGCACTTTTGGTCCCTGTCCGCGATCGCAGCCCGCGATGGCCTAAAAAATTACAGTTTTGGTCCCTGAAATTTTACACTTTTGGTCCCTGAAAATTTACACTTTCAGCCCCTATACTTAGACGAATCTTGCATGCTTTTACTGTTTTTTTCCACAATTATTGTACTTTGAAGACCGATTTGTGGTTGAAATTCATTTGCATGTTTGAGATTTCATCCATAAATACCAGTAAGATGCAATTCACAATTCACACTTCCTCTTGCTTTCTTTCTTGATTTCTCTCTTGCTTTCTTTCTTTGAATTGTTTTCTCTTTTGATTTCTCTTCTCTCATTTAATCCACAAATGGCATCGTCATCAAACCCTAAGGCTACTCCTGAAAAAATGCCACCACAAATCGGTCTTTAAATTGCAATAATTGTGGAAAAAAACAGTAAAAGCATGCAAAATTCGTCTAAGTATAGGGGCTGAAAGTGTAAATTTTCAGGGACCAAAAGTGTAAAATTTCAGGGACCAAAACTGTAATTTTTTGGGCCATCGCGGGCAGGGACCAAAAGTGCACCGCGGCCAAAGTTGAGGGGCTTCGCGGGGCATTTGGCCCCAAAATACGTGTCACGTCAGCGTATCCCGCGATCGCGGGACCCCATCGCGGGTATTTTGAGCATTTTTGCAAAGTTGAAAAATTTTAGGGTATTTTGGTAACAGTTGGTTTGACTTGGGGTATTTTAATTAATTTCCCATATATATATATATATATATATACTACGTTGATAGCTAGAATCAGATTCCCTTGAGGAAAACGAGTGAAAACATATGATAATATTTAATAAATTCAAGTAGCAAATTATGGCTATATATATATATATATATATATATATAAGACATGACAAATTACGGAGCTTTTAATTAAATTATCATCCATCAAAAAAACCCTTTATATTATTTGTTCTTGTAAAGATGACGATAATAACAAGTTTGATAAGATTCGGTAGAAGACAACTTCACACAATCGTGTCAAGAGAAATCATCAAACCTTTCAATGCTCGATGGTTGTCTTCTATCGTTCACTTGAATGGTGCTAATTTTCTAATCTTTTTGAGTATGATTTCTCCATATTTCTTAGCCCCTCAAGCTGGGATCAAAGGGAGCTAGTTGATCCAAAACTGAGTGGAAGCAATATATTTAGTAAATAAATATGCATGTTAGTCTCTATAACCTTGGATATGATTGAACTTGATCTCGGACAAAATGAGTCTTGATTCCTACGTTTTCGTGAACGAGCTTGTATTTTTATCACAAGTCGCTTGTTAATTTACTTGCAATCCATGGGGTTTGTGCTACAACCGTGATCAAGAATCAAAAAATATATCTTGTAATATGCCTTATCTGCCAAAAGGCTCTTTTGATGAGTAATCAATCTAATTCAACTGAAAGAAACAAAACGGGACAAGAAACTATTCAAGTAAAGAGAACCTCATTTCTGATTCGTTGATCGTTGTACCATGCAAACATCCAACACTATTTCATGCTAGAAACTAGATATAATAGCTCTTAACAAAATGAAAAGCTTTGATGGTAAATCATGAAAAACTAGAAAGCTATGAATCGCTAGCCCATTTGCTAATAACGGATTCTTTGGCAGAACCACGAGCATATGATTCTTGTTTAGGAACGTCATCAGATTTAGCAGTAGCAGTTGACCGAAATACCCTTCTACGAATTTGTGACGATATGTAACGCAATCCTTTCCTTGGGCCTCGTAAAGTGAACAGTAAGGGATTCAAGGCGACCGCAAACAGGACATCACCTTTTGCAATTATCAGAAACTGCCAATACAAACCAAACAGGATTGAGGGAATGAGAGAGAGACACTGCTACTTTTGGAAAACAGGGTTTTTTCACTTTTGTTCAACATGTCCTTTCTTTTAGGTCATTTTATATTGCCATTGGACCTCGAAGATAACAGCTGAGAAAACCTCGGGAGACTTGAATTAGCAACCTATGGGGAGGTGCCCCAAAGCCTAACCTTTATTTGTTGTTCTACGTTTGGCAGGACTTTTATGTGGAACATACAGGAACAGAGTGGAACACGCCTGTTCCACCCCGCCCCCATGGAACAAGGTAGAACAGACTTGTGTTTTACCAATATAACCTCAAAATAAAATCTAATTCTCTTTTAAAACATCAAATACGCCTTCTTTTTATATTTTATTCATTCTTTAAATTTTATTTATTGTATTTTATGCTCACTTTATTGTCCTCAAAACAGTATTTTTTATATGGTTTATATATTTTGGTTAATTTATGTAAATTATTAATTATTAATAGTAAAAAAATATAGAAAATGTTAGAAACTAAAATTTTGTATTTTGGTGTCACTTTAATCGTCTTGAAGAAAAACTTTTTTAATAATATATTTTGTTATAAAAACTATTTATTTCATTATAATTTAATAAATTAAATAATTAATCAAAATATATAAACAACTTATTATGGGTAAATTGGTCATGTTATCTGTGATGTACTTCTGTCCAGTTCTGTCTTAGCAAACACTGAACAGTTTGTTATGTCTTGTTCTATCTGCATACCAAACGCACCCCAAGGATACCCGACCTATGTTGTTTAGCAAGATTTAGTGGTCGAGAGAGAAGCGAAGGACACATGGACATAAATCAACAACTATAACAGCAAAGGAGATGTAAGTTGTAACATGCTCAATGAATGGGACAATTCATTATGCATGTTGCAACCACCTGAAATAATCTCATAGATGCAAATGTGAAATGGTAACTAAACTGTAAAAAGGTAAAGATTTTTTACCATAACAGCAAGGGCTAAGAGGGTAAGACTGACTTGCTGTGCTTCATGCCAGAAATGCTCACCATCTGACCCACCAAACCATCTGCGCCACCACCCTCCACCTCCATTGCCGCCTCCGCCTGCTTCCTCCCTCTTCTTTATTTCCTTGTCCCACTTCTCAAACTCTGTTTTCTTGCCGCCAAGTGCACTTTCTAGAGCTTTCTTGGCTTGATCCTGCAAAAATTATGCGCAAAAGCAAAATGCATTTAGCAAGAGAGAAGAAAGGAAAATGTAGTGTACTACATGTTCTTTTTCATTTATAGTTCAACACAAGTATCACTTCGAAACATGTGTTTTAAATCTTTTCCTATTCATTTATATAATTTATCTACATTCTCTGTATCCAATTTCGTGAAGGCCATCGGAAACCTATTACATCAGAGGAAATAGGATCCATGATTACATTTTCGTATAAGACGAAATGAAAATGGGGAATATCCAGTGACCTAAGGGCCCAGTTGGTTTGCAGGATTTGGAATTAGATTTCATTCCAATCGTTTGGTTTGAAGGAAAGTCCGGAATTGAAATCCCACAAACATTGGATATAAATAATCCCATAAGGGTAGATGATATTTCACAGGATTTGTTTGTAATAATGTTTTAAACTATTTTAGAAACAACCATTTAGTAATAATCAATTAATATAAAAGGTAATTAAATTATTTATAATTTTTTTATAAATTATCTATAAAGAATGCAATTCAATTCCATTCCAAATCCTACAAACCAAACACACCAAAGATTCCAAATCCTTCCACTAAATCAAAATCCCTCAAAAACATTCCGTCAAACCAAACGCCCCCAAACAGAATGCCTATCATTTTGACTTTCTGCACTTACTTCTCTCATTCGAGACTATTCACGAGACTTTTATCTCAAGCAACTCCTAGAATATAAGAAAGAACTCTTCTTTCCATTTCAGTTATCTTCCTTACACGTCTACAAGAACGAAATCCATCCCATCAAAATTAAGGTGCCGTTTGTTTTTTAGAAGGTGTTGAAGTCTTATTTCACTTCTGATTGATAATAGTTGGTGCCGAAATCTGAATCAATAGGACTGTTTGTTTTTGTAAATTGATAAATGTATGCATTTGTTTAAATTATGAACTTGGCCCATTAGAATATTATAGTAATGAATTTATGTATATAAATTTATACAATTTCACATATTTATGCATCATCATTACGAAATTTACATCTAAATTATAAAATTAGCATTCATTTAAGCAGTATATATATTTCCGCCTGAAGGCTTATGCCTCGCCTCGTTGAGGGAAAACGCCTTGAGGGACGATTCCGCTTTTTAAAACCTTGATGATGGAAGGACAATGGTTTATGGTTCTTTATTAGCGATGATGAAGCTCCGTTAGGAGGGATTTTGATTGAAGTATCCTTCGTTTCTATGGTGCAGATTCTAAGCATAGGCAACCGCAATTCATCCAAATCCCTAGCAATTGGATCATATCTATTGGATGCTCAATCAATCAATATGACTTGCCTGTCGTTGTCAACAGACGAGCCATAGTTAGAATTCCGTACAATATGACCTAAAATCCGATGGAATAATCTATTGCCTATTCTTGGATAATAGCTTTTCACCTCATTAGGGCCATATATGACTCCTTATTCCCATGTTTAATCCATGGAGTGACTGTAACATCTTCCCCTTGTACAACATGTTCCAGTTTGATGTGCATGTCTTCAGTTTTAGCAACATCTTATCTTAATCCTCAGGATGCATCTCTTAAATGAACTTATGAAACTATTTTCCCCCATTATTAATTTTGAGTTCTTAATTCCAGGGTTTAAAGTGTTGATATACCGAATTTGTTCAATCTTTTTTGAAGATTGATACACGGGAAGGATAATGTTATGTTCAGCTTTCCTCAATCAAGCAATTCTACACCAATTAACCAAGTCAAATCAATGTTACTCAAAAAACAGAGAATTGAAGAATGGAAAACCAAGCACAGTGAATCATAATCATAAACAGGTGGTTCTGAAAAAATCAATTTGAAACAAGAGAAAGTATATGCAGTAAATTGAAGAAACAATACCTTGCTACGATTATTATCGGAGAATAGGCAATAGATTCTTCCATTCGATTTTAGGTCACGTTGGAGAGAATTCCAACTATGGCTCGTCTCTTGACGACGACGGCGGCGAGTCAAATTGATTGATTGAACATCTGATTGAGCGAGACAAGATCCAATTGCTGGGTGACCTATGCTTAGAATCTGCGCCGCCATGAAAACGAAATCAAAAATCAAAATCCCTCTGTTATCAGAGCTTCATTATCACTATAAACGAACCGGAAACCATTGTTCTTAGGGGGTGTTTGGGAGTCATTTTTAGTCCAAAAGTGCTTTGGGCCAAGATGCTTATTGACTTATGGGGTGGGAAAATGAGTTTTTAAAAGTTTGTTTGGATTAGCTTTTGTGGTAGGAAAAGCCAATAAGTCAATAAGTTATTTTTTTAAAAGTGTTTGGCTTTTTTTAGTTAACAAAAATGGCTTTTTGAATCAAAAAGCGCTTTTGGGATCAAAAAGTCAGGATTTTGTAACTTTTGGAAAATGATTTTTTGTAGTTTATCAAAAAGCAGTTTGAAAAGTGCTTTTCAATTACCCAAACACTATTTTTAACTTATTGGCTTCTTGAAAAGCCAATAAGTCAATAAGCAGTTTTATAACACACATCCAAACACCCTCTTAGTAATCGCTGTAACTTTCATTCATTTCTTATTTGTGGGTAGGGTGTTAACAAGCTACTCGAGCTAAAGCCTAATAGTTATTGATCAACGTAATATAAAATAAAACTCGTTTAACTTAATGAGTCGAGCTCTATAACACAATGTTCGACTCGACTCGACTCGTTCGAAAGCTCGATTAAGCTTTACGAGTCGAGTCGAGCCATTTGAGTATATACTTTTTCGAGCCAAACATATTTATATGTTTACAAATTTTATAATCAAAATATAAAAGTTATCGAGCTTGAATACATAAACGAGTTAATCGATCTTGAATTCGAACTCATAAACGAGTATCGAGCTCGAGATCGGATATTGAAAAAATATTCTAGCTCGAGCTCGAGCCCGTCTTTGAAAAACTAATCGAGCTCGAATCGAATAACCTGCTACTCGACTCGACTCGACTCGGTTACACCCCTATTTGTGGGTACTAACCATAAAATTATATTCAATTTCAACAAATTATCTGTTTTAAATAAACGAGATTCTTTGATTTTGCAAAATATAATTTAATAGTATTAGAATTCATCAAATAAAATTTAACTTTAAGATTGCGTTTGGTACATGGGACAACACAGGACAGGACGGGACAGAACTCACTGTCTCACGTTTGACGTGACATGGGGCAAGACAAAAATTCATTGTCCCACGTTTGGCGCGACATGGGACAGGAACAAGAACTGGACAGGGTGGGACAGGATGGGACAAAAAGGGCATTTTCTTGTTCCACCAAAATAGGTGGAACAACATGGGACAAAAGTGAGACAGAAACAAAAAAAAATCATTGACCTACCCTCATTTGATATATAACTAATATGATATTAGCCTTATGGGTCACCACCACCGATCACCGCCACCACCACCATCGACGGCCACCGATAGCCACCACCAACCACCCTCGGCCACCACTACCTATTCCTCCACTATAACAACCTTCTCCACCATCTCCACTACCATTCATCCATCACCACCACCATTACCATCGTTGACCACCTCCACCTACACTAACACCGATCACCACCACCCATGGCCGCCGCCACCATCAGCGGCTACTGGTAGCCACCACCAACCATGGTTGACCACAACTCCCTCCACCACCACTACAACAACTCCCTCCACCACCATCGCCACTTCCACCAATCACCACCAACCACCGTCGCCCACCTCCACCTCTTCCTCCACTACTACAACCTCCTTTATCATTGTCTACCACATCCACCACTACCATCGTCGACCACCTCCACCGATCACCACCACCCATTGCCGCCACCACCACCACCGCAAACCACCGTCGGCCACCTCCACCTTTTGTACTATCATTTATGTATGTATTTATGTGTTTGAAAACTGTGTAGAAAATTAAAAATACTTTTAAATTAAATTATTTAAATATATATACTTTATTTGTGTCATTTATAACTAGAGTAAATTACATAAATCGTCCATGATGTTTGGTCTCTTTTTGGATATGGTCCCTATTTCGAAAAAATTATATGGATCGTCCCTGAGGTTAGACAAACCGCACGAAATTGGTCCCTCCCTCTAACAGAATCTGTTAACCCCGTTAAGTCAAGGGGTATTTTGGTCTTTTTACATTTATTTGTGTCTTTATTCTAAAAGAAAAGTAAAAAACAAATAATTAAATTAAAATTAACCCCCCACCCACTACCCCCCCACCTCCACCCACCACCTCCGGCCACCACCTAAGACCACCGCCAAGCAGCACCATGGATCGTTGGCCACTTAATCAAGAACAAATACGTCAACGAAGGAACTAGCTATTTGGCAAACGATATTAGAGGAGATATGAAGAAACAATACGGAATCGATATGAGCTATGAAAAGGCGTGGAGATGTAGAGAAAAAGCGCTTATGTACGTGAGGGGTGCAGTCGGCGATTCGTATTCCAAATTACACGCTTATTTGTACATGTTGCAAGAACGGAATCCAGGTACGATTACCGACTTTGTAACCGAAGATGGCCACTTTCTTTATTCCTTTTTTGCCCTTGGAGCATCGAGAATCGGGTTTAAAGCTTGTCGACCCGTGATATGCGTGGATGGCACGTTTTTAAAGACGAAATATGGCGGGTACATGTTATGTGCGGTTGCATTGGATGCTAATAACCAATTGTTTCCTCTTGCTCATGCTATCGTCGATAGTGAGAATCACAACTCGTATTGTTATTTCATGAGAAAATTGAAGGAAGTAATCGGGGAAGTCGAGAATTTAGTGTTTGTTTCCGATAGGAATAATAGCATCATCGTTGATGCTCTCGAGATGGTCTTTCCAAACGCCCACCACGGTGCGTGTTACCACCATATTATTACAAACGTAAAACATAAGTTCAAAACTGAGCACTGTCATCAAACCATGTTCTTAGCGGCACACGCGTTTCGCAAAACGGAGTTTCACAAGCACTTTGACGCAATAAAAGAAATGAATCCTTTAATAGCCGAGTATCTGGAGGGTATCGGGTTTGACCGATGGTCTCGTGCTTATTTTCCCGCGAATCGTTATAATATCATGACGAGTAATTATGCTGAAAGCTTCAACACGAAAACGAAGGAGGCGAGAACCTTTCCGATTACAACTTTTGTGGAATTCATTCGTTTCACGCTGCAAACGTGGTTTTGTGAAAGGAGAGATGAAGCGATTAAGTGTAGCACGATATTGTCGAACCTTGTGGAGACGGATTTGACGAGAATAGCGGATAAATCGAATACCGGAGGTGGTGGGTGGAGGTGGGGGGTCGTGAGGAAGAAGAAGGAGGGTGGGGGGGGGTAGTGGGTGGGGGTTAATTTTAATTTAATTATTTGTTTTTTACTTTTCTTTTAGAATAAAGACAAACATAAATGTAAAAAGACCAAAATACCCCTTGACTTAACGGGGTTAACAAATTCTGTTAGAGGGAGGGACCAATTTCGTGCGGTTTGTCTAACCTCAGGGACGATCCGTGTAATTTTTTCGAAATAGGGACCATATCCAAAAAGGGACCAAACATCAGGGACGATTCATGTAATTTACTCTTATAACTATTATATGATATATAAATTCATCAAACAAGTTTTAGGGGAAAAAATTTAATCCTGTCCTATCTAGTCCTAGTCGTACCAAACACAAGACAGATACTTGTTTTGTCCCGTCCTGTCCAGTCCTGTCCCGCCTTCTTGTCCAGTCCCGTCCTGTCCTGTCATGTTTTGTCCTGTTCTGTCCTGTCCAGTTTTGTCCAATCATGTCTGCGTACCAAACGCTACATAAAGGAATTGGAATCGAATTTGACTATATATTTAGCTGGTAGAAATTAAGCCAAGAAAAAGATAATTTCTTAAGTTGTGGAATGGAATTCAAAGGATTCCAACATTTTCTTATGTGAACCAAACATAGGATTTGAAATTTGGTCAAAAAATTTATAACCTCCCATTTCTTTCAAAATGTATAAACCAAACACCCTCTTGTATTAATATAATATTATCTAATTTATCATCCTAGTGCACTTTTATAAAAAAATTATTATAAAATAATAAAATTTTAATCTCACTTATGAAATTAAATGAAATAATTATTTCTCCTTCTCACTATCAAATTTAGAGAATTCTCGAAAATTCCCTGTACACAGCAAACACCACATGATCACATTGCACGTTGGATTATGTACAAATTTTATGTGCATCAATTTTAATTGAAACTAGAATAGAAGACAATAAAACAAACTATTCATATTGAATTGTTATGTAAATAAAAAATGAAAATCTAGAAATAAAAAAATCTTTTAGCTTGTTACAAACCAAATCTCTGAAACTTTTCAACAAAATATATTTCGACGTTTGATCATGAAAAAAGTTTTTCCTCAAATCTGATCATGAAAAGAGTTTTTCCAATAAGATTTGAGGATGATTTTTTAGCAATGAAATCATAGACACCGTAAATTCCCACAACAATGACAATGTTAATGTTAATAGAAAAAATCTTGAAATAGTAAAAACTTAACGCAATTATCAATCACGTATACATAATCATCGTCAATGACGCTTAAATGTGAAAAAATAATATCAGATCTTCTAATTACAAAATATCAAATTGTATTCGAATGTATATGATTCAATCATAAACACAACCATGTTCTATGATAACAGCTAATCCAACAATATGGAAAATAAGAAGTATGTAATAATAAATCACATTTGTTTAAGAATACAATTTCTACATACTTGTTTAGAGTCTTCCATGTCTTCTTCAACTTTTATCTTCTTCATCATCCACCAAAGGAAGTTCTATAATTCATTTTGTTTATTATTGCAACTTAGAAAAACAAATTGTATTCAGAAATTTTTGAAAATAAATGAAGAAGCAAATTAAAAGTTGGAGGTTAAACTTTGGCATGTAAAATTACAAAAAACCCAACTTAATAATGAACTACACATTTCTCACATAGGGGCGGAAAAGTCTTTTACATATTCAACATTTAAAAAAATCAAATATTGTATTAAGAAATTTTTGAAAGTAAATGAAGAACCAAATCAAAAGTTGGAGGTTAAACTTAGGCATGTAAAATTACCAAAAACTCAACTCAATAATGAATCACACATTTCTCACATATGGACGGAAAAGTCTTTTATATATTCAACATTTAAAGAAAATCAAAAATTTGAGAAAAAAGATAAAGGAGATTCTAAACATTAGGAGGTGCCACATCACTACATGTGGTTTTTGTTTTAATATATATATATATATATTGATTTACACCGGTTATCCACATTTCTTTGAGATACTTTTTTTGGGAGAGATGAAAAAAATGCTTTGATTACATTACTTATTTATATTATTCACTTATTATTATTAAAGTTCTAAAATGGTTGTTTTGAAAATTTAAGATAATAACATGCCGTACAACTTCTAAGAGCATCTCCAACAGCTTCCCCAAAATGAGGAAAATGGTGAAAATGGGAATTTTGGGCTAATATTTTGCTCCAACAGCTTCCCCAAAACTATCCCTAAAATGGAAAAAGTTGGAGAGAAGGTTTTTTGAGTTTTCACTTTTAAGATCAGAATGTTTTTCGCCACATCGCGCGCGGACACGTGTCTAGTATATCATAACACAAATTATAAAATTACAAGAGGAGACGGTCAAAAATAGACCTTTAATCTTTCCCTAAGCGAAACCCACCTTAGTTTACAACTCGTTAATTTATGAAGAACTATCGCATATTTAGAAAATCATTAAATGGCTAAATAAAATCAAGAGTAAATTAACTTAATTACCTATAAAGCACGAACTAATGTATATTATTGTAAGATCATATATTTGGTTGGGAAAGTGAACGAAATTTGTCTTATAAGAGACTAGATACTTTTTCTATTAGACGTATTTTAAAACCATGAGTCCATGTGTTAGCTCCAACTTCTATGTAAAGAAGTATTGAAAAATAGGCTAAGTGTAAAACAGCGACAGAGCCTCTGCCAAGACACCGAGTGAAGGTCCAAGTGAAGACTCAATAGAAGACGTTCTCAGAGGACAAGGCCACAGAGCCTCTGTCATACTTGACAGAGCCTCTGTGGTATGAAGACTGAAGACTTAGAAGATTATCTGAAGATCAAAACAAAGACGATCGTGCTTCTCACGTTCTCTGTTGTACGAAGATCCTGAAGATCATTCGTACAAGGCGTGCCCTGCACATTCCACGTGTCAACCTCTGGTGGGTTACAGCCTTTGCAGATTGCGGCGCACTACATTAACGTTGTACCTGTAGCAGATCACGATGTTGTCTTTGTACCCTTTGTACTTCTTGTCTCCCAATTGTCCCCTGTAGTTCAGTATAAATAGAAGACTCATGTTGAGCTCTTCTATTAACTTTGCACGACCCACACACCTTTAGAGCAGAATTCATATCATACTTTCGGTGTTCTTGGTGTTCTTGGTTAATCAATATACAATGAATTATTGAGTTAATCTTTTGTGTTATTATTATATCACGTATTTGATTGTGTGTTATTTCTACCGAGTAATCTTCTCTTGTTCCGTCTAAACGCTTCCGCACATTTAAATATGTTTAGAACTTGAGAGATTAATATCACTAGGCTTTTTGGCCTTACAAGTTTGTGGTGTCGACATGTATCTGAGGTTCTAGCGGCGCCGTTTCTAATAAGGCTTAGCCGGACTTAGTGTGAGCTTGGGGGTTCGCTTGTTGATACACCTTTTGTTGGAAGATCTTGCTTGAAGTAGAGATGTCACCCTATTTTTGTAATCTTATTTCTACTTAGAAATTAGATTAGTGGGTTGTCGTTTATTTTCGTTAAATTACGAACGTGTAATTAAATAGGTGTTTGTATTTTCCCCATTTTTGGGAGGCTCATGCTATGACATAATATACCACATTTCCGTTTTATGGAAGTTTTTGTTTACCCTATTTTTGGGGTGTTACAAGTTGGTATCAGAGATTTGGTTTAAGTGAACTAGGTGTCGACTCTATCATGCCTAGACTTAAACTGTTGACGTGTTGGTAAAATCTTTAACCAGGGGTAGAATCCATAGGTGGGGAGAGTATTAGGATCTACGAAACTGCATTTATTGAGAATTGTGGTGATGATGACAAGATTTCTTGTGTATGATATATTCAAAGTTTCATAGGGACTGTGTTATAGTGAATATATTGTTACGTAAGTGTGCTTGAAATTGTTATTATGATGATTAATAATTGTAGTAGTACATTACAAACCAGTGATCTTTTAAAGAATTAACCGGTATGCATTGACAGCTCAGCTTGCTTCCATGGCCAATATGCATAAAACATCATTTCTGGTCAAAGAATGCAACCGACTGCCACTACACCTACTCCAGTTGTCCTCTATGTGCAATGTGTTTGTTGTAGTGGGGAACACTCTTATGAACATTGTCCTCAGAATTTTGAATCTATAAACTACGTTCAAAATAGATCAGGTCACCACTCCAACAATTACAATGCCAGTTGGAAACATCACCCAAACTTTTCATGGAATAGTCCACGTTTGAATCCACCTACATCAAAGCAACAAGGGAACTCAAAAATAAGTTAGATTATTTTTGGAGTACATTTTAGGGAGTGTTTGGGATTGCTTATTTTTTCGGCTTATTTGCTTATGGCTTTTCCACACTGCAAATAAGTTATTTCTAGTGTTTGGATTGAAAGAAAAAAAATGCTTATTACATTTCCACACCGCAAATAAGTTGGTTTTGATAAGTTACTCCATCCTAACTTATTTGAAACTCCTTATCAACTTATTTGTCCAAACACTTTTTTATTTAAAACTCATTTTTGTCACCACATAAGTTGATAAACACTTTTAAAAATAAGCATAAGTTGTTTTAAATAAGCAATCCCAAACACCCCCTTAGATGAACATAAACTAGCTTATTGATAAGCTACTTGGACTCTTGGAGTAGTTTTTTTTTCTTTGAAAAGGACTTGGAGTAGTTTATTGGTTAGCTACTTTTGGCAAACTAGTTGATAAGCTAGATGGTAGCTGATGAAAAAGTTACGTTTGACAAAACTAGCTTATAAACATGTAAAATGACCAAAAATGACATTTTTAAAAAAACTATTAATTACGATATTTAATTATATAATTAAAAAAATTTAGAAAATTATAATATGTTAATTAATATAACCAATGTAGTAAAGAAAAATTAAACAATACAACATGTTAATTAAAAGAATTTAAAATTTATTATTACATATATATCATAAATTTTTAATTTGTTAAAACAGGTTTTAAATATATATATATATATATATATATATTAACTTATGATATTAAATAACAGCTACATATAATATGAAAATAATAATCAAATAATACATAAAAAGATAATAGTAGTTGGTAATTAAAATATATTAATTAATATTATAAAATATATAAAAATAAGTTTTATGATTAACAATAACTCTAAATAATTAAAAATTAATAACAATATATAATTAAAATTTAATTTAATAATTTTCAGTTAATATTTATTAATTAATAATAATTAAATTTAAAAATAATATTTATTAATAATAATAGTTAGTAAATAATAATAAGGGGCAATATTGGAATATTAACAAAAAACTACTGAAACGCTACTTCAAACAGCGTTTCAAAAAGCTAACTTATGGTCATCCAAACATATACAAAAAAAAACTAGCTTATAAGCTAGTTTTTTTTGCCAAACAATGCCTTAGAGTAGCTTATGAGGAGATTTTGTGACTTTTTCCATGATACCCTCATTAATAATAATTACTATTGATTAACTATTCATTATAAATAAATATTAGTTATTAAAAATTAATTATTACTAATATTGATAAATATTTGTAATATTAATTAAAATATTAATTATATATTGAAGTTAATTTTTAATTAATTAAAATTATTCTTAATCATATCAGTTATTTTATATTATTACGTTTTAATATTAGTCAATATAGTTTAGTTATCATATAATATTATTTTTCAATATTATTCAATTATTTATTTACTTTTATTCATATTATGTAATGGTTTTTAAAATTATAAGTTAATGTAGATTTTTTCTAAAATTTGTTTTAACAAATTCAAGATTTGTAGTATATATATATATATATACATATATATAATAAGTAATAAATTTTAGATTCTTATTAACATATTATATTATTTAAGTTTTCTTTACTATCTATTTTATAATTAATTAATATATTATATTACTATAAATTTGTTTTAATTATATTATGAAATATTATAATTGATTATTTGTTCAAAACGTTCTTTTTGGTCATTTTACATATTTCAACCAATTTTTTTTGTCAAACATGACTTATTAATCAGCTACCAACTACTTTATCAATTATCAAATAACTTATCATCTACCAGCTAATTTGACAAACGTAACCTTAGTTATCATGATTCATATATTTTAAGGTTCTTATTTAACTATGAAAATATGTTATGATATAACTAGAAGTCTACTGGCGCAATGCAACGCGATATATCTCGATTTTAATAATCTAATTTATTTTAATGTGTGATTTTGAGAAAACGGTCATGTTTTTCTATAAATTTGTTTAAAGAATGACGTTTTTAAGGAGTTCATGATTTGAATATTTGAAAGTGCCTAGAGATAAGGATTAATTAATAAAAGTCTACGATTTAAGGATTTAAAGGTTGTTAGAGATAAATATTAATCAAGTAATTTGCATTAAAAGCGGTACATAAAGCTTAATTAGTTGTTTTTAAGAGATTTTAAATAATTAACATTAAATAGTAGTACATGAAGCTTTAAGGTTTTTTTTTGAAAGGCAAAAGACAGATTTTATCACCACAATACCAAACTTATAGGAGTTACAAACAGGTGGGATAGTTTCCAATCCAGGTCACCAATGCACCAAAACTCCGAACCAAACTCCTGCCAGTTTGCAAGAAGTAAACCTGTAGGAGAAACGACCTACAGCCCCACGTGCCAACAGCTTTACCAAGGTTTAGTCCCCGCAACAGTTGAAGGGCGAAGTGAACCAAACCGCACAATTTTGCTGCACCTTTCGGTCCCTCTTTGATATCCATTCGAACGTCGTTCTCTGGAATTCTAGAAACAGAGTTTGAATGTTCCTTTTATTGTCTCTAAAGACGAACTTGTTCCGACTCGACCATATGGCATGCAAGAAAATGCATACGACGTCCTTCCACATCGGCCTTTTTTGATCCTTCAGATAATTGGTTTCCTGCTATGAACAACTCATTGATTGTATTTATGGACTCGATGTTTATGTTCCACTATTTGCCCACGTTCTTCCACAATTTTCTCACGTTTTCGCAAAGTATCAACGCGTGTTCCACCAACTCTATTTCACCTTCACATCTTGGGCATAGTGTTGAGTGTAAGTCCACCTCCATCGAGTCTAGAACCGACCGACACTGTAGTCTTCCCAATCTTGCTCTCCAAATGAATATCCCCACTTTTTTCGGTATCGTTTTTCTCCAGAAAGTGGCCTGGTTTGTTCCTGAAACAAAGGCCTCTTTTTCGTGAATTAGATGAAAGGGTTGTTTTTAAGAGTTTTTCATAAATGCTTTATAATATAGTATAGATAAGTTAATATAAATATTTGGATACCAATAATAATTTTATTAAATTTATATGAATATTATCATTAACAAATAAATATTTTATTAAAATAAATCAAATTGTTATACTATTCTATTCCAAGATGAAAGGGGTAAAACAATAATAAACAAAATATATAAATAAAATAAATAAAAGAGGGTAAGAAAACGAGAGGAGAGCGGAGAGAGAGAGAGAGAGATACATATAGAGAGAGAAAGAGAGAGATATAGAGAGAGAAAGTTTATCAGAGAGAGAGAGAGAGAGGAGGGGAAAATCAATTCGGTAAAATTTGTGTATATTTTTATATATGTGAAAGAGAGTGAGTAGCCATGGTGTCCGACCAAGAGATAGCTAAAGGAGTTGAGATTCTTCTCAGTCAATCCGACCCTAAATCATTCACAACCCTAACCGATGTTGTTCATCAACTCGGACAAAAATTAGGGTTTGATTTGTCTCATAAAGCCGTCTTCATCCGTGACCAAATCAACCTCCTACTCTTCCGATCGCAATCCCACTACCACAACCCACCACCGCCGCCGCCTCCGCCGGCGCAACCCTCCGTTCCTCATCCGGTCACCTCCTCGGGAATTGCGAAAGACCATTTTGCCCTACAACAGCAACAACAACATGCTCAGTATCATTTTGGCCAACCACAAACTCATGTCCCTCAATTTCACCATCCCCATTTTGCCCTTCAACAGCAACAACAACAGCAACAGCAACAGCAACAGCAACAGCAACAGCAACAGCAACAGCAACAGCAACAGCAACAGCAACAGCAACAGCAACAGCAACAACAACAACAACAACAACGCCAGCGTCATCCTGTTGAGCTTAATTTCAGTAAGCCTACGGCACCGTCGCAGGCGGTGGTGCCTTCTTCTTCGCCGCAGCCGTCGCAAGTGCAGCCGTTGCCGGAGGTGAAAACTGAGGGAGGAGGAGTTGTTGTTGTTCAGGATGCGGTTGGGAAATCGTCTGAAAAGGCCAAAAAGGGGTACTTTTTTATTCTATTTTTGTCAGTTTGAATCAATGTTTCAAATAGTTTTTGCTTGTCCCTGGGTTAGGGTTAGGGTTACGAATTGGGGCACACGTTTTTTTATGGTTATTCTTCGTAGCTAATTAGTACGAAATATGTCTAAATAGGATATAATTTTTTGTGTACTTCATTAGCTTAATTATTACTCCCTCCTCTTGAAACAAAAATGGTTTACACTTTCCTTTCTGGTTTAAATCAGAAAATTCATACATTTCTGCCAATTCTTGAACAAGGTACCTTGGAGAGATCCATGATAATTTGTGCTCCAGAAATAAGATTTAGTTTTTTGGCACCATCGAAGTTGCAAAGGTTTCTTTTGTTCACCACTTTTGGACTAAAATTATTTCTCTAACACTTTGCCATCTTTACAAAGAATTAATGATATTGGTTTTAGGCTCACAAGATTCCCCTATTTTGTCATTATTTAAGGGTGTCTAAGGCCTTTGAACGGTACTCTTGAAACAAGTCAAGGGTTGCAAATTTCACAGGGATGGTGGAAGCATCTTTCTTGTGGAATCCTAGAGTGGGAACTATATCTCTTTTCTTGAAGTCAATATATGAAACACAAAATTTTCTAAAAGAGGGAGTACTAGAAACAAGATAGCTTAACTTAAAAGAAGTGTAGAATGAGAGAATTATCACTGAAATGATATTCACATGTGCATCTTGTGAGTTGTAAATAGGATGAAATTGTATAAACTTGGGAAGTGTTACAAGAAAGATTTTAAAGTTTGATGGTCATAATCATGTAAGAAGAAGGGGACTATTTGAGACCAGGGACTCTGATTAGGCACTGCCAATGTGAGAAACTGTTATCTGTATAACGTTAGGCATTTGACAAGTATGAAGATTTTGCTTGATACGAATCTTCTAATTGAAATGAAAATTTAAAATATATATATATATATATATATATATATTGAGGGATAGTAGGAGCCAATGACATCCACCTCATCATAATAAGGAGTTCCATGATCTAATGAAGCATGAAAATTTGCATTGTACTCATAAAATATGGACTTCAAATCTTGTTCATGAAGCTAGATCGCTGAAGATTGTGATATACCCTGGAAGTATGCTATTAGTTACGTTGCCTAGATATAGTAAAGGGGTAGGATGGGTGGTTGTTTTATTAAGGATGTAATGGCGATAGTCAATAGGGACAAGGGCATTATTGGAATAGTGAGGTATACTGTTACAAAGGGTAAAACGGAGAAAAAAGCTTTTATAGTTTGTTAAATAGGTGAGAGGGGAAAGGGGGAAGGGTATCTGATTTATAAACACGATTTTGGCGTGAGCCTAGGGAGACACCGGCTTCTCGAATTGCTGGAAACCTCTAATTAATGTCAATTTAATTCTGTTTTCATCTGAGTGTGTATCAGATTGTTTAGCCCATATCCATCTTAGAGTAGGAACTTTTATGTAACATAACTTGTAGAGTGCTTTCACCTGGTTTGAACCCATTTTCTCTGATGCTTTCTCTTGGGTCTTAACTTTGGTTGGTATTGATAAGGAACGTGTTTAAATTTCACTATTTTGTAATAAGGTCATAGCCTACCAAGTCTAACACTTTGCAGAAATCAAGGTAATAAATATGGTCTGGTGGTTTTGTTCTTGCCAAACCTTTTCCATGGGCATGAAGGAAACACCATGTTAAATTGTTGGCAGTTGGAACTTATAAACTAGCATGATCATAGTTCTCTTAGCAATAGTTTAATATGTTTTTGCATCTTCTATTTCACTATTAAAATAGACAGCGACTCCCTATACAAATTCAATCAAGATTATGCATGTTCGCATTTATTCTTTAGTATTAGCATTTGACTTCTCCTGTATTTGCCAAATATAGGCAAAGAAGTCTATCCTGCATCATGGTCATTCTGAGAGAAAAATTACTGTAACATGAATAATGACGCATATATCAATGGTTGGACATTGGCCATTGGCAACTAGAAATGTGAACGTTGTTAATCCCCGTGCTGTTGTTTTGATGTCATCTCAGGGGTTCAGCGGGAACCAAAAGAAGAGGTGGACCAGGGGGCCTTAATAAACTCTGTGGTATAACACCCGAGCTTCAAGTTATTGTTGGCGAGTCAGCATTATCAAGGACTGATGTATGATTCACAGCTTAATCAATGCATAATTTTCTAAGAACATAATTCATTTGATCACGTAGTTCCTGTATAACTTTGTCCCCATGATGGACAATGCACAATATATAATGTTTTGCTAAACATTTGAATGTTATCGTGTTCAGATTGTGAAGCAGCTATGGGCATACATTAAGAAAAACAACCTCCAGGATCCGGGCAACAAGAGAAAGATAATTTGTGACGATGCTTTACGTGTTGTATTTGAAACTGATTGCACTGATATGTTCAAGATGAATAAGTTGCTTGCCAAGCATATCATCCGACTCGAACCCACAAGTATGTAAAGCGGGATATGAATAAATTATGCAGTATTTTTCTAATTTAACCATAAATTCCCCGAGTGTGATATTTTACCATAATGTTAATATTTCAGAAGAATCATCTCGTAAAAGATCGAAGGTCAAAGCTGAACCAAAAGTCGAGCCTAATGCTGAAAGTACAGATAATGTTCCTTGTCAAGTTATAATTTCTGATGCACTTGCCAACTGTCTGGGTACTGGAGAAAGAGAAATGTCCCAATCAGAGGCTTTGAGGCTTGTTTGGGAGTACATAAAGGTCAATAATCTTGAGGTATGCACTTTTATTGAAAAAGCACGTTTATTGAAAAAAGCCTGTGTGGTTATAGCTAGCTTTTAGAAAAGCTACTTCAAGTAGCATTTCAAAAAGCCCCATGAGTTCTTTACCACTTTTTTCTGTTCTTATTTATTTTTTACAATGTCTCTTTAGGTCATTTTACGATGTCATCTAGCTTATCGGCTAGTTTCTACCAAACCTGATTAGTTTTATCAGCTAGTTTGCCAAAGATAGCCCAAGTCCTTTACCCAATTTTTTGCTTTAATCAGCTTATTTTAGGTGAAGAGATTAATAGATCATTTGTGTTTTCTGAAAGCCAGGACAATGCCACAGAAACTGATGGAATCAAGTTGTTTCCCCTTCCCTTCATTTATGCATCATTTTGAATCCTTCTGAGACTCTCCTATTCAATGCAACTCTCAATGTTGTATTGCTCTCTCTCTCTCTCTCTCACACACACACACTAAATATATATCTATACACTAAACACATATTTATACACACACACACACATATATATAGGGGCAGGTTCAAATGAAGAAGCTAAACATTTTGCGAGAAGGCAAGAAGTCTCATCAATCATATATGATTAAACACACTCAAAAGGAGTGTAATCATATATGATATTGAGACTTCTCGTCTTTTTTACTTCTCGCATGATCCTTCCTATATATATATAGGGTTGGGTTCCGGTGAGAATGAAAGTTATGGTGAGAAGGGTAAGAAGGGATCTCCACCCTTGGTTGCACATTAGAATGAGATGTAAGTTGAGAATTGCATTAAATAGGATTCAGCACATTGTTCTTCGAAACTTACAGATTGGTGAACTTATTTTCGGTTCTTTTTCTTTGTTACTTTGATGATAGGATCCTCAAAATCCGGTGATGATTCTATGTGATGAAAAGCTGAGGGAGCTTTTTGGATGCGAAAGCATTTCTGCAATGGGAATACCTGAGTTGTTGGTCCGACACCATTTATTCAAGCAATAGTGTTATCAACTTACATGGACTGGTGCGTATTTTATCCCTTTAACCTGCCCTCTTCTTTATGTTTGCACACACTCTTACCTGTAGCTCGTGGTTCACTTTTTTGGTTTGACTCGCTTTTTGTGTTGCACTAGTAGTTGTCAGTACCAAGGTTTTAAAAAGCGTAATCGTGCCTCAAGCCGTTTTCCCTCAACGAGGCGAGGCGTAAGCCACGGGGCGGAAATATATATACTACACAATATATTTATACCAATCTGCAATCCACTGCTTCTACTCAGAAAATATATGCAATATATACATATATATATACACACAAACTTGACACATGAGTACTAGACATATGTATATATATCATACTTAATTAATTACTACAAGAATCTACATGCACTTTTTTGAATCACAAAATATAGATATAGTAACAAAGAAAACAATATTGATCTATTCATAACATATATATATATATATATATATGTATGTATGTATTAGTATGCTCACAAATTATAAAGAAAAAATATTAAATATCAACAAAATGGGAGTAGAAGTGTGACCGTGACCGTGACTGATAGTAGAGACTAAATATAAAAGAAGTGTATGCAGTATATACATATACATAATACTCCCGTGAACCGAAGACAATCAAGGATGAAAATGCAAAGAAAACGGGAGAAAACCGGAACTCACGAAGGACACAAACGAGTAGGAGAACTAGAGAAGAACAAGGTTTTCAGTAAAGAAATAGAGAAGGTTTCAGTCAATTTTAAGATAGTCTAGCCTCGCGTATGCCTCCCTACCGCCTCGGACAATCTGGGGATTGAGAAGCGTCGCCTCAGGTGCGATTATGGGCCTTGAGTCTCGCACGCTTTTGAAAACTATGACTCAGACACTCAGTACAAAACCGTAAACCCTAAACTCTCTACCCTTGGGGTAGAGGAAAGTTATGCATACATCCTACCTCCCTCGTACGTCTGTGTGGGATATACTGTGTTTGTTTGGTTTGGTTTCGTTTGCTTGTTTGTTTGTTTGTTTGTTTGTTTTGTCTATGATTTTGGATGTGTGAAGAAGACGTTTAAGACGCTTCTGGTTTGAAGTTTACTCAGACTAGTGATGGGAGTCGTTGATGTTTTGTTTTTTCCAGATATGCCAAGGAATTCACCGCCTAATAGTTTACGGTTGGTCTGACATATGCCCTGTGAAGAAAGTCGTAGTTTTTGTTTTCTAAAAAAAGTTTGAGTGTTTTATGGTTTCGCTGACATGGTTAGATCGTAACATGGGTTGCAACTTGTTTTATGTAGAAGCTGAACGAAATGTTATGTTGCTGGATATGGATATGGTTTTCTTGATCTTATGTTTAGCTGTTTTCCCTTTGTAAATGCCTAACCTTTGGATACAATGTAGTTTGATTAGTCTTCAATGGAACCCTTTTTAGGCTTTTTATCATGTATTTGCTTAAATTCTTACCATGGGTTTAATCTTATGGGCCCCTGAAGTTAACAGCTTGAAAACCCTTTGAACCGGTGACATTTGGAGAGCAAACCCAAAGTTTTACCTAGTTGTATGATTACAATGATGTTAAGGACGAAATGCTATTGCCCCGGCGGTCGGGACTGGTTGGGACCGATTCAACGGTCCGTTACCGGTTATGGTTAATATCATGAAATTGCAATTAAAATTTTTAATTGTCTATTTTGATCTTTTATCTTTTGCCCATACACATTTAGTCCCTGAAGGTTAAAAGTGTCACAATGTTATGAAATTTTTGTTACAACCAAATTAATCTTTGGACAAAAAGTTGATTATCAGCAGTGTCTCATATGGAACCCGCGTTCAAATACACCACTGTAAGGGACATTTTTTTGGCTCGCTTAGCGAGGGGAATCAAACACGAGACTTGTCTTGTACTTAGACAAAGTCCCCTGTTTCTTTACCTTTACCAACTGAGCTATACGCTAAAAGCGTTACAACCATAATAATAGGTTAGAGTTTGCTTTCATGAATCCCAATCATAAAGATTATAATCAAGGTTCTAAGACTAAATGGCGTGAGACGTGGCGGCGAGGCTAAGTCTCAAGCCTTAGGAGTCATGGTGAAGCCATGGCGTGACCTATGACATCAAATTTCTAATTAATATATAATATTATATATAAAAACATATGTTTTGTAGTGTTACCCAACGAGTCAATAGTAGTTTTGAGGTTAAAGAACATTGATGAATAAATCGTAATCATACCAAGAAACCATATGGTAGACTAGACTCTAGATTGTTCTCAAAATTGTATTTTTATTATAATTTGAAATTTTAACCAAGGATTGAATCAAACTATAAAAGTCACGGAACAACTCAACTTTCACTGTATCAATATAAAGAATCCGTATCTTTCGTCTTCTCGTGAAGTACGAGGTTGATTCTAATCCTCATGGGCGATAGTTATATGAACATTAAGGGTGCGTTTGATACACTGGACATGACATAACAGAACAGAACAGTGATCACTGTCTCATGTTTGACATGACTTTTATGTGAAACAAACATGAATAGAGTGCAACAATATGGAATAGGCCTTCTCCACCCCCACCCAATGGAACTAGCTGGAATAAGGTGGAACAGACATGTGTTTTACCAATATAACCTTAAATAAAATCTAATTCTCTTTTAAAACATCAAATACACGTTCTATTTTAGATTTTATTCATTCTTTAAATTTTATTTTTTTGTATTTTATCTAATGTTATCTGTTATATTCTGTCCAGTTCTATCTACCAAACGCTGAACAACTGTTCTGTCATGTCATGTTCTATCCTGTCTACGTGCCAAGCGCACCTAATGAACAAATTTTACCAAACATACATACAATATCATAATATTATAACAGAACAATATGGAAGGGTGCATTGTGAAATGTAGTGTTGCTATTGTGACGTCAAATTTTTTCCAACGAAAGTCAATCTCTAACGCTCTGTTCTCGAGATTTATTTTTGAGGGAAAGGGAAGGAAGAGAAGGGAAATGGGGGGAAAATAAAAAAAAATCATGTTCTTGAGATTTTTTAGGAAGGAAGGGAAGGGATTAGGATGGAAAATTATGGATCATTATCCCCTTAAAATTTTCCTCCCAAAAGTGGGAGGAAGAGGAAGGAAAGAAAGCTTACTCTAAATTTAAATGATTTGATTTCCAAAACTACCCACCAAATTACAATCTCACGATTCATCTCATTGATATATGGAATATGTATATTTTATTGATAAAAGCAATCTCTTTACTTTCTCCTCTTTATAATACATATCTTTTTCTTCTTCACCTCTCCTATATATCTTAAACACATATTTCATATATAAGAATTTGTTCGCTGCTCCTACCGGCAATATCATTGGATCATATTCTTCCTGCAATAGTCGAGGTATCGTTCGTTTCTTTTCCATCTCCCGATACATATGAAACTACCAAATGTGTTAGATATATCATTGGTTTATATTCATGGACTAGTATTTCTAATCAACATGCTATTGATTTTTTTAATATAATCAATAAAATATTATTGAAAACACTAGAAATTGAGCTTGGGATTCATCGTTTTTTCTCTACTTGGAGGAAACCTTTCGTATCTTTCATAAATAATTGTATCAATGAAACACTGAAAATGGTCATTAGAAAAAAATAATTGCATCAAATTAATATAGTATTGAAAATATGATTCTCATGTGTTTACGTAGTTTAAAAATAATTATACCTTATTATTTGTTGAATATTCTAGTTATAATAAAAAAAACACTTTTATTAGATATAAAGTAGGTTTATTCCTCATACTTTAATACATTCAATCTTCAATATATACAGTTGTCTAATGGATGATCACATACTTCTTGTATTAAGAACTCAACGAATAGCAGTGGCTTACTTGGTTTGTCTAGTGATAACTTTTATTGCATATCGTAGACGTCAAAACATAAACCGTATTAGTTTACCAACTCGAGATATGATGTTACATAGAAAAAGAGTACGAGAAGAGATGTTGCTCAACCTCTCTATAAGTGGTAAATGTCGCGAACTTATTCGTATGAGTGAGAAAGCTTTTATGTTATTGTGTCAAAAGTTAGAAGATGAGGCTGGTCTTCGACCAACTCAGCGTATGTCAGTTGAAGAGCAAGTAGCTAGATTTTTGCATATGATTGGAAATGATTTGAGGAACCGTCTTGTGTCTTGGTTTTATCGTCGATCTGGTTCAGCCACAAGTAGGCATTTTCATCGAGTTCTACGTGCAATTATATCATTAGAAGATCAATATCTTCGACAACCCACCGGCAATATAGTTCCAAGAGAAATTCAAGAAAACACAAGATATTATCCGTTTTTCAAAGATTGTATAGGGGCAATTGATGGAACACATGTTCGTGTGAGAGTACCAAGTAAAGATGCCCCACGATATCGTGGTCGTAAGGGATATCCGACGATAAATGTATTAGCTGCGTGCACATTTGATTTAAAGTTCACATATGTTTTGAGTGGTTGGGAAGGCACGGCATCCGACTCGAGAATCATAAAAAACGCACTAACTAGAAGTGATAAACTACTAATTCCCGAAGGTAATATCTTAAACCAAAGTTGATATATAAATAATCTTATATTATTATACTAAATTTATTCCGTTTATAGGTAAATACTATTTGGTTGACGCCGGTCTACCCCATAGAAGCTCACTTATAGCACCTTATAGAGGTGTTAGATATCATCTGAAAGAGTATTCCACTCGCTCACCTCAGAATCCACGAGAATTGTTTAACCTACGTCATGCATCATTACGAAATGCTATTGAACGAGCATTTGGTGTCTTAAAGAAAAGGTTCCCTATAATTAGAAGTGCAACCGAGCCATTTTACTCATGCGAAACACAATCAGACATATTTTTAGCATGTTGTATACTACATAACTTTTTACTTGAGGAAGATCGTGACAAAGAACTTGAAGAAGAAGTGTTACATGAGATATTAAATGCACCACAGGAAGAAGATACAGTTCCTAGAGAAAGAGACGTCGATGAGAGAGGAGAACAAATTAGAAGTTCAATTGCAAATGCAATGTGGACTGATTACTCATTGAACATGAACAACGAAATTAGCGACTAATTAGTTATTTTATTTTGCATGGTGACGTTTGAATTTGATGGATTATTTATGTTTGGCTTTTTTTTTAATATGTATGATGGTTTTTTTGTCAATTTTCTTTAAATTAAAATTGTTTAAATTTATAATGCATGATTATAATGCAGTAATTGTCAATGAGCAAAAAGGTAATTGATGGAAATACTGGAAAGAGGGAACAATTTATTTGGACCCCTCAGATGGATGATGCATTCATACAGGCAATGCTTAAAGAACAAGATAAAGGTAATAGGGTTGATGGAACATTCACTTCCCAGGCATATACCAATATGGTGGAAGAGCTAAGTAAAACTTTTAACAAAGATTTCAACAAAAACCATTTGAAGAATCGTTTGAAGACACTAAAAGATCATTTTGCCCAATGCTATGACATATTTCGTGGTGTTTCATTAAGTGGTTTTGCTTGGAACTCTGAGACGAAGTTATTTGAGGCAGAAGAAGAGGTTTGGGAAACATTGATAGCGGTATGTGTTTTTATGATATCATTTATGATATTTATTGTTTTATTGCTTATAATACGATAATTATTTGTTTTCCTATAGGGTAAGCCTGATGCAGCAAAATGGAAGAGAAAACAAATTTCTAATTACAATGAAATGCTAGAACTGTTTGCAAAATATAGGGCATCAGGCATTGCAGCAGAAACGGCCAAAGAAAGAAAAAATCGAACAAACAACAGTCAACAAAGATCAGAAACAATTGAGGAAATTGATCAATTGGTATCTACCAACGACATTAGCTTGGAGAATTTTAATAGTGGCGACGATATTCAGTGTACATTTACCATGCCACAATCGCAAGCGAAGCTTCCTAAAAGTAAGAAAAGAAAGACCGAGGAAGAAGATGTGATGACAACTAAGATAATGAGTTGCATGAATAATGTAGCTGACGCTATCAGAGAGAGTACAAAGGTATTAGATTTATGCACATCATATATTATCTATAATACATCCAATTTTGTTGTTAGATTAATGATTGCTTTTATATTACCTTTTTGTATAGGTATTAGAAAGTTCGCGTCCACATGTGTATTCGGAGCAAGAAATATACAATGAGCTCGAGCTCATGGGTGTGGAACCTGATGTGATATCAGACGCGTATATTTTTCTAGCGGAAAAACCAGAAAAAACGCGTATATTATTTGGTTGTCCTCTTCCAAAGCGAATGGATATTTTGATGAAAATGATGGGTGCGAGTTATTAAAATGTCATTATGTTGGACAAGGGATTGGTTTTATGGGTTTTTACTCGGATTTTGGGTTTAGTTTGTTCTTATTTTTTGTCGGATCCTGGGTTTTGTTTGTTTTCTTTTTTGTGGGATTATGGAATTTGATAATACTTCATATTTTTGGTGGATCTGATGAATAAAACTTTACAATTCCAACATGCGATTTTTGTTATATGTACATAAAATGTTATTGCTATAAAGAGTTATTGTGTTGGTAGAGAAAAATAAGAAAAAATAAGATAAATTAATATAAGGGTATATTTGTAAAAATGTTATATTTCCTTTCCTTTCTCTCCTACTCAAGAACACAAATATTTATTTTTTTCCTTTCCTTTCCCTCGCTTTCCTTCCTTCTCGAGAACGCAATTAAAATTATAATTTTCCTTTCTTTTCCTTTCCCTTCTCTTCTTTCCCTTTCCTTCCCTTCCTCTTCCTTCCCTTCTAAACTCGAGAACAGAGCGTAAAAATTGATGGTGAAATGGGACCGAATATCTCATGCCTCAAACTTTATGTTTCTATCTTTGTCCAATAATAATGTAAAGACATATTATTACTTTATTAAAAGAAACACCGTATAAAGATGAACTAAGGTCATCCGTACCCATACCCTCAAACCCTCTTGCCACCTCATTTTTTTTAATTCTTTTATTTATACATTTAATTATTTAACAAAATAAAAATATTTATATATTTTTTAATAAATAAAAATAAGATAAATAATAAAAATAAAAATTCATATCATTCAATAAAAATAAAAATTACAAAATTCAAAACGCTAAAAATCATGAAATTTTTTAATAATTTCTTTTCTCGCTAAAGTAGCCCTCAAAACTTCTCCCGAAAGGTGATCATGCGGGGATATGTAGAACTCGAAGTCTTCTTTAAAGCATTTTTGTCGTTCGAGTGCCAACTTCTCTCGTTCGAGGTCGAGTTTTTTCATTTTATACTCCATCGTACCATCAAGACGCTCGTTGAACGAGTTTATGGTCGTCAAGAGTTTTGAAACATTTTCGCCCGAATTCGACCCGGCCGTATTACTCGGTGACTTTTTTTTGCCTTATTTCTCCCGATGGGTCGTTGAAGTTGCTCGACCTCGACCTCGTTGACGTCTTCATCGTCATCATCGAAAGGTTTGGTACGTTTTGAACCCCGCGATGAAGTTGTCGTCATCGTTGGAACGGTTCCCCATTTTGGACATTTTTTGAGGACTTCCCAAGCTTGTTCGTGAGTGAAAGCAACCCCAAGTTCCGCTCGGTACCGTTCGTGAAATGTCGGCCTCACTCATTCCGCTTGATCTATTATTGACCAAGTTGTGGTAGATGCCGCCAAAACAATTTATTTTTTTATTGAGGTCGTTGAACTTGGTGTTGAGTTGATGAAGTGATCGATAATTTCCGCGACCCATAAAATTAAAGAACACTTGCCCGATTCGGGTCCAAAAACTGTCTACATTTATGTAAATTCAAGTATAAGAATATTAACAAGAATAATAATAATAATAATAATATTATTAATAATAATAATAACAATAATAATAATAATAAAAATAAAAATATTACCACCGGTTTGTGCGTTACCGACAACGGGGTCCTCCGAAACGTCAACCCACGCCGACACTAACGCGAGTTCCTCGTCTTTACTCCACATCTGTTTGGCGGCTCTATTTTCATATTTTTTGTTTTTTCCTTTTCTCGTTGGTGTCGGGTTTGATGGTTTCGGGATAGATTGTTGTGTGGAGATGGATTGTGGTGTGTGCGGGATAGAATGTTGGGTTTCCGGAACAATGTCGTCGTCGAGATCGATTGCGGGTGAAGGAAGATGGTAGTTGGCCGGAGTAAAACCTTGTTGAATCAAACCGGGACGTGTAAATTGGTAAGGAATTTGTGGCGGAAATTGTTGGGGAAATTGTTGCAAAAATTGTTGCGGATGATAACCTTGTTGTAAAAACGCTTGGAAACCAAGCTCCGGGTCTTGTTGCGGTTGCGGATGATAACCTTGTTGTGAAAACGCTTGGAAACCAAGCTCCGGGTCTTTTTGCGGTTGCGGTGTATCCGATCGCTTACGACGGGATGTATGTGTTTTGTTTGGATTCATGATGAAATTTTAGATAAATGAAAGAAGGTATTGAATTTGAGAGAATTTGGTGTGAAAAAAATAAGAGGTTTGGATTAATATATATAGTGTGATTAAATTGAAAAAAAAAATAAAAAAAAAATAAAAAAAAAATATAAACAAAGAGCCGTTGAACAACGTTTATATTTTCAAAATTTTATAAAAAAAATTAAAAAAAAAGAATTGATCGGGATCAATCGGGTTGGAGAACCCGGGACCTGGAACCCGCCCTAAAGCCCGAGCCCCCCGTACCCGTTCCCGCTTGAACCCGCACGAACCCTGACGTGAGCCCGAGCTCCGCTACGGATGGCCTAAGAGCATCTCCAAAAGCTATGCTATATTTTTTCTAAAATATAGTATCAAAAGTCAAAATCTCTAAAGAAGTTTGTTTCCAACTCCAATAGCTATGCTATTTTAGAAATTGTATTATTAATTAAAATATTAAAATAATCAATACATTAATAAAATATTATTTTTCTCTCCATAACCTTTTAATTCAAATGTCTCTTATTGGTGAAAAGAATAAAATATTATTTCTCTTTCCTCTTTTCTTTAATTTTAGCATACAAGAAAATTTCTCTAAATTTGGAGATTTTTACCTCCTCTCTCATCTTTTTCTCTATTTTGGAATACAAGATAACATAGTTGTTGGAGCAAAAAATTGCTAAAATCCCTACTTTTTTCTATTTTAGCATAGCTGTTGGAGATGCTCTAAATAACTTATTTAAGTTAATGGGTATTTTGATCTTTTTATATTGGTCCTTGTGGTTGCCATTTTGTTTTGGATTTGACCCATGTCATCAACTCCGTTAAAAAAAACTTAGTTAAAGGATCTTTCCACGTTTTTTTTAATATTTTCTTTTTTGTGTTATAAGAATTTATTTCTTTTGCTATATTTTTAAATAAGTTTCGGTATACAACCATTATCCCATCTGTTGGGTCACCGAAGATTTGAAATTGACTCACCGATGTTTCCTCTAAATCTTACTTAGAATATTTTAGCATGGTTCTTTATAATGACTTGTACAAGATAGCAAATGTTTGGTGAAGTCAAAGATCAACCAAAGTCAAGATTGAAGATTCTCTCATTGTGGAAGTGAAAGATCTTTTCTCAACACATACAAGTCATTGTCCACCGATGTTGTTCCCACACATCGGTGGACATCTCTCCACCAAAATCTCTCTCTGTTTAGGCCAAAGAATCCCACCAATGGAAGTCCAATTTCGGTGGGATCTCAAAGATGGTTCTCTTCAAAGATGTGTTCTCAAAGATGCTTTTCTTCAAAGATGTGTCACATATTTCAAAGATGGTTTTCTTCAAAGAGGTGTCACATATCTCAAAGATGCTTTTCTTCAAAGATGTGTCACATATCTCACAAACTTTCATCGGTGGTGGAATCCTTGAAGACAAAATGAGAAGCAAAATTATTATGAGACAAAATTAAAGTTGCCAAGAATCATCCCACCGATGATGATGCTTAAATCGGTGGGATCCTTTGTCAAAAGATTTTCTTTGAAGAAAATATCAAGTCTTAGTGATATTGTCTTGGAAGACACACCAAGAGATCTGCATGGCATTATTCCTATTTCCAATGAAGATGTCCTTTCAGCATGGGTCTTACTCCTTGTTTCAAGGAAAAGGTGATTGTGTCTTATCACCTTTTCAGAAGTCCATTGGTTCTAAGCAAGTAACTTGAGGATAATAGTACCAAGCATTTAATGCTCAGTACACTCATCCTCACTATATAAAGAAGACCTCTCCATGCAGAAGATAAGTCTTAGATCTTGAGATACTTGAAGATTACTGTGTGCTCTAAGATTCTACGCGAACTGGAAGATTTATCTCAGTCCAAGAAATCTCCATATTGCTAAAAACTTCATAGCTTTGTTCTAAGTGTTCTTAGTTATTTTGTTTAGTATACTTTGTGAAAGATTGTTAGAATAGTTTATCTGTTCTTTTCCGCAACAGTCTTAAGTTTCTATGTGTAATTCTTGTTGAAAGATTTTCAATAATATAATTAAAATTGTGAAAATTTTGAGTATTGTATTCAACCCCCCCTTCTACAATACTTGTTATAGCCATCTGGGACTAACAAGTGGTATCAGAGCAGAAAGTTTAATTTCAATAAACTAGATCTGCGATGGCTGCCTCATCTTCTTCAACTGTTGAAAACTCTTTTCAAAACAACTTTTCTGAAAATGGGTCTATAGCCAAACCTCCCAAGTTTAACCCCAACAACTTTTCTTTGTGGAAAAGCAGAATGATGCTTTTCATGGAAGGAGTGGATAGTAGATATCCAACTATTCTCAATGAGGGACCCTTAGTCCATAAAGTTTGGTCTCGCTATGAAACCAAGAAATCCGGTAAGGAAGTTGTCGGCAAAGATGATTCTGATGATTCCTCTGATGAAGAAAAATCTGCTGTTAATGGTCGTTACATTCTTAAAAATCCTAAGAAATATACTGATGAGGGAAAACGTCTTGTGTCTCTTGATTCTAAAGTTAGAACTATCATTGCTCTCTCTCTTCCTGATGAAGTGTACCACTCTCTGGTAAATCTCTCTACTGCCAAAGAAATGTGGTCCACTCTGTGTGTTTTGTACGAAAGTACAAATGAAGTTAAAAAGAGCAGAAAGATTGCTCTTGTTAGAAAATTTGAACTCTTTTCTTATGAGAGAGGAGAATCTCTCTCCAACTACTATAATCGCTTTAACAATCTTCTTAATGACTTAAAGCTGTTAGGTAGAGTGTATGACAATGAGGAAGTCTTGTGCAAATTTATGGACTGTCTTCCTGATTTTTGGGAAAATATCTGTACTTGTATAAAGACAACCAAGGATCTTGATCATATGCCTCTCACTTTTCTTTATGGAACTCTTTTCAACTATGAGCAGACTAAGCTGCAAAGGAAATCTGTCATCACAGACATAAAGAGCTCTCCTCTAGCTCTCCTAAGTGACTCTTTCAAAAAGACTAAGTGTTTTCCAAAAATCACCTACCCATCTGACTCTGACCATGATAGTCAAGAAGATCCCAATGATCATTCGGAGGCATATCTTAGTGATGCTAAGGATGAATGTGAGGAAACTTCAGTTGATAAATTATCTGATGAAATGGCCATATTGGATGGGTATTCTAAATCTAAATCTCACCACCTTTCTGGAAAATCTAAGTCTGGTAGAAAATCATCCTTTACTCTCTCCAACCACTCTTCTTTGGACAAATCTAATGAGGAATGTTTTAACTGTGGTAAAAGGGGTCATTTTGCCTCTGAGTGCAGAAGTAAACTTTTTGAAAGACCCAAAACTTCTTCCTCGGGCCGATTTTCCTCAAAATCGGAAAGATCCAAACATGATTCCACCAATCTCTCCTCTTTTGCACATTCTGACCGGGCTGAAAGATACAAGGTAAAATACAAGAGAGAAAAAGAAAGAAATGAAAGACTTGTCAGAAAAGCAAAGGGTCTGCCTGCTAAAACTCATGATTTGGCAGATGAACCCACATCTGAAAGAGAGAATGACATCGCAAATGTATGTTTCATGGCCAAGATAAATGACATGGATGATTCAGAAGGCCACATCTCCTCAACTGCTCTTGTATCAGCTATGTGTCTCTCCTCCTCTTCACAGGTACATCCATTTCTATCTCTTTCTGATAATGAAAAGGTTGAAGCATTTGATTCTTTAACCATTGATCTTTTTGATGCTAAAACTGCTAAGCAAAAGGCAAATGCTCAAATAAAATCTCTTTCCTCTCAACTGCTGTTTTGTCACTCTCAACTGGAAAACTTTGAAAAAGTTAAGGCTGAGCTTGAAGATCTAAAATCCATCAACTTTATTCTTGCCAAGGAGAAAAACAAAATATTCAAACGTTTTCAAAAGGAACAAGAAATCATGAGAAAATGGACCAGTTCTTCCAAAAACCTGGAAAAGATTTTTCAAGATCAGATTTCCTGTAATAACAAAACTGGTCTAGGCTTTGGAAAAATGGAAACTGATAAATCTTCAAAATCTCATGCTTCCACCTCATGTGCTTCACCTACTTCTTGTGAAACTTTCAATTCCAATTCTATTGGGTCTATGTCCATGAATTCTGCAGATTCATCTGAAGATTTAAAATTTGGAATGTTTTTTAAGGCAAAAGATCATATTTCCTTTCCAAAGGAAAAGACTCAAGATTTCAATGATTCTTCCACACCTATCCATGAATTTCAAAAATTCTTGACTTTAGATGATGCATCTTCCTCCTCCAACTCAAGCAATATATTTTCTAACTCTGAAAAAGGAAAGTCTCTGGGTGCCGATTCTTTATTAAAAAGAAATCCTCCAATTTTTTCTAAAAATACCTATGTGACTTCCCCTACCGATTTTCTTCCCCGATCTGTGAGTCTCAAAATGTCCAATTCAAAAGAAAAGATTCCTGTCCTCCCAAATTTTGAAAAAGGAATTATAGGTGTTGCACCCCAATTCTTTGTTACCTCTTCAAAATCTTTGAGCAAAAATAAGGAAAAATATCAAAGTTCTAAAAAGGCATTTCTTTATAGAAAATGCTATATCTGTGGTGATGTTTCTCATTTTGCCAAAGACTGTCCGAAAGAAAGAATTGATCTGAGTGACATAAATTCTTTTCCCTCATCATCTAACCCAAAAGGACCCACCACCAAATGGGTACCTAGGAAATAAATTTTATGTGATTGCAGATTTTGAGCTGGACAGATGGATCTATGTGAACAAGTGTGAAAGTTGACAAAACCTTGGAATTCTTTACTCTCATGACATCATATTTGGTGCCACTGATGAGTCACTATGTGATGAGTTTGCTTCTCTCATGATGAGTGAATATGAGATGAGCATGATGGGAGAACTTACATTCTTTTTGGGCCTTCAGGTCAAACAATCTTCAGAAGGGTTTTTTATAAACCAAAGTAAATACATTCGTGACCTTCTGAAGAATTTCAACCTTTTAGATAGCTCTCCTATGAAAACTCCCATGGCACCACCTTTAAAACTCAATGCTGATCTAAAAGGTGAATCTGTGGATGTTACTCTTTATAAAGGAATGATTGGTTCCCTTCCATTATTAACTGCTAGCAGACCGGATATTATGTTTGCTACTTGTCTATGTGCCCGTTATCAAGCCAATCCAAAAGAATCACTTTTAAAGGCTGTAAAACGGATTTTTCAGTATCTCAAAGGTACCTTGCATCTGGGTCTTTGGTATCCCAAAGACTCAGGTTTTGATCTAATTGGGTATTCAGATTCAGATTATGCAGGTTCCCAGACTGATAGAAAGAATACCACAGGTAGCTGCCAACTTCTTGGTGGAAAATTAGTCAGCTGGTCCAGCAAGAAACGATATTCAGTTTCAACTTCAACTGCTGAGGCTGAATATGTAGCTGCTGAAAGTTGCTGTGCCCAGATCCTGTGGATGAAGAATCAACTAAGGGACTATGATCAAATCTACTCCAAAGTCCCAATTCTGTGTGATAACTCAAGTGCAATAGCTATTGCAAACAATCCAGTTCGTCATTCCAGATCAAAGCACATAGATATCAGATATCATTTCATCAGGGACCACATCTCCAAAGGTGACATTGAGCTACATTTCATTCCTGCAGATCTTCAGCTTGCTGATCTGTTCACCAAACCCCTAGATGAAGCCAGGTTCAATTTTCTGATAAGTGAACTTGGAATGTGCAACTTTCAATAACTATGTGTTCTCATAATCCACCGATCTCTCATCGGTGGACACTCTTCTCTTTCTCCATCACACCAAATCTCATTTTTTCATCCTTTTCAATGTTTAAATCTATGTGATCTCTCTACACCGAAATCCATCTCAGTACTCTACACCGAAACCATCACCTACTTCATTACCTACACTCTTTTTCCCACCATACATCTAACCAATCTACCATCACCAGAACAAACTTTCTTTGTGCCATCTCCTCATCCCATCCCTTCATCCACCATTCTTCACTCTTGGTTTGCAACCCATCTCCCCTTTTCTCAAAACCCACCCACTACAAACTATTCTGCAGATGTCTCTCCAAATCCTCAAACTCAATCTTTTTGGGTCTTCAAAAATTGGAAGATGAAATTCCAATCTTTTCTTCACTTTGAAGATTTTCTCCACCCTATTCTGAAGATGTCATAGAATTCCACCGAATTTTTGTCTAACTCTTGCAAAATTTCGGTGGGAATAATAAATTTTCGAAAAAAAAAAATTTATACCGATTTTCCTACCGAAAATCTTACTGAAATTAGCCAATTTTCGGTGGGGAAGCAAAAAAAAAATCAAATTTTTTTTGACGATACCACCGACCACACCACCGAAATTTCGGTGGTTGGCCTCCAAATTCGGTGGTTATGAGAAAAAAAAAAATTTTTTTTTACCATTCCACCGACCACACCACCGAAATTTCGGTGGTTGGCCCCCAAATTCGGTGGTTATGAGCACACACACACAAAAAAATCAAAAAAAAATCGGTGTTTCAATTGTTTGTGGTGTTTCTTCTCCGTCGTACGTTGAGGGAGAGAAACCATCTGAGGGGGAGCAATATCAGCGTCCAACTCGATCAACACCAACCCTCTGTACTCGTTTTCAGCGTCCAACTCGGAAAAATGAGGAAATCGGGCGGACCGGTCAAGGGGGAGCACATCAGTCCGGACGGATCTAACTGAGGGGGAGAAACACAAAACCGACTGATCTACCGAGGGGGAGCAAAACAAAGACAAAGGATGATGATGTTGAACAGGAAGTGCTGAAGATGCCAAGAGAAAGAGAAAATGCAAGAGATTGGCAAAAGCATCCTAAGGCTGATTCACTCAAACTCAACTCTCCTCAAAGATTGTCACTATAATGGATGTGTCTCCTATCAAAACCCACAGACTCACTTGGCTGAAATCTTTTGAAGTAAATGGATGACTTGAAGATTTGGAACATCTGAAGAAAAGCAAAAGTGCCTGAAAGATAAAGTTCTCCAACACATCAACAGGCTGCTAATCAAAATGAAGAATCCTCAAGCCAGACACAAGCTTCAACTCGCCCCTCCAAAGATGCAAGTAATATTCATTCTGTTCATATTGTTTATACTTCTTTCATTTTCCTTTCAATTATTTGTACAACTATTTTTTTTTATTTTTTCTTACTTGTAAATATCATACACACACAAATCCATAAAAGACAAAATAGATCAAAAAAAATGGTCTATGTGAAAAGAACCCAAAAAGAGTAAAAAGGGTCAAAATGCAATTTTATTCAGATACTCTTCAATATTCTAAGTATGGAGCTCAAATTCAAATAGGGGGAGATTGTTGGGTCACCGAAGATTTGAAATTGACTCACCGATGTTTCCTCTAAATCTTACTTAGAATATTTTAGCATGGTTCTTTATAATGACTTGTACAAGATAGCAAATGTTTGGTGAAGTCAAAGATCAACCAAAGTCAAGATTGAAGATTCTCTCATTGTGGAAGTGAAAGATCTTTTCTCAACACATACAAGTCATTGTCCACCGATGTTGTTCCCACACATCGGTGGACATCTCTCCACCGAAATCTCTCTCTGTTTAGGCCAAAGAATCCCACCAATGGAAGTCCAATTTCGGTGGGATCTCAAAGATGGTTCTCTTCAAAGATGTGTTCTCAAAGATGCTCTTCTTCAAAGATGTGTCACATATTTCAAAGATGGTTTTCTTCAAAGATGTGTCACATATCTCAAAGATGCTTTTCTTCAAAGATGTGTCACATATCTCACAGATTTTCATCGGTGGTGGAATCCTTGAAGACAAAATGAGAAGCAAAATTATTATGAGACAAAATTAAAGTTGCCAAGAATCATCCCACCGATGATGATGCTTAAATCGGTGGGATCCTTTGTCAAAAGATTTTCTTTGAAGAAAATATCAAGTCTTAGTGATATTGTCTTGGAAGACACACCAAGAGATCTGCATGGCATTATTCCTATTTCCAATGAAGATGTCCTTTCAGCATGGGTCTTACTCCTTGTTTCAAGGAAAAGGTGATTGTGTCTTATCACCTTTTCAGAAGTCCATTGGTTCTAAGCAAGTAACTTGAGGATAATAGTACCAAGCATTTAATGCTCAGTACACTCATCCTCACTATAAAAAGAAGACCTCTCCATGCAGAAGATAAGTCTTAGATCTTGAGATACTTGAAGATTACTGTGTGCTCTAAGATTCTACGCGAACTGGAAGATTTCTCTCAGTCCAAGAAATCTCCATATTGCTAAAAACTTCATAGCTTTGTTCTAAGTGTTCTTAGTTATTTTGTTTAGTATACTTTGTGAAAGATTGTTACAATAGTTTATCTGTTATTTTCCGCAACAGTCTTAAGTTTCTATGTGTAATTCTTGTTGAAAGATTTTCAATAATAGAATTAAAATTGTGAAAATTTTAAGTATTGTATTCAACCCCCCCTTCTACAATACTTGTTATAGCCATCTGGGACTAACACCATCCGGTCATCTTCTCGCCAACCCAACTCTTTTCAAGCAAACCCAAATCAAAATCTAAATTAGAACTCTAAATCAAAACCCAAATAACACTGATCAAAACTCAACTCAAAAACTAAATCAAACCAAAATATAAACGAAAACGAAAACGAAATCAGTAATGCACAGATTAAAACTCGGATCGCCCAAAGAAAACCAAACCCATACATGTGTCATGTGTGGTGGTCTTCCACTCTCTTACCTGGACCGAAATCGGCAGATACGACATGAACAGACGACGATGCAAAACTAAACGAACAAAGACACAAAGGAAGAGAAAGACGATGGAGAAATAGAAGAGACGGGCGAGAAGGCTCGACGGTGCTGCTGCGATCTCTGGGAGATGGAGGGCGGAGAAATAGAAGAGATGGTGCTCGATGGCGGAGAAGTATAGAAGAGAGACGGGGGGGATAAGAGATAAGAGGAGAGAGATCGGTGGCCGACGTGAAGGAAATGGGTTTATATTCCGAGAACCATCAGTTTTTGAGCTCCACCAAAACGAGTTGAGAATCCGATGGATGTCCTTTAGGAGGGTGGTCGGTAGTAAAAAACACTCATATAAAAGACCGGTATGGCTTGGGCCGCCGCCTTTATGAGAGTGAGTCGCCCCGCATTAGAAATCGGTTTGTTACGCCATTTCGCAAGTCTTTGCCAAACTTTGTCCTTGATGTGGCAAAAAATAGCTTTTTTATTGCGCCTGATAACTGAAGGAAGGCCCAAATATTTCCCGGTATTTAGAGGGCTTGAAACCCCGAAGATGCTCGAGATAATGCTTTTTTCTGTGGGGTCGAGGTTACTACTAAACATAATACCCGATTTGACCAAGTTAACCGCAAGGCCGGCCCCTTTCTTGAAATCATGGAGAATCGACTTGAGTGTCGTACACTCCTCCACATTCGCTTGACAAAAGAGGATGGCATCATCCGCAAAGAGGAGGTGAGAGATGGCCGAGGCCCGTCTTGAGATACGACAACCATGCACGAGATTCCTAGCGGTAGCCTCCGATAGAAGAATAGAGAGACCTTCCATACAAAGGATGAAGATGTACGGGGAGAGTGGGGCACCTTGACGGAGGCCTCGTTTGGGGTAAATCGGTCCCGCGATGTCATTGTTGATGCGAACAAAGTACCTAACCGAGGTGATGCATAACATGATCATGTCCACCCAAGACCCAGAGAACCCCATTTTGGTGAGGATAAGTCGGATGTAGTTCCAATCAAGTCTATCGTAGGCTTTACTAATATCTATCTTAAGAGCGACGTCCCCTCGTTTTTTCCGGGTGCTCTTTTTCATGCTATGGAGGAGCTCGAATGCAAGAAGAATGTTGTCCGTTATAAGACGTCCCTTTATGAAGGCCGATTGGTTTTCCGAAACCACTTTCGGGAGTAATCGTTTGAGCCGATTTGCAAGGACTTTGGTTAAATTTTTTAGAATGACGTTGCAAAGAGCTATGGGGCGGAGGTCCTTCATATTGGTCGGAGAATCACACTTGGGAATGAGTGTGATGATGGCGTCATTGATGCCTTCCGGGAACTCTCGATTGCGAAGCCAAGAGACTCCCGTCGAGAAAATGGTATCGCCAAGTAAGTGCCAATAGTGCTGGAAAAAACGAGGGTTAAAACCGTCGGGACCCGGGGCTTTATCGGGATGCATTTAGAAGAGGGCTTCCTTAAACTCCTCCTTGAAGAACGGAGCATCCAAGAAAGCATTATCATTTGCCGAGATACAAGGACTAACCTTATCGGTGATGAGATTAGCCGACCCATTGCTTTCCGAGAAGAGCTTATTAAAGTACTCGACGGCAACGGAACTAAGACCCTCGGGGTCCGAAACCCACTGCCCATCCTCTATTTGAATGCGGTGTATATGGTTTTTTTTCCTCCTCCCGTTGGCGTGGGCGTGGAAATTTTTTGTGTTCATGTCCCCTTCCCTTAGCCACAAAATTTTAGCTCTTTGCTTCCAATGATCCTCCTCTTTTATAAGAAGAGAGATTAATTTTTTATTTGTGACCTCGAACTCGTGTGCGTTATCGAGGGAGGTATGCTCACGGAGATAGGCAAGCTTTTGATGGCAATAGTTGAGCTCATTTTTATGGGAAACATGTAAGTTCCGCCCCATTTGTGAAGATTTCCGGCGATCGAAGAGAGTCGGTTGGGGAGGTCCCGAGAGGAACCACGAACCCAAGCATTTGTAACAAGAGGATCGAGGGTCGCCTCGTGGAACCATTTATTCTCGAAACGGAAGAAGCTAAAATTTTTTCGTCTCAACGTGGGTTCCTCTTGAGTGTGGAGGAGGATGGGGGAATGATCGGAAATGGGACACACCACGTTCTCCACCCAAGCATTTGGGAAGAGATTTAGCCAAGACAGGGAGCCCACCGCGCGGTCAAGGCGTTCCCAAACTTCATTGGGTTTGCCTTTGTGTCTACACCACGTAAAGGGGAAGCCAGGCATGGGGATGTTGATGAGGTTGCAATCCGAGAGGGCGTCCCGAAAACCGTTAATGCACCAATCCGGGTGTTTTAAAAGACCTTTTTTTTCCTTTTGCACGGTGAGATCATTAAAGTCTCCAATAACCACCCACGGGTTGTTGGAGTGGGTGGCTAAGGAGCGGAGGAGGTTCCAAGAATCTCTACGTCTTTCCCGATCGGGGAATCCGTAGAAGCCCGTAACCCTCCAATTGCCATGGTTATGGTTGGTGATGAGAAGATCAATATAGTTTTGCGAGTACGACAAGAGCGAAACAGTTGGTATGCCATTCCATAAAACACAAATACCGCCACTACGGCCATTACAGTCGACTACAAGACAATTTTCAAAATCCAAACTACACTTGATGACATCAATTCTAGATTGAGCTACAAGAGTTTCAAACAGAAAAATAACATCAGGACGGTGGCAACGGAGCAGGTCCTTCAGGACCGAAACTGCACGCGGGTTTCCCAAGCCCCGGCAGTTTCATGCCATGATCTTCATTTTTCTAGGCAGGCCCGTTGAAACGGACCCACCTCTGGTACATCGGGGAGAATTGGTGAATCCATGGGAAGAGAAGTCGCATTGTCCGGTGCTTCGGTAGGGGACGGTAACTCGGTCTTGAACTTTTTCCTGCCCGTCGATCTCGCTTTATCTTTAATTGAAATGCGTTTGCGGCTTGTAGTACCTTCGGTATGTTTAAACTGGGGAGCATGTTTTTCTGCTTCTTGTTTGGGATATTCTGGGTTTGTGATGGTTTGGGGGATGGCCGTAGGATTTTCGAGAGTGATATCAGTGTTGGTAAGAATATGAATGGGTTTGCATGGAAGGCTTTGCATGGTAGGATCCATGCAATTCGTAGGTTGGGCATGGGGGGAGGGGAAGGGTGGTTGTAGAGAGAGTGGGTGATGTAGGTCCTAGGTAATTAGGAGTAGGGGTTTTTGTGGTAGTACTAGGCATGTGGGAGGGTGTGTCACCAGTGGTGGTGATAATTGTCTTGGTATTTGGAAGCAACAAGGAAGATATGGGATCAATAGTCTTGTCCTTTTGTATGGTGAGAGAGGTAAGGTCAACTAAGGTACAATAGGGAGTGGTCAATTCAGCCGTTGGTTTGGTAATATGCAGTTTGCATGTTGGGTAAAGGGGGGATGGGTTGCTTTTGGAAACTTCCAAGGGTTGCTTTTGTGTTGTAGGTTGTACTATGTGAGTATGGCTAGAAAGGTTTACCTCTTTTGGTTGGGAACCACTCCCAAGGTCGGAAAATGCCTCGTCTTTTTCCCTGTTTGGATTACCAGTTGCTTTTGTCGCCGGAGAGTTTGGTGACCGAAAAATTTCTCCGGAAGAGCTGCCAACGCCGATTCCTCTAGTGTTGTCGACCATATTTTTTCCAGTTTTTGGTCCTTCCAAATCTTGAACTTTCCAATCCTTGTTTGCAAAGAATAGGGTAAAACAGTCCCCAACGTTGTTTCCCGAAAGCCAGGGACCGTAAAGTTGCCAAAGTTTCCTTTCCGGATCGTCCGAGTCACGTATCACCACTGGCTTGTTAGTGCACCCTGTATTCTCGTGACCCCATAACCCACATCGGTAACAAATCAAAGGGAGTCTCTCATATTTAAATTGGAGCCATTTCTTTCTTCCTTCATAGTCAATGAAGATTCCAACACAAGGCCGTGAATCTACCGGGACATTGACTCTCGTGACCGTATAAGCTCGTATCATATCTAAATTACTTCATTTCCATTTTAACTCAGCCATAGGATCTGCCGCCTTAACCCAAGAGGTGAGATTGTTGCGAGTGTAGAGACGCAAAGGTATATTGTTTATGGAGAGCATGAGGGGTATAGTATCGAGTTTTGCGTCCTGCCAGTTGCCAGACTCCGGCCATGGAGAACCAAGAAGAAAACCCCCGGAGAAAATCCAAGGAGTGCGTTGAAGGATCCATTCTTGGTCCTTTGGAGATGCGAAAGAGAAGCCGAAAAACGAGCTTTTATGATCCTCTCCGAGGTGTTTCACCTGCCAGCTTCCCTTAAACTTCCACATTCGATTAAAAATATTTTTCAAGAAAGAGGTACAACAACCCTTGCGAGAGAAAACCCTTGCCACCATCAAGGTCTCAATGAAGGAGTCCAGCTTGAGCTCCTCCACCGTTTGAGCGAGAAAGTTATCAGTAGCGTCGTCAACGACAGCCTGGGTAAAATCGTTTGTGGAAACTTGAAGGTTATTGGTAAGAGTGGTGAGGTCTTCAGCCCCATCTGTTAGCTGGCTGTTTGAAGAAGACATCAAGTTTGGGTGATTACTTGGGAAGGGAGGTCGCACTGAGAGTATAGAGGAGAACAAGGTCGGAAAAAACTGCCGGAGGAGGGTTGGAGAAGGAGACAAAGCTCAAAGACAAAGAGAATCTAACCACAGAGAGGGTTGTTTACTTATAAATGGTTTTTATAATTACGAGTTTTTGAAATTCAGTACTGAAAAACTGTAAAAAAATTCTTGAAAAACTTTAAAAACTAAAAAAAATGAATGTTTTGGTAAAAAAAACTTAAAATTCTTATAGAAAATTTGAAAAACTCTTATAAATTTTTAAAAAAACTTGATATACGAATCAGTTATTTATATTGTCTTTTTTTAAAATTTTAAAGAAAGACAGTATATATAACTGATTCTGATCCCCGACTGGGCCTTAAATTTTCGTAAAATACATAACCGTACGGAACTATTGGGCCGTAAACGTTCTACCAGGCCCGATCCTATCTACCCATCTTGTTTTGGGCTAATAGTGATCAACTGAACACACACTGATTCTGTTCTGAATTTCAAGAAGAGATCCACAGAGGAAGGAATCAGATCGATCAACAATGGCGGAGGAGTTGGTGTTGGACACCGCGATCAGAGACTGGGTGCTAATACCGTTATCGGTTGTCATGGTTCTCATCGGAGTACTTCGTTACTTTGTCTCCAAGCTCATGCGTACTTCTCAGTTGCCCGATGCCAAAATCATCAAAGAAGGGTTACTTAACTTTTTTTGATTATATCATTATGTATCGTATTCGATAATCTGTGTCTGAATTTGAATTTGATTTTGATTTTGTTATTGTGGATTTTTAGGCAAGTTATAATTAGGGCTAGAAACCTACGCGCAGCTGCTAATTTCATACCAGCCAAGGCGTTTCGTGCTCGGAAATTATACTATACGAATGAGGTATTCCTTTGATTTTACTCACATTTTACGTGTTTTATACTAATTGTTGGTTTAATTGGATTTAGGACTTTTTAAAGTTGAATCTTACCTTTTGAAATATTTAGCTGGGAAGGGTATAAATTCTATATAAGTGTGTTTGGGAACTCTATTCCATGTTTTGGAATTGGAGTCGCTGTAACATTAGTTCTAACACTTGAAGTATATGGGGTTATTTGAAGCCTTAAGTTTAATGTTCTGAAAAGCCTCCTTTGTTTTTGAGTGCTGTGAGCGGAATTCATTGTGAATGACGCTCTATTAGTTTAACTAACTGATGATAGTTAAAAGAAAAATTTTAAGGAAATAATTCACTTTTCCATCAGAAAAAGGATTGACTTTAAGATATATTAGCAACCATGAAGGATGATTTAAGTTTTTTTGCGATTTTCTGAAATAGTTCTAATTGTAATTTATAGGTCTTATTGTGAAAAAATGGAACAAGAGTATTGCGGTTGCTAAATTTTGTCCTGTTGTTTTGGGTAAATTGATTTAAATGTATCTCTATCATGGTGGCTGATGCTTATTGCAAAACCTTCATAAATATTAAATTCTTTTCTTTGTTGGAATTGCTGTGATTGTAAAATGGGTTATAGGTGTTGTATTATTATTGAAGTGGGTTTACAACGGAGATCAGTGTTGATGATAATTAGTTTGCTTAACCGCATAAACAGCCTAAACTGTATGTGAGCTAGCCACAAGCTGATCATGATATTATTTCTTTTTTGTTGAGTTGTTACCCACTCCCGCTTAGTCTCATGCTGCTCATAGAATATTCGGTTGGGCATTTTCTAATGGTTCTTCCTTCTCCAAGTAATTTCTATTAGGCATATACTGCAACATTCTATGCAAGGCGCACCTTGTTATTTTACGTAATTCTTGATTGTAAAAGAAGCTTTCACTATATTTGGTGCATGTAGAAACTTCTACCCTTTTTTTGATCTTAGCAGTTTGAGAATCCTCAAACCTATCTTTTAAGATTAGCTCACAATTGAAGCTTTTATATGTCAATGCATATGATAATCAGATGACATTGCTCTTGTTTTTGCAGGATAACGGTTTACTTCATGTTCCCAAGGGTCAGGCTCAGAATCCACAGGCACAAATGTTCTCTGATCCAAACATGGCCATGGATATGATGAAGAAGAATCTTTCAATGATCATACCACAGGTATGCTGTTTTACATTGTTAATCAGCATCTTAACGCTACAGTTATGTTAAGTGCTAAACTTCCTTTATATTGGATCTAATCTTCTTTTCCCTCCCCTTTTGGTCAGACCCTCACTTTTGCATGGGTTAACTTCTTCTTTTCTGGGTTTGTAGCAGGTATGCCCTCTTTTTGCTTCTGTTTTACACCTGGCATTCAGTTTTGTGGATTTACCTTTTTTAACATATAGTTTGCTCTTCTTCCTCTTATGTGATTACTTACGTCGAATATCCTAGGAAATGACTGTATTTTGTTTTTGTAAAGTACTTTTTCCACTTCACTTCTGTTGGTGGGACCAATGCTAACTGCCTCGGTGCCTCCTGATATAATGATTGATTGTGTAATATTGATATTCTGATGATTCATGTGTTTATGCAGCAAAGATACCTTTTCCACTGACTCAGAGGTTTCGATCCATGTTACAGAACGGGATTGACTTGAGTACTGTTGATGTCAGCTATGTTAGCAGTCGCTCTTGGTATGCCATTATGAATTTATGAAGTAGATGTTTTTTTCCTTCTGAAAATAACATATTCCAGTTTTGTTCGTGAGTAATACATATATCTAAGGTTGCTGATGCTAAATTTGCTTTTATCAGGTACTTCCTAAATCTGTTTGGATTGAGAGGTTTGTTTAGTCTCATTCTGGGAGAGGAAAATGGTTAGTATGTGTTTTTGCACTTTTAATTTCTGTTTAGTTATCCTGTCAGTTGTTTACACCTTTAATTCCACTGAGCATCTATCAAGAGTTCACATACATCTATTCTTGCTATTGAATTTTATGAAGTTTTATTTAATTTAACATGATTTAATAATGCAGCCACAGACGATACACAGCGTATGATGCAAATGAGTGGATTTGGCTTTGATCCGTCCAAGGTATTGAATGTTTCTATTATATGATATTTGCTGGTGGTTTTATTCTCTCCTAGGGCTATGTTTTTTGTGAATATGCTTGTGAATTGAACCATACCTTAAGTAAAATAGTTGGCATCAATCAGTTTATAGAACCATAGGTTGATTAAGAGCATCTATGTGGAATAAAACTATAAAAGGAAAAACAGAGGTTGATTAAGAGCTTGAGAGATCTATGTGGATCCATGCAATTGCAAATTGGTATTAGTATGTTCATGGATACTCTGCTGCTGTCAGAATTTGCCTGATTAGTGCCACCACGGCAATAATCGTAGTCAATTCGACTTGAAATTGTTTAATTTGTTCATAACTGTTTAGTTAAAGTTATAATCGCTTTTGGTCGAATCATCTAGTTTCCTTTGTGCGTGAGGTTCCTTTCACGATTCATCGATTATAATCTATTTTTTTTACTTATAGTTAATATCTAACTATTGCTCTTATCCAAATTCTCATTGTTTTCATCTCAATCTTACCAAGTATTCTCTCTAACGAAAAGGGATTCTAAATAGAAAATTCTCATTTTCTTTTTCTCGAATTTGGAATTTTATCTATTAGAAATTGATCGAAATAAGTATGTGCTCAGTTTGAAATTACATCTCTTGGGTAGATTTGGCTGGCCTTTTTTGCAAGCCTGGTATATAGTAGCCCATGATGCTCAAATGGCGGACTAAATGTATATTTATATAACTAAAAACTATCAAAATTTCGGGTTTTTTGTGGTTGCTTCACGTTCGCACTTTCTTTTCTTCCATGACGACACTTGTAGGCAGAAATCATCGGCATTATCATCTCATTTTCATTCATTGATGAATGAATCTTGATTGTTTGCATTGTATACACAGAGTTTGGGTGCAGAAAAAGACGGTCTTGACATAGTTCAGCATGATTGGGTCCTACCAAAATTCGAGGAGCGAGCTGAAGCTGTACTCAGAAAACGCCTTAGCTAGATTACCAAAATTCCACTCCCACTTTCTATTCGCCGTTCAATCTTCTGTCGGGTGGTGAATTTGGCTGGAATTTGACAGGGACACCAGTGGTAAGTTATGATCATAAATCTTTTGTTTTGTGTTTAAAAGGAACATTTTTGGTTTTAATAGTCTTGATAAGTGTAGTAGTCATTAAATTTAGTTGATGTACTTTTAATCCCTATTATTTTTGGATCAATTATGTGATGTTCCCACAATTGGATTTTTATTTACTTTTAATACCAATTTGATGATCTTTAATTGCATCTTTGGAAGCTAAGTTGAGATCAGCTCATTGTACTAGTGGACTTGAGAGGGCCAAAAACTGGTATTGGACCGGACCGGGCCAAGCCCACATCGGTCCCGGTCCTTGATTTGCTTTTCGCAACCAGTTCAGGTCCTGACCAAAAAGCCATGGTCCGGTCTCCTTTAACCATAACTGGTCCCTGGGGCTGGCATGGCCCAAATCGGTCTCAAGGATAATTTTTTTTGGACAAGATGTTATTGAAATACACTTTAAAATCTCTAATTGGGTCATCCAACTGCACTTTAAATATTTTTCTAAAATCTTATTTACAAAAAAAAATGTACATGTTTTTATAATTATGATTTCTGAAATTTAGTATTGCAACACCATAAAAAACTTGAGAAACTTCCAAAAGAACTTGGAAAAACTTACTATACAATTGAAATTAAATTAAACAAGTCAAAAAAATAAGTACGAAATTACATATTTGAAATGCATAAATAACTGTAGTTAATTATAAGAGAGATAGCGTGACAAAAATATGTTAATATTGGGCTCTATTTGTAAAAAATTGAAAACTGTTAGTCCCAGGTGGTTAATAAGAACAATAACATGTATTGTAGAGGGGGGTTGAATACAATACACAATTTTTTTACTTTAATTAATTCTTTTATTGAAAATATTCAAATCAAGAATTACACATAGAACAATTAGATTGTTGCGGAAAGAATAGATAAAATATATTCTAACAATCTTCACAAAGTAATACTGAAAACTAAACAACTTCTAAAACACAAAGATTGAAAGCTATAAAGTTCAAGGAGAGAAAGGAGCAGAGTGTCTTGAGCACAGAGTAATCTTCAAGAGTTGTCATCTGCATGGAGAAGTCTTCATCTTTATATAGTGCCATGAGTATTTGATGCATGGTACACTTGTCACTTTGTCATTTGAAGGATAGGTTTGACTCTCAAAAGTTGATGTGTCTTTTCCTATGATGCTAGAAAGGTTTGATGGTGACAATATCTAAGAATGGAAAAAAGGACAAATGAACATTTTTCTTCCATACCCAGACATTTCTTCTTTGATGAGAAATCCTTTTAGCAAAGACACAAGGGAGGATCCTCCTATTTAAGGATCCCACCGATTTTTCATGGACAAAGTAGGTGAGAGTCTTCTTAGGAAGGAGTCATGGGAGAATCCTTCAATTTTGAGGATCCTACCGATTTTCATGGGGACAATCGGTGGGATAACCAAAGTTACCTCTTATGATGAAGATCTTCTTGGCAAGGAGATATGGGAGGAAATCTCCTGTTTGAGGATCTCACCGATTTTCATGGAGACAATCGGTGAGACAGCTTAGTTTGGATTGAGAAGTCCATCTTCAATCCGCATTGGTAGATTTATTTCTTCTTGATTTCGGCTGATCTTTGACTTCACCGAACTTTGACAGTATGACTAAGCTATTACAAAGAACCTAAAATTTCTCTAAGTATAAAAGATGTATTTCAAGGAATATAAAGAGATCAGGAGGTCATCTTCAAATCTTTGATGACCCAACAATCTCCCCCTATTTGAAGATGACATCCATACTTAGAAAAACATGAGTAAGACAATGAATAATGCATGTTGACCTTGTTTTACTCTTTTGGGTTTTTTTCACACAATTTTGTTTTTTGTATATGATATTTACAGATGAATGAAATGAATGAAAGAATAAAGCATAAACAATATGAATGAAATAGAATGTACTTCCATCATAGAAGAAATATGCCCAGATCCAAATTAGTGACAATCTTTGAGGGAGGTTTGAGTTTGAGTGAATTAGCCTCAGGATGCCTCTGCCCATATCTTGCATCTTCTTTCTTTCTCATAGCATCTTCAGCTTCCTATTCGGCAGTCATCACCCTTCTTCCTTTGTCTTGGTTTGCCTCCCCCTTAGTTACATTGGTTAGACTAATCTGCTCCCCCTTGATTGGTTTGCCGGTTCCCATATGTTTGACCAAAATTTGAGTTGGATGTTGAATATGAGTACTGGGGGCTGGTGTTGATCGAGTTGGACGCTGATATTGCTCCTCCTCAGATGGTTTCTTCACTTCTGATGGTTTCTCCCCCTCAGCGTCCGACGGAGAAGAAACACCACGAACAATTGGAAACATCGGCAATTTTTGTTGCTAACCCACCGATTTTGGAGGACTACCCACCGAAATTTCGGTGGTCTGGTCGGTGAGAAAAGAAAATAATTTTTTTTGTTGCTAACCCACCGATTTTGGAGGACTACCCACCGAAATTTCGGTGGTGTGTGGGAGGGTCGGTAATTTTTTTTTTGCTAACCTACCGATTTTGGAGGACTACCCACCGAAATTTCGATGGTGTGGTCGGTGGGAGGGTCAGTGAGATTTTTTTTTCACCGGATTTTTAACATATCAGCCGAAAATTTGCAAGAGTTGGACAAAAAATCGGTGGAATCCTTGGAGAGTTTGGAGGAAATCTTCTAAGGCATCTTTAGAAGAGTTTGGAGGAATTCTTCTAAGACATCTTTAGAAAATCTTCAAAGTGAAGAAAAGATTGGAATTCCATCTTCCAATTTTTTGATGACCCAAGAAAGATTGAGTTTGGAGGATTTTAAGAGGGGAGGTTTTGAGGAGGAATGGTTTGAGGAGAGCATCTTTGGAGAAGTTTGTAGTAGGAGGGTTTTGTGGAAAAGGAAAGTTGGGTTGCTGACCAAGAGTGAAATTTGGTGATGTAGGAGGATCACCATTATGAAAGAGAATATCTTGAGAAAATGGCACATAGGAAGTTGGTTCTGGTGAGAGGAAGGGTTTCGGTGAGATTGAGCGTCTCACCGATGTGAATGATTTCGGAGGGGTGTGTTCACCAAAATTTCGGTGAGATTATTCACCGATGATTTTTTTTGAGGCAGATCAGTAGATGGGAGAATCATGCTGATCAGAAATGGGATTTGGAGAAATAGATAGTCTATCAGTTTTGAGATGAAGGAACATGAGTGAAGGAAACTGAGGAAATTGGTTGGTAGAGGTTGTAAGAGAGGAGAGGGAGTTGGATGATGAGATGATAAAGAAATGAGGTTGGGGTAATGTATTTAGTGGGATGGATGAGAAAAGGTAAGTTGAGAGGTATGGTGGGAAATGTAATGATGTCGGCAGAGAAGAGGTTGGCACTAGTGAGTGTGCCAAAGGGAAGGATTTTCAATACAAGAGGAGATCCAAAAGTTCACCCTTTGACACTTAGATTTCTTATGAACTTGATGATTTCTTCAATTGTCTCACTTTTATACTGGTCCACATAGATCCATCTATTTAGCTTAGAACCTGCAATCACAAAGAATTTATTTCCTAGGTACCCATTTGGTAGTGGGTCCTTTTAGGTTAGACGTTGAAGAGAAAGAATTGGTATCACTCAGGTCAATTTTTCCTTTTGGACAGTATTTGGTAAAATGAAAAATATCACCATAGATATAACATTTTATATAAAGAAATGCCTTTTTAGAACCTTGACATTTTTCCTTATTTTTGCCTTTTATGGTTATCTTCAAAGATTTTGATGAAGTAACAAAGAGTTGGGGTGCAGGGCCTAAGATTCCTTTTTCATAATTTGGGAGGAAAGAAATCTTATCTTTTGAATTGGATATTTTGATGTTCACTGACAGGGGAACAAAATCGGTGGAAGAAGCCACAAAATTATTTTTGGAAAAATCTGAGGATTTTCTTTTTAAGAAAAGGTCGGCAGACAAAGACTTGCCTTTTTCAGATGTAAAGAATTTTGTTAGAGTTGGAAAATTTTCTTTTGAGAATTTTAGAAGGCATGGGTTCAGAGGAGGATGCTTCATCTAAAGTCAAGATTTTTAGAAAGTCATGGATAGGTTTGGAAGAGTCATTGGAATCTTGAGCTTCTTCATTTGGAAAAGAAATGTGATCTTTTGCTTTTTACAAACATGCCAAATTTTAAAGCTTCATACAAGTCACCAGAATTCATGGACACAGATCCAATGGAACTAGAATCGGAGGTTTCACAAAAAGTAGGTGAAGCACATGAGGTGGGAGCATGAGATTTTGAAGATTGATCAATTTCCATTTTTCCAAAGCCTAAACTAGTTTTGTCATCACAAGAAATCTGATCTTGAAAAATCTTTTCTAGATTTTTGGAAGAGCTGGTCCATTTCTCACAATTTCTTGCTCCTTTTGAAAACGTTTAAATATTTTGTTTTTCTCCTTGGCAAGAATAAAGTTGATGGATTTTAGATCTTCAAGCTCAGTCTTAACTTTTTCAAAGTGTTCCAGTTGGGAAAGACATATTTGAAGTTGAGAAGAGAGAGATTTAACTTGAGTATTTGCCTTTTTCTTAGCATTTTTAGCATCATAGAGATCAATGGTTAAAGAATCAAATGCTTCAATCTTTTCAGCATCAGAAAGAGATAGAAATGGATGTACCTGTGATGAGGAGGAGAAGCACTTAGCTGATATAATGGCAGTTGAAGGGGTGTGGCCTTCTGGATCATCCATGTCATTTATCTTGGCCATGAAGCACACATTTGAAATGTCATTCTCGCTTTCAGATGTGGGTTCATCTGCTAAGTCATGAGTTTTAGCAGGCAGACCCTTTCCTTTTCTGACAAGTCTTTCATTTCTTTCCTTTTCTCTCTTGTATTTTTCTTTGTATCTTTCAGCCCGGTCAGAATTTGCAGAAGAGAGAGGTTGGCCGAATTTTTGGGAAGATCTTACAGATTTTGAGGAAAATCGGTTTGAGGAAGAAGTTATGGGTCTTTCAAAATGTTTATTTCTGCACTCAGAGGCAAAATGGCCCCTTTTACCACAGTTAAAACATTCCTCATTAGTTTTGTCCAAAGAGGAGTGTTTGGAGAGAGAAGAGAAAGATTTTCTACTAAACTTAGATTTTCCAGAAGAGGGGTGAGATTTAGATTTAGAATACCCATCCAACATGGCCATTTCATCTGATAATTTGTCAACTGAAGTTTCCTCACATTCATCCTCAGCATCACTAAGATATGTCTCCGAATGGTCATTAGGATCTTCTTGACTATCATGGTCAGAGTCAGATGGGTAGGTGATTTTTGGAATACACTTAGTTCTTTTGGAAGAGTCACTTAGGAGAGCTCTTTATATATGTGATGACAGACTTCCTTTGCAGCTTAGTCTGCTCATAGTTGAAGAGAGTTCCATACAGAGAAGTGAGAGACATATGATCAAGATCCTTGGTTGTCTTTATACAAGTACAAATGTTTTCCCAAAAATCAGGAAGACAGTCCATAAAGTTGCACATGACTTCCTCATTGTCATACACTCTACCTAACAGCTTTAAGTCATTAACAAGACTGTTAAAGCGGTTATAGTAGTTGAAAAGAGATTCTACTTTCTCATAAGAAAAGAGTTCATATTTTCTAACAAGAGCAATCTTTCTGCTCTTTTTAACTTCATTTGTACCTTCATACAAAACACACAGAGTGGATCACATCTCTTTGGCAGTAAAGAAATTTACTAGAGAGTGGTACACTTCATCAGGAAGAGAGAGAACAATGATAGTTCTGACTTTAGAATCAAGAGACACAAGACATTTTTCTTCATCAATATATTTCTTGGGATTCTTAAGAATGTAACGACCAGTAGCAGCAAATTTTTCTTCATCATCAGAATCATCTTTGTCAACAACTTCCTTACCGGATTTTTTAGTTTCATAGCGAGACCAGACTCTAGGGACTATGGGTTCCTCACTGAGAATAGTTGGATATCTACTATCCACTCCTTCCATGAAAAGCATCATCCGGCTTTTCCACAGAGAAAAGTTGTTGGGGTTAAACTTGGGAGGTTTGGCTATAGAGCCATTTTCCTAAAAAGTGTTTTGAGAGAAAGCTTCATTGTTGGAGGAAGAAACAGCCATTGCAGATCAAGTTTATTGAAATTAAACTTTCTGCTATGATACCACTTGTTAGTCCCAGATGGCTAATAAGAACAAGAACAAGTATTGTAGAAAGGGGGGGGGGGGGGGATACAATACACAATTTTTTCACTTTAATTAATTCTTTTATTGAAAATATTCAAATCAAGAATTACATATAGAACAATTAGATTGTTGCGGAAAGAACAAATAAAATCTATTCTAACAATCTTCACAAAGTAATACTGAAAACTAAACAACTTCTAAAACACAAAGATTGAAAGCTATAAAGTTCAAGGAGAGAAAGGAGCAGAGTGTCTTGAGCACAGAGTAATCTTCAAGAGTTGTCATCTGCATGGAGAAGTCTTCATCTTTATATAGTGCCATGATTATTTGATGCATGGGACACTTGTCACTTTGTCATTTGAAGGATAGGTTTGACTCTCAAAAGTTGATGTGTCTTTTCCTATGATGCTAGAAACGTTTGATGGTGACAATATCTAAGAATGGAAAAAAGGACAAATGAACATTTTTCTTCCATACCCAGACATTTCTTCTTTGATGAGAAATCCTTTTAGCAAAGACACAAGGGATGATCCTCCTATTTGAGGATCCCACCGATTTGTCATGGACAAAGTAGGTGAGAGTCTTCTTAGGAACGAGTCATGGGAGAATCCTCCAATTTTGAGGATCCCACCGATTTTCATGGGGACAATCGGTGGAATAGCCAAAGTTATCTCTTATGATGAAGATCTTCTTGGCAAGGAGATAAGGGTGGAAATCTCCCGTTTGAGGATCTCACCGATTTTCATGCAGACAATCGGTGAGACAACTTAGTCTGGGTTGAGAAGTCCATCTTCAATCCGCATTGGTAGATTTACGTCTTCTTGATTTTGGCTGATCTTTGACTTCACCGAACTTTGACAGTATGACTAAACTATTACAAAGAACCTAAAATTTCTCTAACTATAAAAGATGTTTTTCAAGGAATATAAAGAGATCAGGAGGTCATCTTCAAATCTTTGATGACCCAACAAAAACCATGAATTTTGGTATATTTTTAAATTTTAATTTTTTTTGTTAAAGTCACTTTTTTAATTATATAAGTTTTATTCAAAAAAAAATATTAAACCACCCAATGAAAACATGACACATGTCAATTTAAATATAAAAATAAAGCCCCAATCCTCCTATCTTGGTTTACTCGTGAGCCAAATTGAAAGAAATTGTTTAATTTACTTTCTTTTTTAATTTTTTTTTCATAAAATGTTTTTTCTTATTCACAATCTCATTTTTTAGATCACCAATGCACATGGTCTTAGAAACCATAATCGTACGAACCATCGGGCCAGGCCCCTTTTGGCCATATATATATATTGTGGAAAGTTGGACACCTATTTTGACAGTCACATACAAAGTCCGGGCTTCTTTTTGTTTGGGTTTATTCTAAATATAAGCCCAATTTTTTTTGCTTAATGAAAATAGGCTTTGGAAGGCCCAGGACGTCCGTAGGTTATCGAAGCCAGGTCCTTGTGCATCTTTAGGTTTTTTTTTGAAAGGGTATCCGAGGACATTGCCTCGACTAATCCCGCCAAGGTGAGGCAATTGCCCCAGCTGCTAAAGCGTGCAACCCTGAGTTAATCCTCAGTGACCACAAGTTGGAAGAATCTGGATTCGAACTTGGGGTAGATCCCCCACAAGCCTTAACCAGTACGCCACAAGCCTTAACACGTACTATTATTATGTTATACACTATATTACTAGGTGAGGTTTTCTTGCTTGATTCTAGATAATGTTTTTTGATCGATGTACAACGTGGTTATGGTATGAAGAGATGGTGTTTTGAGTTTGATCATAGTCAAATTGTCTAAGGATAATACAATTTTATATATTGGAAGCAACATATCTTTGTATTAGGAAAAAATGTTGAGGAGGTAAATGTTTGACAAAGAGAAAAAACATGTACTCTTATCTGATTTACTTAGTTACCAAACCGAATAATTTGGAACCGGTTAAAGCAATCTCATTCTGTTCAATTATGATAGTTCAAGGAAATTTTGGCTTTTGGGTGACTCGTTGGGATAATCGAATAACACTAAAACCGTTTTTTTATTGTGTGGTTGATGCAGTAGGGGCGGCTTTTTGGGATAGTCGAGGAAGTAGCTTTTGGACAATCTTAACCACGTGAGATTTACTGGGTTTGCTTGATTTGATTTGTTTTAAATGCAATGCAAATTTTATTTGATTCTTAAACCTTATCATTATACATTCAATTGTTGTGTTGTTTTGTTTACAAGTGTTGATTGAAACCAAATTGTTTGAATATAAATGGGTATTATTTCATAGACATTGGTCCATTTGAGTGATGGGCCATCCATATCTATGTGCTAAACATTCAATCCCAATCCATGAGTTGTGACTACACATAATAATAATATGCACATTACATTACATTCCATCCATCTTCAAACAAACAAAAAATGACACTAGCTTTTCAACCACTTCATTTGGACACAACCATTTATATATGTATGTACTTTCTATTTATTTTTGTAAAAGGGTTTGTAACCGCAAGCAATCCATACTGTTCTGTTTCATCTGAAAAATATCATGTAAGAGACAAATCAGGTATATAGTGATATGTTAGATGGCTGTTTTAAGAGCGAAGTAGATGAGAGTAGCATGAGCGAGAAATCAAGTGACGATGAACTGCAATTTTGTATGTTTACTATCACGGTAATTGCAAAAATCATTCTTATGAAATATGGAGGAATTTCTAACCATTTTGAGTCAAAAACTAAACCAGATAAATTAGGTATATTCTATAGAAGTCACATTCTTTCCATTCCAGAGAATGGAGAGGTTTTTAACCTCTTAGAGCATCTCCAACAAATTCTTCAAAATTTCTCCAAAATGGAGAACCAAAAGTCAAAATCCCTAAAAAGAATTACATTCATCTCCAACAGATTCCTCATTTTAGAGAAAAAAACATTGATTATAATATTAAAATATTTCATTCATCTATTAAAATATTATTTCTCTCTCTATATATTATTTTTCAAAAATTTCTATTGGTGCTCTCACTTTGTAATCATTTTTTGGGTTAACTCCATATTTGGAGAAAAACTCCTTCTCTCTCCTACTTTCTTCATTTTGGAGATAGTTTTGAGGAAACTGTTGGAGCAAAAAAACAACCCAAAATCCTTATATTCTCCATTTTCTCCAAATTGAGGAAGCTGTTGGAGATGCTCTAAATAATTAAAAGTATCAAGATATTTTGGGTACAAAATCTTAAATGAGATTTTAGTTAAATCAATGACCTTTTAATGGGTATGAAATCATTTTTATTTTAATAAACAAGAGGCCATAAATTTAAATTTAATCCCATTTAAAGTTATATACATGAATGAGAATGGCTCCTTAACAATCATAGTTCCTAGTTTCCTACAAGTTAAAAAAAAACAAAAACAAAAACAAAAAGTAGAAGATATCATAGAGGATACAAAAACCATTAAGGCCTTCCGTAGCGGAGGCGGGATGGGTTCGGGGTTGGGTTCGGGGTCAGCGGGGATGGGCTACGGGGAAAGCGGGGTTGGCGGGGCGGGGATGGGTTCGGGGTTGGGATCCCGGATCATCCCGAAGGTTTTTAAAAAAAAAATTTTTTAATTAAATTTTTAAAAATATAACCGTTGAACGGCTCTATTACTAAAAAAAAAATTTATTTTTCTCAATTTAATCCCACTATATATTTAACCCTCAACCTCTTATTTCTCACACCTCTCAACCTCTTATTTCTCACACCTCTCAACCTCTTATTTTTCACACCTCTCAAATTCTCTCAACCTCTTATTTCTCACACCTCTCAAACTCTCTCAAACACTCTTCCATTCTCTATATTTTAAACAATATGGATTCGCCACAACCCGGTTCACCAACCGCATCATCATCATCCGTAGACACCGACGAGTTGTTGAATCTACAAAGGGAAATTTTTCGACATACTGCACAATCGCTGTATGGTAGCACCGCCTCATCGTCAACAAGAGAGAGGGCCGCAAACATTGAAAGAGGTCGAGTAACTGCAAACGAGCGGCTTATGCGGGACTACTTTGGCGTCAACCCGATTTATACACCGGATATGTTTAGGCGGCGGTTCAGGATGAGCAGACAACTATTCGAACGAATAGTTGAAGATTTAGAAGTAGGGTATCCGTATTTTAGACTTCGGTTTGACGGGTTAGGCAAACAAGGTTTTTCTCCGATACAAAAGTGTACTTCCGCTATTCGGCAATTGGCGTATGGAGTAGCTGCTGACGCACTTGACGAGTACATCCGTATGGGAGAGAAAACGTCACGAGATTGTCTGTACAAATTCTGCACAGGTATTATTGAACTGTATGGTCAAAAATATTTACGCAAGCCTACTTTTATTGATATTCAGAAGTTGTACGCCGCGCATGAAGCTAAACACGGATTTCCCGGCATGCTCGGCAGCATAGACTGTACTCATTGGGCGTGTGCAAATTGTCCGAATGCATGGCGAGGTCAATTCATGAGAGGTGATCATGAGCACCCGACAATCATGCTAGAAGCAGTGGCCTCTCATGATCTATGGATCTGGCACGCATACTTTGGTGTTGTCGGTTCCAACAACGACATCAATGTTCTCAATCAGTCGCCCATCTTCAACGATGTATATGATGGAAAAGCACCCGAGTGCCCTTTTGAGGTGAATGGAGCCACCTACAAGCACGGATATTATCTAACGGATGGGATATATCCGGAATGGGCTACTTTCGTAAAATCATTTACGTGCCCACAAGACCTTAAACGACAAAAGTTCAAGTCCGCGCAAGAATCCGCACGTAAAGATGTTGAACGAGCTTTTGGCGTGCTTAAACAACGTTGACATATACTTCATAACCCGGCACGCGGATGGGAACCGAAAATATTGAGAAACATTATGTACGCTTGTGTCATATTACACAATATGATACTCGAAGACGAAAACCATGCTATTTGTGGTGACGTGGAAAACGACTTTTTCACGAATGATATCGAAAGCCAAATCAGTGAGACACAACGCGCGACAAATGTTCAAGAAGTCATAAACCGGGACACTCATAATAAACTTCGGTCGGATTTGGTCGAACATATTTGGCGTATCCAAGTTCCCAACAATGACGACGAGTAGATTTTTAAATTTATTTTGTAATTTTTATTTTTAATGAATGATATGAATTTTAATTTTTATTATTTATCTTATTTTTATTTCTTAAAAAATATATAAATATTTTTATTTTGTTAAATAATTAAATGTATAAATAAAAGAATTAAAATAAATGAGGTGGCAAAAGGGTTTGAGGGAATGGGGTACGGGTGTTTAGGGATCGTTAGGGATCGATTGAGGGATGGAAGAAAAGCTGATGTGGCGCTGATGTGGAGTGAAATCTTTGAAAGATGCTGTCCATGGGGTACTGATCTACTAATAGAGTACTTTCATTTCAAATAAAAGTATAAACTTTTTTCTCAAAGAAAATGGCAAGACAGTTGAGTTATCAATCCATCATTTCAAATAAAAATATGATCTACTAATAGAGTACTTTCAACAAAGTTTGAATATAACTGAATAAAGTTGTTATCATATATATATATATATATATATATATATATATAGAGAGAGAGAGGCTTCGTAAAATGCAAACCTTGCATTTGTTGCACACCTTACAAACCACAGTGTGCATATGTGAACAACCAGTGTGCATATGTGAACAATGTGCATATACATATGCATACGTACAAAAATATACATATAATGAACATACATTCATATGAGATAATGCATAGATGCATATCAGATTATGTACACATTGTTCACATATGCACACTGGTTTGTAAGGAGTGCAACAAATACATGGTTTGTATTTGATTTGTATCTTATATATATATATATATATATATATATTATGTGTAAAAAATTGATAAGTCATCTCCAATTAAAAAAATAAAAGATTACATATGATTCAAATGTATATATCATTTGCTTTTAATCTTACCATCAAATACTTTATTTGTCCTAAAATAAATGTCCATATTTATATTTTAACGTGTTCAAAAATAATTATTCATTTTCAAAAGGGTCTTTTTCTCTATTAATAACATTTACTAATAAAAATATATAATCTATACTATCTTATAAAGCATATAGACTAAAAGTCTTAAAGTCTTAAAGTCTTAAATCTTTTTTTATTTAAAAAATTAATTAAAATCTTTTTCTTCCTTTATTTACGCCTACTGATTCTGCTTTACACTCCCAATTTGAAAATTTTCAAAATGCAAACGAGCTCTTCTCCTAAACCCTAATCGTCTACCGTCTAGCTCTCTCCCAAGAGATCTCCATATATCGCTCTCTTATCTCAAAATTAGGTCGGAATCAAATCTCCACGTTTTCCATTTACCTATGCGAAACCCTTTTGGCTGATTGGCGCGATTATATTGAATGTGAGTTTTAATTTCTTGATGTAATTTCTTTTTTGTTTTTCATTGATAGTTTAATTGATGAATGTGACCAAGAATTTTTAATGAATGTCCTTGATTATTTTTTGAAACAGGATGCCCAAAATGCAGTCGTTACAATGAATGGTGAGGGTTTCAAGCGTGTTCCTTTACTTCATGACATGTTCTTATTTCCCATAGTACAACCATTGATATGTGATTTTTTTAGGTTGCAACATGTATGAGCCATCTTGGCTTACTGTGTTTATGCAACTAAGTTGTTTGATGAAATGTGTGAGAGAAATTCGGGAAGCAACAAAACAAATCAATGGCTCATCTTGGTTTATTGCGTTTATGCAAATAAAGTGTTTGATGAAATGTGTGGGAGAAATTTGTGAAGCAACAAAATAAATGAATGGCTCATCAGTTTCAGCAAAAAACGAAGTCGTATTGGTAGATATCTGTGTGATGTTATGGATACAGTAATACGAATGTCGGGCCATTACAGGTTCTTAATTCTCCAAGTTTTTCCAAATCCATCGTTTTGGTTGCTATTAATTAATTATGTTTGTGGGCTTGTGTTCGTTCATAGCATATCGATACTTCCATTCTTCCAGCATGTACAATCCTTTTAGCTCTTTTGTTAAATTTCTTTGATTTTACTACTAAAATGTTTGCCCCCTTTTTACAACACATGATGTATTTATATGATATGGAAAGGGTAGGAACAGAGGTTTCAAGATCAACAACTAGGTGAAAATTTCGATTCTTCTTGTAATTTTCTTAAATCCCGTTGTAACAACCCATATTCCATATATAAAAATAACATATATTTCATAACATAATTTCATCAAAAGTACATCATATTTCATATTCGGTCACATAGTCTTGCTAAACATGATAAGTAAATCAGTACAAACTTTTTCACTAAATAATTCATATTATGACTAACACAGAGTCATAAGTACAAAAACACATCTAAATCTTCATAACAAAAGTCTTCACACAGCTATCCATCCATTACTCTATTCATTTGCTCTTACCCGATCTATCACCTGGAATACATATTTTAAAACAAAAATGAGGGTTAGACCTTGAGGTCTAGTGAGAAATCCTCGTTAGTTAAAGAAAACATTTGCACAACATCATACACATAATTCACATAAGAATACCAACTATGACTCATGCATCATGTATCTTTCCATCTCTTTCTCTTTCTCTTTCTCTTGGCCATATTAATTGGTAGCAAACCAATTAATTATTTTACACCGCTGTACTAAATACAGCCAACACCACTGTCCCTCTGTACAGCCAACTTTCACCGGTCCTAAGCCCGGCCAACTAGCACCCATGCAATGTAATACTCATATAAACACCATATGCACAATATTACACTCATTCACATATATGTATTCCATTTGAAAACATTTTTTAAATAAAAACTCACCTCGATTGGTTATCGAATTTCCTTCTAAGCTTTTCTCGAGAAATCCAATCTTTCATTCAAAGTTTACAGAATCTGGAACAATTCAAATACAAGTATTTCTTAAAGACTAAGAAACTTAAATAACCCAAAATCCTCGGTTGATATCGCAACCAACTGTTGAGACATGACACTATTCAATGTCGCAACCAACTGTTGAGACATGACACTATTCAATGTCGCAACCAACTGTTGAGACATGACACTATTCAATGTCGCAACCAACTGTTGAGACATGACACTATTCAATGTCGCAACCAAATGTTGAGACATGACACTATTCAATGTCGCAACCAACTGTGTTCATACAAGTCTCAACTAACTGAAAAACGTAAAAACCCAGAAATCTCTAGTTTTAAGCCATGAATGTTTCTATAAACTTGCAGATATGTTTAAGACCATAATTAACAACTACCCATAAACTTATTTTTCCAAAACATCCATATTTCATCAAAACCCATTTATAACTTATTTAGCAAACTTATAAACATAAAGAGGAAAGATTATATAAGATTGTTACCTTTGTTCTCTTGAATTGAATCCTACAAACCCAGCTGAAGTAATTCCCTCTTCTTCTTCTTCTTCTTCTTTAATTTGCTTTCTCTCAATTCTCTCTCTTTTCTCTCTTAGCCGTGAACAAACCAACATACACACACACTTTAGCTTTTTGTTGTCTAACAAGAAGGACACCTCCTTCTAAAATGAAATGAAAGAGGCGGTGATGGTGATGAGTCATTCACCAAAAATCCAAACAAACCCTCACACTTCTATTAAATGACAACTTTAATCCCTCAACTTATAAATCAAATTAAAACTTACCCCTTAACTTCTAACTCCATAAAACTAATCCCAAACTTACCTTAAAACTAAAATTATAAAATTAAATAAACCAACAATATTTCCGGTTATTACAACATCTCCCCCTTAAAAGAATTCCGTCCCGGAATTCATTCAAGCAATAAACGAGGGAAATTAGTTACCATAAATTGCTTTCAAACTCATACAACACATCGTTCGCAATTTACTCAATTAATCCATCCCACAAAGTCGATCCAAATCTTATAATAACCATGATCGAAATTTTCTGCCGAATCACCTAATAATCAAACCCCACAAAGGTTCAAAATAACTCGATAGTTCACTTTTATCACAAAAAGAAATAACTTATACTCACATGAAACTAATCCAATGACACCACATTTCTGTTTACTCGGAACATTTACCATGCTAATACTACTTTTAACTCCATCAGCCTTTCACGACAAACGTCGTGTTCTACACTTTTACAATACTAACTCGAAAACATAAACACACACTTTCCATATAAAACTTGCTTAGCAATTACAATCTATTTCTTATACTCTTCCATGAAATAAAATTATACTCAACAAAATCATTTTATATCACAGATAAGTTTCTTAATTTTATTAAACCTGCATACCTCATTTTACCATTCTCATTTCTCATGCTAGCGTAGCATAATCACGATAATCACATATCAATACTTAATTACACTTGACACTAAATCATTCATCAAAATCCTATCCACACATGCAAGACCAAGTCTAATCAAACGGTTCCACTAAAAGTTACAATAACAATCCAACACTCCAAAAATAACGACACTCTACTCTCCCATAAATCACAGAATCAACTTGAAGTATCACCTTAACCCACAGTTAAACTTTTCTCCATAGACTATACACAACTCTATCGTCGCTTCTCTAACCCAAAATACGTCTAAGACAGACAACACTTTATTGCATGAATTATACCGATCACGAACCATAGATAACAATTGATTCCCACACTTGCCACAACATCACTCTCACACTACTACCATTTCCTATACAATGGTCCTTCACCCTGAGCATTACATTCGACTACTTTCTTCCAGTCTCTTCTCAACATAAAACATGTTTCCCCAAGGACAACTCACTAGAAGGTGCTCACCCACGAGCTAGCTTTCTTTCACTTTCAAACCAACCGCATACACCCAATTTCAACGATTACCATACTTCACCAACAATTTCACCACACTTCATACCAGGAACTTAACCGAGTTAATCCGAAATCACACTCAATGCTCGAAACAACCACACTCTTTTCATTTCTTAAATGGTAATACTCCACTCCTTAGCTAACCATCTACTGCCACTCCCTTCTCTTATTCTCGAATAACAATACTACGCACCACTTAGACATCCATGCCTCTCCACACATACTTTTGTCACATCTTAACAACTTATAAACAAAATCCCGAGCAGAGGTTTCCACTTACACCCACCACATATCATCACTAATCCATCACTTAACCTTACAAAAATCCATTACTACCACACCTTGCACGCTCACTAATTATAAACTGCCACCATCTTATCCACATCACCCCACACCTTTAAACAATACCCTTTTAGATAGTGTCAACAATCACAATAAGTATATTCTACACAACACACTAAACCGTCGCCTTCATGACCAGGTCAAGACTTCACACACTACCGTTACTCTCCACACATAATCCTCACGTTCCACACGCTACTATTATTCTTTACACTCAGGTCATCAAACTTCACATACTAACAAAATCAGAACAACAGTAATTAAGCACACCCATCACACTTCCTAACAGAACACACTTCATCCAAAGCTTCATAACACAAGACTTTTCATAGTGTAAAATCAAAATTTCAACCTATCCAGTACCCAGACCCATCGCCGATAATATTACATTAAGTAACGTAACGCTACTTATTACCATTCCACCACAAGGATTCACTTTGACCCTTTCAAATCTTTACCGTAAATAAAACCATTCTTACATAACCAAGCAATAGTTCAAACTACAATCATACCGACATTCCGAATTCAAAAGCTCGACTCCACATAAGGGTATTGCACAGTGGTCTCAACTTTTCATCACCTTATTAAGCCAGGTACGACATTCACCTTACAAAGCCAGGCACGACATTCATAATTGTTCTCCACTGTGCAACCCGACTCCACGCATAGTAACAACATCACAACAACATGTAATCAACAATTACATAGAAATGAACATATAAACAACTCGCATGCTTTAATAAACATTTTTCACATCACGTAATATAAAACCTTTCAAATAATTTAATCTGGTCAACATGCTCGTAACCATAATCAGTTATGAAAACCTTTCGTAAAACCTTTCATTCACACAAAGAAGGTAAGGGAACTCATCTTAGCCTTAGCATTTCGACACACGCTCCGGGATACACTTTAGTTCAAACCGAACATCTAAATTGGCGCTACCAAAATGGTGTTAAACTATTTAATTACATCCTCAAAACATTCCTAAATCAGTTCTAAGGCTCATAAATCGATATTTTTGATACCATAAACATTAAGAACCAATAACCAACATTTTAAACAACATAAAACCCATTTCCATCTAATGATTCATCACTTTTTAACTCCAAAACTCCAAAACTCAAAAACTCAATCCATGGAAAAATAAAAATTATCAAGCAATCATGATGAAGCTTCTTACTGATTTGATCAAACTTTATAAGGAATCAATCCTAAAATCATTTGCCTTCTTTCTTATGGATTAAAACTCATCCAACAAATGGGATTATCAAATCCCCAACCATAAACTTGCCTAATCAAAAAGAAAAGAAGAAGAAATCAAACTTTGAAGAAGATGACTCAAACCATGCTGCAACTCTTTCTTTACACTTCCAATTGAATTTGCTAACTGTTGGGTCACCAAGGATTTGAAATTGACTCACCGATGTTTTCCCTAAAACTCCTACTTAGAATATTTTAGTTTGGTTCTCTGAATGACTTGTACAAAATATCAAATGTTCGGTGAAGTCGAAGATCAACCGAAACCAAGCTTGAAGACTCTCTACTTGTGGAAAATAGAAGACTCTCGGCAACATACAAACAAGTCATCACCACCGAATTGCCTGGACAATTTCGGTGGCCAAGTTCTCCACCGAATTATCTGGACAATTTCGGTGGCCTTCTTCACCACCGAAATGTTCTCACAATTTCGGTGGTCGCTCTCTCTCTCCACCGAAGATCCCTTAATTTCGGTGGAAACTCCCTCGGTGCTAAAGTCTTGAAGGGAAGATCATTTATTATGGGACATAATCCTCTAGCAGGTAAAAGTGACAGTTTGTCTCTTTATCCATTATCAGTTAAAGTCCTTTTCCTCTGCATGAGCTCTACTGTCTGCACCTGTAAAAAGTGACAAGGACTTCTCAACTCTCCAGAAGTCAACATCCTCAGCAAGTTGGAAGATGACAAGTGTCCCAAGCATTTAATGCTTGTGCACTCCTTGCCACTATAAAAGGAAGAAGACCTCCTCATGCAATCTCACGCTTTCTGGAATTCTCTGAGTGCAAGTTCTTCATATTGCTTGATAACCTTATAGCTCTGTTCTAAGTGTTCTGAGTTGTTTTGTTAGTATACTTTGTGTAAGACTGTTAGAATAGTTTATCTGTTCTTTTCCGCAACAGTCTTAAGTTTCTTTGTGTAATTCTTGTTGAAAGTTTTTCAATAAAAAGAATTAAAATTGTGAAAATTTTGAGTATTGTATTCAACCCCCCCTTCTACAATACTTGCTTAGCCATCTGGGACTAACAAGTGGTATCAGAGCAGAAAGTTTAATTCCATAAACTTGATCTGCAATGGCTGCCTCTTCTTCTTCTACTGTTGAAAACTCTCTTCAAAATAACTTTTCTGAAAATGGGTCCATTTCAAAACCTCCTAAGTTTAATGCTAAAAACTTCTCTTTGTGGAAAAGCCGCATGATGCTGTTCATGGAAGGAGTGGATACTAGATATCCAACCATTCTCAAAGAGGGACCCATTATCCCCAGAGTTTGGGCTCGCTATGAAACGCAGAGGCCTGGTAAAGAGACTGTTGAAAAAGAAATCTCTAGTGATTCTGATGAGGAAAAATCCAGTGCTACTGGTCGTTATATTCTAAAAAACCCTAAAAAGTATACTGATGAGGAAAAACGTTTGGTCACTCTTGACTCCAAAGTAAGAGCTATTATTGCACTCTCTCTTCCTGATGAGGTCTACCACTCTTTGGTGAACTTTGAAACTGCCAAAGAGATGTGGACCACTCTATGTGTTCTGTACGAAGGTACAGAGGAAGTTAAGAAGTGTAAAAAGATTGGTCTTATCAGAAAGTACGAACTCTTTACGTTTGAAAAAGGAGAATCTCTTCCCAGCTTCTATAACCGTTTTAACTCTCTTCTAAATGATCTTAAGTTATTGGGCAGAGTCTATGATAATGAGGAAGTCTTGTGCAAGTTCATGGATTGTCTCCCAGAATTTTGGGAAAATATATGTACTTGCATCAAAACTACCAAGGACCTTGAGTTCATGCCCTTAACTGTTCTGTATGGTACTCTCTTCAATTTTGAGCAAACCAAGCTTCAAAGGAAATCTTTCATCAAAGAAATAAAGAGCTCTTCCATAGCTCTTATCAGTGAAAATTCCAAGAATTCTCAAAACCTCCCTAGAATCACCTATCCTTCATCTGACTCTGATAATGACATCCACTCTAATTCTACCCACCAAACGGAGGCATATCTAAGTGATGCTGATGATGAAGGTGAGGATATTATGGTTGAACAATTGTCAGATGAAATGGCAATGATGGCTGGTTCTAAAAATAAATTTCGTCCTGTCAACAAGTCCAGAAGTTTTAGAAAAATCTCATCTTTTAAGACTTCTTTTGATAAGTCTAATGAGGAGTGTTTTAATTGTGGCAAGAAAGGACATTTTGCATCTGAGTATAGGAGTAAGCGTATCTCCAAATCTAGAAACCCACCTTCTGAGAGTCTCTCCTCAAAAAGGGAAAAATCCAAAAATATGCCCTTCAAATCAACCTTTCCCAAAAAGGAGTCCCATTCCTCCTTCTTAAATCATCAGGAGCGTGCTGAGAAATATAAAGCCAAGTACAAGAAAGAGAAGGAAAGGAGTGAAGGTCTGGAAAGAAAAGGGAAGGGTCTTATGGCAGAAACTCACGATTGGGATGATGAAGATACCTCCGACAGCGACTCTCAAAATAGGTGTTTCATGGCTATCTCTGAAGAAATGGAAGTTTCTGAAAAGGCTACCTCTCCAATGGCTCTTGTTTCGACTGAGTGCTCGACAGCTTATGCTCAGGTACATCCTTTTAATAATATGTCAGATAAAGAAAAGATTGATGCCTATGAATCCTTAACTCAAGATTTTTATTCTGTTAAAGATAGCAAGAATAGAAAATCTGCTCAAGTGAAAGAGCTCAAATCTGAACTTGAAATTTGCATGTCTAAGCTTAAAAGGTTTGAGGAAATAAAAAATGAGCTTGAGGACTTGAAAACAATAAATCATGTGATCTCTAAAGAAAAGAACTCCCTTTTTAAGAAACTTAAAAGAGAGCAAGAGGTTGTGAGAAAATGGACTGATTCTTCAAAAAATCTTGAACAACTCTTTCAAAGTCAAGTAAGTGGAAATAGTAAAATCGGTCTAGGATTTGGCAAAGTTTATTCTGAAACTTCTTCCCATGCACTTCTTCCCTCTTCAAGTGTGTGGGATGATGCCTCTGATTCAAGTTCTTGTGATTCCATATCCTTAAACTCTTTAGATCTGTGTGAAGCTCTAAAATATGGAATGTTCATTAAAGCAAAAGAGGCATCCTCAAATCAACCTTCTGAAAACCCTGACTCAGATGAAGTTTCAAAACTCACCCTTGATCTCTCAAAAGGTTTGAACATTGATGAAGTCTCATCCTCTAACTCCTCACAAGTCACCCTGTTGAAAAGATCTAAGTCCACCGATGTCAACACCGATGATCCTCCCATTCCTCTCCTTGAAGTGTTAAAATCTATTCACATTGATGAGTATTCTGAACCAAATCCCTCAAAGATTCCCAAAAGAGAAACTCAACTTCACACAAAAGGTTGTTTAGCTTCTGACAAAGGGAAATCGGTGGCTGTCTCTGTGGCCGATTTCCACCCCAAAAGTTTCTCTTCAAAGAATTCTCATGGTAACTCTTCCTTTCTTCAAATTCCAAGATCAGTGCTTTTGAAAAGATCAAAACCCACCGAATCCTCCACCTCTCCAACTCACAACACTGTCAAAGGAATTCTTGGGTCCAAACCTCCTGCTTTGTTCTCTTATAACAAAGTCTTAAAAACCAATGCTAAAAGCCAAAATAGGAAAAGTGTTCACAATGTTAAAAAGGTCTTTATCTATAGAAAATGCTATAACTGTGGTGACACTTTTCACATGGCTAAGGACTGTCCCAAGGAAAGAATCGAAAGAACCAAACCTAAGGACCCCTCGTCTTCTTCTAATCCTAAAGGACCCATTACAAAATGGGTACCAAAGAACTAATCTGTGTGCATGCAGGTTTCTGAGCACCATCAAATATGGTATCTGGATAGTGGGTGCTCACGCCACATGACGGGAAACAAATCTCTTCTCATCAACTATGTGTCTGGAAAGGGTCCATCTGTCACTTTTGGTGATAACTCAAAAGGCTACACCAAAGGCTATGGAACTCTCACAAATGGATCAGTCACTTTCAATAAAGTGGCATTTGTTGAAGGCCTCATGCATAATCTTCTCAGTATTAGTCAACTGTGTGATATTGGATATAAAGTTTGTTGGTGCAAGTGTACCACATCTCTATATATTTATATATATTTATTTTGATGATTACAAACACACCGTATTATTGTTTATCTAACAATCCTATCCAAGTGTACAGTTCTTGAAGAACACGAAGATTTTATCTGAAGAGTTCAAGACGGAAGATTTACGTTGTCATTAGTGTTTATAATTTATAATGATAAACACCCTAAAATAATATACCACTTGGATATTTCTAAAAACCATAAATGATTTTAATTAAATAAGATTTTTTATTGAGAAGATCCAGCAAGATTGGTTGCGTCCTGGAAGGTGGCTATTCTGACGCCGGTATACCGTGGAGAATACCCGGTATACCGCGGGTACATACGGCCGGTATACCGCGGGTGTTCAGTCGGTATACCGCGGCAGGCTCCGTGTGCATCTCTGATTGGTTGCATGTACTTTTTCTGACGGCGGTATACCGCGAGTCCTAGCCGGTATACCGCGGGTACGTTTTTCCAGAAGTCAACTTTGCATGTAGCCGTTGGTATGTCAGTGTCCTTTGTACTGCACGGTATACCGCGTGCATTTGGCGGTATACCGCGGATGCATGTTTCCGTTGGAGCTTCCTTGGTATAAATGAAGCATGCTGGTGATGAAGAACTGCAGACCAGACCACACAACAGCAACAACAAACAGCAACTCCATCAGCTCTCTCTCATTATTTAATATATATATTTTATAAAACATTTTTTATAAAATATCCAAGTGTGAGATATTATACAAGAGTGATTACCCATTGTGAGTTATACTCCTCTTGTAAGTATTTGAATAACGGGTGTGTGATCCTGTTTATCTCATAGCAGAGGCTTGAGAAACTATTACAAATTCCTTTGTATTTGGTTTGTGTTCTACCGTAAAGAATACATTTATTGGATCGTGTCGAGAAGTGTCTCGGCTGCTGGTTTATCACAGTTGGTGGTAAATCAGTAAATCTCCGTGTCAAGTATCTCTATCCTTTATCTCTTTATTTATTCCGCTGTGCATTTTAATTATATCTGTTTATATAATTGTTGTATATTTATTATTTGTATACTCTGATTTATTTATACTGTTTCTGTACTGTATTTATTTATAAAAGATTTTTTGAAAGTAAAAGATTTTAAAATTCAACCTTACCCCCCCCTAGGTTGTCCAACATTTGGTATCAGAGCAGGGCTTTCAAAAATTATCTGTTTAAATTTTTAAAGTTATTTCTTTAATTCTTTTAAATGGCTCAACAAACTAATTTTGTGTTTTCAAAACCTCCTTTGATAGATACTGAAAAGTTTGGCATTTGGGCCGAGCTATTTGAATGTCACGTGCGTGGCAAAAATCAAAAAATTTGGGATATTATAGAAAATGGGAATTTTAGACCAACCAAAGTTGAAAATGATCTTATTGTTGATAAACCCATAAAAGATTGGACTCCCGCTGAAGAATCTCATTATTGTTTAAATTTTGAAGCTAAAAATATATTATATGCTGCTTTAACCTCTGATGAAATAGAAAGAGTTTATACTTATAAAACTGCTAATCTAATCTGGCAAAGCTTGAGCGACACTCATCGTGGAAATACTCAAGTTAAAAGCTCTAAAATAAATATTCTTGTTCATGATTATGAATTATTTGAAATGTCAAAAGATGAGTCAATCGACTCAATGTTTAAACGTTTTAACCTCATTATGACTACTTTGAAGGGATTAGGTCGTACTTATCCTAATGAGGATTATGTAAGGAAAATTCTTCGAGCACTTCCTTCGGAGTGGATGGCAAAAATCACATCCTTGGAAGACTCCCGAGATCTCGCAACTATGAAGCTCGATGATCTCATCGGCAATCTTAAAGTGCACGAAATTGCACTAAGAAGAAATCAAGTCCGGGAGCAAGTCAAAAAGAAATCCATAGCTTTAAAAGTCATTGCCTCAAAAGAAGAGGAAAAGGAAGAGGAGGAAGAAGCTAGCTCATCCGATGACGAACCCGGAAATCTTGACGATTTAGTCAAGTTGGTAAGAAAACTTTCTAAACTTTTATCTAACAGAAAGTTTGCCAAAAATGATAGGTTTCAAGAAAATGGAGACTACCGTCGTGGTGGTAAAAACCAAAGTCGCAACGTCCATAAAAGTGAAGACAAATATGACGAATCTAGCGACGATGAAAAAGCCAATAAAAAGAAAGGCTTTTGCTATGTGTGTGGTGACAAGGATCACTATGCAAGTGTGTGTCCGAATCGAGCAAAACAAATCAACACACCAAAAGCTTTAGTTGGAGGCGCGATGAGCGCAAGCATAAATGAGGCCAAAAATTTTTGTTTCATGGCCGACCATGATAATGAGGTATCTTCATCATATTCTTCTAAAAATAATTGTGATAATTATTATAGTGACGATGAAAATAATCTTGACGAATTATATAAATCATTTCATGATATGGCCGCTCTTGCAAATAGGTATAAAGATGAAATCTCTAATTTAAAAGAAACCGTATCCGCATATAAAAAGGAAATAGATGACGGTAAACAAAAATCTGCTTATGATTTAGATGTTATCACTAAATTAGAAAATAAATTAAGTGAAAAAGATATTTGTAAATCTTGTGTTATTTTAAATGATAAAATTGCATGCTTAAATAAAAAGACACATGAAGATATTTTATGTACAAAATGCGATATACTTGAAAATGATAATGCATGTTTAAAAGCTAAATGCGATTTATATGAAAAAGATAATCTGTTAGCTAATGCATTTCAAAATAGCAATGATAAAGTGCTTAAAATGCTAAATATGCCTAATCGTATAAATTGTCGTAAAGGCATTGGTTCCGATACATGTGTTGATAAATGTTCGTGTAAACCCATTAAAAGATTTTTTGCATCTCCTAAAGTTAATACGAGAAAACCTCCATATATGTCAAAAATAAAAAATATGAATTATGGAAGGAAACCGTATGCTCGTATGTATAATGATAATTTTTCTAGACCTAAAAATAATGCGAATATAAATGCTTCATTTTATGTGTATGATAAATACAATCGCAAAATTAAAATGGTTAGAAAATGGATTCCGAAAGGAATGTTTAATGTTGATAATCCCGGTGGGATGCGTTTATGGTTTTAAACCATTTATATGGTTTTGTATGTTTGTCGTGTTTGTTTTATGTCGACAACATATTTTTTTTTGCAGTTTATGTTTTATACTAACTGTTAAAAGGACCCATAAGAAAAGGGTACCACAAAAAAAAAAAAAAAAAAATTTTCTTTGCCTTTTGTAGGTGTTTCCTGGCGAGGATATAATACGTTGTTTCCTGGCGAGGATATAATACGTGGTTTCCTGACGAGGATATAATACGTGTTACCTGCCGAGGTTATAATACGTGGTTACCTGCCGAGGTTATAATACGTGGTTACCTGACGAGGTTATAATACGTGGTTACCTGCCGAGGTTATAATACGTGGTTACCTGCCGAGGTTATAATACGTGGTTACCTGCCGAGGTTATAATACGTGGTTACCTGCCGAGGTTATAATACGTGGTTACCTGCCGAGGTTATAATACGTGGTTACCTGCCGAGGTTATAATACGTGGCTACCTGACGAGGTCATAATACGTGGTGATTTTTTTTAATCACATAAAATTAACCGAAAATTGAAGCCTTAAGATCCGTTTTGGTGCAAGTGTTTCGTATTGGTTTGTATATCTTTGTCTCTATTGCTTTTTGCATTTTATTTTATCCCTCAAATTTTATAAAATCAAATTGATATCGTTATTAATTTGAGGGGGAGCGTTTTAGCTCTTTTACCCATGAGTTTATGCTACCTCAATTTTATGCATATTTTGAGGGGGAGCATCTCTCGAGGGGAAGCATACCGTCTTTCTTGACCCTTTTTGTTTCGACAAACGGGGGAGAGAAACCGCATATGCTCATGCTTAGCGGTTGTGTTTGTCATCATCAAAAAGGGGGAGATTGTTGGTGCAAGTGTACCACATCTCTATATATTTATATATATTTATTTTGATGATTACAAACACACCGTATTATTGTTTATCTAACAATCCTATCCAAGTGTACAGTTCTTGAAGAACACGAAGATTTTATCTGAAGAGTTCAAGACGGAAGATTTACGTTGTCATTAGTGTTTATAATTTATAATGATAAACACCCTAAAATAATATACCACTTGGATATTTCTAAAAACCATAAATGATTTTAATTAAATAAGATTTTTTATTGAGAAGATCCAGCAAGATTGGTTGCGTCCTGGAAGGTGGCTATTCTGACGCCGGTATACCGTGGAGAATACCCGGTATACCGCGGGTACATACGGCCGGTATACCGCGGGTGTTCAGCCGGTATACCGCGGCAGGCTCCGTGTGCATCTCTGATTGGTTGCATGTACTTTTTCTGACGGCGGTATACCGCGAGTCCTAGCCGGTATACCGCGGGTACGTTTTTCCAGAAGTCAACTTTGCATGTAGCCGTTGGTATGTCAGTGTCCTTTGTACTGCACGGTATACCGCGTGCATTTGGCGGTATACCGCGGATGCATGTTTCCGTTGGAGCTTCCTTGGTATAAATGAAGCATGCTGGTGATGAAGAACTGCAGACCAGACCACACAACAGCAACAACAAACAGCAACTCCATCAGCTCTCTCTCATTATTTAATATATATATTTTATAAAACATTTTTTATAAAATATCCAAGTGTGAGATATTATACAAGAGTGATTACCCATTGTGAGTTATACTCCTCTTGTAAGTATTTGAATAACGGGTGTGTGATCCTGTTTATCTCATAGCAGAGGCTTGAGAAACTATTACAAATTCCTTTGTATTTGGTTTGTGTTCTACCGTAAAGAATACATTTATTGGATCGTGTCGAGAAGTGTCTCGGCTGCTGGTTTATCACAGTTGGTGGTAAATCAGTAAATCTCCGTGTCAAGTATCTCTATCCTTTATCTCTTTATTTATTCCGATGTGCATTTTAATTATATCTGTTTATATAATTGTTGTATATTTATTATTTGTATACTCTGATTTATTTATACTGTTTCTGTACTGTATTTATTTATAAAAGATTTTTTGAAAGTAAAAGATTTTAAAATTCAACCTTACCCCCCCTAGGTTGTCCAACAAAGTTATCTTTGAACTTTGTATCTGTACGGTTGTGGACAAGAATTTCAATGTTATGCTATCGGGAAAAAGGATGGAAAATGTCTATGTCATTGACATGGGACTAAGCAACAATTCATCAAATGTCTGCTTTGTGTCAGATGACTCATCCAAAAGAAACTGGTTGTGGCATAAACGTCTTTCTCATCTAAACTTCAAAACTCTCCACAAAATTTCAAATATGGAGTTGGTGTCTGGCATGCCAAAGCTGAATTTTGTCAAAGAAAAGCTGTGTGATGCTTGTGAGAAAGGGAAACTCACCAAAACCTCCTTCAAGACCAAGCAATGCTCTTCCGTCACTCTTCCTCTCCAGATGCTGCACATGGACCTATGTGGACCAGTCAGCACTCCTAGTCTAGGAGGAAAAAGGTACATTCTTGTAATTGTTGATGAATTTACCAGATATACTTGGGTGTCTTTTCTCAGGTATAAAAGTGATGCGACCGAAGAAATCATCAATTTTGTCAAGAAAAAAAATGAAGTTCTGAATGGCCAACTTGTTCGGTTAGTAAGAAGTGATAATGGCACTGAATTCAGAAACAGTGCTCTTGAAGACTTCTTTACTGAGAAAGGAATTTCTCAGAACTTTTCTGCAGTCCGAACCCCACAGCAAAATGGAGTGGTGGAAAGGAAAAATAGAACTCTGTGTGAAGCTGCCAGATCTATGCTAAGTGAATCAAATCTACCTACATATTTTTGGGCTGAAGCTGTTAACACTACTTGCTTTACCCAAAATAGGTCTGTGATCACTAAAAGGCATGATAAAACCCCATATGAAGTTTTCCATGGCAGAAAACCGAATATTGGCTTTCTTCATGTGTTCGGCTGTGTGTGTTTTATTCTGAATGATCGTGAAAATCTTGGGAAGTTTGATCCCAAAGCTGATGAGGGAATATTTGTTGGATACTCTCTATCCTCCAAAGCATATCGTGTGTTTAACCTCAGAAGAAAATGCATTGATGAGTCTATCCATGTCAAATTTGATGATCTTAGATCCTCATCTCTATCAAATAATGAGGATGAATTACACAGATGGATCTCGTCATGTATCGTTGATGCCCCTCTTTCAAACCCCACCGATACTCACTTCACTCCCTCCATTCCATCCCCTTCACATAACCAAAGTGGGTCACCATCATTTTCTCCCACCGAAATTGACCAACCCACCGAAAATCATCCCACAAACTTCATACACCCCACCGAAAATCATCCCACAAACTTCATACACCCCACCGAAAATCATCCCACAAACTTCATACACCCCACCGGAAATCAACCTTCACCAACCACCGAAAATCCAATCTGCCACCGAACCTCTGATCCCACTACTTCAACTCATCTCACTCAATATACTCCATCACCTCTACCCCTTGCCTCAAAATGGACCAAGGATCACCCTATTGACCAAATCATTGGTGATCAGCAAGCAGGTGTCCAAACACGTAGAGGAGTTGGAAATATTTGTCTCTATGTGAATTTTCTCTCTCTTATTGAACCCAAAAGAATTGATGACGCTCTAGCAGATCCCTGTTGGATCTCTGCCATGCAAGAAGAGCTTTCTCAATTTGAGAGAAACAAAGTTTGGAGATTGGTTCCCAGACCCCGAAAGAAGACAATCATTGGAACCAAATGGATCTTCAGGAATAAAATGGATGAAGATGGTACTGTTATCAGAAACAAGGCCAGACTAGTAGCTCAAGGATACAGACAGGAAGAGGGCATTGACTATGATGAAACATTTGCCCCTGTTGCAAGACTTGAAGCTATAAGGATCTTTCTGGCCCATGCTGCCTACCGAAACTTTAGGGTCTTTCAAATGGATGTTAAAAGTGCCTTCCTCAATGGGGAACTTGCAGAGGAAGTCTATGTGAAACAACCTCCTGGCTTTGAAGACCCAGCTCATCCAGACTATGTGTACAGACTTGACAAAGCTCTGTATGGTCTCAAGCAAGCTCCTCGTGCTTGGTATGACACTCTTGCCAACTTCCTTCTAAAACATGGCTACTCCAGAGGTAAAATAGACAACACTCTTTTCATCAAGGAAACTTCAGGTAATCTCATTCTTGTCCAAATCTATGTTGATGACATCATCTTTGGTGCCACTGATGAATCACTTTGTGATGAGTTTGCTTCTCTCATGATGAGTGAATATGAGATGAGCATGATGGGAGAGCTTACATTCTTTTTGGGCCTTCAGGTCAAACAAACTTCAGAAGGAATCTTTATAAATCAAAGTAAATATACTCGTGACCTTCTGAAGAAATTTAACTTTTTAGATAGCTCTCCTATGAAAACTCCCATGGCACCACCATTGAATCTAAATGCTGATACTAAAGGTGTATCTGTGGATGTTACCCTTTATCGAGGAATGATTGGTTCTCTTCTCTACTTAACTGCTAGCAGACCGGACATTATGTTTGCTACTTGTCTTTGTGCCCGCTATCAGGCAAATCCTAAAGTATCACACTTAAAGGCTGTAAAACGGATTTTTCGGTATCTCAAGGGTACCTTACACTTGGGTCTTTGGTATCTCAAAGACTCAGGTTTTGAACTAACTGGGTATTCAGATTCAGATTTTGCAGGTTCCCAGATTGATAGAAAGAGCACTACAGGAAGCTGCCAACTTCTTGGTGGTAAATTGGTAAGTTGGTCCAGCAAGAAACAAAACTCTGTGTCAACCTCTACTGCTGAGGCTGAATATGTAGCTGCTGGCAGCTGTTGTGCTCAGATCCTATGGATGAGAAACCAACTCAGGGACTACAATCAATTCTTTTCTAAAATCCCAATTCTGTGTGATAATTCTAGTGCAATAGCTATTGCAAACAACCCTGTTCTTCACTCCAGATCTAAACACATAGATATCAGGTATCATTTCATCAGGGACCACATTTCCAAAGGTGACATTGAAATGTACTTCATTCCCACCGATTTGCAGCTTGCTGATTTATTCACTAAACCCCTTGATGAAACCAGGTTCAACTTTCTCATAAGTGAACTTGGGATGTGCACTCTACAAGAATAACATGTGTTTATGCTCCACCGATCTCACATCGGTGGACACTTCCTTATCCACTTCTAACTCTCCACCGATCTCTCATCGGTGGACAAATCTCTGTGCCTCTCAACCAATTTCATTCTCCTTCCATCCACCGAAATCTGATTCGATGGCATCTCTCTCTTCTCTAACACTTCTACCGACTACCCTTTCGGTGGAATCCCTCTAAACTTCCACCGAAATCGGAACTCGGTGGAATCCTTCAACTCCTTCACCGAAGTCAAAATTCGGTAGGATTCTTCTAACCTTCCACCGAAATCAAATTCGGTGGAACCCTTCTAATTCGGTGGAACCCTTCAAATTCGGTGGAACCCCTCAAATTCGGTGGAACCCTTCTAATTTGGTGGAACCCTACAAATTCGGTGGAACCCTACATATTCGGTGGAACCCTTCTAATTCGGTGGAACCCTTCAAATTCGGTGTAACCCTTCACAGATCCACCACCGAATCTCCACCGATCCTCCACCGATCCACCACCGAAGCTACACCGATCCATCACCGAAGCTACACCGACCCACACACACTTGTCTTATACGATTCCCAATGTCTCCTTGTGACCCTTCATTTCCAAACCCTGTCAGTGATGGGAGACCTTTCCCCCTTTCAGCCGCTATGTGTCCCAACTCCCCATATCCCACTCCACTTTTTCGCCGTTTTTATCCCATCTCCCAATAAACCTCATAATTCATTTATCCTCTCTCACCTCTATATATACATAAGCCTAAAACCATTTTCCCTCACACTTCTCGAACCCTGAAATACTTTTCTCTCTCATCTCTCTCTCTCGGAAAACCTCTCAATCTCCATTGCCATGGCATCCTCCAGATATGTTATTCCCACACGATTTGAAGATCTTAAGTTTAATCCATGTAATCACGTTGCCCGCTTCGACCCAGATCCCGCTCATCCCGAGTTCTCCACTATTGCAAAGTTCCTCACTCGCTCTCCTCTTCTTCATGCTTTTTCTTGCAACCCCAAGATGAGTAAAATGCTCATTGGCAGATTTTGGTTAACCTGTGTATACGATCCCTCCAACGAAGCCATTCACGCCTCCATTCTTTCCGACGACGCCGGTGATCACGATCTTACGTTTGGGGTCGATGATGTTCGTCTCGCACTCAAGATTGACGCCTTTCCCGACTACGAAGAAATGTATTTGGACACCATTCATGAAGACGTTCTTCTTACCACCGGATACGTGCTCGACGACTCCTCCAAAAGCTCCAAAGGCCCCGGTACTCTTCTCCGCAGCAAAATGGGAGGCATTTGGAATTTCTTCTTTGCCCACGTTATCCATTGCCTCTCTCGCAAAACCAGTGGGCATGATCAATCGCCATCATACATCACCAATCTCGCTCATGCACTCATCTTCCAAAGAAAAGTCGACTTCGCCCAATACTTCTTCTCGGAGCTTGTTGAGGTTATCAAGACTCCCAAGAAATGTTACGTTGCATATCCACGATTCATCTCCATGATCATACAGCACAAACTCTCTAAGGCATTGGAGTCAGATCGCAGCTCCACTTCACCCCGATTCTCTTATGACTGGTCTTCTCCGTGTGTAGGCACCAAAACTCTCAACGTTAAGCCGCTCGCCACCGATCGCCCCTTACGACCAGGTATGATTTCTTTTGCTCTCTCTCCCGAACTACATTGGGGTGATGCGGAAATTCCCGGGTTTCATCACCTGGAAATTCCCGAGGTCACTCCAACTGTCGTGGCCCCAACTCCCCGTTCCCGAGTTATGTCGGGTGGCACTCAAAAGAAACGACAAAAGGCCGCCGACACCTCTGCACCCGCTTATCGAGTTACGCCACCGAGAGTTCCCTCGGAGGCTTCCCCGGCTCAAACCCCTTCTCATAAGCGGAGGCACTCATCTTCCCCGTCGGGATCTCTTCCAAAGAGGTATCGGAAACCATCGGCCCAACCGACTAATCCAACTGTCGATTCTCAAAAATCGCCAGTTGTTGAACTTCATCCCTCCGGGCCAAGGGTATCCGTTACAAACCCCACCGACTCCTCTGTTGCCTCTCAAAAGGCATCAGTTGTACATATGGAGGCACCTAAACATACCTCCCCACTCGTTTCTTTGAGTGGTGGAGATGACCTCGAGGTCTCTCCTCTCGAGGGTTCTGATTTTACACTTCACAGCCTTTCACCCGATCAGTTTACGATCGATGAAATTGCACAACCCCTTCAGGGTTCCCCCCCACAGTTTTCACCCCCACATGATTTCTTTGCTTTTCTTTTAGCGGACACTGGTTCTCCCCGAACCATCCCGTCCCCCGAAGAACATCACAACGAGTCTCCCTCGCCGAGGCAACGATCTCCACACCGATCTCCTTCACCTCCCCGACCTCCCCGAACCCTCTACACCGACGAGCTCGCGCCTTACTTACGAAATCCCCACCCCGAAACAGATCCCCTTCGCATGCAGTTTTCGATTCCCGAAATCGGTGGTCAGATCTCATCCCACTTAGACCAACCTTCTGTTTTTCTTCAATCCACCATTTCATTAATCTCCCAGGCCAACTCCAGAATTTCAACTCTTGAGACAAAGTTGCCTCAATTGCTCTTCAATGCCATCACCGATGCCCTTGTACCGATAAATGACTCTCTTACTACCTTGTCTTCTAAGGTGGAATCCCTCACAAAGGCCTCCAGCACCGATAAATCTGAATGGGAAATGGATATGGGTGATTTCTCTCTGGTTCCCAACACCATCTCTGGTAGCTTGTCCTTCCTCCACTCCAAGTTTGACAAGGTGTTCTCTGAGATGGGTTTTAAGCTTCCGGCTGTTCCTGAGGGGGAGAAAACCTCAACTCCACCGAAATTGCCATCCATAAAGAGATCTTCCAGTAACAAGCCTCCACCGAAAACCTCTCCACCATCACCGAAATCATCTTCACCGAAAGCCTCATCACCGATATCCTCTTCTATTTCACCAACACATACAGGTACCACCGAAGCATTAGACCTTGATGCATCAACTGAGGGGGAGCAATCCAGCAAAGCTTCCAAAGACAAAGGCAAGAAAGCTTTTTCGGCCGAAGATTTGGCTAAAGAATAAAAGAAGAAAAAGGAGTTGGCAAAGTATGGGGCTCGACCTAAAGGTGCCGATTCTCTTAAACTCAAGCCTGCTTCTCATATAATCACCACCGAACTCGGTCTCTCCCCTCAAGAAATTGAGGAAGCAAAAATCGCTCAAATCAACTTAGATAAATCCAGAGATCTCTCCCTTAAAGCTGCCGAAGAAGAAGCTGCAAAAGCAAAATCCACCGATGCCATTCAAATCCAAAAATCGGTGCTGAGTGCCCTAGAACAAGAAAAGAATGATGAAATTAGCTGGTACAAAAAGACCATGCACCACCGAAACAACAGGTCACCGATTTCAACTGTAAAGATTGCCACCTCCAAAGCAAATCCGGAAGACATCAGGCTGATCATTGACAGAGAAGATGGTTCGATGAAGAGTGTGAAAGAAAGTCATCTCCAACTCTTCGGTCTCTCGGAATGGTATGAAATCTCTCAACACCTGGTCAGGAGTCCAAATCCAAAGAAAGACATCTTTGTCAAATACATTGATGGACTGATGGGAAAGATGAAAGAAATCAAAAGAAAACACAACATCACTCTTTCCACCGATGAGAGAGCCAAACTTCAATCTTTGAAAGAGAAAATCATCCTTCCTAAAGTTAAAAATCCTCCTGACTCGGTCTTCAAGGAAATGGCAAGAAAAGGTCAAATCCCAAATGTGAACAATCTAAACCTCACAATTCCAACTTCGGTCCCCTATCCTACCACAACCTTGAGCCTCTCACCGATACCAGGATTGTTCTTCAACGATGGTCTCGGTCGTCGGTGCTTCTTCAGATTTGCCCAGATTCCCATCGCCGATACTATCTTTCTGGAAGGCATCCACAACCTCTTTCCTAACATCCCCGAAGCTCAACCTTTCTATCGAAACCTAATGGAAGAAATCAAGCGCCGTCAATCCTCAAAGAAGTAGGTACTTTCTTTTGGTACTTGTAAAAGTTAGTTTCTCATTTTGTAAACTGTGCGAGAACTAATTGTAATACAAGTATCTATCTATTTGAATTTTATTTCGGTACATACTTTACTTTCCTCTACTTGTAAATACTGTACATAGTATACATACTCATACAAAAGAAACAGATCAAAAAGAACAAAAAGAATGGTCTATGTGAAAAGAACCCAAAAAGAGTAAAAAGGGTCAAAATGCTTTTACTTCTCAAATACTCTTAAATATTCTAAGAAAGGAGCTCAAATTCAAATAGGGGGAGATTGTTGGGTCACCAAGGATTTGAAATTGACTCACCGATGTTTTCCCTAAAACTCCTACTTAGAATATTTTAGTTTGGTTCTCTGAATGACTTGTACAAAATATCAAATGTTCGGTGAAGTCGAAGATCAACCGAAACCAAGCTTGAAGACTCTCTACTTGTGGAAAATAGAAGACTCTCGGCAACATACAAACAAGTCATCACCACCGAATTGCCTGGACAATTTCGGTGGCCAAGTTCTCCACCGAATTATCTGGACAATTTCGGTGGCCTTCTTCACCACCGAAATGTTCTCACAATTTCGGTGGTCGCTCTCTCTCTCCACCGAAGATCCCTTAATTTCGGTGGAAACTCCCTCGGTGCTAAAGTCTTGAAGGGAAGATCATTTATTATGGGACAGAATCCTCTAGCAGGTAAAAGTGACAGTTTGTCTCTTTATCCATTATCAGTTAAAGTCCTTTTCCTCTGCATGAGCTCTACTTTCTGCACCTGTAAAAAGTGACAAGGACTTCTCAACTCTCCAGAAGTCAACATCCTCAGCAAGTTGGAAGATGACAAGTGTCCCAAGCATTTAATGCTTGTGCACTCCTTGCCACTATAAAAGGAAGAAGACCTCCTCATGCAATCTCACGCTTTCTGGAATTCTCTGAGTGCAAGTTCTTCATATTGCTTGATAACCTTATAGCTCTGTTCTAAGTGTTCTGAGTTGTTTTGTTAGTATACTTTGTGTAAGACTGTTAGAATAGTTTATCTGTTCTTTTCCGCAACAGTCTTAAGTTTCTTTGTGTAATTCTTGTTGAAAGTTTTTCAATAAAAAGAATTAAAATTGTGAAAATTTTGAGTATTGTATTCAACCCCCCCTTCTACAATACTTGCTTAGCCATCTGGGACTAACACTAACAATTGAAAACTTTAAATCAATCCCCCAACAATTCCTTACTTTCATCATAACCTCACTTATTCCAGTATATCAACTTTATATTCTCATACCGAATTACCGAGGATCACTTATCATTACCTAATCAAAAGTTTTAACAAGATCAAGTTCCAACACCATCCTATGCTTACTACTACCTCGAATTCTAACAAGATTATCGAAAATAACTTAATAGGCACTCCACACCCATCTATATCGCCAACACAATTATCAAGTTCTTTTCTAATGCAAATAAGCAACAAAAGAACGAAAACACATTTAATTCGGTTTGCACTGAAGTCAAATAGCACTTTAGCACGTGTAGAGTTTATATAAATATACCTGTCTTCGTTTCTATCCATACGTCGAGTCCGACTTGCCACTCTGTCGATTCAACAAGGTTAATATACACATAAGCACATACCCAATATAACAAGGTATTCCAGTTCAAACATGTACTTGTAAGTTCATAATTACACTGGCCAAATGTAATTTGAAATTACCTTACATGATGTTCCTTCTACCTTTTTATACTTAACATCCCAAGGTTCTAAAATAATAGGGACATCCTACTTCACATGCAGTTTAAGTCTAGGTACAGATACTTATACCTAAATCCCTTAAACCAGGGCTCTGATACCATCTGTAACAACCCATATTCCATATATAAAAATAACATATATTTCATAACATAATTTCATCAAAAGTACATCATATTTCATATTCGGTCCCATAGTCTTGCTAAACATGATAAGTAAATCAGTACAAACTTTTTCACTAAATAATTCATATTATGACTAACACAGAGTCAGAAGTACAAAAACACATCTAAATCTTCATAACAAAAGTCTACACACAGCTATCCATCCATTACTCTATTCATTTGCTCTTACCCGATCTATCACCTGGAATACATATTTTTAAAACAAAAATGAGGGTTAAACCTTGAGGTCTAGTGAGAAATCCTTGTTAGTTAAAGAAAACATTTGCACAACATCATACACATAATTCACATAAGAATACCAACTATGACTCATGCATCATGTATCTTTCCATCTCTTTCTCTTGGCCATATTAATTGGTAGCAAGCCAATTAATTATTTTACACCGCTGTACTAAATACAGCCAACACCACTGTCCCTCTGTACATCCAACTTTCACCGGTCCTAAGCCCGGCCAACTAGCACCCATGCAATGTAATACTCATATAAACACCATATGCACAATATTACACTCATTCACATATATGTATTCCATTTGAAAACATTTTTTAAATAAAAACTCACCTCGATTGGTTATCGAATTTCCTTCTAAGCTTTTCTCGAGAAATCCAATCTTTCATTCAAAGTTTACAGAATCTGGAACAATTCAAATACAAGTATTTCTTAAAGACTAAGAAACTTAAATAACCCAAAATCCTCGGTTGATATCGCAACCAACTGTTGAGACATGACACTATTCAATGTCGCAACCAACTGTTGAGACATGACACTATTCAATGTCGCAACCAACTGTTGAGACATGACACTATTCAATGTCGCAACCAACTGTTGAGACATGACACTATTCAATGTCGCAACCAACTGTGTTCATACAAGTCTCAACTAACTGAAAAACGTAAAAACCCAGAAATCTCTAGTTTTAAGCCATGAATGTTTCTATAAACTTGCAGATATGTTTAAGACCATAATTAACAACTACCCATAAACTTATTTTTCCAAAACATCCATATTTCATCAAAACCCATTTATAACTTATTTAGCAAACTTATAAACATAAAGAGGAAAGATTATATAAGATTGTTACCTTTGTTCTCTTGAATTGAATCCTACAAACCCAGCTGAAGTAATTCCCTCTTCTTCTTCTTTAATTTTCTTTCTCTCAATTCTCCCTCTTTTCTCTCTTAGCCGTGAACAAACCAACATACACACACACTTTAGCTTTTTGTTGTCTAACAAGAAGGACACCTCCTTCTAAAATGAAATGAAAGAGGCGGTGATGGTGATGAGTCATTCACCAAAAATCCAAACAAACCCTCACACTTCTATTAAATGACAACTTTAATCCCTCAACTTATAAATCAAATTAAAACTTACCCCTTAACTTCTAACTCCATAAAATTAATCCCAAACTTACCTTAAAACTAAAATTATAAAATTAAATAAACCAACAATATTTCCGGTTATTACACCCGTTTATTAGTAGATTTGTGTAATTGTGTTTACTTCTGAATTTACCCATTAGAAACTGCGTTGTAAAGTTATCACTTGTTAGGTTAGTGTTTCAATTATATTTGTCACATTTAGGCGTGGACAGCCTCAACTTAAATTTGGGTTTGATTTAAAAGTTGATTTTGGTTTTCATGTGTGCTTTCGATTTAGGGTGTTGATTTAATCTTTGATTTAGATATTGTGGTTGATTTATGGAATTTACGGTACTATATTTCATATCTTAAAATTTGATTTTGATTTTCATTTGGGTTTTCGATTTACAGTTTTGATTTTTATCTTTGATTTAGGTATTCCTGTTGAAGAAAGAATAAATCCCCTTGTTGCTCAATTCAAAATATATTAAGAAAGGTAGCACGTTTATGAAGTGTGTGTTCAACTGTTGATTGTAATAATTTTCTACTTGGATGGTTACTAAAATTATATTGGAAGATAATCATACTTGTGTGACTTTGTATTGTAGGGAAATAGGTAGGGAAAAACAAAGGTACCACTGTACAGCCAATGACTTTCTATTGTTGCTGACTTGATAACGAGTTGTATTTTTCGGCTTTGCGCAGAACATCATGATCACACTCATGACCTGGCTTCTCTTCAGTCAGTATAGGTTTTGAAGGATGCTTAGATTTTGAAAACGTTGGTAATGTGGTTCTTCCATATAATTTGCACTCCTATTATTGCAAATGTTGTCCAAAAAGTTTTTAAACACATGGATAGACTGACGAGTGTTGTGTTATGCAGGCTAACTTCTGGCTTCACGCATTGTTAATGGATAGGAGTGAGTATATATATCGCATGAAGGGGCTTCTTTCCATTGACGAGATGAATGAGAGATTTCTTCAAGGTGATTGTTTCTAGAATTTCATGTACCATATATATAATTTTGGTTAGGTTATATGAAAATGTTAACTTGATTGTGGCTGCTGAACCATTTTCGATTTAATTGGTGACAAAATATTTTTTATGCGAACAGTTTGGAGTTGACCACCCATCTATTTTAGTATCCTGATATTTTATCGCAATCATTTTTCTAAAGTAATTTATATTTGTGGCTTCTTAAACAAGGGTTGCATGACATATTTCAAGGCTCACCAGATCGGTTGTGGAACCCCGATGAACTAGAAAATAGGTTTAGGTCGTTATACTGTGAGCTAACAACCATAAGAAACATTCTGATTTGGGAGGAAATGTTTGCCCGGTGATTTTTGGTGATCATTCCCTATTTTCACTTTAAAAAGATTTTCCAAAAAAAAAAGAATTGCAGGTGAAATTGGTCATAGATTCATACTTGATGTTGCCATTTTTCATATCATATGGAAGTCTCATGAATTAACGTTGAAGGTTAACGGATGAAGATTAAAATCTTGAAACATGGATACCAAGAAGCAGTAATCTATATATATTCTATACCACCTTATAAAGCATAATTAAAAAGGTCTAATGCATTGACTACTCTTTTTAATGCATAAAGTTTACAAGAAACTGCACTTATATCGACGAGTTTGGGAAGTCCGTCGGTAAAAATACCTTTTATCAGTGATTTAGACAAAAGTCTTTGCTAAAAGGTTAACTTTTTGTCGAAAGAAAATGCCACCGACAAAAATGCACTTTTATTTGATTTCTTGAGAGAAGCTTTTGTCGACGATTTTAGTTCTACCGACGCCTATACTTTGGCAAAGGCAACTTTATCGGTGACCCCTATTATTCGTCGTCAAAAAGTATTATAGTGGCCAACTTTTCACGAAAACTTTGCCAACGGAAATGTCCGACTTAACAGGGGAACCCCGACCCCAATCCGGTCGGGTGAACCGGGTTCTCTACACACATCACTAGCCTCTCTTCCCCAAACACATCTTATATAAAAAATAATTTAAATTTAACTATTTGTGAACAAATGTTTATAATTTCATATTATTAAAGTTTTTATATTGTTATAACATTAATTTTGATTTTTTGATGAAAGATGATATTAATTTTCTAATTTATTTATAATAAAGTTTGTATTTGATTTTTTTTTCTTTGGTATATATGGTTTATCCATGGAATTTTGAAACAAACAATTCAAAACTCAGGCACTAGAATTGCTATTTTTATACAATAAAAATGTATTTGTCATTGTTTGGACGGTTTTCAAGGTAAGAATCGAAACAACAATCCAAAATCCAAAATCCAAACCCAGGTATGATCGTCTTATTATTTATTTTCCACCTTAATGTCTCTCAGATTACAGGTTTGCAGGTTCAAATCTTGTAATTAGGGTTTTGTTTTCTAACAGAAGGATATGGCAAAAGAGGGTTGTGGTTAAGGAGCATTGCTTATTCGGATGCTATTGGTCAAAGTTTCAATGTCGACTTTGCACATTATGTTGTTGACTATGTAACCGTGAATCAAGAGTAGCTCTGTTTTACTGGTTGCCCGAGGCTGTTTAGGATCCTGCTTCCATGCCGGTTGTTCTTTGGCTCAATGGAGGTTTAATACTCAATATGCTTCTTTTTACGGTATGGTATTTCTATTTTGAGTTTCTATTCAGCTCTTATTTGGATCAAATGTTGTTGGTATTTTTTCCAGGTATCAAATGCTATGTTTTTTTCTCTAATACATATGTTTTGCTGCTCTTATTTGGATCAAATCTTGCTGGTACTTTTTCCAGGTTTCAAATGCTATTGTTTTTCTAGGTATCAAATGTTTCAGGTTTATATATCGATCAAATGCTATTTTGAAAATACAGAAACACCCAAAGAATTACACAAGTGCTAATACTTTTGTTAAACTGGATTATACATTAGAAAGTGAGAATGTTATGTTTCCTTGTAAAGAAATCACCATAAAAAATGGGTATGCTATGTTTCTTTAATATGGTGTCAATTCGTTGAAGCTTAAGTTGTTGTTAATTTTAGGTCACTTAATCCATCGACTAATATTGCATTAATTCCTGCCTAAATCTCTTTTGAATTACTCTGTTCTTGATGTGTTGTGTAGTTCCTTTGTACGTCTGAAGCTTATCGGAGAGTTGGCCTTCCGTGTTGTTGAGATTTACTTCAAAAATTCTGCTGCTAATATGGGCCTTATTGGTATGGTTTTAAAAATTATTTGGTTTTTGTAAAGAGTTCTCATTGGATTAGCCTTTTAAGTTTTTTAATATGGTAACTAGATATGGCCAAAAATCAGTCCCGGGCCCAAATAGTGATTTCTACCAATGAGAAGCATTTAGTGTGCCTTTATATGGACGTTGGTTGGTTTTTTCCCTAAGCATTTAGGTAGCTGGTATCCTTTTGTAAAAATGGGTATTACCCATTTATTGTATGTCGCATTTTTGTTTTTTGTAGCCTTTTTTATACAAGTTTTGGTGATCAATTATACCAATAGAACAACCTATAGAGAATTATGGAGTAGGAATTTCAAAATTAAGGTTTTGGTGATGGCCAGTAGGTTGATTCTTGGTTACACATCTTACTTTATCGGGTAAGATTGTCGTCCATCGAAACGATATCATATGCAACAATTTACCTGGTAAGCGTTTATCACCATCATGTTCCTTGGGTAAGGTAAATGACCCGGTACACGCTTACAGGGTAAACGTTTAATAAAAGGCCACTTAATGATTTGTGATTTATTCTATTATGTATGCAACAAGAACAATAGGATTTTCAATGAAAATATGGGTGGAAAGATGAAAGCATAAGTCTTAGTTCACCTTTATCATTTTATAACTCTTAGTTAATAATGTATTTATGCGATTCATGGTTTTCTTTTGATAAATGGATCACGACTACGAGCATTTGGTTCATTGTGTATGTTTTTTAGTTTTTTTCTTGGTTGCTCATGGGTGTTCTTTGTGCTATGTAATTTCTATTTTTATGTGTTCTACATCTTCTTTCCAATTCTATTGTTTACTATGAAAGTGATCTTGGATTGAATGGTTATGAGGCTGGTACAAGATTGTACGGAATGCAATTTGGTTTCTTTGTATACAACTTTAGTTTAATATTTTTTTTTCAATTGGGGTCTTCCGCCATCGTCTTCCAGAAACTACGGTCGCCGCTGTGGACTATGGTTTTCCACTATTTCCTTCGTCAGCCACCACTGCACCACCAGCACGACACACAGTGACAAAGCCACCGATGTAGTATTGTAGTAACATACTCCATTCTTGCTTCTTACTTTAGTTGATTAATTCATAGATCTTACTGTTGATCACTTTGATTTTCATGGGTTGTAGTGTTTCAATGATTATGAAGGTGAAAATAGCAGTAGGAATTGCTCGATTGATGGTTTTCTTGCAAAAGAAACCAGTTGGATTTATTTGGAAACATGTATCATAGAAGAACAGTCAACGAGTATTGAATTGATAGAAATAAGACTTTCCTCGACGAAGTACTTGTTGAACTCTTTTGCTATAGGTATAAAAATTCCTAATCTAGGTTGATTCATTTGTTCCACTTTTTGGTGTACAAAAAGTATCGATGTTAACCTATTTTTGTATTTATGTGTTTTAGCTAATAAAAGTTGATAAATTTTCCAAATATCTTGATTTCTCTATCACTCAGGCATGAAAGCACACACAAAGGAGTTTCCTTTTTTTTGCATTTTCTTCTTAATTTACCAAAGTATTTAATGTTGTGTGATTCCATATGATTTATTTCTTTATTAGTAATTGGCTAGAATTTATACGTAAGAAACCACACCAACGGTTTAGAAATTTGAACTTGGGAGGTATAGGTTATTATGAAAGCAAACTTCAAAAACAATTCAACGATCTACGTTTTTTATTTTACAATATGAAAGCAAACTACGATAACAAATGTTTGGACTTCATTAGTCATATCCAGGTCCTATTAGGAGAAGGTTTCTACATTGAGAGAACATCCAAACAAACAATCGAGATATTGAAAAGAAGACGTAAGGATCTGGAGTTGCATTGTATTTGTTAAAGAGAAGAGCAATAACAATAGCTGTAATCAACGACCCTATTATTGTGCATACAAATCCTTAATCCAAGCCTCACCTGATGAACCTTTCACTGTATGATGTGTGAAAGATCTTATAGATCATCGTTTTCTAAGATAGCATCATTGCTAGGATCTATTTGATGGAATGTGTCCGTAAGTCAAACTATGTGTTTTATTTGAAATAAAATGAATTTGTACTATTCACTCTTTTTTACATTTTCATATTTTATACCATGAAAAAACTCTTATTATACCAAGTGTCTAAAAGATATCATGCAAGAATTTGATATTCAAAAATGAAATGTATCTTGAAAATAACATTTGCATCCCGCCGCATTGCGCGGGTAATCAACTAGTAAATATAAAAATTTTAAACCGTATATTTTTTATATTGTCCACATTTATTTTAGTAGGGATAAAAAAAACTTATAAAATAAGCAATAAAGGTGCGTTTGATACGCAGACTGGATAGAACAAGACATGACAGAACAGCTGTTCAGCGTTTGATAGACATAACTGGACAAAACAAAACAGATAATGTTAGATAAAATACAATAAATAAAATTTAAAGGATGAATAAAACATAAAATAGAACGCGTATTTGATGTTTTACAAGAAATGTATATTTTATTTTGAGGTTATATTGATAAAACATAAGTCTGTTTCAGCTTGTTCCATGAGGTGGAGATGAAACAATCCTGTTCCAACTTGTTTCACTATGTTCATGTCTGTTCCACATAAAAATCCTACCGATCATAAAACAAGGGATTTTCTATCCCTACCCCCTGCCACATTAGTATACCCTCTTCCCCTCACATTGCATTTTTTTTTATTTTATTAATTTCAAATTTACATTTCACCCCCTTATACTTATATAATTAATTTACTTTATACCTTTTAGTTTTCTATTTATCATTTTACACTTTTATTATATTAACACATATAATTGTATATTAACTAAAATACGTTAAAAATACTTTTTAATTTTAATAAGTTATACCATTATAATCGTCTCGTCGATACCTTCGAAATGAGTCCAATATTGAATATTTTTTATTTAATTATATTACTATATGTCATACGTTTACGTTATTTTTTGATTTAATTATATTATTATTCGTCGATACCTTCTTATTTTTTGATTTAATTGTATTATTTCGAAATGAGCCCAATATTAACTAAAATACGTTAAGAAAATACTTTTTAACAACTTTCAAAATTTTAAATCGTGGACTCTTATTAGTTTATTTTTACCTCTAACCACTTTCACCACTTTCAAATCCTCAAATCATGAACTCCTCAAAAAACGTCATTTTTAAACATATTTATAAAAAAAAAACTTTGATAGTTTTCTCAAAACCAATTAAAATAAGTTAGAACATTAAAGTTGAAATATTTATAATATAATATAGACACATATATAAATCGTTCGGCGGGAAGTTCGTTTATTTAATAAATGAACGAACATGAACACATTTTTTTGTTCGTTTAGTTAAATGAACGAATATAAACAATGGTCTCGTTCGTTCATTTATGCTCGTTAATGTTCGTTCGTTTACGTTCGTTTATGTCTGCTTATAATAAACATATTAATATAATATGAAATTAATGTGTAAACTCATAAAGTAAATTGATCTTTTAGAATTTATTTTTTATACCTCCTAAGTTAACCCGATTTTTCATTTTGTTAAGGTACTTTCGTTCGTTTACGTTCGTTTATGTTCATTTAAGTTCGTTCGTTTAACTCTTAATGAACGAACATAAGCGAACACGAACAAAAAAGAATTCTTAACAAACGAACATGAACACAAAAAATCTCGTTTGTTTATCGTCCGTGTTCGTTCGTTTGTTCGGTTAAGTTAAACGAACGAACATGAACCAACCCAGCCAACCCAACCCAACCGAAGCAAAAAACTCAATCCGAGCCAACCCGATGTATAATCGATACTATTTTTCACCAACCCGCATATATTGGGTTGATAACGGGTTAACCCCAAGCCAAACCGATCCAACCCGCCAATCCGTGATGTCGTATTTATAAACAAAAAGACTTTTTAATTTAAACAAATTACGTCATTATAATCGTCTCGTCGATACTTTCGAAATGAGCCTAATAAAATAATATAACAATTTTATTTTCATGCTAAAAAATATTAAGATTTCGTTATAAATATTTATGTAATATATATGATATATAATAAAATAATTAAATCAAAAAATATTCAATCTTAGGCTCATTTCGAACGTATCGAAGAGACGATTATAATGGTGTAATTTGTTAAAATTAAAACGTATTTTAGCTAATATACGATTTTATGTGTTAATATAATAAAGATATAAAATAAAAATTATAAAAATAAAATATATAAAGTAAATTTATTTAATTAGTATAGGGGGTAAAATGTAAATATTAAAATTATATTATGTTTGTGAGAGGGATCGAATGGGGGGACAAAATTGGAATAGTATCACCCTAAAACAATGATCTCTGTACTATATTTTGCAGTGTACCCTACGCACCTGAATGGAGAAAATGACTGTAATCCCACGTGGCAAATCAGATGGATGGGCCCCAAACTCACGAGGTGTACTACGTGTAAAAGGCAGGCATCCAAATGAGATACGATCCAGTGTCACACAAAAAAGTAAAGTGTCATACTGGTGGGCCCATCTTCAAATGGCGACACCATCACCGCCCTTGATTGATAATTTTAACGGTATATGATCCACATTTGTGGGCCATGATGCCACCGGCCTACATCACCACCATGTTCCCGCTCCACTTCATCATCATGGCCAAGCTTGTATTTCTTTGAGTAAACTTCAAATTTAGTCCCCAGGGTTTTCTGTTATACGGTTTTAGTCCCTACAGTATTTAAAATACAAAATCATCGTCATGATTTGCAAAATGAATTTAGTATCTTTCTCTAACAGCGTTAAAACAGCCGTTAAGTGGTGCTTTCTTTTTGCACTTTCCTCTTATTTTCTTTAAAAAATTAATTTTCTTTATATATTATTTTAATCAGATAAGATAACTCATAGTTATATATAGAGTAAATTACAGTTTTGATCCATGTGGTTGTCAGCTACTATCAACTTTAGTCCCTATTTTAAACTAATTAAAATTTTGGTCACCATAGGAACCATTTTATTTCACTTTCTTGAGTTCTTGATGTAAACTTGGGGAGGAAGGAAGAAGGTGGAGGTCAGTTGTTGTTAGTCCCATCGATCAATTGAAATAAACAGAGAGGTTAGTGGTGAGAGACGATGATGGCTGTGGAGGGATGGGGTGATTGTGAGAGGGTGATGGCCTATGGTTAGGGTGTGTAGAAAGTCAATCGATCCAATCAAAACTGACGATCCAATTAGAACTGATCGAACTTGGTTGGATATCCAATTGGAATCAGATCGGATCAAAATTTTCAACATTCAATTTGGATCGGTTGGTTCTTGGATGACAGTCCAGAATAGACCAAAACCGAACCGAACCGATTCACCATCCAACCATCCATCCAATTATCATCCAACCACTCATCCGGTTGTCATGAATCTACCTTCCAATACATTATAATTCAAAGTTTAAAAAATAAAAAGTTTTCTATTTTTAAAACATTTTAACTTAAAAACATTTGTAAAATTTTAAAAACTAATTTTTTTAGAAAGAAACATAAAAACATTGAATGGATCCGATCCGATCATTCATTGGATGGATCCAACCCGATCCAATGGATATCCATTGAGAATATCCAATGGATGGAAGCTCACTGATCCAATCATCCATTGGATTGGAAAAATCCAACATCCAATGGATGATTGATCGGTTCGATTGAAAAAATCCGAAATCCAATGGATGATTGGATCGATTCGGTTCCCCTCACATTCATTAGATGTCAATCGATGAACACCCCTAGCTATGGTGTTGACCTGTGAAATGGGTTGCGGGACCGGGACCGAATAACGAAGAGGATGATGCCCTCTGTTTTTTCTAAAAAAATTAAGAATCTATAATAATAATAATAATAATATATTCTTCATTTTTTAATAGAAAATTAAAGAAATACAAAAAGACAAAAATACCCTCCAACTTAATGGACCTATTTAACAGATGTTAGTTAGAGGGACCAAAAGTGAAATAAAATGACAACCGTAGTGACCAAAAGTGAAATAAAATGGTAACCACAACGATCAAAATTGTAATTAATTTAAAATAGATGACAACCACAAAGACCAAAATGTAATTTACTTTTATATATATTAACAACTCAAAAGCTTCAACATAATCATGATTGACAAATTTTCTCAAGTTTCTTTTTTTTTCTTTCCTTTTTTTAGTTTTTCCAAAGTTTTAAGAATCCATCAGTTTTAATTTATATCACTTATATTTAGTATTATAAATATATGTTTATTTTACATTGACAAAATGTTTACTTTAATTATTATTAATTTTATATAAATTATTAATTTAAATTTATTATGTAAATTATATATACAAAAAATCAATCCACATTAATAAAACTTAATAAATAATGCTTAAATTGAAAAACAATTCACAAGTAATTATTATTATTATTTTGATAAACAAATAAATATAAAAAATCAGAATACGATTTGTTTACACTTAATTTTACTTCAAATTATCCTTTATTATTATACTGTTTATACATGTATATTATTAGAACAAAATTCAAAAATATATTTATTGATTTACACTTTTTAATATTAATTTTAATTTATTAATATATATATATATATATATATATATATATATTTAAAAATTCTCAAAATATAAATATAGTTTTATGTTACAATTAGAAAAATGCTCATCTCATAGATATTCATCTTAATGAAATACATAAACAATATATAATAAATAAAAGTAATATAAATCATTTGTACTTATGATTCGGTCAAGTATATTATTTTTATAAACAGGAAGTTTTACATATTTTCTACAAGTTAAAATATATATTTTATAATTATTTAGGCATCGTTTGGGGTACATGTTTGGATGACCATAAGCTAGTTTATTGAAATGCTACTTGAAGTAGATTTTGAGTTTTTTTTAATAAATATTTCAATGTTACCCTTATTAATATTAATTATTATTTATTAACTATAATTATAAATAAATATTAATTTTTAAATTTAATTATTATTAATTAATAAAAATTGATTAATATTAAACAAAAATTATTAAATTAATTTTAATTATATATCGATATTAGTTTTTAATATTTTAGAGTTATTGTTAATCATATAAGTTATTTTTAGGGAAATTAATTAAAATGCCACAAATTTGACCCAAACTTACCAAAATGCCACAAATCTAGCCCATCTTACCGAAATGCCACAAAAATCCGCGGTGGGCCCCGCGATCGCGGGCCCCAGGCCCACGTGTCACCCAAGTTTGCCCACTTTGCCCGCGTTGGTCCCTCAAGAATGCCCGCGGCCCACCTCTCCCCCCTCAAGAATGCCCGTGTTGGCAGTTTTGGTCCCTGCCCGCGTTGAGAGCCCGCGATCGCGGGCTAACCCGCTACTTTTCGAATTTACTGTTTGGTCCCTGAAGTTTGTTGCAAATTTAAAAAAAACATTAATGGTCCCTATAGTTTTTAGGTTATCATTTTATGTGGTTTTTAATGTATTGTTTCCTTTTCATTTAATGTTTTTAACATAGAAATTCGCTTAAGTTATTTAACAAGGAAATTAATTAACAACATCATATAAAAATTATTGCAAATCATCTTCCCAACCGAAACGGATACAGTGCATGTAAACAAAGAAATCTATTACTAGAAGGCGTCCTGGAGTCATGTGATCAAGTTAACCTTTTCCTTGATCACGTCCTCCATTCCCATGTAGTCCGATTCGAGTTCTTCTAGTTCCTCTTCAGCTTCCTTAATCTCTCGTTGCAGCTGCCGAACGTGAGCCCTAGCCATGGCCAGTTCTCGTTTCTTCTCCGCTAGATACTCCATTTTCCCCTGCTGAATCCCCCTGTTATGGTTCCACATACCCTTTACCTTTTCGATATCGGCGTTCGCCCCATGAATGGCTTTTTGCACTGCGGGAGTAATTTGTTGACTTTGTCGAAGACCCGTCGGCATAAAATCATACATTGGTGGGGTTCTCATGCCATTATCGAAGTAGTAATTGTCGGATGCCATCTCCCAGTCTGCTTCCTCCTCAGACGTGAATGGAAAATCGGCCGCAGTTCGCCCACAGTTTCTCCACTCCCCGTCTGTTTCCGGTACCTTCCAGGTACTCCGGCGAGCTCCATCGTTCAGTGATTGGTAGGCTCCCAAATGTGAAGTTCCAGCCACATTCGCCGACCTGTTCCCCCTTGATCTTGAACCTCCAGTCATGGTGTTAAGAAAAGCGAGAGTGTGTTTGTAAACGGTGAGGAGAATGTCTAAAAGATAGATAGGAAGTTGTGAATTACTACTTCGTCATGCCATCTACTTATAGCCGTGAAAATGTATGTTCTTCATCAGATATGGTCAAAGATTTCGTCTGAAAAAGTTGCCTGCATGATTCGTCTGAATAGTTCACTGCAAGATTCGTTTGAAAAGAGCCTGTAAGATTCGACTGAAAAAGTAACTGCAATATTCGTCTGCTCTTGAATAAAGGTCTTTCATTAGGCATTAATTTTTGCATCCAATAATCTCTGTATTAGGATTATCGCAAGTTTCATAAACCTACTTACTAGGTGTTGGAAAATTTTTGTAAAAATATGGGTTTTACTAAACTTTGGACGCTTTTAAATATATATATATATATATATATATATATATATACGCGTTATATATAACTGACTTTTAGTAGGTTTATGTTCTCCTATATGAGAGCTTCGAAACGATACATAATGCGTCCAAATTGGAGTATGTGTGAAAGAGATATCGATACTCAAAGTTGATTAATTGGATGAAATTAGCATAAACCAAATGAAGTAAACAGTAAGTCAATCACAATACTTTAACAAAATAAGTTAATAGTAAAAATAACAATTATTTAATGTTACATAAACAACCTAACTAATTAGACAATGCGCATAAATTGACTCCGCCATATGTCGGCGGAAATTCATTGCCTCATCGTCGGTTTCGTTAGGGGGTACCCATATCTCCTCGTTATTTATCAACTTTTGGACATTACGGCATACCCATACACCGCAATCCGCATATAACCCGGTCTGCTGGGGTACTTGGCCGGCCATCTTTGTGCGAAAGATACTTGACACTTCGCGACGTCTATGATCCCCTATCAATGAAAAGAACGTATATAGTTTTGTTTTAAACGATTGCATCTGCTCTGTCAATTGTTGTTTGCAGAGACCGTCCTTTTCGCTGTCATATAGGGTCATGACCATAGTGTCTAGTTCAAACACTCCAAGCAGCCAATGTCTGGGATGCAAGCATATGGGGATGTACACCTGAAATATTACAATATATGTCATATATGTTATTAAATAAAATAACAGTAAAACGATTTACATACCCTATCGAGGAGAGTCCAAGAGGTCCCTTCCGAGCCATTGCATATTTCGATCACGGAGGCGGGACCTTGATGGTCCATCAGTATGCACTGAAAGAACATAGTGTGCATGATGGTCCACCTCGTGTCTACGCCACGATGTTTTTGCAACAGGCTAATCCAAGAATCGACGTGCTATGCATAAAAAATAGATGGTTAGACATGTAATATAAATATATTTGATTATATATGACTATAATTTAACTTCATACTAACCGTATCGTCTAAATCAGAGTTCACAGGGTCATCCGCAAGCAATGTTTCAAAAAACGAGGGGTTGATTTCTAAGCCCCCGTAAGGGGTGAATGTCAACTTGGGGAGGCGACCAGTCTTGCACATCCTCAATATTTCTGGTCCCTCAAGAGGCTCCGGTGAAGGCTCCTTTCCTTTGATGTTCTTTCATCCCTTCTTTCCCCCCGCTTTCTTTGCTTGCTTTTTAGCGGCCGGTGGTGTCGTAGATCCTTGTTGCCCAAACGGGAAACGAAGAAATTGAGAAATGAAGTGCGGCCGCTTTTGAGGGAGCGGGGTTACCTGTGGTGGATCTACAACATCCATCGGGTCATCTTCCGGATCCGGCTCCGAGAAGTGCTCCTCGACAATAGAAGACTCCATCAGCTGAAAATTAAGTTATTAGATGTTTTAAGTACAATTTAGGAAATGTTCACAATTAAACCAAAATAACTTACAGTATGCCTGTGCACTGGCGGTGTGAGGTACGACGACGGCCCCGACATTTTCGGCCGGTAATACTCTCCGGCCGGAGCGCCAAAGATGTCCGTGAATGCCCCCGACATCCCGGCCCCCGACATTTGGGAGGTGTATGCCCCCGACATCCCGGCCTGTGTGACATTGATCATTATAAGAGTTACAAAATTAGGAACTAACATATAACTATAATGGTTACTCAGTGTGACTTACACTCTCCGGGATAGTAGAATAGGATGTCGGGCCAAACGGCGGCATCTGGGAGGTGTATGCCCCCGACATCGCGGCCTGCGTGACATTGATCATTAAAATAGTTAGAAACTTAGGAACTAACATATAACTATAACTAACATATAACTATAATGCCATAAATAAGTGTGACTTACACTCTCCGGGAATGACGGAAATGATGTGGTGCCAAACGTAGCCTGTGCCCCCTGTCCGAACAGAGCGGGGATCGGTGTCGTACTCGTCAGCTAAAATAAATTTAGAACGTAATATTAATATACAAACTAAATAAACGTGGCCAACAAATTAAGTTAAACACTAACATTGACAGCGCCAAATTGTCTCCAGACTCCCTCCAGAAACTCTACACGTGACTCTAGCGGCCCGTGTACGTAGTCCCACAGGTACTCATGACAGCCACGTTGTGGCCCGTAGGAAGGCCCCGCCTAATATGGATCGTAAGGGGGCGGCTGGTAGGAGGAGGTAGGGGGCCGCAGATAGGGGGAGGAAGGGGGCGGCGGATAGGAGGAGGAAGGGGGTTGCTGATATCCACCAGAAGGGGGCCTGTCGTTGTCTTCCTCATCTTCGTGAGATGTGGAAGGAGAGGGACGTCGAGCCCTTGCCGCCTCTGCGTCAATAAAGGCCACGCTGTCTCTGTACCAATCCGTGTCCATCTCGTCGGCAGTAGGCTCAAGGAGAGCGAAAGGCAAGAGTGGCAGCTAAATATATGATAAAACATAAAAAAACATTAATAAGCGGGACTAACGTATGCAAATTGTAAACATAGTAAAATAACTTACATTTCTAGATTCATTGAAGAACTGAACCCAAAGCGACCTACTTAGGGTAACACGCTTGTCCCAACGGGTTCCCCTAAGTACTCGGTCATCGTGCTTGACGAAATATCGGATTGATGCGGGAAACATCTCCAAGATCCATATCTGGAATTAGACAAGAAGAGCAAGTACGTAAAAAGAAAAGCCAAACAGTTGGTATGTATTATTAACAATTGTTATTCTACGTAAAAAGAAAAGCCAAACAGTTGGTATGTATTATTAACAAAGGTTCATCTTTCCATGTCGATCGGAGTCGCGTCTGGTTATGGCTCGGTGAAAGATTGAGTAGCAATGTGTCCAGATATGGCTACCCCACGGGTAGCTGTTAAACAGCTCAAGGTCCTCGACGGCCCTAAGGACCGTCGAGGAAGCATACTGGCAATACTCACGGCCCATGAAGCCCATATCCACGATCACCACCAAGCATACACGGACAGCATCGGCGTCGCTTAGGGCACTAAGGCCCTCTTTCATCATGTTCCGGGCTGCCTTCAGCTTCAAACGAGATGCTGAAATGCTGAAAACCCTAGGAACGAAGCCGCAGTCTGCTAAGGGAGGAAGGGGGGAGCCTCTCCAAAACGTAGTCCTGTAATTAGACAGAACTCACGACGCCCAAAATGCAATCGATCGCCGAAGAAATCAAAATGCATCTCCTCCGGCTCAGCGTTGGCGTCCTCGACCTCCAACTGTAGAAACATGTGTACTAGCATAGGGTCGCCAGCAGAGTAAGACACATCCATCCATGGCCCGAATGTAACAACCGGGTTCTAAATTGCAAGTAAGGAAGTTTAGTGCCATTTAGCAAAGTGAAGGTTAACTTGAGGGACTAAGTTGTCATATGGTGATAGAGAGGTAGGGCACAAATCCCTAGGTCAGCTCTCTTTGGCAACATTTCAGTATTTGGCATTGTTTTTGGCGGCTAAGGAAAGAAGAGAGAAAGAAAGAAGGAAAACAAGGTTTGAGAAGAGATTCAAGAGGAAAGGAGAAATCGAAGAAGAAATCAGCAAGGTAAACCTCTTCAATTTCGTTTCCCTTGTTCTGTTAGTGTTTCCTTTCTTCTATAAGTTGATTTCTAAGCCTGAATGTGGAGATTCTTAGAGTTTCCATCCTTTTTCCTTTGAAATGGGTTTTTTGTGGGTTTTGTCCTAATGAATCGATTTAAGAGGTTATAAGTGTATTAAATGAGTCTTTGGGGTTGGTGGATGAACCCTTGAGGTTATCTAATCAAACTAGTAGCTGCAATCGAGTTATAAATCACTTTTAAGAATCCTAAGTTCGAACAACCGAAGAGTCCGGACGTCGTAGTCGGTAGTGTCCGGACGATTGTTGCTGGTGTCCGGGTAAGTACCCTATGAGAGTGTCCGGGTGCTTCGTCGTATCCGGGTGACCGAGGTCTCCGGGTGGAATTAGTGTCCGGGTAGTTTGTCCGGATAGGAATTTGTGTCCGGGTAGTTTGTCCGGATAGGTCTAGTGTCCGGATTTCTAGTCCAGAGAAGTGGAGTGTCCGGACTGTTGTCCGGAAAAGTGATTGTGTCCGGATGGTCAGTGGTGTCCGGATAGCAGTTCTTGATCGGTTAATCTGATGTGAATTTATTTCCTTTAGGCGTTCGTCGGGGTTAGCTTGGAAGTATTTTAGGAGTGCGTTATACGTCAAGCAAAGTGAGTTCCCTAAACCTTTTACGACTTAAAGTGTTGAATGATTTTGACTGATTATGGTTTCAATTACGAGCATGAAATGTTTATAACTGTTATGCATGTTTTCCATGAAATACCTATTATTACTTGAGGAAAATGTATTGTACTTGATGAACTGAGAATGACGATTTACAAGGATTTTAAAGATGCATATTTGTGAAATGAATGACGTGCTATGTGGAGTCGGTCTGCACTGTGGGATCAAGGATGGATCCTCGGGATCTGCAGGTCCCTTGGATATGTAAGATAGACTGGTAGGTTGGAATTTGTTTCCCTCCTATTCGGTAGAGGGGAGTCCGTGGGGGCTCCAAAGAGGACGTGAGGGGAACCTAATGGAACCCTGATCGTAAGATGTTATGTGATCCCTACACAGTGTAGTACCATGCTTGAGGTATGCTAAGGTTTACGAAAATGTTTTCATAAAGGCTTTTATATTACTTACATGTTGTTTTCTGAGGGAATTCACTAGACCTTCTGGTCTAACCCTCGCTTTCAAAACTAAACCATTTTCAGGTAAGCGCGCTGTGGGTTCTGCTAGTAAGAACTAAGAGGAATGACGAGGAGGACTTGGAGCTTAGAGACACTCCAGTTTTGGTTATAATAACTATAGATAGTACTTGGATGTGGATTTTAGAGACTTCCGCTGTCAGATTTTTGTTAAGTACACTTTATTATTGATGTAAAGACAAGATTATCCGAAATTCCAAACTTATTGATGATTAATTGCATGTTAATGAATTTGGGACGTTTATCTTTGAAAGCTAGGATGTTACAAATGGTATCAGAGCCTTAGTTTAAGGGATTTAGGTGACCATTAGGGCCTAAACTTAAACTGTAGGGTAAGGAACACAGCCGAGACATAGGATTGCCTCTAGGAACGATCACTATAGGTGCACGTAAGAATAAGGTGCCGAGAACAAGCGTGTAAGGTAAGTTTGGAATTTCACCTGGCCAGTGTAATTGTGAACTTACAGGTACATGTGCGTACTTAAAATACCTTATATAGAAATCAGTGTGTTGGGTTTAGCAAAGGTTGACGGTTATTTTTCTTTCAGTTAAGCGTCATGGCTGGAAGATCGTTGAGAAGCAGGTCAGTGCCTACTGCACCCAGGAACCAGAACGAGGAGAACCTAGAGAACGGACCGGTGGAGCCGGTAAGGGCAACTGTTAACCACGGAAGAGGCCGCGGAAGGGGTCGTGGTAGGGGTCGAGGAAGGACGCCTCGCCGAGCCACTACCCAAGTGGAAGAGAACAAAGAGATTCCGGTTCGAAGGACGACCCGTATGGCTCGAAGGGCTCATAGCGTGGAAATCCCCGTCCACCACGAGGACTCAATCCAGGAAAGTACGGCTTCGGTGAGAAGGGGAAATCCGACAAGGGGACGTGGTCGAGGCCGTGGCTCTGCATTTGTCACTCGAGAGAATCTCGCCGCTGAATTGGGTAAGATTCAAGAAACTTTGCAGGCTCTCCTCACCAAGCAGAATGAGTCAGCTTCGGGAAGCAAAGAAGCAAGTGAGAATCGAGAAAGCGTGGAACTGTCTAGTCCACTAGTAACCGGTACTGGGAGTCACTTAAATTCAAACCCTCAAGTGATGAATGAGTTAGCAGCTAAGGGATGCAATTTCAAGGCCTTTGCCTCATGCAAGCCCCCTACTTTTAAGGGCGAGTATGACCCTATCTTGGCAATGAAGTGGGTGAAGGAAATGGAACTGGTCTTCGATACTTGCAAGTGTGCTGGCGGGGATAGGGTAATGTTGTAAAGCCCGTGTCCCGGTATGGATTTTAATTAATTATTTATTTGCCTTAATAGTTTTCTTAACAATGTTTTGTTAGCGGGATTAGACGGCAAGGACCAAAAATGGATTAGTTTGGTGTTAGTTGATTCTTTTGGTAAAATCCTAAATTCTTGGGGTAAAAATGGCTTAGCTTTGGAACCTAGGGGCTAAATGTGACTTTTGTTATTAGAGTTTGCATGGGATCGGTCCATGAGAACCGATCCCCTCCTCCTGTTATGTTCGGTTCGTGTATCGCAAGAAAAGAAACCATAAACCCTAATCTCCTATTACCCTTGCCTCCCTCGTCGGACCAAACCCCCTCCCCATTCCCCTGCCGCCGTCGACCACCCTAAACCACCAGCAAACTGTCGCCGCTGCTGTCTTGCCAGCGAAGAGAGGGAGAGCAGCGAAGAGAGAGAGAGCAGCGAAGAGAAAGAGAGAGCGCGAGAGGGAGTAGCAGCGAGAAAACGTGAGAGGTAGAAGGAACCGACGAGGATCCTGTGTTGCTGCGTTTCTGAGCGAGAGGTACCGTCTCTTCTCCTCTCTTCTCGTTTCTTTTTATTTTTCATTTCGTCGTCTTCCCGTCGCCGTGAAACCACCATAGCCGTCGTCAGCCTTGGCTGCCGGTGTGTGGCCGTCGTGCGCCACCAGTGCGGGGTGGCATGTTGCGTATCTGCGGTGCGTTGGTCACACGTGGGTGTGTGGCCAAGAGAGGTGATCGGGTTATTCTGTTGATCTCGCCGGAGTTTTCTTCAAAGAATCCCCACCACCGCCGACGGTGACTGCCGCTGCCGCCGCCGGCGACCACCACTGCCAGAGGTGGCAGTGGGTGGTGCTGGAATGGTTGAACATATAATCCTAGAACCCTAAGTCAAAGTCGATTGCAGGTCTGAATTGAATTAAGTCATGGCTTATTGGTAGTAATCTAAAGTTATCATTTTATGTGAAAACCTCATTCTGTCCCTGTTTTGCATAGACCATAACGTTTTCCACGTAACTCGGTTTGAGGTGAAATCGGTTCCCAAAGTTCACAAATCGAGTTGGGAAGGTTTTTCGTGTTTTACTGAAAATCCGATTAAGCCTATAGCTAGGTCTAAACGGACTGTTTTTTCAATCTGTTCCGAAACTTCCAGCTTTGATAGTCGTTCGTAGGAAATTCATATTAAATTGTAGAAAAATCGTTAGAACTCGTGCGATATGTCCCTGAAACCCTAAGACAGGGGACTTTATGATTATGGAATTTTATTTCTGGAATTATCAGTTTCAAGGGAGTAAAACAGGTCCCGAACAGGCCTGTGTTTTTAGATAAAAAGCTGGAATGTTTAGTTTTGTGAGTTAGTAATCGTAGTTTGAGTTGGGACTTTTCGTTGACGTTTTTAGTGCGTATTTAGGTGGGAAAAAGTGAGGAAAGTTGACGTGTCGGTGTTGCGGCTCGTGGGCGCGTCGCGTTGCTTTGAGGTGAGTTCTCTCACCGCGTAGTTAGGAATTTCATGCATATCGTTATTTTGTGCTACGTGTTATTACGTGTTTACGTGAACTAGTTGGGATGTGATGACTAGTTGTGATTTGTTGAATTTATATGTGGATTATGTATGCTTGTGTACACCTCAGTGGGACTGGGGGGCTCGGTGGGACCGAGGGCTCGGTGGGACTGAGCTAGTACGATTATATCATCTTTACTCGGTGGGACCGAGGGCTCGGTGGGACTGAGCTTGTATCGATATATTTTTGTGTACTCGGTGGGACCGAGGTCCGTGTTTATACATTAATCATTATGCAGTTTTATATTCGTGGTGATGGTGGTGTTGCCTACTTGCGAGTAGGGGCGATATACGTGGGGTTGCTACCTGCGTGTGTGGTAGGATTCACTAAGCGTTTAGCTTACCTTTTCCCAATATGTTGTGATTTCAGGTGCGAGCGGCAGTCGGGCCTGACGGTACACACACTAAGCGCGGGTGTCGAGAATTGTTTAAATTTCACTTTCATACCTTTGGATTTTATTTTATAAAGTTTCCGCTGCATAAACTTTATTGACTGTTTGAGCTAACGACGTTAATTTCAATTGAGTTGTGAATTATTAAATTGTGGTTGTTTAATAATGAAATGAATGTCTTAAAATTTTTTAAATTCCTTGTAATTTTTGGGACGTTACAACTTGGTATCAGAGCACAACTTGAGTGAATCAAACACATCTCGGTGTGTTTGATCTCAAGTTTGCGGCTATAAAATTTTCTTTAAGATTTTTGGAAAATAAAAGAAAGGAAAACCCGTTTGAGAAACGGTGATCGAGGGCGTAGTGTGTACAGTCAGCCGAGCCAAGGGAAAAGGTACAGTACTTAGTGTATTTATTGCTTTCTAGAGCATATGGTATGCATGCTAGATTGCTTTTATTGGTTACACTGTACTGTATGGTTATTGTTTGCTAGTAGGAATTAATGCTAGTCATATTAGGTTGTTAAGTGAATGCCCTATAGGTTGTATGCAGTAAGAATCACATAGCCTTAGAATATTTGATTTAGTTCTATTGCGCAGCTCTTGTTTGAGTCAAACCGTTCTAGGATAGAATCTTGTATTCGAATGTCTATTTGTTTCACGCTGCATGCGACTGGGTATTCGCGAGGCAACTCGTTATGGCTAGTAGGGATTCCGTCCTAGCAAGGGTAGTGGGATGAGATGAAATTCCTAGGGAGCTAGGAAGAGTGTGTACATATGCTGGTACGGGCATATGGGTGTAGTTATCGGCGAGAAACTACTTGGACACTTCGGGATGGGACTCGGAACGAGTGATGATAGGTGTGGAAGGTAGTAGTAGAGCTCCTACTATCGGAAGCACATGATCAGTGCTCGGGTCGAGGAAAGTCACGGGGAATCCGAGGAGTTGAGCGTGAGCGTAGATAGCAAGATTTATTGTGTGCTAATTACGCGTTGTAATATCTATCCAGAATAGCCATCACAAGGAGGACAACTATAGTAAACCTACTAGTACAGGTGTGTACTTGATTTGCTTTTATGGGATGATCGTTGGGGTAGTGATGAAGGTTCTAAACTAGTAGTCGTTGGAATGGAAGGACGATTCTTGTATTAATCACTTGGAGTGACGATAAGGATGATGTTTGTTTTAAGTAGACCATTTCGGGTCAAGATGGATGATTGTGCTAGAATCATAGGCTTATAGAGCCGACTTTGATTTGAGGAAAAATCGTAGGGATTATTTGACATAATTTCCCAACTTGCCCTAAGAGGTTTAAATGCCCGGATGACGATAGTGGACCAGAGAGGCATGGATGAGTATGAGTCGAAACGTTGAATGCCGACTAAGTCATGCACAAAGTTTATTTTGAAAATAAAATTGCAGTAACTAATTCTTGTGTTTCCAATCCTTATATGGATTGTGTTTTGGAATTTTGGGAAATGTTCAGCACACACACAAAATTTCGAATTATGGTTTTGAAAGTGCATGAAACCGTTTTATCACGAGAGTTGCAAACGTTGTTAGAAATTGTTTCACTTTGTTATTTTCCAACGGTACTTTCGGGTAAGATGATATCCGTGTTTTGTGGTGTTTAAAATGTTGGGCAAATGACTACGGCTTGTGACTTTAACATTGGAACTCCTCCACATATGTTAGAGTTGAGACGGAAAGTTACATTCCACGATGTCTGTATAAAACTATTTTGGTGATTTGTTTAAAATGAGTTTGTTAAACAAGATTGTTTATGGTTTTACCGTGGAAAGAGATTTTTGGGATTTTGACGTCTCATACATGATTTTGCTTTTTATTGACTTATAGTCATTGAGGTTCATGAAGTTTGTGTTACTAAGTATTTTATTGCAAATAGTTCAGTGTATGGATTGATTTATACGTGACTTAGGTAATGCAAGGAAGAATATTTTGGTAACATTTCATAACGAGTTGTTTGGTGCGCTTTTAGTCAGTTAAATGTTTTATTATCATTTCCATGAAAATGCGCTTTATCGACTTAGGGGTATGCATACTTGGGTAACCTTTGTTCTTGACATTTTGATAAACGAGTCGTGCATGAAAATGTTTTAGTTCCTTCTTGTCGGAATGAAAGACCATTTGGTTAAAGGAGTGTTTTAGTGTTGTGAATATCATGCATACGTTCACAATGTGTTATATTCTGAAAATATAAATGCGTAGATTGTTGACATTCGGTTAATTTAGAATTGCCGATTATTTGTTTGGAAAATTAAAAACTTTTGCCTTGGAGGGAACGAGTATTTTGAGCATTTTTGACAAATACATTTTAAACTTTGGTGTTTTGACGTTATATGTCCCAAGTACGAAATGTTGAGGAAATGCTTCGTGATGAAGATTTTAGAAAAAAAATTCCTTGTGGAAGTGTTACCAGTTTGCATGCCTACCCCGATTTAAGGTTCTATGGTGTTTTAGTCGATATTTTCAAATGATGGAAACGATTAGTTTTGTCTTTAAACTTGGAACTTACACAAGTTATTTTGTGTTTTGATTGAGGTGTAATTATGAATCGTTTTCTTGTTTTGTATAATAAACTGACGCGTACAAATTTTGATTGGTAAACTTCGTTCCATACCATTGGGACGGTCAGAAAATAATTTTGAGCAAATTGCCGTTTGGGCTTCTTTTGAGTACGTGTGAAAATTGTTGCACACCGTTTAAATTGAGCAGTTACCTTGCGTGCATGTCATGAGTCAATCCATACCAGAACCGTGGTGGTCCGTTTTAAAGAAATTATTTATTGCGCTTTGCGTTTTGTGAGTAAACTGAACTGCAATGGAATGATTTTCAACATGATTTTCCTATGTGGGTCGAGCGTGTCCATTTTTGCGTAACTACCGACCTGGTAATAGTAGTTTTATTGCATATGACCTTTTTTTAGATGAAAAATCTTGGTGTTGAAAATATTTTGGTAAATGATTTTCGTAAACCATTTGGGAAATGCACTTTTAAGTGTTATGTGTCATTTTTAGATAGTCATGGGTCAATTGTCTGGCTTTAATGGCCCGGTGTGGAGTCTTGTTGATGGGTTGCTTTTGTGCACTGTTTTGCATTTATTGCACGTTGAGTATTTACATGCTTGGGTGAGTGAGTCATCCCGGGATAGGCAAGGTGTTGGTAGGCTGTATTGCATTGGATCCATAGGCATTATAGTCAGTTGTTAGTAATGGTCGGTTGGGTATCTCGTGGTGGGACCCCGGTATTTAGGTTTTATGACCTTGACTTTCCAGTAGGTACTAGGAGGATATAGTCGTGGGCACCTACCTGGGAGGTAGTTCCGATGTGCTGGGCCTTGAGGCGTTACCTCGGAGGTAGACGTCAAGGTGTATCCTCGATACGGTGTAACTTGGCTTCGTAGAGCGAGTGTGGAAGATACGTCAACGGTGGAAGGTTGGGTATTCCACCCGTGTTGGTACTGTAGGCCGAATAGTATCGGTTAAGGGAATGATGCCCTTTGTAATTAAGAGAATAAATGCGCAGTAACCTTTTTGAGGTAAGTGGTATATGTAAGTGTCGACTTTTGGGCTTGAGGCCAAACACCTTTAGTGTAATCGGAGAATTGTAGCCGATTTTAAAATAATTATGGTGATGGTGGTAGTAACCCTGAAATGCTCACTTGTGATGAATGGTTATGGTGGAATGACCTTCGTGGGTGATTATAAATTTACTGGTTTGATGATTTGTGTGAAATAAATTTTGGGAGTCTACTAGAACTCGTGGAAATTAATCGACAGTTAATGGTAGGAGTGATCGGATTCGAGTATCCTGTAGGGTATATTGGTGAGCAACTTTAGAATGGTTAGAGCTTGAAATTTGAATCGGGATGTATGGAATATCTAAGGTTAGGAGACAACCGAAGTCGTTTAACTAGGAATGATTCCAGTTGTGGAGTGTTCTTCCGATCATATTTTCAGTGTTCTTGAAGGAGTTTTGTTGGTAAGAAAAGTATTCGAGAAATTTTTAGACGGTGTGAGTAATTTAGTTTCTAGTTAGTGAAGGTCCGGTGGAAGCACCGAAAGGGTTCCGAGTGGACTTGGGAACCCGAAGCTGAGAGGCGGGAGAACTATCCGGAGCTATTTGCGGACGTGGACTTCGAGGACGAAGTCTAATTCAAGCGGGGGAGAGTTGTAAAGCCCGTGTCCCGGTATGGATTTTAATTAATTATTTATTTGCCTTAATAGTTTTCTTAACAATGTTTTGTTAGCGGGATTAGACGGCAAGGACCAAAAATGGATTAGTTTGGTGTTAGTTGATTCTTTTGGTAAAATCCTAAATTCTTGGGGTAAAAATGGCTTAGCTTTGGAACCTAGGGGCTAAATGTGACTTTTGTTATTAGAGTTTGCATGGGATCGGTCCATGAGAACCGATCCCCTCCTCCTGTTATGTTCGGTTCGTGTATCGCAAGAAAAGAAACCACAAACCCTAATCTCCTATTACCCTTGCCTCCCTCGTCGGACCAAACCCCCTCCCCATTCCTCTGCCGCCGTCGACCACCCTAAACCACCAGCAAACTGTCGCCGCTGCTGTCTTGCCAGCGAAGAGAGGGAGAGCAGCGAAGAGAGAGAGAGAGCAGCGAAGAGAAAGAGAGAGCGCGAGAGGGAGTAGCAGCGAGAAAACGTGAAAGGGAGAAGGAACCGACGAGGATACTGTGTTGCTGCGTTTCTGAGCGAGAGGTACCGTCTCTTCTCCTCTCTTCTCGTTTCTTTTTATTTTTCATTTCGTCGTCTTCCCGTCGCCGTGAAACCACCACAGCCGCCGTCAGCCTTGGCTGCCGGTGTGTGGCCGCCGTGCGCCACCAGTGCGGGGTGGCATGTTGCGTATATGCGGTGCGTTGGTCACAAGTGGGTGTGTGGCCAAGAGAGGTGATCGGGTTATTCCGTTGATCTCGCCGGAGTTTTCTTCAAACAATCCCCACCACCGCCGACGGTGACTGCCGCTGCCGCCGCCGGCGACCACCACTGCCGGAGGTGGCAGTGGGTGGTGCTGGAATGGTTGAACATATAATCCTAGAACCCTAAGTCAAAGTCGATTGCAGGTCTGAATTGAATTAAGTCATGGCTTATTGGTAGTAATCTAAAGTTATCATTTTATGTGAAAACCTCATTCTGTCCCTGTTTTGCATAGACCATAACTTTTTCCACGTAACTCGGTTTGAGGTGAAATCGGTTCCCAAAGTTCACAAATCGAGTTGGGAAGGTTTTTTGTGTTTTACTGAAAATCCGATTAAGCCTATAGCTAGGTCTAAACTGACTGTTTTTGAAATCTGTTCCGAAACTTCCAGCTTTGATAGTCGTTCGTAGGAAATTCATATTAAAATGTAGAAAAATCGTTAGAACTCGTGCGATATGTCCCTGGAACCCTAAGACAGGGGACTTTATGATTATGGAATTTTATTTCTGGAATTATCAGTTTCAAGGGGGTAAAACAGGTCCCGAACAGGCCTGTGTTTTTAGATAAAAAGCTGGAATGTTTAGTTTTGTGAGTTAGTAATCGTAGTTTGAGTTGGGACTTTCCGTTGACGTTTTTAGTGCGTATTTAGGTGGGAAAAAGTGAGGAAAGTTGACGTGTCGGTGTTGCGGCTCGTGGGCGCGTCGCTTTGCTTTGAGGTGAGTTCTCTCACCGCGTAGTTAGGAATTTCATGCATATCGTTATTTTGTGCTACGTGTTATTACGTGTTATTACGTGTTTACGTGAACTAGTTGGGATGTGATGACTAGTTGTGATTTGTTGAATTTATATGTGGATTATGTATGCTTGTGTACACCTCAGTGGGACTGGGGGGGCTCGGTGGGACCGAGGGCTCGGTGGGACTGAGTTTGTATCGATATATTTTTGTGTACTCGGTGGGACCGAGGTCCGTGTTTATACATTAATCATTATGCAGTTTTATATTCGTGGTGATGGTGGTGTTGCCTACTTGCGAGTAGGGGCGATATACGTGGGGTTGCTACCTGCGTGTGTGGTAGGATTCACTAAGCGTTTAGCTTACCTTTTCCCAATATGTTGTGATTTCAGGTGCGAGCGGCAGTCGGGCCTGACGGTACACACACTAAGCGCGGGTGTCGAGAATTGTTTAAATTTCACTTTCATACCTTTGGATTTTATTTTATAAAATTTCCGATGCATAAACTTTATTGACTGTTTGAGCTAATGACGTTAATTTCAATTGAGTTGCGAATTATTAAATTGTGGCTGTTTAATAATGAAATGAATGTCTTAAAAATTTTTAAATTCCTTGTAATTTTTGGGACGTTACAAATGTTTGCTCTGTCCACGTTGAAATCTGATGTTGTTTACTGGTGGGAGGCTGAGACTGGGGGAAAGGGTTCGGCAGCGGCTAAGGGGATGATGTGGGAAACGTTTGTTGACAGGTTTAAAGCTCAATTCTGCCCACTCGCGGCAGTGAAAAGGTTGGAAGAAGAATTTTTGAGCCTGGATCAGGGAGGGATGACAGTGCGGGAGTATACTTCTAAGTTCATTGAGAAGTCCCGTTTTGCTGATCTGTATGTGCCGACGGAAGAGCGTCGGGTAGAACGATTCATTCATGGGTTGAAAAGCAGTGTTCGAGAATTGGTCCTGACCAGGAACCCCACCACCTTTCAGGCGGCCATCAACACGGCCGAGCTGATTGAGAGAGAAAAGAATCGTCAGACGACTGAGAAGGGTGGGGAGAAGCGCAAATGGGATGGTCCAAGTAACGACTCCAAGAGGGGGAAGGTGTTCCGACCGGAAGCTCATGCCAGTAAGGGTTCAGCTAGCAAGCCGTGCAGCAAGTGTGACAAGGTACACCGGGGAGAATGCATGGCAGGTTCAAACTCATGCTACCGGTGTGGCTTGCCAGGTCATATGTCAAGGGACTGTCCCAAGGGGAAGACCTGTCATCAGTGCGGAACGGTGGGTCACATGCGGTATGACTGCCCACAGTTAAAGAAGGATGGGCCAGCTCAGTATGGAAATCGTCAGGGAGGAAGAGGCAATGATAAAGGGGCGGAGTCAGCGCGTCTGAAGGGACGTGCGTTCCGCATGACTGCGGAAGAGGCGGAGGAAGTCCCTGATGTTGTGGCAGGTACATTTCTAGTGAATTCTCTCTGTGCCAAAGTGTTATTTGATTCGGGAGCAAATCGCTCTTTTGTATCACATGTTTTTATGAAATGTTTGGGGGTGAGGCCTAGACGTTTGGGAAGAGCTCTAGAGGTGGAAACCGCTAATGATAGTCTGGTGTACGTTAAGGAGGTGGTAGAAGGTTGTGTCATAGAGATAGAAGGGAGGTTAATGCCTATGAAGCTATATCCCATGGCAATGGGAGAGTTTGATGTGGTGTTGGGTATGGACTGGTTAGCCGCGAATGAAGCGAATATCGTTTGCAACAAAAAGCTAATCAAGATTCAATCACCTGATGGGGATCCCATAGTGATTTATGGGAACCGCCGTGATAGAAAGAATAGTCTCATCTCTATGATCAGGGCTGCTAAGTGCCTAAAGAAGGGGCGCCACGGGTTTCTGGCGTACGTGTTGGATGCCAAGAAAGAGAAGCGTGAGTTAGGTGATGTGCAAGTAGTAAATGAGTACCCGGAAGTATTTCCGGATGACTTGACAAGTCTACCTCCGGATCGTCAGATCTAGTTTAGAATTGATTTGATGCCCGGGGTTGCACCAATTGCCCGCGCACCTTATAGATTGGCGCCGTCAGAGATGAAGGAAATGATGACTCAGCTGCAGGAGTTGTTAGACAAAGGGTTCGTTAGACCGAGTACGTCTCCGTGGGGAGCACCTGTGCTCTTCGTGAAGAAGAAGGACGGTACTATGCGGATGTGTATCGACTACCGTGAACTCAACAAGGTCACGATTAAGAACAAGTATCCGATACCGAGGATTGACGACCTGTTCGATCAATTGCAAGGAGCAAATTACTTCTCCAAGATAGATTTGAGGTCGGGTTATCACCAACTCAAAGTAAGGGAGGAGAATGTGCCGAAGACCGCTTTCAGAACCAGATATGGACACTACGAGTTTTTGGTGATGCCGTTCGGGCTGACCAATGCCCCGGCAGCATTCATGGACCTAATGAATAGGGTGTGTCAACCTTATTTAGACAAGTTCGTGATAGTGTTCATAGATGATATCCTGATATTTTCAAGATCGGAAGTGGAGCACGAGAGCCACCTTCGAAAGATTCTCGAACTGTTAAAGAGAGAGGAGCTGTATGCGAAGTTTTCCAAGTGTGAGTTTTGGCTTAGAGAGGTGCAGTTCCTTGGGCACGTGGTGTCCAAGAAGGGAATCATGGTGGACCCGTCTAAGATTGAAGCTATCCGAGATTGGGAGCAGCCCAAGAATCCGTCAGAAGTTCAGAGTTTCCTCGGACTGACAGGTTACTACCGGAAGTTCATCAAGGACTTTTCGAGTATTGCCACGCCATTAACGTCCTTAACCAAGAAGAATGCCAAATTTGCATGGTCAGAAAAGCAGGAAGAAGCATTCCAAACGTTAAAGGAGATGTTGAGCAGCGCTCCGGTGCTGTCTTTACCGGACGGATCGGATGATTTCGTGGTGTTCAGCGACGCATCGAAGCTCGGTTTGGGTTGCGTACTCATGCAACGAGGGAAGGTGATCGCTTATGCCTCCCGGCAGTTAAAAGATCACGAGGCTCGTTACCCCACTCACGATCTAGAATTGGCGGCAGTGGTTTTTGCTCTAAAGATTTGGCGACATTACCTTTATGGGACTAAGTGCCAGATTTTCACGGATCACAAAAGCTTATGTCATCTCTTCGATCAAAAGGAATTGAACATGCGTCAAAGGAGATGGATTGAATTGCTAACAGATTACGACTGTAAGATCGATTATCATCCGGGTAAGGCAAATGTTGTGGCGGACGCTCTGAGCCGTAAGGAAAGAAGCGAGACCCCCAATATTGTAGCCATGAGGGCTGAAGTAACGTTCAACTTGTTAAATGAGATAAAGAAGTGTCAAGAAGAGGCGCTTGGAGTTGACAATCTCAAAAAGGAGAGAATGGTAGGGCAAGCATCCTCATTATTAGAAGATGGTCGAGGGGTGAAGTGTCTTAGGGGGAGAATCTGGGTCCCAAGACTCGGGGGGGGCTCAGGAGGTTAATTCTAGAAGAAGCCCACATGTCTAAGTACTCAATTCACCCGGGGACAAACAAGATGTATGGGGATCTACGTCGAGACTATTGGTGGCCCGGATTGAAAAAGGACGTTGCTCATTTTGTAGAGACCTGTGCAACGTGTTCGCGCGTAAAGATTGAACATCAAAGGCCGTACGGGAAGTTGCAGTCATTGGAGATACCGCTGTGGAAGTGGGATCAGATTACAATGGATTTTGTAACTCACTTGCCTAAGACTCCAAGGGGTTATGACGCTATTTGGGTGATTGTGGATCGACTCACGAAATCAGCTCACTTCTTGCCTATACGAGAATCCTACTCGTTGGAGCAGTTGGCAAGGTTGTACATCAACGAGATCGTAACCCGCCATGGAGTGCCGACCTCGATAGTGTCCGACCAAGATAGCAGATTTACTTCCAAATTTTGGAGGAGTTTCCAAAGAGAGATGGGTTCGCAGATTAAGATGAGTACCGCTTATCACCCTCAGATCGACGGTCAGAGCGAGCGAACGATCCAAACGTTGGAGGATATGTTAAGAGCATGTGCTTTAGATTTCCAAGGTTCTTGGGAAAAGCATCTACCATTGATCGAGTTTGCTTACAATAACAGCTATCATTCGAGCATCAAGGCAGCGCCGTTCGAGGCACTCTATGGTAGAAAATGTCGGACACCATTGTGTTGGAACGAGGTGGGAGAACGACAGTTAGCCGGACCAGAATTGGTACAACTGACCTCGGACAAGATAGTCCAAGTGCGAGAAAGACCGAAGGTCGCTCGCGATCGGCAGAAAAGTTATGCGGATAAGAGACGAAAGGACATAAAATTTCAAGTCGGAGACCATGTGTTGTTAAAGGTGTCTCCTTGGAAGGGAGTGGTACGATTTGGAAAACGTGGGAAGCTAAGCCCACGTTACATCGGGCCATTTGAGATTACGGAACGTATTGGGGAGGTGACGTATAGGTTGGACCTACCGGAAGAATTGCGTGGCATCCACAATGCATTTCATGTGTCCAACTTAAGGAAATACCTCACCGACGAAACCAAAGCGGTGCCGTTGAATGACGTAAAGGTGGACGAGAAATTGAACTTTGTAGAGGAACCCGAAGCGATCATGGATGTTAAAGTGAGGAAGTCACGGAATAAGGAGACTAAGTTGGTTAAGGTACAATGGCGACACCACAAGGGTCCGGAGGCGACCTGGGAGTTGGAGACGGAAATGAAAGCTAGATACCCGCACCTCTTCGATAAAGGAATTCCGGGGACGGAATTCTTTTAAGGGGGGAGTGTTGTAACAACCGGGTTCTAAATTGCAAGTAAGGAAGTTTAGTGCCATTTAGCAAAGTGAAGGTTAACTTGAGGGACTAAGTTGTCATATGGTGATAGAGAGGTAGGGCACAAATCCCTAGGTCAGCTCTCTTTGGCAGCATTTCAGTATTTGGCATTGTGTTTGGCGGCTAAGGAAAGAAGAGAGAAAGAAAGAAGGAAAACAAGGTTTGAGAAGAGATTCAAGAGGAAAGGAGAAATCGAAGAAGAAATCAGCAAGGTAAACCTCTTCAATTTCGTTTCCCTTGTTCTGTTAGTGTTTCCTTTCTTCTATAAGTTGATTTCTAAGCCTGCATGTGGAGATTCTTAGAGTTTCCATCCTTTTTCCTTTGAAATGGGTTTTTTGTGGGTTTTGTCCTAATGAACCGATTTAAGAGGTTATAAGTGTATTAAATGAGTCTTTGGGGTTGGTGGATGAACCCTTGAGGTTATCTAATCGAACTAGTGGCTGCAATCGAGTTATAAATCACTTTTAAGAATCCTAAGTTCGAACAGCCGAAGAGTCCGGACGTCGTAGTTGGTAGTGTCCGGACGATTGTTGTTGGTGTCCGGGTAAGTACCCTATGAGAGTGTCCGGGTGCTTCGTCGTATCCGGGTGACCGAGGTCTCCGGGTGGAATTAGTGTCCGGGTAGTTTGTCTGGATAGGAATTTGTGTCCGGGTAGTTTGTCCGGATAGGTCTAGTGTCCGGATTTCTTGTCCGGAGAAGTGGAGTGTCCGGACTGTTGTCCGGAAAAGTGATTGTGTCCGGATGGTCAGTGGTGTCCGGATAGCAGTTCTTGATCGGTTAATCTGATTTGAATTTATTTCCTTTAGGCGTTCGTCGGGGTTAGCTTGGAAGTATTTTAGGAGTGCGTTATACGTCAAGCAAGGTGAGTTCCCTAAACCTTTTACGACTTAAAGTGTTGAATGATTTTGACTGATTATGGTTTCAATTACGAGCATGAAATGTTTATAACTGTTATGCATGTTTTCCATGAAATACCTATTATTACTTGAGGAAAATGTATTGTACTTGATGAACTGAGAATGACGATTTACAAGGATTTTAAAGATGCATATTTGTGAAATGAATGACGTGCTATGTGGAGTCGGTCTGCACTGTGGGATCAAGGATGGATCCTCGGGATCTGCGAGTCCCTTGGATATGTAAGATAGACTGGTAGGTTGGAATTTGTTTCCCTCCTATTCGGTAGAGGGGAGTCCGTGGGGGCTCCAAAGAGGACGTGAGGGGAACCTAATGGAACCCTGATCGTAAGATGTTATGTGATCCCTACACAGTGTAGTACCATGCTTGAGGTATGCTAAGGTTTACGAAAATGTTTTCATAAAGGCTTTTATATTACTTACATGTTGTTTTCTGAGGGAATTCACTAGACGTTCTGGTCTAACCCTCGCTTTCAAAACTAAACCATTTTCAGGTAAGCGCGCTGTGGGTTCTGCTAGTAAGAACTAAGAGGAATGACGAGGAGGACTTGGAGCTTAGAGACACTCCAGTTTTGGTTATAATAACTATAGATAGTACTCGGCTGTGGATTTTAGAGACTTCCGCTGTCAGATTTTTGTTAAGTACACTTTATTATTGATGTAAAGACAAGATTATCCGAAATTCCAAACTTATTGATGATTAATTGCATGTTAATGAATTTGGGACGTTTATCTTTGAAAGCTAGGATGTTACACCGAACGATGTCCCTCTAAAGATGGCCTCAAGGGTATCCGCGCGACCACCTAATCCCCTAAAGCACGCTCCTAACCCCTCGATGTAGGAAACTTTGCACTTTAGCGTCAAGTCGATGTAAAAGAAATCCCTCTACATAGTCATTCACAGATGTTATAGTTAATGTTATATATAGATGCTTTTGGTTGTTTGGTTTATCGTGTTGATAATTATTCGTTTGTTTTAGTTTTAGAAAAGAAACCACTCAATCTATTGGACTTCCAGGTAGTAGGGGAATCACAAGGATTGCTTAAATCCCGACATACCTTAGGGCTATTTACACCCGTTTGACAAAATTCAAATAGATATGTTGCGGTTTATTTTATTTCAACATATAATAGTGTTATAAATAGATAAAGTGCGGTTTATTTTATTTCAACGTATAATATTGTTATATATAGATGTTGCGGTTTATTTTATTTCAACGTATAATATTGTTATATATAGATGTTGCGATTCTTAAAATGAATTTAAGTGTGGCATGTGAAGTTTAGGGACCTAATTGGCATTCTAAAAAGTTTAGGGACCCTAGTTGTCATTCTTAATAGTTTAGGGACCTAATCGGCATTCTTAAAAGTGTAGGGACCTAAATTGTCATTCTTAAAAGTTTAGGGACCTAAGTTGTCATTCTTAAAACCGTAGGGACCTAAGTTGTCATTCTTAACAATTTTTTTATAAAAACACACTATTAACAATTTTTTTTTATAAAAAAACACATTGTTAACATTTTTTTATAAAAGCACACTTTTAAGAATTATTTTTATAAAAAAACATATTTTTAACATTTTTTTATAAAAACACATTCTTACCAATTTTTTTATAAAAACACACTGTTAACAATTTTTTTATAAAAAACACATTGTTAACATTTTTTTATAAAAGCACACTTTTAAGAATTATTTTTATAAAAAACACATTTTAAACAATTTTTTATAAAAACACATTCTTTCCAATTTTTTTATAAAAACACACTTTTAACAATTTTTTTATAAAAAACACATTGTTAACATTTTTTTTATAAAAGCACACTTTTAAAAATTATTTTTATAAAAAAACACATTGTTAACATTTTTTTATAAAAGAACACTTTTAAGAAATATTTTTATAAAAGAACACTTTTAAGAAATATTTTTATAAAAAAACACATTTTTAACAATTTTTTATAAAAACACACTCTTAACAATTTTTTTATAAAAACACACTCTTAACAAATTTTTTATAAAAAAACACATTGTTAACATTTTTTTATAAAAACACACTTTTAAGAATTATTTTTATAAAAAAACACATTCTTAACAATTTTTTTATAAAAACACCCTCTTAACAATATTTTTTTAAAAAAACACATTGTTAACATTTTTTTTATAAAAGCACACTTTTAACAATTATTTTTATAAAAAAACACATTTTTAACAATTTTTTTATAAAAACACACTCTTAACAATTTTTTTTATAAAAACACACTCTTAACAATTTTTTTATAAAAACACATTCTTAACAATTTTTTTATAAAACACACTCTTAACAATTTTTTTTATAAAAACACTCCTATAACAACATACACATTATAACATACAAATATCACATTCAAACATAAAACCATACATATCATATATCTTAAAAATGTTAAACATAGAACATATTCAAACATAACAAAACTTATAAACACTCTAACAACATACAAATCATATATCTTAACTTAAAATAACATACAAAAAAATAACAAAAAACATGAAGAAAACATACCACAGAGGTATTACGAGACATCTTCACAAAACTCGAACACGTGTTCCACACGAAAAAATTGAGAGAGTGGGAAAAAATTGAGAGAGAGTTGATTAAAAAATTTGAGATTGTATAAAATATTGAGAGTGGCGGTTTTTGGTCCCCCCCCCCCCACCCTTTATATAGTGCGGCCGAAGAGATAAAAATAGGGTTTTGGTCTTCAAATTTTTTTAGGGTAAACCCTATGCCGACGCGTGGCGGGTTAGCCCGCGATCGCGGGATCCCAACGCGGGCAGGGACCAAACCTGCCAACACGGGCATTCTTGAGAAGGGAAAGTTGGGCCGCGGGCATTCTTGAGGGACCAACGCGGACAAGGGCCCGCGATCGCGGGGCCCACCGCGGATTTTTGTGGCATTTCGGTAAGATGAGCGAGATTTGTGGCATTTTGGTAAGTTTGGGTCAAACTTGTGGCATTTTAATTAATTTCCCTTATTTTTATATATTTTATAATATTAATTAATATATTTTAATCATAAATTACTATTATCTTTTTAATTATTATTTAATTATTTTTTCATATTATATGTAACAGTTACTTAAAATCATAAGTTAACTTGTTTTAACAAATTCAAAATTTGTAGTATATATGTAATAATAAATTTTAAATTCTTTTAATTAACATGTTACATTATTTAATTTTTCTTTACTACATTGGTTGTATTAATGAACATACTATATTTTTATAAATTTGTTTTATATATATTTAAATATTGTTATTGATACTACATTGGTTGTATTAACGAATTGGGAGCTGAGGTTTGAAGAATCATCTTTCTCCTCAAGGTAATGTCCTTCTCTTACATCTCTTCTTTAATCTGGGATGTTGGGAGTTGTAGGGGGTTTTGTAACCTTTTTGTATTTCACCATAGGAGGGTTATGGTGGTCTATGTGTGTGTTCCTATCTAATCAGTGTAGGAATTGGGCGGAGTAGCTTACTAAGTTGTTTAGAAATGTTACCTCCTTGATTATTATGGCTTAATGCCAAGTATGGAGTCGTGAGGTGCGATCAATCGAGGTTTCGGAATGAGAGCATTCGATATGAAAATCCTAGTTGTCCGGAATTCGCCCAATCCGGAAGTCGGGAATCCGGAAGCGGTACCGGGGAAGTCGGGAATCCGGAAGCGGTACCGGATACCGAAAGTCGTGAATCCGGAAGCGACACTGGATACCGGAATTTGGAGTCCGGATGTACCGGATCCGGAAGGATTCAGATGTGTGTCCGAAAAAGTGGAATCCGGATATTCCCGAATTGTTTGTGAGAGGGGCCAGTGTCCGAGACTCTGTGTGGTTGTCAGACCTTGAGTGTGTCTTGGGGGTTCAGAGTATCTTGTGGGTGCTTGAGTGTCTTATCCACTCTAGTGTGTTGGTGCAAATGTAGGTACGGATAGAGGATAGCGGTCGCGAATAAGAACACTTAGTGTGGACGTCAGGCGAGTCTTTCTAAACTGAAGCCTTATCGATACTCGAATTTGTTACTTGTACCGATATATTGAATTGCATGATTTACGTTGTTTTAAATATGCATGATCAAAGTGTGTAAATCATTTTGTGGATATGTGCGAGACATGTGAGGATTTGATATGGATATATGGGGAGTGTGTTCCATGCAGGATATATGAATTCGTTTCATATGATCACTAAGGGCGGGTGTGTGCCCTAACACATTGTTACAGGTGTGTATATGACTAAGTGTGAGCCGTTAATATGTGTTGTGTGTGTACTTAAACTGACAAAGGCGTAGCTGCTTATAAATGCTTATGAACTCTCTTTAGTTGTTAATTGTGGCGTGATGTTGGTAGCAAGAGGGATCTCACTAGACCTCATGGTCTAACCCTCATTTTTCAAAACTAAAACCTTTTCAGGTAAGTAGGTAGCTGAGAGCTCGTTTAGAGGAATGACAAGACGTGAGTTGGAGCTTGCGTATAGAAGGATTAGAAGACTTCCCTTTTTATTTTGTAGTTATATTCTCAGCTGTAGCTAGGGTTATTTTCGCGAACCCAGTTTTGTAATCTTGATAGTGTGACTATGTTGGGCCGTTTTGGCACTTTGTATTCAAGAGGTAGTTTTTGGCATGCTTGTTGGTGTGGGTTGTTACATTGAGGAAGTGTGTGTGTATATATTAGCCTATATATATGCCCTCCAAGTTTCAAGGTGCACATTTTGACCCCTTGTTTAAGAAGATTAGTAATAAAAAATATCAAATTAAAGAAAATATGAAAATACCATTTTTCCTTAAATTTAACGGCTTGGTTGGATTGTCGTTTGGTCTAGGGACCAAAATCCAACATAAATTGCATACCACTGGTACCAAATCCATAATAGATGAAACATAAGGTCGAAATCCGTAAAAGTCAACATACCATAGGGAGCAAATCTGTAATATACTCTAATTCAAAATAATATTATTATTGTTATTATACGATTTTGGATTGTCGTTTGGTCTAGGGACCAAAATCCAACATAAATTGCATACTACTGGTACCAAATCCATAATAGATGAAGCATAAGGTCGAAATCCGTAAAAGTCAACATACCATATCCAAAGGCTCAAGAAGTAACAAGGAAAGAAAAGAAGGGGGAATGAAGAATACATCAAACCCTAACTTTAAGATTGAGAAAGATGAGAAGGTTAGTTGTACGAAACACTATTCAATCCATCAATGAACTTTAACTCACTTGATCTACTCTTGAAAGGTTTCCAAAATCGTGAACGTAGCAAAACAAATCATTCAAATCAGAGTAGAGATGGAGGAGATATGATGAAATTAAGAAAATAGCTCAAAAATCGGATATTTGCACTGGACCCCGTCCGCGAGAGTGACCGACAATTGTACCCATGGCACTTTCGCCCCGCTTGTGCTGAGGGCTTTATTCTATCTGCGAGAGTGCCCGACGATTGTGTCCATGGCTTTCGCATGGCACTTTCGCCCCACTTGTACCGATCGTTTGCCCAGTCGTTCCTCGACCGTTTTTCTGGCTGTTCCTTGATCATTTTCTAGAACGTTCCTTGACCGTTTTCTCGGCCGTTCACCAACGGTTTTCTTTGTCGTTCTTTGACCGTTTTTCAACCGTTTTCTAGAACATTTTTCCAGCCGTTCACCGGCCATTTTCTTAGTTGTTCCTCAACCTGTTGTAGAAAATTTGGGGTGTTACATATGAGAAGAGACTTTTAATCCAATCTTTATCTCTACAATCCAATGTGCCACAAGACTAGGCACTCGAAGATAAAAGAATTTCATCATTTCAATAAATCCTAGATAATTCCATAACTAACTTTTCTAGTTTGGTTGAAGACGAAGACAATGATAATTCCATAACTAACCCTGATTGTTTATACCGTCACAGAAAAGCATACGACCAAATGGACTTCATCACCGATTTGTTCGACTCCCGCTGAGAAATCGAACATGCTTTTGGAACCGATGTAGGAAATAGCATTTCGGAAGCAATTAACGCTCATAATGAAGATTTTGGTCTAAGTTTCTTCTTGATGTTGGGGATATGGCGACGTATGTAGGAGAAGAGAATGAGAGGAGGCACCGGAAATTTGAGGGGCGCTGGATTAAGGTGTGTAATTTAAAATTTCATAAATATTACAAAAATGCTCTGGAACTTCTAAATTTGTTGTGAATTTAGATAGAACTTTAACAAATATTACAAAAATGCCACCATTTTTAATGGCTTTTGATTAAAATCATTGGATGATTGAAACCGATCATCACTCTCCTCAATCTTATTTTGTTCCTCATAGGAATTTACCCCTTGTTTTTATATATATATATATATATATATTCGTGATCAAAATTTTGAAATATGTTTAGAAACTAAAAAATAAATAATTTATATTGATGTGTATATCAAGTTAAATAAAATAAAATACTCATTTATGGATTTCCAAAACTTCATCAATTTATTTGTAAGGGTAATATAAGTTTTCAAAATCCCTTCAGTTTCTATTTCTATTATTTACGAAAATGGTAACATATAAATATTATTTAAATTTAAAAATATTATATCCGATATTAATTTATATACTTAAAGCTTTAAAAGTTGTATCTTTGAAAAATTAAATGTTTTTAAGAACAAAAAGCCAAATGATTTATTGGAACTAAAAGTTTTTCACATGATTTACTAAAAGTTTTTCACATGAACTAAAAGTTGTCTAGTTGTAAATGTATCTTACTTTATATTTTATATGAAAAGGTACATATGGAGGTCAATAATTTAAAAGATTTGATTGAAATTGTTATAATAATGGTTGTATCGTGTAATAATTGTACATTGATATTATATATATCTATATCTATATCTATATCTATATCTATATAGAAGTAGGTTCAAACGAGAACGATAACTATTTACGAGAACTACGAGAACAGCCGCCCATGTACAAAATCACTGGTGATTCACGACCAAAATCACCAGTGATGAAAATTCTGGAACACGCGCGGTTTTAGCCGCGGTTTGGCAAGTCGCGCGCGGTTTTGAAAATCACTGGTGATTTTGGTCGTGAATCACCAGTGATTTTGTACATGGGCGGCTGTTCTCGTAGTTCTCGTAAATAGTTATCGTTCTCGTTTGAACCCACCTCTATCTATATATATATATATATAGATATGGATAATAATTTGTAAACCTCTAAATGTGTGTAAACTTTGGATTTTATAGGTTTTTTTGATTAAATTGTTTATTTTGATGAAAGTGTTTTATATAATTTGTTTCTTGATGAAATTGTTTCATATATTTGTGTTTTTTATGTAAAAACGAAAAAGTTTCATCAAACTGAGAAAATATATGAAACAGTTTATAGGAATGAAAAAAAGATATGAACTACATAAAAAACACAAATATATGAAACAATTTCATCAATAAATGAATGATATGAAACAATTTCATCAAAATAAACAATCTCATGAAACATTTCATCAACAAAATCTATGAAATCCAAAGTTTACACGAAAAAAAGTTTACAAAATAATGGACCTCTCTCTCTCTCTCTCTCTATATATATATATATATATATATATATATATATATATATATATATATAGCCGTTCAGAAGAAATCTCAATAAAATGGAAAACTGAAACTGGGGAACAAGTAAATTAAATTGTTTTTTGGTTTTTAGGGTGTAGGATTTAGAGAGAGATAGTATATATATTCATGGAAAACCCAAAAAAAAGAAACTGATAAACATTTTGGTAACCCTTCATAGTTACGATATCCACATGTGTATCATGTGCATCTTAGACTATCTCCAAAAATTATGTTATATATTTTTTAAAGTGGAGTAGCAAAAATCAAAATCTCTATAAAAATTAATTCCAACTCCAACAACTATTCTATTTTAGAGATGGTAGCATTGATTATGTTATTAAATTAATCAATACATTAATAAAAAAATTACTTTTTCTCTCCTAAATATATTTTTACTAAAATGTCTCGTATTGATGAAAAGATTAAAACATTATTTTCTCTTTCTTAAATAGTGGGTTTTACAAATTTCTACAAATTTGAAGACTTTTATCTTTTCTTTTTTCTTTTTCTCTATTTAACATACAAAATAGCATAGTTGTTGGAACAAAAAAATATATTTGAAGCCACCAAAATTTCTATTTCAGTATACTATTGAAGATGTTTTTATAAATTATTGGTATGTACATGTACATACCATCTAAATAAAAAGTTACTAAAATATTTTTTTACGATTTTCTTTTGAATATATATATATATATATAAAATATTGTAGTAAAAATAATATTGTTTTTGAAAGGGCAACTTCACATGTGTTTGTGGGCTTTGATTCCCATCTTTATTTGAGTGGAATTCATGTTGTATGAATTTAGGATCATCATGTCTTCATGTTCTTGCCTTTCTATTCCATCTTTTCTATCTATATTTGATTTTTTTTTTAATTCAAAATCTTTATAGAATTCATACAAATTGTTTATATATTTAAAAAAATACTTAATAATAATAATAATAATAATAATAATAATGATATTAAAAAGTGACTGTTAAAAAATCCGATAATTTGGTAATATAACATTTCCTCCCATTTACTGCTTGTAAACATTTTTTTAAGTATATAATATTTATATACAGCAAATTATACAAATAAACTCACACTCTCCTCATTTTTGGTGAGGTTTGAACACATGACCTCCTACAACGCCAAGAGTTCCAATACCGCTAGGCTAAAGGCCCTTTGGTTACTGCTGGTAAACATGCATTTTCTTATGTAATAAAACTTTAAAATACTTTTATATAAAAACATTTCTTGTTGCTACAAACATAATATAATGAAATATAGTCATGAATTAAATATGGTGGGTTGATGGAATTAAATAATAAATCAATGTAAAAAAACATCCTTGTACAACTTAAAACAAAATAAAATGTGTTTTTTTATAAAACTTACTGTATACAGATACATTAAACACAGAACATTACTTAAAGTCCCTAAGAGTATCGGGAGTATTGGCGTGGAAGAAGTCGAGTTTTGGGGCTTGGTGCGGGTCCGGCTTCAATGCTCGACGACTATGACAGTGTCATAGTCGCATCAGAAGAGGCACTTTCGGTACACTTTGTGCGACAATGCCATGCGACTATGACATGGTCATTGTAGCATGGCATAGTCGCTGACGGGTACCAGGTCACTTTAAAGTCGCGAATTTCAGCTTCTTTCTCATTCTCAACTCCTTAAACCCTCTCCATTCTCTCCCAAATCAGTTCCCTTTCACCCCATATGAACCCTTGCTAATTTTTGGGGCTTTGCTTGGAAATCAAAGTGTTCTTTCATCATCAATCTAACAAGTGGAAGCAAAGATAAAGAGTCCTCCATCTCACTCTCATCTTCAAGAGGTTTTAGAAATTTCCTAGGTTTTCATCAAAACCTAAGTCGTGAGTTCATTCTCCTAGTTTCTAAACTTTCATATGAGTTATAAATTCTCAATACGAACGTGTGGGTCATTGGATTTTGGGTCATTCCTGACCTTGTGAACATTTTAGAAATTGTAAACCTTGTTGGTTTTGGGCCGAAGGCCAAATGTGATTTAAGAGACAAAGATTTTGGAAAATGCACGTTAGTGTCCTTTGAGGCATTTTGGAAACATAAGAGTATGAGTTCATTTGGAAAATGGTTTGTCTCAACCAATGTTGAGTTTTGGGTTAATCATATCTTTGAAATATGTGTTTGCATAAATGACGAGTAAATGCGTTTGATTATTTGATGACCTTTAATTTTAGATCATTTGAGTTTTGAGCATTTTGACTCGGTTTCAATTTAAAAGAGTCTTGAAGACATTCATGAATACTTATGTATGTTCACGTGTATTTAACAAATGTTCAGTATTCATACACCACTATGCCATTCATAATTAATGTAACAACCCAAACCAAAATACAAGCTAGAAGCTTACATAATTAGTTTCAAACGTCATAACGGTTCAATATGGTCACTCTATCAAGATTTACAACACAGGGTTTGTGGAAATAACCCTAAATACAACTGAGAAATCTAACTAAACATTTAAAAAGGAAGTACTTCTAATTCCTTCTAACGCAAGCTCCGACCCACGTCTTGCCAAATCTCTAAACGTGCTCGCGACTACTGCTTACCTGAAAAAGTTTTAGTTTTGAAAAACGAGGGTTAGACCATGAGGTCTAGTGAGTTCCCTCCACACCAAGTCACACCAAAAAATATCACAGTTTATAAAATCAGTTATGAAAGCATTTATACCAATCATAACAAGCACACTAAGATGATATGCACACATTGACACATGCTACTGGCATACGCTATAGTCACACACACCATGACAGCGCAATAAGGCACACACACACGCTATGGTCACACACACCGTGACAACGCAATTGGGCACACACCGCCCATATATGAAACAAATTCATATATATATAATTATTATGGAACACACCCTCATTTCACACCAAAGCCAGAGCATGGTCACCCATGTATAAATCACACATATTGTCACACAATTTATCTTCACTTTGAAATAGAAGCAGTTGAAAAGCACACATTTACATAATAACCTTCAAACACACTTATTCTTCATTTGAAATAAATACAGTTGAAATGCGATCAGTTAGAAAATAACCATCAAACACCCTTGTTTAAAATTTAGGTTTAGAAAGACTCACCTGGGGTCCTGCTTAGAAATTCTCACTTGCACCGATCGTCTCTAATCACACCTACAAGTTTAAGCCCACACACGCACCCGATGAGACACACTGGGTTTTGAATAAATTTTCACTACCTTGAAAAGTCTCAGTCTAAATTACCCGGGTTCCGGATACAATCGGCCCACACACTAATTTTCGGATCCCACTTTCAAATATTACCGGCACTCGCTCAAAACCAAACCGAAACCCAAATTAAATTAATAAATCGAAGCCCAACTTAATTTAATTAAATCGAAGTTGTAACACCCTCAAATTTGGATAGAGCAACTCATTAAATCTTTTGATATTACATCCGAAATAATATAATTTATCCCTATATTTAAATAGGTGAAATACCTCAATTTGCAAACTACAGTTAACCTCAATCATTGTGTAACATAAGTCTCATTATAAAGACTAAAACTACCTCGGGTAATACTGTAACGTCCCAAAAATTATAAGAAATTTGAACTTTTTAAAATACCATTTTATTAAAACTAAACCATAAGTAATTAAATCCAATTAAACGTTTATCAAAACCTCGTTAAGTTAAATCACCAATTATAAATAACACAGCGGAAATTGTAGTAAATCTAAACTTGATGTCTCAAAATAAATAATAATAAAAGTCTTCTCAACGCGCCAGTGTGTACCGTCACGCCTTACTGCCACTCGAACCTGAAATCATTATTTATAGGGAAGGGGTAAGCACGAAGCTTAGTGAATTCAAACACATACGCAGGTAGCAATCATATATACACCACTCCTATCCACACATAGATAGACATCCAACACAAGCAAATTTAATTGTATAAGCAAACTCATGCAAAAACACCTGCGCGTGTATCCTTCGGCTCCCCGAATTCACACCACACTCGTGTAGGCATCCCTCGGTCTCTCCGAGTTCATCCAACACTGGTACACAATTCCTCGGCCCCGCCGAGTACTCGGTCCAACCGAGTTCACACAACACTTATACAAAATTCCTCGGCCCCGCCGAGTACTCGGTCCAACCGAGTTCACACAACACTTATACAAAATTCCTCGGCCCCGCCGAGTACTTGGTCCAACCGAATTCACACAACACTGGTACACAATTCCTCGGTCCCACCGAGCCCTCGGCCCCGCCGAGATGTATACGACACCCATGGCATTATACTAAACATTAATTCAAACTAGTACTACGCACAATAATCCAGTTAATACACACAAACTACCGCAATGCATATATAATCCCTATCCTACGCAGTGAGAGAACTCACCTCGAAAAGCAAAGCAGATATCCACTAACAGCGACACGAGCTCGTCAACTCCCACTCACTTCTTTTCACCTAAAGAAGTGCTACAACGTGTCAACACGACGCCCCAACTCTCAATTATAAACATAAGACTAGACGAGCGACATTTCAGATTTTTGGTCTAAACTGCAGGTCTGTTCGGGACCTGCTTAGCCCTCCCTAGACCCACTAATCCAGGAATTAAATCCCACAAACAGGAGGGTCTAGGTCTTAGCTATCCAGGGACATATTATACGCGTTCTAACGATTTTCCTATGATTTTACACGATTATTCTAAGATTGAAACGCAAGGCTGGCAGATCCGGACCTGCTGTAAAAACGGCCATTTTGCACCTAGCTAGAGGCCTAACCAGGTTTTCGCTAAAACACGAAAATGTGCCCGACACAGAATGTGAACCGTGGGCACCAGTTTCGCCTCAAACAGATCTACGACGGAAAAGTTATGGCCGATACAAAACATGGTAGAAAAACGACTTTCACATAAAATGATAACTTTATAAAACGGTTTACGCGTTCGGTTTAAACGATTCGGGTTTGCAACTAGGGTTCACGCGATTAGGGTTTTAGGTTACAAGGGGCTGGACTCAACCGCGCACCACCCACTGCCACCTCCGGCAGTGGTGGTCGCCGGCGGCGGCGGCGATGGTGGTTTACAAAGTTCCGACGAGACCACACGAAAACCCGGCCACACACCCCTCGCACGTACGAACAGCCCCTAACTCGCTTTTATAGCCACCACAAGGGTGGCTCTCGGGGCAACACACCGCCGACAGCCGTGGCTGCGGCGGCGGTGGTCGTTTCGCGGATACTTGACGACGATTAACAAAAAGAAACGAAACCAAACGGCTAACCTTTCTCACCCCACACACACGCACACACACGATCCACGGCTGTGGACCCGCCATCACAGCCACCGGGCTGGAGGCGCACGACGGCGGCAGCCATGGCCGCACGCGACGGCAACGGTGGTGGTTTTTGCAGTGGTTAAACGACAACGAAACGAAACAAACGACGACGGAACGGGGACTTACCTCTCGATCGAGAACGCAGCAGCAACCAGAAACTCGTCGTCCGGCTCCCCTCTCTCTCTCTCTCTCTCTCTCTCTCTCTCTCTCCCTCTCCGGCAGGGAGTATCGGCGGCGGCAACGCTTGGGGGGGGGGAGTTCGGCGGTGATCGCAAAGGAAGGGAAGGAAGGGCAGGGATCGTAATTAGGGTTCCTGTGGTTTGTTTTTGCGTGTGAAGAAAATCGCAAAGAAAAGGGAAGGGGGCCGGTTCTGAAACCGATCCCATGCAAACTTCCATAAGAAATTGACACTTTTAGTCCTTCCTTTTCCAAGCCTTGCCCAAAAAGAGTAAATGATTACCCACCTTTATCATTTTTGTCTTTCTCGCTAATCCCGCTAACAAAGTTCGATTAAAAAGCATATTAAAATAATTAAATAAGCAAAATAAGTCCATACCGGGACACGGGTTTTACAACTCTCCCCCGCTTGAATTAGACTTCGTCCTCGAAGTCCACGTCCGCAAATAGCTTCGGATAGTTCTCCCGCATCTCAACCTCGGGTTCCCGAGTCCACTCGGAACGCTTTCGGTGCTGCCACTGGACTTTCACTAAGCCAACCACCTTGTTACGCGAGGTTCTCGTCCTCCTGTCAATAATGGCGATCGGTTTCTCTACGTAATTAAGCCGCTCGTCAATCTGAATATCCTCAAGAGGAATCACCGCAGACTCGTCCATCACACACTTCCGCAATTGATAAACGTGAAAAGTGTTGTGGATCAAGTTCAACTCGTCCGGTAACTCTAAGCGGTAAGCTACCTATCCCACTCGAGCAATGATCTTGTAAGGTTCTATGTAACGGGGCCCCAACTTTCCCCGCTTACGAAACTAGATCACCCCTTTCCAGGGTGAAACCTTCAACAAAACATAATCTCCCACATGAAACTCCAAATCTGATCGCCTCTTGTCGGCGTAACTCTTCTGCCGACTATGTGCAGTAACCAGACGGTCCCGCACCATCTGTATCATCTCAGTCGTCTTCAGCACGATATCGGTGCTCCCCAATACTCGCTGACCAACCTCGCCCCAACAAATGGGCGTCCTGCGCTTCCTACCGTACAACATCTCGTACGGCGGCATGCCAATACTAGAATGGAAGCTGTTGTTGTAGGAAAACTCCGCCAAAGGGAGGTACTGATCCCAACTACCTCCAAAATCCATGGCACATGCCCGAAGCATATCCTCAAGAGTCTGAATAGTCCGCTCACTCTGCCCGTCGGTCCGTGGATGAAAAGCCGTGCTAAAATGTAACCGCGTACCCATCTTCTCTTGAAACCTCTCCCAAAATCGGGAGGTAAAACGACTGTCCCTCTCAGAGACAATCGAAACTGGCACCCCGTGCCTGGCTACAATCTCTCGCACGAAAATCTCTGCGAGCATCTCCGCCGAGGAGCTCTCCCTGATGGCCGGAAAGTGAGCACTCTTGGTCAGACGATCGACGATCACCCAAATAGCATCGTTCCCGCGTGGGGTCTTTGGGAGTTTCGTAATGAGATCCATCGTGATCTGTTCCCATTTCCATACTGGAATCTCTAAAGGCTGCAACTTCCCATGCGGCCGTTGATGCTCAGCCTTGACTTTCCGACAAGTCAAACACACCTCTACACACTTGGCGACATCCCGCTTCATGCCGGGCCACCAATAATTCTCCCGCAGGTCACGGTACATCTTTGTAGCTCCGGGATGAATAGAAAACTTGGACTTATGCGCCTCGTCCAACAATATTTGCCTGTTCCCACCGGTGAAGGGAACCCAGACTCGACCATACCGGGTCAATAAACCCCGACTATCACGGACAAAATTCGGAATTTCACCCGAAACTCTCTCGCGTTTGGCATTCTCGTCCCGAACTGCCACTTCCTGAGCACTACCTATCGACTCCAGGAGAGGTGCAACCACTGTTAACCGTTGACACAAACCCCGCAGTGGCTCTCCAACCGGATGTCGACTAAGTGTGTCCGCAACGACATTCGCTTTACCCGGGTAGTAAAGTATCTCACAATCATAATCCTTGACCACGTCAAGCCACCTCCTCTGACGCATTTTGAGGTTTTTGCTGGTCCATCAAGTATTTGAGGCTTTTATGGTCAGTGTACATCGTACACTTGACGCCATACAAGTAATGCCACCAATTCTTGAGTGCAAACACCACTGCTCCCAACTCTAAGTCGTGAGTCGGGTAGTTCGCCTCATGAGGCTTCAACTGCCTCGAAGCATAAGCTATGACCTTACCGTGCTGCATGAGCACGACACCCAAACCTTGGTGAGAAGCGTCACAATATACCACCAAATCCTCCATACCCTCGGGCAAAGTCAACACCGGAGCCTCGCATAAACGCCTACGTAGCTCCTCAAAAGCCCTCTATTGCTCCTCACCCCAACTAAAAGTCGCAGTTTCCTTCATCAATCGGGTCTTAGGTAAAGCAATCTTGGAGAAATCCTGAATAAATCTCCGGTAATACCCTGCTAACCCAAGAAAACTCCATACTTCAGTGGGAGTCTTCGGCACCTCCCGCCGCATCACTGCTGTAATCTTGGCCGGATCGACCATAATACCATTCTGGTTCACGACATGTCCTAGGAATTCGACCTCCCGTAACCAGAACTCACACCTGGAGAGCTTAGCATACAGCTTCTCCCGCCTCAAAACTTCCAAAACTTCTCGCAAATGCATCTCATGCTCTTCCTTCGACTTCGATTATACAAGAATGTCGTCGATGAACACAATCACCGACCGATCCAGCATCGGGCTACACTCCCGGTTCATAAGATCCATGAATGCTGCTGGTGCATTGGTGAGCCCGAAAGGCATCACCACAAACTCGCAATGGCCATAACGTGATCGAGAGGCCGTCTTCTCCGTATCCTCACTCCTTACCCGCATCTGATGATATCCCGACCTCAAATCAATCTTAGAGAACCACGAGGCTCCCTGAAGCTGGTCGAACAAGTCATCGATCCTTGGCAGAGGATAACGATTCTTCACCGTAAGCTTATTCAACTCACGGTAATCTATACACATCCGTTGAGACCCGTCCTTCTTTTTCACAAACAGAATCGGGGCTCCCCACGGTGAGCAACTCGGCTTGATGAACTCCTTTTCGAGAAGTTCCTGCAACTGAGTATACAACTCCTTCATTTCCGGTGGAGCCAAGCGATAAGGTGCCTTAGCCACCGGAGCAGCACTCGGAATCGAATCAATGCGGAACTCTACCTGTCGCTCGGGAGGTATCCCCGGTAAATCATCGGGAAATACGTCAGTAAACTCCCGTACAACTGGCACATCCTCCGCAGTCTTCTCCTCTTCGTCGACGTGCGTGTCTATCACATACGCTAGATATCCCTGACCACTGTGCTGCAAGTATCTCCTAGCCCTCGCAGCCGAACATATCGCTGAGGTCCGCCTGGGAGAGTCGCCCTGAACTAGCAGTTCTCCCCCGCTTGGGGTTCGAACTCGTACTTGTTTGCGACAATAAACAATCTCCGCATCGAAAGCATCCATCCAATCCATGCCCACAATCACGCACAACTCACGCATATCGATCGGAATCAAAACAATCGGGAATCTCACACCAGAGATCTCCAAAGTGCACCCCCTGTGCACGTCAGTAACCGTCAAGGTCCTGTCATCAGCAACCTCAACCATAAGTGGACAGCCTAACCGTCCCGCAACTCGGCCCAAACACTCACTCATAGTGTGAGACACGAAAGGATGAGTAGCCCCGCTATCAAACATCACCATAGCAGGCACCGAGTTAACTAAGAACGTACATGTCACCACTTTATGCGTAGCTTGTGCCTCCTCCACCCTCAATTGATGAACTCTACCTCGGGCCGCCTCCATCACCGCAGCAAGTGAAGCATACTGCGCAGCACTCACGAACTCCCTGATCTCGGTACGTAACATATTCTTGTACCGCGTCCTCTTCAGGTTCGCAGAAGCAGCATACTAAGGACAGAAAAATACCATCTCCGTGAACTTTCGGTTCATCTCCTTTACAGTCTCCGCAGTCTGAGTGAGCTCCAAGAACTCCTTAGCAATCCTCTCCATCTCCACTGGAGGCACATACTCTGCACGAAAACGTACGACGAACTCCTCCCAGGTCAAAGTAGTGCGCTCGTTAAGCGTCAAAGCAGTAGCATACCAGTCGTCCGCTCTGTCTCGTAACAGATTCGTCGTGAAGCGAACCTTCAAATTCTCAGGACAACCACTGGTAAGGAATGCGCACTCCATAACTGATCCTGATACTAGAACTCTCTCGCTCGGGGTTGCCCACCGGCAGGGGGTGGAATCGCCGCGATGCACCCCTACACCAACACTACTACCTCATTACGAATGGCGGTAATAACCTCGGGGATCGCCTCCCTAATAGCATGCGTCACCTCGGCCGCAAACATCTCACAAATCCGCCCAGCAGTAAGTCCAACACCAGCATCTGGATCAGCATGGTTGTTCCTTCTTAACGAGCTATTAGCACACATAAGAACCTGCTAACTACGCTCACGCTCAACTCCTCGGATTCTCCGTAACTTTCCCCGACTCTAGCACGGATCATGTGCTTCAGATAATAGGAGCTCTACTACTACCTTCCACACCTATCCTTACTCGTTTCGAGTCCCGTCCCGAAGTGCCCAAGTAGTCCCTTGCCGCCAAATACACCCATATGCCCGTACCAGCATATGTAAACACTCTTCCTAGCTCACTAGGAAACTCACCTCATCCCACTACCTTTGCTATAACGAAATCCTCACTAGTCATGACGAGTCACCTCGCGAATGCACAGCCGCATACAGTGTAAAACCAGATAGACTTTCGAATAAAAGATTCGATCCTACAACGGTTGGACTCAAACAAGAGCTGCGCAATAGAACTAAATCCAACATTCTAAGGCTATATGGTTCCTACTGCATACAACTTATACAGCATTCACTTATCAACCTATCACAACTAGCATAAATTTCTACTAGCAAGCAACAAACATGCAGTACAGTGTAATAAGCACCAAGCAATCTAGCATACATACTCCTATGTTCTAGAAAGCAATAAATTACACTAAGTACCTTACCTTTTCCCTTGGCATCGGCTGACTGTACACACTGTGCCTCCGGTCACCGTTCCTCGAACGTACCTTTTCTTTCTTTTATTTCTCAAAAATTTTAAAAAGAAAAAGATAATCCCGAGCCGCAAACTTGAGTTCAAACACACCGAAGTGTGTTCGATTCGCTCAAGCTGTGCTCTGATACCAACTTGTAACGTCCCAAAAATTACAAGAAATTTGAACTTTTTAAAATACCATTTTATTAAAACTAAACCATAAGTAATTAAATCCAATTAAACGTTTATCAAAACCTCGTTAAGTTAAATCACCAATTATAAATAACACAGCGGAAATTGTAGTAAATCTAAACTTGATGTCTCAAAATAAATAATAATAAAAGTCTTCTCAACGTGCCAGTGTGTACCGTCACGCCTTACTGCCACTCGAACCTGAAATCATTATTTATAGGGAAGGGGTAAGCACGAAGCTTAGTGAATTCAAACACATACCCAGGTAGCAATCATATATACACCACTCCTATCCACACATAGATAGACATCCAACACAAGCAAATTTAATTGTATAAGCAAACTCATGCAAAAACACCCGCGCGTGTATCCTTCGGCTCCCCGAATTCACACCACACTCGTGTAGGCATCCCTCGGTCTCTCCGAGTTCATCCAACACTGGTACACAATTCCTCGGCCCCGCCGAGTACACGGTCCAACCGAGTTCACACAACACTTATACAAAATTCCTCGGCCCCGCCGAGTACTCGGTCCAACCGAGTTCACACAACACTTATACAAAATTCCTCGGCCCCGCCGAGTACTTGGTCCAACCGAGTTCACACAACACTGGTACACAATTCCTCGGTCCCACCGAGCCCTCGGCCCCACCGAGATGTATACGACACCCATGGCATTATACTAAACATTAATTCAAACTAGTACTACGCACAATAATCCAGTTAATACACACAAACTACCGCAATGCATATATAATCCCTATCCTACGCAGTGAGAGAACTCACCTCGAAAAGCAAAGCAGATATCCACTAACAGCGACACGAGCTCGTCAACTCCCACTCACTTCTTTTCACCTAAATAAGTGCTACAACGTGTCAACACGACGCCCCAACTCTCAATTATAAACATAAGACTAGACGAGCGACATTTCAGATTTTCGGTCTAAACTGCAGGTCTGTTCGGGACCTGCTTAGCCCTCCCTAGACCCACTAATCCAGGAATTAAATCCCACAAATAGGAGTGTCTAGGTCTTAGCTATCCAGGGACATATTATACGTGTTCTAACGATTTTCCTACGATTTTACACGATTATTCTAAGATTGAAACGCAAGGCTGGCAGATCCGGACTTGCTGTAAAAACGGCCCTTTTGCACCTAGCTAGAGGCCTAACCAGGTTTTTGATAAAACACGAAAAATGTGCCCGACACAGAATGCGAACCGTGGGCACCAGTTTCGCCTCAAACCGAGTTACGACGGAAACGTTATGGCCGATACAAAACATGGCAGAAAAACGACTTTCACATAAAATGATAACTTTATAAAACAGTTTACGCGTTCGGTTTAAATGATTCGGGTTTGCAACTAGGGTTCACGCGATTAGGGTTTTAGGTTACAAGGGGCTGGACTCAACCGCGCACCACCCACTGCCACCTCCGGCAGTGGTGGTCGCCGACGGCGGCGGCGATGGTGGCTTACAAAGTTCCGGCGAGACCACACGAAAACCCGGCCACACACCCCTCGCACGCACGAACAGCCCCTAACTCGCTTTTATAGCCACCACAAGGGTGGCTCTCGGGGCAACACACCGCCGGCATCCGTGGCTGCAGCGGCGGTGGTCGTTTCGCGGATACTTGACGACGATTAACAAAAAGAAACGAAACCAAATGGCTAACCTATCTCACCCCACACACACGACCCACGGCTGTGGACCCGCCATCACAGCCACCGGGCTGGAGGCGCCCGACGGCGGCAGCCGGTGGCAGCCATGGCCGCACGCGACGGCATCGGTGGTGGTTTTTGCGGTGGTTAAACGACAACGCAGCAGCAACCAGAAACTCGTCGTCCGGCTCCTCTCTCTCTCTCTCTCTCTCTCCCTCTCCGACAGGGAGTATCGGCGGCGGCAGCGCTTGGGGGGGGGGGTTCGGCGGTGATCGCAAGGGAAGGGAAGGAAGGGCAGGGATCGCAATTAGGGTTCCTGTGGTTTGTTTTTGCGTGTGAAGAAAATCGCAAAGAAAAGGGAAGGGGGTCGGTTCTCAAACCGATCCCATGCAAACTTCCATAAGAAATTGACACTTTTAGTCCTTCATTTTCCAAGCCTTGCCCAAAAAGAGTAAATGATTACCCACCTTTATCATTTTGGTCTTTCTCGCTAATCCCGCTAACAAAGTTCGATTAAAAAGCATATTAAAATAATTAAATAAGCAAAATAAGTCCATACCGGGACACGGGCTTTACAAATACTTAACCCAAGTACAAGTTGCTAATCCCAATGATGAATGCGGAACATCACTTAAGCTATTCACCTCACGAGCACTTTACTAGCACCCGACCTTTCCCACGTGTCACTAGGACTACTCCCAATCTGAGACCTGTTGCACATGCCGACAAATAAAAAGGGTTAGGCTAACGCCTAGTGAATTCAAGAGTTTATACCATGATTTAAATAATTCTTTAAATGAAAGTTTGCGACATAGATTATCATTTCCAAAAGAGTTTCCCAAAAGGATATAAATGACTCATTTTCCAACGCACCCAAAATCCATGGGAAAAGTTCCCGAAAGGTATAAAGCGTTTTCCAAAATGAATTACGATCCCAACTCACTTCCAATACGTGAATAAATCTAGTTTAGGCAAAACTTTCAAGTACGGTTGACGACAAAATACTCAACCCATAAATCATGGAAACCATCCATTTAATTATAATCCTTCATTGAAAACATAATACGAAGCAATACTCACGCGAACGTAAAATGTAATAAAGTTCAAATACCATAAACGGGGGAGACCCGTATCCGTTGAGGGTGGAGGAAACACAAAAGTATACCACTCATACAACGTTATCCAAGAAATTACAAGTTGCGTTATGCCTATTTCTTGGACTGGAAGTAGAGATTACAAATTACGTTGTGCCTACCTCTGGCCTTCCCATAGAAATCAGGAATTACAATTTACGTTATGCCTATTCCTCGAGAATTACAATTTACGTTATGCCTATTCTCATTCCATGACACCTTTACGAAATGGGAATTACAAATTACGTCATGCCTATTCCACATTTCAGGCCAACGGGAATTACAAATTACGTTATGCCTATTCCACGTTAAATACACAAAACAGTGCCTATGGATCCAATGCACACAGTCTATAACAACATGCCTATCCCGGAATGACTAACGCACCCAAGCATGTAAATATCAATAACGTGCAATAAAAGCAACCCATAAATAAGACTCCACATCGAGCCATTTAAACCGGACAAATGTCCCCAAGACTTTCTCAAAGTCAAAACCGAGCAAAGTGCTCAAAGCTCGCTAGACCCATAAATAATGGTCATCATCGCATAAAATGCGTTTAAACATTGTTTAGGTAAACAAGTACCACAAAATCATCATTAACCCCAAAACTCGACACGGGTTAAACAAAAGGGGTTTTCCCAAATGACTCATACCCTTACAATTCTCAAAATGACTCTTGACACTAAATCGTGTATTTCCCAAATGGTTTATAAAATCAATTACACTAACATGATTAAACCATCAAATAGACTTCATTTTGAGCAATTAATCTTTTAAGGACATATTATGATTTCTACACATCAAAATATCCAAAAGCCCCAAATATGGGTGTTTTACAACATTTATGAAGATAAATATTTCAAAAGAGTTAAACTATCCAAATAACTCAACCATTGATCTTTTCAAGTAAAACACACAAATATTTGGAAAATAACATTTTTGGCATGTACAAAGTTTTCACAAATCAACTTGAACTCACCTTGCTAGATTTAAGCTAAATCTAGAATTTTCCCAAACGTAAGCTCCTTTGAAGAAACTTGCATCTTCAAGCCAAAGCCTCCAAGAACCTAGATCCAACATTTCCAACCATAAATACTTAGGTCTAACCATGTGGAATAATTTCCCCCAAACATGATACACAAAAACCCCCAATTACATCAAAATCCTAATCTTCATAAATGAAGAAGGAGGAGATCACCTCAATAAAGCACCACCAAACTCATCCAACCATACCCCAAAGTAAAACAAGGATGAAACAACAATAACCTAGCATTTGGGTAGAGGAATATTACCTTTATCACTTGAATCTCCCAAACAAAGCTCCTAATCATTCACAAAAGCTCCAAGCTTCCATATCTTCAACAATGGTGGAAAATTGGGTTTAGATTAGGTGAAGAAGATGAAGAAAGAGAAGGGTTTGGGTTATTCTTGAGAAAAATCAGCTGAGAGGGAGAGAGAGACATGAGTTAGGGTTTTGGGAGGTGAATGAGGAAAGATAGAGAGAAAAGAGCTTAAAATACCCAAATTAAGTCATCAGACAGGTCGCGGACGTCCGCAGGATCCTTCGCGGACGTCCGGCCTCGGCCGAACTGCTACCCTCTCAAAACCTCTGTTGCTTCCGCGGACTTTCGCGCATCGCGGACGTCTGACATATGTCTTCGCGGACGTCCGTGGCTCTGATTTTGTTTCTCCAATTTCCGGGGTGTTACAGAAGTACATCTTAAATTAATTAAACCAAGCCCAACTTAATTTAATTAAATCGAAGTCCATCTTAAATAAATTATTACCGGCCCATAATAATTACTAGATACCGGCCCATATTAATTTAAATCCAAACCGCGGCCCAAACCCAAGCCATACCGTAACTCTTATGAGTTCCGGATCCATGCATTCCGACCCATCCCATTCCGGCCCAACCTCCCCTTTCGGTAAATTGAAAATTCCGGAACAGCCCAAACAAACAAAATCCGGACTTCATCTTGAAACGGTTCTGGATCCTATGGTTTTTGTTCATTCCGAATCCACTTTTGTGTGGATTCCGGATCTCCACCTTAACCACCCAAGTTCCGGCCCAAACTCTTCATTCCGGACCCCCCTTCAAAATAATACCGGAACTCTAATTTTTTCATAAATAATTCCGGAACCATTTGACAAACAATTCCGGATCGTTGGGTTCCGGATCCACTACACTTACACACAAATTCCGGAACCGCGTACAAATATTAGGCGACGCGACACTGAATAGCACCGAAACACTTAAACCAAAATAGATCGATTAGTATGCCCAAACCCAAACACAATGGTGATTCTAACTTTACTAATCCACTTAACCTTAATTTGCACAACTTACAACCGATTAATTCTCGTTTACACCAACCCCATTTAACTAAAAAGCTCAATTACTCAGACCTTCTAAAATGAGTAAGAATAGGGATAGAAGGTGAGTTTACCTGAATGCATCAATGGAGGTTTAGGTCCAATCCCTCAATTCTTCTTCCAATTTGATGATTGCTGAAATCTCTTTCTCCAATTGCTCCTGAAACCACACTCTCTCTTCTTTACTTTTTTCTCTCTGAGCCGCCATACACACACACAAAAATAAATGTTCCTAGGGTTTTGAGCCTAAAATGGGTGTTTAAATACCTTTCACCCAAATTTACAAATCAGGCCCTCCAATTTTTGTCTTCACACTTTCACCCCAAAATAGGTTTTATCTTCAGAAAGATCACGGTTATTACATCTGTAAGATCCCACATTGGTTGGGGAGGAGAACTAAGGTTGCCTTATAAGAGGGACTTGATACCTCCCCTATCAGACGGCGTTTTAAAACCGTGAGTCCAGGTATGTAGACAAAGCGGACAATATCTTGTACGGTTGGTCTGAGATGTTACAGATGGTATCAGAGCCAGGTTCCGGAATGGTGTGCCAGCGAGGACGCTGGGCTCCCAAGGGGGTGGATTGTAAGATCCCACATTGGTTGGGGAGGAGAACTAAGGTTGCCTTATAAGAGGGACTTGATACCTCCCCTATCAGACGCGTTTTAAAACCGTGAGTCCAGGTATGTAGACAAATCGGACAATATCTGGTACGGTTGGTCTGAGATGTTACAATTAATATACATTTTTACTATAACATTCATCATGAATACACATTTTTACTATAACATTCATCATGTATATACATATTAATAATCATAAATATTTATATATGTTCACATGTATACAATAACATTTCAACATTCATACATCAGTATGATATTCGTCATGAATATACATTCTCACTATAACATTCATCATGAATATACATATTATTCATCATGAATATTTATGTATGATCACGTGTATACAATAACTCTCTAGTATTTATATTAGTATGATATTTATCATTATTATTAACTTTCACCATAATATTCATCATGAATATTCTACAGTTTCAACTCTACATACTCAATTTTTTTTCTTTTTCTTTATTGGAATATCGATTGATCTCGATGAGTTCTCGATTCATCTTGATAGATTTTCCGATCCATATCGATAATAGTTAAAAGTGGTAGGTTATGGTTTTACACAAACAAACACACAATAATTAATCAATAGGTTTTCAACCGGTCTCGACGAAAAATGAAGGTGTTAGGTTATGATTTTAACACACAGCCACACACCAAGTCAACGGATGGGTTCTTGATTAATCTCGACCAGTCTCGATGGGTTCTCGATTAGTCTCGATTGGTGTTGATCAGTTCTAATGGGTTCTCGATCGATATCGGTGTGTTCTTTATTGGTCTCGATGGGTTCCCGATTCGTCTTCAAAAATACTGAAAGTGATAGGCTATGATTTTACACACACACACACACACAAATAATAAATCAATAGATAGGTTCTGAGGGAAAATGAAGGTGGTAGGTTATGGTTTAATACAGATAAACACACACCAAGTCAATGAATGGATTCTCGACCTTTATCGATAGGTTCTCGCTTAGTCTCGATGAGTTCTTGATTGGTCTCAATGAGTGTTGGGTTACAGTGATGAAGAATGTGATGCCTTACGACGTTGAAGAAAGTGTTCAAGAAGGTGATGCCGAGTTACAAACTTATGGTGTCGAGTTGTTGCACACTTGAACGTAATAAATATTTATAATTAATATATTACATATATAGTATTTCACAAAAAAACGGTTAAAAAGGAGAGAAAAAATACAACAAGATGAATGTTATAATAAAGAGTACGAAATTTTCGTTTTTTATGTAATTAGTTTGATTAAAATATTAGTAGTTTTTAATATAATTTATTTTAAACTTCAATTGGGTAAAAGTTTTTAATTTAAAAACAAAACAAAAAAGTAGACGTGGTATTGAAATTAATTTCTTTCTTTACCCATAATCACCATAATTAATAATTGTAATTAACAACTCTATTTAATTTGAGTTGTTGGATCAACATAGATAGATGACAGAGGTCGATCATCAAGTTCACAATAAAAATTGAGTTTGCCATTGAACTTTCCTATATATATATATATATATATATATATGAGAACCACAAATATGTTACAAACTTGTGAGAACCAATATAAAAATATTTTTTTATATGATTTTTTTCAATAAAACCTATGATATAAGATATTGTTTCACATATGTTCGTGTTCACCAAGTGAAAAATCACATGTGATTTTTTTTTTCTGATTCACCTAGTGAAATGAAAAATACACGCAAAAAATATTCATATGGTGAAACAAATCAATGTGAAACTATCATATTATGAAACAAATATATGTGAAGCAAAATATCTTAAATCCTAGCATTTGATGAAAAAATATAATGTAAAAAATATTTTTATATCGGTTCTTACGGGTTTGTAACATATTTGTGGTTCTCATTTGATTTAATCCCTATAAATATTGAGGAAGGTTCAAACAAGTACGTTAACTATTTAACAAAACACGAAACGACTGTTCATGTGCAAAATCACATGTGATTTTACATTAACTGCAAAAAATTGGATGCGAGCGACTTTGACTGCGACTTAAAGTCGTGGGGCAAGTCGCGTGAATCATATATGATTTTATACATGAATCATACATGATTTTGTATATTAGCGACTGTTCTTGTATTTTTTTAAATAGTTAGCGTTCTCGTTTTAACCAACATATATATAGGGGAGGGATCATTTGAAAACCTCTCTTAAAATGAAAACTTTACAAATTAATATTGACCAATCAATGAACTTCTTTTTTTTTCTTTTCCTATAATTGATAGAGATGTAATTGTCATTTGCTTAGATCTGTAATATATATGGTAATTATCAATATTAGTTATTTTAGGACATATTTAATTGTTTGAGTGAGATTTATTTTTGAACTTTTCTACATCTCCATTTTACTCTAATTCGTGATCTAGATTTCCTTTTTTTGGTAATATGCTTCATATTATTTGAAGTCTACAATTTTGTTTCATTGGAGGGTTAAATATTAACCAATTGGAGCAATGAAGAGTAACATGTTTTCTTTCAATATGTTTTAGTATGGTTTCAATAAAGTTTTATTTTTTAATTATTTCGAAACGGTATTAGATATTTTTTCTTCTTCTAATTATGGTTTTTTTTCTTCTAATTACGGTTTCACTATCGTATCAATAAGTTTTCATTATGTTCACCATGGTTTCACTAAGGTTTCATTATGGTTCGTTAATGTTTCATCTAGATGATGAAATATGTTTTACGACTTTGTTCGAAGATGAAATTGTTTCACTATGTTTTCCATAAGGTTTCACTATTGTTTTCAATAAGGTTTCACTATGGTTTCAATAAGATTTCACTATGACTTCACTATGACTTCACTATGGTTTCCTTACTATTTCACTATGTCAATGATGAAATAAGGTTTCACTATGGTTTCAATAAAATTTCATTATGTTTCACTATTGTTTAAAATTTAAATAATATATTGGTGAATTTATAATATATTAAAAAATAGTTTATAATATATTAAAAGAATTTGGTTTCCTTTTTTGAAAAAAGAATGGGAAATTAATTAAAATACCCAAAGTTCAAAATTGGTATGCCAAAATACCCAAAAATTCAAGCTCTATTGCCAAAATACCCAAAATACCCGCGATGGAGTCCGCGATCGCAGATTGGGCCCGCGATGGGGTCCGTAGTAGTCCCGCGGTGGGCCTAAAATTAGGGTTTTGGCCCCTAATTTTCATTTTTGGTCCCTCTAGTTTTTAGGTTATCATTTTATGTGTTTTTGCATGTTTTTGCATGTTTTTGCATGTTTTTACTGTTTTTTCACACGTATTGTCTGAGTTGTTTTAGGTATTTAATATAGAAATTAATTAAAGAAAATGTTTTCCTCATTTTAATTTTTGGTCCATTTTTTCAACTTGGGTCTTTTTTGTTTGTTAAATTACAACGTAGATCACTTATGTTTGATAAATTACACGGGACGGTAAAGTAGATAAAATCAGGTTATATATAAAACAAGAGCAATAAGCATACAAGATTTATTGTCCCAATCAAGGGAAATCAATGTTTAGATCAACGGTATCATATGTTATACTTCCATGTGGTTCACGCTCCGACGGGCCCTGCGTGTTAGTTAGTTGGCTGACTGAACGTCTACTCCTTGGCACGCTTGAAGGGGCGGGTTTTGGACACTCTCCACGAGTATGTCCTACTGCTTGGCACCGAGTACATTTTCGTTGTATCGAACCTTCACCACGTGATGGACGTCGGTCGTTCTTTCTCGGTCTCCCGACTCTGTTCTTAGTATTTAACGGTGGATAGCATGGCGGAAGGGGGTCGGGTGGAGACACCCATGCTTCAGGGGGTCCAGTTGGATTTATTATCTCCACGTATGTTGCTCGGTAAGTTTCGGACGTGATGAAATTTACAGCCAAGTCGCTGCAATCTCTACGACCCATATGTCTTGCCTCAGCGATGGCATGGCCGCACGGTAACCCAGATTTTTGCCATTGGAAACATGAACAACCATGGTCGGTCATATCGACAATCGCATCAAGTAGGTTATCCTGAACCTGGTACTTCCCATACCTAATTTCGCTTACCCTCCATGTCGACGCCTGTCCCGCCCTGAGGAGAATTGTCTCCTCCGCCTTTGGTGTGAGTCTATTAAGCATCTCACCTCCTTTTCGGCGTCGAATTTGGTACCACTTCTATTGAAAGGACAAAAAATACTCCATAAGTTGTACAATCGGTAATCTACGCGCAAAACGGGAGAGTGCATTCACCGACTCTGCACTATTGGAGGTCAGAATGTCATAACTAGGGGTGGCAATTTTGTACCAAATCAAACCAGCCAACATGTGAACCAACCGTACCAATTAAATCGGTACCAAATTAATCGGTACCAATTATAATTGGCTGGTTGTACCGTACCAAGTGTTTGAACTTGGTTGATACACGGTATTGAATGTTGTGTACCACGGTAGTACCGTGGTACCGACATATTTAATAATTTAATTAATTATTAATTATTTTATTATGTAAATCAATTATATTAATTTTGAGTTTAAAATTTGAAAATTTTAGCTTTTTTAGAAATTCAGTAATTCACGATGAAAATTACCGCCTAAAGGCCCAAACCAAATAAATAATAATATAATATAATTCATAATATAATTCAGTAATAGTTATAATTTGATTAATTTCTAACCCAAAAGGCCACAAATTTCAACTTATATGAAGATCCTATGGAAGAAGCCTTGGAGATATTGTAATAACCCCAGATTAAGTAATGTGATTTAATGGAAGCTAGGAGTTGTAATTGTTTATTGCAAAAAAGTTTGAGGGTAAAATATGAAAATTGGGAAATTAATTCCCTTTCTCTTTGTGTGTGCGCCGCTTTTGTTGTAGTTTAGGAAACACATTTGTTTTAGGGTTTTGGTATGTGTAACCTGCTACACATCGAGAGAGAGAGAGAAGAGAAGAGAATTGAAAGAAAATGCCATGGGAGGCCCTGTGCGTTTTTTTGTGAGAAGAAAACAGAGAGAAAGAAATAATGGTCTTGTGTGTGTGTGTCCTGTGTGTGCGCCGAGAAGAAACAGCGAGAGAGACGACGAGAGAAAGAGATAAAGAGAGAAGAGGTTGCAGGACGGGGAAAGAGGAGATTGGCGCTGGTTGTTGTAGGTCACCGGCGACAAAGGAGGAGACCGAAGGTTGCGGCTGAGGAACGCCGGCAGTCGGCTGCCGGTGGTGGTCGCCGGCGGTGGTGGCTGAGGTGGTGTCTAAACCCTAAAAATCGCCCTGTCCTTTCCAGTAGCGAGAGATAAAGAGAAACAAGGAAGAAGGAGAAGAACGTTTGGACAACGGTTCCCGTTTCGTGAGGTTCTAATCTGGTAAGAAACCTTTCCCTTGTGTATTCTCTTTTGCAAGTAATGTTAGATTTGTTAAGTTTCTAGTTGCTCTCAGTTATGTAAGCTGAGAAATCAATTAAGGGTATTAATAGGATTTTGATTCTAATTCATATTGTCAAAGTTAAATCAAATGTTGTTGTGGGTTCTTGGTTAGGGAATAATTTGTATCGGTAATAAAAGAAGGATTGTTGTCGAAATCGTGTAGAGTTAGAGCCTTGGCGCAAAAGCTGGTTGGCGCAAACCAGGTTTGGCGCAAACCTCACTGATTTAGTTGTTGGGCTGATTTAGGTGTTGGGCCGGAAGATTTCTTAAGTCCTTTTTGGGCTTAGTTATTAATTTGGGCCTAGTTTCTTATTAAAGTCTATAATTATATAATAAGGGCCTAGTACGTAATTGGTAGTCTAATTATTTATTTAATTTGGGCCATATTATTAGTAACATTATCCAGTATTGATATTTAAGATCCAGTGTTATTACTATTATGTTGAGAATCTAGAGTTGGGTAAATTAATGGATCCGGTATCGTATTTCACTTGGATGGGTTAGCAAAGACCATTAATTATGATTTTTGGACTAGAAGTGTAATCTACCAACTTAGATAAGTTTGGGTTGAGTTCGGGATTTAACTCGAGTAATAAATGAACGAATTATGACGTACGTTATTAATATAATAGGTGTTCCACCTAGAGATCGGAAGTGTAAGTGAGGAGCTTTGGAGCAAGCAAGCCAGGTGAGTTTTTCTAATTAAAATACGTGATTGTGCGTGTTTTTCCAAGGAAAGTTGTTATGTGGAAATACCCCGTTGTTTTATATGATTCTTACGTAAATGAACGTTTATTATTTCACAGATCAAGGTATGTTTATGAACATGATTTATTTACCAGTTTTACGAATGCTTTCCCATGAAAATTATGCTCTACTGAAAAGATTATTCAGCAATGAAACGAATTGTAAAGTGTATTACAAATCTCATGTTTTATGACTATGATGGTTTAGGTGAATGATATGTGGAGTCGGTCTGCACTGTGGGATCAGAGATAGATCATCGGGTTCTGATGATCCCTTGGATATGTATGACAGACTGGTAGGTTGGAATTCGTTTCCTCCTATTTCGAGTAGAGGAGAGTCTGCGTAGGCTCCGGGAAGGGGAGTCTGCGTAGGCTCCGGAAGAGGCGAGAAGGGAACTGATGGGACCCCGATCGCGGAATGTTTATGTGATCCATTACACAGTGCAGTACCATGAATGATGTTTATGTGAAGAATGTGAAATGTTTTATAAATGATTTTTATAATGTTGATGCACACTGTTTATGGAGGGAACTCACTAGACCTCATGGTCTAACCCTCGCTTTTCAAAACTAAAACCTTTTCAGGTAAGCATATGGTAGAAGGCTCTAGTAAGTGAGCAAGAACAAGATAGGGAACAGATGCAGCTAGAGACAGTGCATGTGCCACTGGTAGCAGTTAGATTATTCTCAGTTGTGTATAGGTTGTTTCCGCCAACCTAAGTGTAGATGGATGTAATGAGAAATTTTGGGGACCCAGTTTTGTAAGTTTTATGTTTAAATGCTATGTTTGTTCTATTGTATTTTTGGGTTGTTACAGATATACCATGACTTGGAGGAGCTTGAGAGAGGTAATATATATTTTAAAATTTTAATACAAGAGTTGTCATTTGTTTGTTATTTATTGTTGACAAAAATGTGTGTTTTGTTTGTAGAGATTGCTTATAATCAAGGGTGTGAGGCAACAAGTAATGCGCCGATGTCTAATGTCTAGAATCAAACCACTTCATTTTTGTTTGGTACTTTGTGTGAAGATCCCACAGATGAAGAAACGCTCCCTTATTTTGAACTAGTTCATATATTGAATATTAAACATTGTTACATTGAACTATTTTGTTTGATCATTTGGGAATTGTGAATTAATTTTTTGTTTGTTTTGTATATGTAACTTGATATTGGTACAAACCATTACCAACATGTACCAACCGAAAAAAGTCGGTACCAATTAAGTTGGTACCAAATACAATTGGTTGGTACATGGTATGAAATTTTGCATACCAATTATAATTGGTTGGTACACGGTATTGGCAAAAACAAGTCGGTATCGTACCAAGTCTACCCCTAGTCATAACGTTGTGTAGGAAAATGGGCCGTCGACCACCTCTCCGGTCCAACATCGTCCATAACTTTGGCTGCTTTATTGGCACTAACTCGTAGAACATTCATGTACCGGTCAAACTCCCGAGCCGTATACGCTCTGCATGCCTTCCAGTAGATGGTGTTGTAAGTTGTAATTCGTTTGTCCTTGTTTTTGGCGTTCATCTCCAAATGTCGACAACATAAGGCGTGAGAGGCGTTTGGGTACGTGGCAGAGATTGCGTCGCTTATGGAAGGTGCCCTGTCGGACATAAATACCAACCCTTCCGAGTCTCCGATAGCTTGTCTCAATATGGACAGAAACCAAGTCCACTCCTCCCCGGTCTCGGACTTGCCTACTCCGAAAGCTACGGGAACGATGGCGTTATTCCCGTCAATGGCAACCGCCAGGAACATCATACCCAAGTAAGGCCCCTTTAAATAGGCAACATCTATTACCAGGACACGACGCAGATTTCTCAAAAATGTGCGGATCTGCAAAAACGTAGGTGGTTTCCCTTTGTAAATACTATAGTTTATAATGTGTAAACATATGACGTGTTAATATACGTACCGCAGGTCCAAGGGCAATGAATCACAACTCAAAACGTCCATTTGATTCGGTCCTTATCTGGGTGACTGTACCTGGATTCTCCAGTTGTAAATTATATAAATACCCAGGGAGTCGTTCATACGACTCCTTGAACGTGCCTCTGACCATTAGCAGTGCCCTGCATTGCGCACGCCAACCCTGGTAGTAACCAATTGTGATCTTGTACTGCTGGTTTACATCGTTGACGATGTCCTTTGGACGAAATGACCTGCTAGCATCAAGAAATTTGTCTTTCAGTAATGCACCCAAAGTCCTTTTGGTGGCTTGTTTGTGGTTGGGATTCAGTTGTGTCCTCGAACAAGTGTGTTCGTCGTGCAACTTTCTAATGACAAGCATCCCTCCTTTCTCGCCCACGGACCTCGCGTACAGCCTCCAATTACAATTTTCTCTCGCACATACAACTTCGTATATGGTTTTGTCGGATCTCGGCGTGTAACTTTCGAAACCCTCTTGCATGAGCTTAATTCCGACTTGTGTGGCCAAGTCATCCTCCGAATCAAATATTTCACCTACTTGTATCCTTGAACTGTGATTATAAGGTTTAGGTTCGTAGGTTTGTGTATGGGTATCTGGGGATGGAAGAATTGGGGGCATATCAAAATAGTCATTTAACTGACTAAATGATTTACCACTAGGGGTATATTTTTCTCCTTCTTCGTCCTCATCACTGTCGGTACCTTATCTGTCTATATCAGATCTACTCATTGTGAAAACATGGGTTTTGTCGTCAGCAACTCCAGCAAAACGGCCTTCTTCGTCTTGTTGTTTTTGCGTCTTCGGAACAAAATTACGATAACAGTCGTTAAGACCATATGCATGATCCGAATAAACTGTTGGGTCGTAGGACGCCTGAAATTGAGAATCAGGCTCCTCCATTTGGAGGTCTTCGTCATCACCGTCGTCATCACCTTCGCCATCGTCTTCGTCGCACACCGATGATTCGGCATACACAAAAAGTGACGGAGGTCTTTCTGACTGGGCTGCAAAGTGAAGAAAAGCAGAGATATCCCCATCGTTCGATAACTCCACAATAGACCCATCATCATTTTTGAACACTAACTTGCAAACAGCAGAAGGGTCGATTCCACATTTTTGCATGGCGTATGCAACAAACTTCTAATAAGTATAGTTTACTGACAATTTTACACTCTGCTTAGATTTATAAGCAAAATTCCACTCATTGTTGTCTTGCACCCATTCACCATCGAAACAGAAATATAGCTTAGCTTTTGCAACAGATGAACTCATTTTTTCAGTAGTATTTCAAAAAGAAATTACTGAAATGATGAAGAAAGAAAGCAAGAATAGATGATAGAATGAATGTGAATTGCAACCACAATGAAATGGATGAATGATTATAGATTGCATTTTACTGATATTTATGGATGAAATCTCATTGAGGAAGATGAATTACAACCACAATTTGGTCTTCCAAGTACAATAATTCAACATTGATGAAACAACCAACATGAATTGCAACCACAAATTGGTCTTCCAAGTACAATAATTCAACATTGATGAAACAAGCCAGTGAATTTCAAGCACAATTTGGTCTTCCAAGTACAATAATTGTGGAAAAAAACAGTAAAAAAAACGTGCAAAAATGACCAAAAGTGGAGGGGCCAAAAGTGTAAATTTTGGCCACCGCGGACCCCATCGCGGCGTAGAGGGGCCAAAAGTGTAAAATTCGGCCACCGCGGGTAGTGGTGGCCAAAAATCGGGTTCGGGTCGGGTCGGGCCGAGTCGGAACAAGAACCGGGTTCAAACAGTAAAGGGGAAAACCGGGTCAACCAAAAACCGGGCCGGGTCAAACCCTAAAACCCCTGGCCCGTATAGGGTTAAAAAACCCGGTTTTTATAAAACCGGGTCGGGCCGGGCCGGGCCAAGAACCGGTTCGGGATCGGGCCGGGGTATTTTTCTTGTTTTAAAAAAAAATAATTTCTTTGTATAATAATTAATTACTAAACTTTAGAAAGTAAAAAATTGGATTGGATCACTAAAATACACTTTAAAAATACGTTTTATTTATATAGCGAGAGCCGAGAAATGAGAATTGTATGCGTATTTTGCAAGAAACAAATATAACGAGAGCCGAGAAATGAGAATTGTAAGCGTTTTTTGCGTTTTGTAAGCAATTGTAAGGTGGTGATCACTCCATAACACCCCTAGTATTTATATGGGGTTGGAGGGGATATTTTTGAGCCAAAAAACGGTCACAAAGGGGTTCCCAACGGCTAGAAACGGCTCTCTAACGGTTATAATTTTTTGAAAAAAATCGGGTCGGGCCACGAACCGGTCCCGGGTCGCGTCGAGAAAATTCCTAAATACACGAACCGGTCCCGGCTCTCGGGCTTGAAACCGGTTCTTGGCCGGTTTCGGGTCGGTTCGGGTCAATTTGGCCACCACTAACCGCGGGACAACTGTGGACCCCATCGAGGGCTCAGTCCGCGATCGCGAACCCCATCGCGGGTATTTTGGCAATAGAGCTTGAATTTTTGGGTATTTTGGCAAACCGATTTTGAACTTTGGGTATTTTAATTAATTTCCCAAAAAGAATCATCTGGTTTCCTCATTTGAATTAGGAATTGCAATGTACCATTATGCCCTTTTATCCTATTTTTGTTAATTTGTTATATTAAATTAATTATTTTATTAACATAAATAACTCAAATGAATCTTGACCCTTTATTGATAATATCAACGCCATCTATAAGGGTTGCAAAGTTTGCATCATAAAAGTTGTTTGCAAATAAAACTATTCATTCATTTTCATATGAATGTGCGGGCTTTTTCATATAAAAAGTTAGTTATCCTTTAACATATTTATTACGTTTCTCCTAAAAACATAAAAGTCGTGATAATTCTAAACTTAAAAATAATTTCTTTAACATTTAAAATTAAAAATGTAATAATAAACGATAATTGACGAAGACAAAGTGATACGATTCAATCACATGTTCCATTTGTTCACTTGATGATTTCATTTAAATAAATCGTAACATTTAATTATTTAAATAATATATATTTTTAATAATTATACCTACTAATTATATATATAAAAAAATAAAAACAAAATGGATTTGAAGTCTATAAATAGGTATCATGTCTCTCTTATTTCACTCACTCTCAAACACCATCTTTCTTCTCTCATTTTTGTTCATATATTTCCAAATATTCCCAATGGCAACTGTTGAGGTAATTTCTCTGTACTGTACTCTACAACTTTATATACGATTTGATCTATTTATCGACGATTCTTACCACAGTTAGCGCTTATCGGATGAATTGATAGGAAACCGATTTGGTGAAATATCATCTTACCCGGTAAGTAAGTGATAGTGTTAAATTTGACTGGTAAACGCTTATCCGGGTAAGAGTTTGGTAAACGGCCCCTTAAGTTTATGATTATGCAAAGAAGAGGGTTTAAACTTGAACTTATGTTCAAATCGTTTTATGATATTGTTAATGCGTAAAACACTAAACAGTATCGGATTTTACGTGTTGATTAATAATCCCTTCAAAATCGTATGTTTTCTTTATACTAGATAGACATCTAAAATGCTTGTATAAAATTTTGAAGATTCTGGTAAAACAAATCATGTCTAGCTCAGTTGGTATACCTTGGGTGGTCCAGTCTTTGACTGGGCTTACCCCCAGCCTGTGGTTGGGCCTTAGGTCCAGCGTAGGCTGGGCCGGGACAGCGGCGGATTAGTGGACTGCCCTCGGATGTCCGATACCGCCGGGGAGGCGTGCGTGCGTGTGTGCGTTGTGTTCGTGGTAGTTGATCGAAATGGTCGATGCCGCTATGCCTTCCAAAAAAAAAATGATCGTCGGACAATTTAGATTGAAAAATATTTTTTTCTAGAGAGATTTTGTCTCATTTTTCGAACATTTTTTGTAGTCGATTTGATTTTCCACAGATTCACTAAGGAGCGTAGTGTAACAAAAAACTTATGGCCAATAAGGCATTGTTTGATGTACATGTTTGGATTACTATAAGCTAGCTTTTTGAAACGCTACTTGGAGTAGCGTTTCGTAACCGTAAATAATTGAAAACTAGAACTGAATTCTTAGTGTCTTTTACTATATTTCATAACTATCATTAAATTTAATTTTATATTAAAGTAATTATATTATTGAACAAAATTCATGGATCTTGTATATAAGTGAATATATGCATTACATTGTTGTTGGATTTTAATGGAGTTTTCAGGTTGAATCAGCTGCAAACACTTTGCCGGAAAAGGTGGAAAGCATCCCGGAAGCACCAAAAGAAGTTGAGCCGGTGGTTGTTGCACCACCTGCACCGGAGCCAGTGGCGGAGGAGCTGACGGAAGAAACCATCATCGACGCTCCACCACCAGTGGAAGAGCCAGCAACGGTGGAGGTGCCGGTGGAAGAGCCAGCAACCGTGGAGGCGCCAGTGGAAGAGCCAGCAACCGTGGAGGCGCCGGTGGAGACCGAGCCTAAAGCTGAAGTAGAAGAAGAACCAAAGACAGAGACGACTCAAGAACAAGAAGAGGTGAAGGCAGCTGAGGAAGAAACTTCGGAGGCAGTGCCGGAAAACACTCCGGCGAAGACGGGGGAAGAGGCTCCGGCCGTAGAGGAGGCCAAAAAGTCTGTGGAGGAAGAAGAGAAACCAGCAGCAGCAGAGGTGATTGCCACCACTGAAGTTGCAGCAGAGGAATAGAGGGAAGTCAAAATTTCTATTTTTAGCATGGTCAAAGTTTGTGTTAAAGGCCAAGTGGCAAGAGATGATTGGATGAAAAGAAGTGGGCGCCACTTGAGTTGATTTAATTCCAAATAATTTCATATATGTCAAGTGTTTCTTTATTGAAATATGGTATCATAATTTTTTCATATATCATCTACTAATAAATTATAATTGGTATCTTAAATTTTATAACATATATCAACCAACTATATTTGCTATCAACTAAATTGATATCATATTTTTTTAGGTTGATACATGTTGGTACGGTATTATACCAACATCACAAAACTCGAAGTTAGAAATACATTTAAATTGACATTTTTACCAACTAGATATTGATGCACTAAAACTATTAAGCATCACATAAAATGTTAATATGTGTTGTACCACTTATCCTTACTTATACAAACATTTAAATAATCTTCATATAACATAGACATTCACTTATAATCTACTATAAGCAGCGATTGATGAACATCGATGGACTGTAGAAGCGTGGACGAGGAGTTACTAAGGTTGTTAGGGTTAGCCGAATGAATCCAATCAAATTCGTATTATAATTTAAAAAGTTTGAAACAAGATAATTAAAATTTTGAAATTCATATCAAATTCCCCCAAAACTTTTATGGAAGTTAGAAAAGAGGTCAAGGGTCGAGTGACAAAACAGTTGAAAGAGCAAGCTAGAGTTTTCAATTGATTTGAAGCCAACCCTCGATATAATAATAATGTGTCATAACGGGTTATTTAGAATTATGGTTTACGTATGATTGCATGTGATAATATACATGTGAATATAATTGACGTATTAATATCACAGACAAAGGAGAAGCGTAAGAAGTGGATATTAACCGTTGACTACTTTTAATCAAATGGCCTCCCATGAATTATCATATGTGATAATAACTTGTAATCAAACAGTATGATTGCATGAATTATCATGGTTTACGTATGATAATATTTGCATCACAATAGGTTCTATAAATGTAAATATAAGTAATCATATATGATGATTGATATGATCATCAAACAAATTATCATATGTGATAATAACTTGTAATCAAACAGTTGCAGATTTATCTTTGTGATGAAATCAATTTGTTATGGATTATTAGAATTTGATTTGGAAAATAAACTCAATCCGTTTTATTCGGTATTATTTTTACGGTTATGGATAATGTTATAAACAAAGTTATAATCATACCCTTTTTAATTTGATTTAATAATGTTTCGTTTAATCCATTTATTAAATTAAGTATGTGACTCATATTCTTTCGTTTAACCTTATGAAGGTTTTGTGTGTGTTTTATGTAAAAGTTTGATGTTTTTTTTCATATGAATATTCATTGCGTTTTATGTAAAAGTTGAATGTTTTTTTCATGTGAATATTCATTGTATGTTATGTAAAAGTTCAATGTTTTTTCATGTGAATGTTCATAGTAAAAGTTTGATGTTTTTTTCATGTGAATGTTCATTGTGTTTTATGTAAAAGTTTGATCCTTTTTTTTTCATATGAATAGTCATTGTGTTTTTCATGTAAGTGTTCAGGGTTTTTCGTATGAAGGTTTCAATATATTATGATAAAATTATTATGTTTTTCCTAAAGACGGAAGATCGTGTGAGAAAAAGAGTCAAGTGGTGAGAAGTGTAAAAATAAATCTGGATCATTAATCTCTTTTAATCTCACACCTGCCCGTAAATTGCATTTCTCACGAGAATTGATCTGGTACATTTCGATGCATCTCATTGGTGTTGATCTTCAATTATAATTAATCCAATGATTTAGATCATTTCTTACGTTTCTCACCCTAACTTTCCTTCAAATCAGAATCCAAAATTTTGTCATAAAAGCATAAAGGTCGTGAAAATTTTAAAATTAAGATACTTTATTTTTAACATTTAAAATTAAAATACTAATACATGAATGATAGAGAGAGACAAGTGATACGATTCAATCACATGTTTCATTCAGATGTTTTCCACTGAATGATTGTTTATTTCTTCATTTAAATAAATGCTAATATTTTAATTTAAAAAGCAAATTATATTTTTCGTCCTTTTGATTAGTTAAAAATACGGATTTCATCCCTATAGTTTTAAAATTTCGGTTTTAGTCCTTATAGTTTGCGATTCATATCTATTTTCATCCCTAACGCCAAAATATTACTTTTAAGTATGAATAACTAAAATAGAAATTAATTGTAAAATATAGAAATGAAAAAATCAACAAAACTTAGATCATAGGGACAAAAAGGTTATTGAATTATTAATCATATGTAGAGGTGGCAAAAACTGACCCGACACGCTAACCCGACACGAATCCGACATGAAATAAACGGGTTTGGGTAATAAATTTCAACCCGTTTAAGTAAACGGGTTAACACGACACGACACAAAAATTAAACGGGTAAGGTTAGGGTTAAAAAATTCAACTCGAAATTGACCCGTTTAACCCGTTTAAATTAGGCCATTCTTTGAACAATTAAATATGGGCTTTGACTATTATCTATTTATGTATGGACAATTAAATATGGGCTTTGACAATCAAATTTTTAGTTTTAAAGTTTCTGCCATGTTATTAGAAAATTCATAGAAAATCAACCGTTGGTCCAAATGAGGTGTACGATATACCGTTAGAAAGATTAGAATGTCCTTAAGAACTGTTATGAATAGTTAAAGTCCTAATTATGAGTTTAAATGTGTCAAAACACTAAGTTTTCACACTGTATACAAGAACATGCGCACTGTTTTTGTAAAGGTTGTAACGGTCTGATTATAGCTCCGAATTGCATGAATCCAGTTTCTGTGGAATCCTAAGATATCAATGAACAACTTTCATTTAGATAATAGTGTCAAATTTGGCTTCTAAATGGAAGAAATATATTGTAACTTATGGCATATAGGAGCTGTCAATTATGAGTTTTAAAGTTTCTGCCATGTTATTAGAAAATTCATAGAAAATCAACCGTTGGTCCAAATGAGGTGTACGATATACCGTTGGAAAGATTAGAATGTCCTTAAGAACTGTTATGAATAATTAAAGTCCTAATTATGAGTTTAAATGTGTCAAAACACTGAGTTTTTGAATCGGCTCACGTTGTACACAAGAACCTGCACACTGTTTTTGTAAAGGTTGTAGCGGTCTGATTATAGCTCCGAATTGCATGAATATAGTTTATGTGGAATCCCAAGATATCAATGAACAACTTTCATTTAGATGATAGTGTCCAATTTGGCTTCTAAATGGAAGAAATATATCGTAACGTATGGCATATAGGAGCTGTCAATTTATGTATGTTTCACAAGGAAGTGGAATTTCCTCCCATCCCACATTGGTGGGAAACAAAAACCTTATGCTCTATGCCCACTATAAATATGATCTCACCCCTTCTATTTTCATTTGCATCAACCCCTTGACCCTAGCTTGGTGGTTTGAGTCTGTTGGCTTAGACCCTCTAAGTTGGTGCACCCTATTATGTTGGAGCACCCTATTAAAAGTTTTATATTTATAAATGTTTAAATGGGTTAAACGGGTTAAATGGGTTAAACGCGTTAAATGGGTTAAATGGGTTAGTGGGTTAAACGGGTTAGCGGGTCGTGTCGGGTTAGACGGGTTAAATCAGGTCGTGTTCAGGTTGAGATTTTCTGACCCGTTTATTAAACGTGTCGTGTTCGGGTTAGGCACTCTCAACCCGTTTAACCCGTGAACCCGACACGACACGACCCGTTTGCCAGGTCTAATCATACGGATAAAAATCATAATTCCAAATTAAAACCATAAGGACAAAAATAACTTTTCTAACAAACCACAGGGACTGAAATGTAACTTACTCTAACTTAGTATACTTTTTAATATTTAAAACTCCTAAGAGCATCTCCAACAGCTTCCTTAAAATGGGGAAACTGGAGAAAATGAGGATTTTGGGTTAATATTTTGCTCCAATAGCTTCTTCAAAACTATCCTTAAAATGGAGAAAGTTGGAGAGAGAAAGTTTTTTTTCTCCAAATATTGAGATTGTTGGTGCAAGTGTACCCAGCTTTAAATATTGTGATATATTTTTGGTACACATAAAATCACATCTCCATATTTATTTTGATGATTACAAAACACACCGCATTTTTTTGTTATCTAATATTTTATCTGAGTGTGCAGATATTTAAATGACCTCGATAAATTTTTATCTGAAGAATCCAAGTCTGAAGAGTTTCGTCATTTTATTTTAAAATGATAAACACCCTAAAATATTTTATCACTTGGATATTTCGTATCTATATAAATATATTTGAATCAAATATATATATAATATATATATGTTTTTATTAAATATATATATAAATCGCAGATATATATATACATATGTTTTTTATTTAAAATCAAATCATACTTTTACTGTTGCTCATTAAATGCAAAGGAGTGTGATCAGCCGAAAGAAGCCTTCCAGCGCACTGCCCTTTTGTACGATTGTCAGGCGGTATACCGCCAAGGTTCACGCGGTATACCGCGACACTGTTCACCCATCACCTCTTCTGCATACGAAGCTTCTTTTGTCAGAACTTTTTTCAGGCGGTATACCGCCGTGTGCAACGCGGTATACCGCGGGTACAAGTACCGTTGGTTTTTGCAGGGTTGACCTTCTCCTCTGCAGTACCTTTTTCTGACGCAGGTATACCGCGATGGGCTGCCGGTATACCGCGAAAGCTTCTGCCCTGTTGATCATCCAGTATAAATACATGCAACCTCCAGCATTCAAGCCCACACCAACTTCAGCAATAAATTCTCCCTCAGCATTTGATTATTATTCTGCTGCCTTCTTACTCACACTAATCACTTAAACTGATAAAATTAATTTTTTTTGAGTAAGAAATCTTGAGTTGATAGCAGATTAAAATCTCTCGATTAGTTGAATCAGCAACACAACTCAAGTGATCAAACTCTCTAAAAATATCCAAGTGATAAACCTTATTCAAGAGTGATTATTCATATTAAAATTATACCCTCTTGTAAGTGTTTGAATAGAGTGAGTGATCCACATTAATCTCTCAAAGTAGAGTGTTTCGCGTTTGTTGTATTAAGGTTTGTGTTTCTACCGTAAAGAACACGTTTCGCATTGGATCTCCGAGAAGTGTTATTTTCTCGAGGTGGACTAGCCAACTTTGTGTTTGGTGAACCACTTTAAAAATATCGTTGTCAAGTATTCTCTTTCCCTTATCTATTTACATTTCCGCTGTGCATTTAAATTATATCTGTTTATATAATTGTTGTTTATTTATTATTTATATACTCTGATTTATTTATACTGTTTATGTACTGTATTTATTTATAAATTTATTTTTGAAAGAAAAAGATTTTAAATACAACCTTACCCCCCCCCCCCCCCCCTTAGGTTGTCCAACATTTGGTATCAGAGCAGGTCTTTCAAAAATATTCTGCATAATTTTCTCTTATTCTTCTAAATGGCTCAACAAACTAATATCGTGTTTTCAAAACCTCCTTTGATAGATACTGAAAAGTTTGGCATTTGGGCCGAGCTATTTGAATGTCACGTGCGTGGCAAAAATCAAAAGATTTGGAATATTATAGAAAAAGGGAATTTTAAACCCACCATTGTGAAAGATGATGTTTATATTGATAAACCTATAGATGACTGGACTACTTCTGATGAAGCTCATTTTTGTTTAAACTTTGAAGCTAAGAATATATTATATGCTGCTTTAACAACTGATGAAATTGAAAGAGTATATACATATAAAACTGCAAATCAAATATGGGAAAGTTTAAATAATACTCATCGTGGAAACACGGAGGTTAAATCTAGTAAAGTGAATATTTTAGTTCACGATTATGAACTATTCGAAATGAAACAAGATGAGTCAATTGACTCAATGTTTAAAAGATTTAACCTTATTGTGACTACTTTGAAAGGTTTGGATCGCACTTATCCTAACGAGGACTATATAAGGAAAATCCTACGAGCCCTTCCTTCGGAGTGGATGCAAAAGATAACATCTTTAGAAGACTCCCGTGACCTTTCCATAATGAAGATAGATGACTTGATCGGTAATCTTAAAGTGCATGAAATTGCACTTAAAAGAAACAAAGATCGGGAGCAAGTTAAAAAGAAGTCAATCGCTCTCAATGTCTCAACACCAAAAGTTGAGAAGAAAAAGGAGAAAGCTAGCTCCTCGAAAGATCCATCCGAAACTCTCGATGAAGTCGCCATGTTGGTAAGAAACTTTTCCAAATTTCTTAATAATAATAATAAATTTTCTAACAATGGCAGATTTCAAAGAAACGGTAACTACCGTCGTGGTGGTGAAAATCGAAGTCGTAAGTTCCATAAACGAGACGAAAAAGTTAAGAAAAATGGCGACTCGAGTGAAGACGATAAAGCTAAGCCAAAGAGAGGCTTTTGCTACTCATGTGGTGACAAAGACCACTACGCAAATGAATGTCCGAAAAAGAACAAGTTCCAAAAGAAGAAGGAGAAAGCCTTCATTGGAGGCGCGTGGAGCGAGAGTGAAGAAGAAGATGACTATCAAGCCATTTGTCTTATGGCCGAAAGCGACGACGAGGTAAAATCTTCTTACTCGGATTACGATAGTGATTATGAAAGTGATAATGAAAATAATCTTGAAGAATTATATGAATCTTTTCATAAAATGGCCGCTCTTGCAAATCGTTACCAAGATGAGAATGCTATGTTAAAAGAAACTGTAAATGCATGTAGAAAGGAAATAAATAATGTTAAACAAAAATCTGAAAATGATATGGATATAATTGCTAAATTAGAAACTAAATTAGGAGAAAAAGATTTTTGTAAATCTTGTGATGTTTTAAATAAAGAAATTGCATGCTTAAATAAAAAATCACATGAAAATATTATTTGTACAAAATGTGATATTCTTGAGAATGAGATTACATGTTTAAAGGCTAAATGTGCTTCATATGAAAAAGATAACATGCTAGCTAAAGCCTTTGAAAGTAGTAATAAAAAGGTTCTTAACATGCTTAATATGCCTAACCGTATAAAATGTAGAAAAGGCATTGGTTCCAATACTTGTGTTGATAAATGTTCATGTATACCCATCAAAAGATTTTATGAATCACCTAAAGTAAATACAAGAAATCAATATGTGCAAAAACCTCCGTATGTGCGTAAAATAAATAATGTAAATTATAATACGAGAAAACCGTATGCTCGCATGTACCATGATAAATATTCTAAACCTAATAATAATGCTAATGTAAATGCTTGTTTTTATGTGTATGATAAATATAATCGCAAAATTAAAATGGTAAATAAATGGATTCCAAAAGGAATGTTTAGTAATGATAATCCCGGTAGTATGCGTTTATGGTTTTAAATGTGTTATGTATATGTGTTATATATATTATATAAGTAAAATATTGTTATTTGTACTTTTTATACTATTCATATATATATATACATACGTACTGCACACATATATATATATTTTATTTTTTTTAATTCTTATATATATATATTTGTGTTTGATGTATTATATATTAAAGTTGTTTAATATATTATATATTTTTTTTGTCTTACTTGATATGTATTATATATATATATTAATATTGTGTAATGTATTATATATATATATATTATGTTTGACTTTATATGCATGTTGGTTGACATTGAAACTAATTGTCAAGGACCCACGAGAAATGGGGACCATAAAAGTTACAACTTCATTATTGTAGATTGACCTCGATATGGACTGGATACTCGATAGTGGGTGCACGCGTCACATGACCGGAAACAATAATCTCTTTTCATCATATAAGTCATGTGATGGTGGTCAGGTAATTTTTGGAGGAAACTCCAAAGGAAATATAATTGGTAGAGGTACAGTCTCTTGCAATAATGTTCAATTTCTTAATGTTAATCATGTTGATAATTTACATTTTAATTTGTTAAGTGTTCGCCAATTGTGTAAAAATAATACAACTGTTGTCTTCGAAGAGGATTCTTGTAAAATCATAAAAAATGGTAAAATTCTTTTAAATGGTTTTGTAAAAGGAAATTTATATATTTGTAAAACTGTTGTATCTGAAAATGTATGCTTATCTTCTATTAATGATGTTTCTACTTTATGGCATAGGCGTTTAGGTCACGCTAATCTAAGATTAATGCAAAACTTAAAAAATAAGGAGCTTGTGAGTGACCTGCCAAAATTAAAGTTTGATAATCATTTTTGTGATGCTTGTCGTGTCGGCAAACAACATCACGTTTCTCATAAATCAAAAAATGTTATTTCTACTCAAAGAGTTTTAGAACTTTTACATATGGATCTTTTTGGCCCGATGGCTATTCAAAGTTTTGGAGGAAATTTTTATACTTTGGTTATTGTGGATGATTATTCTCGTTATACTTGGACTTTATTTTTGAGACATAAAAATGAGGCTTTTGAAAAGTTTAAAATTTTGGGAAAACAAATTCAAAACCAACAAGGTTGTACGATTGTTTCCATACGTACGGACCATGGACGAGAATTCGATAATGATGTACAATTTGGTGCCTTTTGTGATAAACATGGTATAACTCATAACTTTTCGGCTCCTCGAACTCCTCAGTCAAACGGGGTTGTTGAAAGGAAAAATCGAACGTTGCAAGAAATGAGTAGAACTATGCTAAACGAACATCAAGTTCCCCAAAAGTTTTGGTGTGATGCCGTTGCTACCGCGACCTATGTGCTTAACCGTGTCCTAATTAGAGGTATCCTAAATAAGACACCCTATGAACTTTACCGAGGTAGAAAACCTTCCCTAGCTCACCTGAAAGTTTTTGGTTGTAAATGTTTCATTTTAAACACCAAATCCTACTTAACCAAATTTGACCCTAAAGCCTATGAAGGAGTGTTCCTAGGTTACTCTTGGAATAGCAAAGCCTATAGAATCCTAAATAAGGAGACCATGGTAGTAGAAGAATCCTTAAATGTTAGCTTTGACGAGAGTCCTCCCAAACCTAGTGCACCCTTAGCAAATGACAATATCCGTGACGGAGACGTCTTAGCACAACAACTTAGCAACTTGGATTTAAGTACCCAACCTTCCACAAATAATATTGAATCTAGTGATGCCCCTCCGTGCTTTATTCCACAAGGTATAGATGATCCTAACCTTAGAACCGCTCGAGGCCATCCCGTAGATCAAATTATAGGTGACCTAAACCAAAGGACAACTAGATCACAAATCCATACCCATTGTGCTTTCCATGCCTTTATCTCAACCATAGAACCTAAAACCATAGATGAAGCTTTAGGTGATGAGGATTGGATTATGGCCATGCAAGAAGAGTTAAACCAATTTTCTAGGAATGATGTGTGGGACTTAGTGCCTAGCCCTAGTAGTCAAACCATTATTGGCACAAGATGGGTCTTCCGAAATAAGGTAGACGAGAACGGTGGAGTCACACGAAACAAGGCACGTTTAGTTGCCAAGGGGTACAGTCAACAAGAAGGTATAGATTATGACGAAACCTTTGCACCGGTTGCAAGGTTGGAGTCTATTCGAATGCTTCTAGCTTTTGCAAATGCTAAAGATTTTAAGTTATTTCAAATGGATGTTAAAAGTGCTTTCTTAAATGGTATTATAAATGAGGAGGTATACGTTTCTCAACCTCCCGGTTTTGAAAGTTTTGAAAACCCGACACATGTTTATAAATTAAAAAAGGCGCTTTATGGTTTAAAGCAGGCTCCGCGTGCTTGGTATGATAGATTAAAAACCTTTTTAATTTCTAGTGGCTATATTATGGGTAAAATTGATAATACTTTATTTGTGAAATATGTTCAAAATGATATTGTGGTTGTGCAAGTATATGTTGATGATATTATTTTTGGTTCCACTAATGAAAAATTGTGTAATGAATTTTCTGCGAAAATGACTAGCGAATTTGAAATGAGCATGATGGGAGAGTTAAAATACTTCTTAGGATTGCAAATAAAACAATGTGAAACTGGTATTTTTATTAGTCAATCTAAATATTGTAAAGATATGTTGAAAAAGTTTAACTTTGAAAATGTCAAACCCGTTGAAACTCCAATGACCACAAATTTGCAATTATCTCGTGACGAGGAGGGAAACGATTTTAATGAAAAGATTTATCGTGGTATGATTGGTAGCTTGTTATATTTAACTGCTAGTAGACCTGATATTATGTTTAGTGTATGTTTATGTGCTCGTTTTCAATCTTCACCTAAACAAACTCACTATGAAGCTGTCAAGCGTATTTTTCGATATTTACGAGGTACTACTAATCTTGGCTTATGGTACGCAAAGAAACCCGAGTTAGAAGTAACGTGTTTCGCCGATTCCGATCTTGGTGGATCTATTGTTGACCGAAAAAGTACTAGTGGGGTATGTGCCTTTATAGGTCTCTCACTTGTGTCTTGGTTCTCTAAGAAACAACAATCCGTAGCTTTGTCTACAACCGAAGCGGAATATGTAGCCGCCGCAAGAGCATGTGCTCAAGTCCTATGGATGAAACACACACTTACCGATTTTGAGGTACATCTAACCAAAATTCCAATTATGTGTGATAACTCAAGTGCCATAAACTTAAGTAAAAATCCCGTTTTACACTCTCGTACCAAACATATTGAATTGAGACATCACTTTTTACGAGATAATGTTCAAAAAGGCACAATCGTGCTTGAAAAGGTTGATTCGGAAGATAATTTGGCCGATATTTTTACAAAAGCCCTTAACAAAAAAGCCTTCTTTAAATTAAGACTTGGTTTAGGCATGCTTGAGTATAACCCTTGATAAATACTAACTCTCAAATATTTCATATTTTGAGGGGGAGCATCTTTCGAGGGGGAGCATAAGCGACTTTCTTAAACCCTTTTTGCTTCGACAAAAGGGGGAGAGAAACCGAGTATGCTCTCGTGTTTAGCGTTGTGTTTGTCATCATCAAAAAGGGGGAGATTGTTGGTGCAAGTGTACCCAGCTTTAAATATTGTGATATATTTTTGGTACACATAAAATCACATCTCCATATTTATTTTGATGATTACAAAACACACCGCATTTTTTTGTTATCTAATATTTTATCTGAGTGTGCAGATATTTAAATGACCTCGATAAATTTTTATCTGAAGAATCCAAGTCTGAAGAGTTTCGTCATTTTATTTTAAAATGATAAACACCCTAAAATATTTTATCACTTGGATATTTCGTATCTATATAAATATATTTGAATCAAATATATATATAATATATATATGTTTTTATTAAATATATATATAAATCGCAGATATATATATACATATGTTTTTTATTTAAAATCAAATCATACTTTTACTGTTGCTCATTAAATGCAAAGGAGTGTGATCAGCCGAAAGAAGCCTTCCAGCGCACTGCCCTTTTGTACGATTGTCAGGCGGTATACCGCCAAGGTTCACGCGGTATACCGCGACACTGTTCACCCATCACCTCTTCTGCATACGAAGCTTCTTTTGTCAGAACTTTTTTCAGGCGGTATACCGCCGTGTGCAACGCGGTATACCGCGGGTACAAGTACCGTTGGTTTTTGCAGGGTTGACCTTCTCCTCTGCAGTACCTTTTTCTGACGCAGGTATACCGCGATGGGCTGCCGGTATACCGCGAAAGCTTCTGCCCTGTTGATCATCCAGTATAAATACATGCAACCTCCAGCATTCAAGCCCACACCAACTTCAGCAATAAATTCTCCCTCAGCATTTGATTATTATTCTGCTGCCTTCTTACTCACACTAATCACTTAAACTGATAAAATTAATTTTTTTGAGTGAGAAATCTTGAGTTGATAGCAGATTAAAATCTCTCGATTAGTTGAATCAGCAACACAACTCAAGTGATCAAACTCTCTAAAAATATCCAAGTGATAAACCTTATTCAAGAGTGATTATTCATATTAAAATTATACCCTCTTGTAAGTGTTTGAATAGAGTGAGTGATCCACATTAATCTCTCAAAGTAGAGTGTTTCGCGTTTGTTGTATTAAGGTTTGTGTTTCTACCGTAAAGAACACGTTTCGCATTGGATCTCCGAGAAGTGTTATTTTCTCGAGGTGGACTAGCCAACTTTGTGTTTGGTGAACCACTTTAAAAATATCGTTGTCAAGTATTCTCTTTCCCTTATCTATTTACATTTCCGCTGTGCATTTAAATTATATCTGTTTATATAATTGTTGTTTATTTATTATTTATATACTCTGATTTATTTATACTGTTTATGTACTGTATTTATTTATAAATTTATTTTTGAAAGAAAAAGATTTTAAATACAACCTTACCCCCCCCTTAGGTTGTCCAACAGAGATCACTCCAAAAATGATTATCAAGTGAAAGAGAAAAATAATATTTTAATAGATGAATAAAATATTTTAATATTATAATCAATGTTTTTGTCTTTAAAATAGGAAATCTATTGGAGATAATTGTAGTTTTTTTGTGTGGAGATTTTGACATTTGATTCTCTATTTTAGGAAAACTGTTAGAATACTCTAATTATTCTTATAAAAGTAAAAATAAAAATAAAAATAAAAATAAAAAAGATTTTGAAGATCTATAAATAGGTGTCGTGTCTCTCTTATTTCACTCACTCTCAAACACCATCTTTCTTCTCCCATTTTTTCCCCATATCTTTCCAATTATTCCCAATGGCAACTGTTGAGGTAATTTCTACTCATTTTCATTTGCTGCATTTCCATACTTGTACCGTACAACTTTACAAAGAATCTCATCAATCACTACAGTTATTTTTCACTATTTTATAACTTTTTAGTCGGAAAGGTGTCCTATATGCTATGATTACACAAATCTTTTGGTAAATTATGACCGTAAGAGATTAGTCCTGATTAAATCTCAATGGCTACAACTGTTATGTACGTCTGGATTCGAACCATGGATAGATGGGTATTCCACCACATCCCCCAGGACCTTAATAGTTTAGATTGATTTTTTTTTCTTTTTGCATAGATTGTATCTCATGCTTTGAACGGTTTAATGATATGATCGGGGGGCAGATCTACTAAGGAGTATCAATATTGACGTCATAGTGTAAAAAAACTTATGACTCTTGAAATATGTTATCTTTGTAATTCATTTTTCGCTATAGTCATGTTACAAACTTACAATAACGTATCAAAGCTTAAATTTTGCTATTTGGGGACCGTTTACCAAATGCTTATCGGTAAAATTCAACATTTCCACTTACTTATCGGGTAAGATTTTAGTCCACCAAAACGGTACCGTATGCAACAATTTTTCTGGTAATTGCTAACCATGGTAAGAGTCTTCGTCATCACTTACCGGGTAAGACTCTCGGTCCTTGCCTTAGCTATTACCAGGTTAGATTCTTGGTATTTGTTATATTCATCCGGTAAGGTGACATGACTTGAAAAGCGCTGAACGGGTAAGCTTTCGGTAAACTGTCCCCTTAGTGTCTTTTATTGTACTTGATATCGATCATTAATTTTTATTTTAAATTAAGGTAATTAGTTTATAGGTATGAAAATTTATGGATCTGACACTGGATATAAGTGAATGCATCACATTGTTCTTGGATTTTAATGGATGTTTCAGGTTGAATCAGCTACAAACACTTTGCCGGAAAAGGTGGAAAGCATCCCGGACGCACCAAAAGAAGTTGAGCCGGTGGTTGCTGCACCACCTGCACCGGAGCTAGTGGCGGAGGAGCTGACGGAAGAAACCATTGCCGACGCTCCACCACCAGTGGAAACGCCGGTGGAAACCGAGCCTAAAGCTGAAGTAGAAGAAGAACCAAAGACAGAGACGACTCAAGAACAAGATGAGGTGAAGGCAGCTGAGGAAGAAACTCCGGTGCCGGTGCCGGAAGACACTCCGGCGAAGACGGAGGAAGAGGCTCCGGCGGTGGAGGAGGCCGAAAAGTCTGTGGAGGAAGAAGAGAAACCAGCAGCAGGGGAGGTGATTGCCACCACTGAAGTTGCAGCAGAGGAATAGAGGGAGGTCAAATTTTCTATTTTTAGTATGGTCAAAGTTTGTATTAAAAGCCAAGTGGCAAGAGGTGATTGGATGAAAAGAAGTGGGCACCACTTTGGGTTTTGCAATTCCAAATAATTTCATATATGCCAGATGTCTCTTTATTTAAGTATCGACATTTTTATTACACAACAACTTTCAAAATAACTCAGTTCCATCTTGTTCTAGAGGGTCATAGTGGAACATGCGTGTTCCATATTTGTTTCATCTAGTTCTTGTCTGTCTGTTCCGCCTTAAGTCATGCCAAACATGGTACAAGAGTCCTTGTTCGTGTCTTAGCTGTTCTGTTTCGCCTACCAAACGCACCCTAAAGGTTCAACTTCAAATAATTTCATATATACTTGATGTTTGATTCTCGTTTGAGCAAAATATATTAAAATGCAATATATTTTGTATATTGTGTGTTTGTTTCTATTTAATGTAATAAAGAGTTCTGCTTTTTTAATCAATGTAATAAAGTTTCAAAATTTACAATGTAACAAAGTTTCAAAATTTTCTATATGACAAGTTTATCATTCAATTTGCCATTACTCTCTCGTAAAAGAGTATCGTGTCATCAAATGTTACAAGATCAGCAGGTTAATTAACGATGAAAATAGATACAATAGTGAAAACTTTGTTACAACATTTTTAATGCATTTTGCCCAACTCATTTCTTCCAAAATTTGAATATTTTTTTACCAATATATTGTGCATGTTCATCAGCTTCCCATAATCATATATTACCATATACATGAAAAATGTTGAGGTTAACGTGAGAAGCATGAGAAATAATTATCAACCGTTGGATGAGAAATGAATTCATGAGAAACTCGCCCTCGGGGTTAAATAACATCAAACTTAAACAAAAAGATGTATTGCATTGCTTAATTGTAAAAGCACATAACTCTGCATATACAACAACCAAGATGGATGATAAACAGCAGAGAGCATAACATTGGTGCCATTCAAGATTTCTTTTAACCTGTTCTTTGTACAATTTGAGTCGAGCCGATCTTTAATATGTGCATTTGGTGTCAACATTGCAGTTTTTTTCGGATCAAAAAATACCAAAGCTGCAGCCAACGTGATCTTGAGTGATGACATTTAAGCGGTGTTTCATCACGGCCATTGATGGGTAAGCAGGAAGACATATTTGATAGAAGCATGTATGGGAAAAAGGCAAATGATCAATGGATTCATTGGATTTGTAAATGTAAAGCCTTGAAGCTAAACCACCAAAACCTTCTACCGGTAGATACTTCATCGAGATCCAAAAGAACAGAAGAACCTTCCGCTGCTTTGCTGTCATTTCTTCCAAAACCTGCACATGCTTAAATTAGTTCCAAATAGAACTAACAAAATTTGTTGGCAGCTTAATGAGCTTAATAAGACTCACGGCTTATTTGATGAACTATACATGACTGTTTGGGTAGTGGCTTAATTTTATAGAAGTGGCATACTCAGTAAGCTTCTAGGGAGGGGAGGGAGGGAAGGGGGGAGGGATCTTTATGTAGAAAGTCAATTTTTTTTTAAACCAGTCTCTCCCAATTCCATCTATAGAAAAACCCTCCAAAACAAAAATCTTCCCGATCTATACAGACAGATTAATTCACACAGAGAGTTTTATTCATACAGGACTTGATAGAAAACCAACCAAACAACCCCAACATCCCACTCGGGAGTAGGGTCTGGGGTGAGATGTATGCATACATGACATCTACCCAAAGAGTAGAGCGGCTGTTTCCATGAATACCCCTTGTCCCCACATCAGAAGGTCATGGATTTAAAAAAAAATAACGAAGAATGGCCAACTTAAAACGGAAGGAAAACAATCGAAATCTTGCAAACACAACATACCTCCCAGAACCAGTATATCTGGGGATCGGTTTGTAAATAACCTTCATAGTCCGTATGCGCTTTCCAATCTGCTACAGAAATATCACTTTCACTCCCGTGAAGCATCCGATCGAAATCTTCGAGCGCCAAGCTGCTGAAGAACGTTTTCATAATTTTTTCTTCAGCAGTGATATCAGTAAATCCTCGAGCAAAATGGGATATCTGTTTAGCAACAGACGCCACAAAACGATGGTGAATAAGAAGATCAACGTACGCCTTCCTGTTTTTGCTGTTTACGATCAAAGTTTTGCCACCGGGACAAAGCTCCGCAACTTTCATGGATCCTAATTCGTCAATATCCCAAACAAATGTTAAACCGAGAGCATCTTGATCCACTACTAAAGGATCCATATCCAATATTTTCCAACAACTACTATATAAGAACGGGTCTGCATCCTTTATGTCTTCTAAAGATACGTTTTTTCTAGCCAATTGCAAGAAAAATGAACGATCAAAGACGATACCAACTTGTATTTTATTCATCAAGGCTAACGCGATAACTCTGCCCGCAAAGTTAAAATATTCAAGATGCAACGGGTCCACCTTGGATGCTGCAAAGAAAAATGAAAATCTGAGAAACAAGGATGGTATGCACATGTGAATCCAATTAATTGAAGCTGTTTTTTGGTTTTTATGCACATGTGCATACTAGACAAATTGCTTACAAAAATTACTTGTATACACATCTACATACCGTCTAGATGAACACCCTTTTCCTCAATTTTTGATTTTTTACGGTTTCCACTGAACCGTAAATTTTTGTGACCCTATATGTATGTATGCATATATGTTGGAGGATATAAATCATACCTGGATTTGGAAAGGATCTTCTAGGGTCATTTGGGCAAGAAACAAATAAACCAGTTTTAGGATTAAAGATTTCTTGAGACAACAAGAAAAACCATTCCCGTAACACGCCAGGCCCCGTTGCTTCCTCATCTTTGAACTCCATAAACAATCCTCTTCGCAACCTCTCGGGATCTTCATGTGCAATATACACAAAAGATTCGGCCAACAACTGCGATCTATCGATAAGCATCTCATGCATATCATCATACTCATCCATCACCACCGGAAACAACAACATTACCAAATGCCTCCTAGATTCAAAGTCGATAACATCCTTCTGCGCAAGAATCCACCCATAATCCTCCCCCCTTTTCGCATATCTAACGATCAAATGACACAACGAACGCTTGAAATCGTTCAATTTCTTCCAAAAATACCCTTCTCCACCTTGATAGAGCTTAGAAATATCATGCAGTTCCTGCAAGATAATAAGATATTGATCCCACCCATCATGTTCTTTCTTTTCAATCACCAAACCCTCCATTTTTTCAAGGCACACCACCAATGTGGTCAATAACCTATTAAAAAGTATATAAACAAACTTGATTTTCTTTAATTCATCGGTGAATTTTGCGATAGATGGCGATATCAGTGGAGGAGAAACCACCCGATGTTTGACAGCAGCCTTCAATGGCATCAAAAAGGCCATAAATTCCGTTACATCGCTTATCAAAGGCCCGGAATCACTAGGAGACTCCATACTCGAAACCAAACCCCTCGATAACCTGCTTGCAAGCTCGGCTGCAAATGGAAATATATCTTGTAACGAAATGATCACCTTGTTATCATCATCATGATTGAAATTCTTTGCATTCTTCACCATCTCTCCTAAACTACTTCGACAAAATTTGTATAAAGAATCATCAAATCCAGCAGCCCTTTGAAGCATTTTACATAATTGTAACACTACAGGGACAAAATGTGAAGATACGGATTGCGGAAACATGAAACGAATAGAAGCTATCAATTCTTGAACAGTTTCTTTAGCACAATCTTTGTTATGTTTATTTGGAGACATATAGAGCAATACCAGAGCTTGAGGAACACAAGAAGATGTAAAGATATGGAGGTGATCGAAGACGGCAGCATGCGGAATCATGCTTAAGAACTCCATCAACTCAATTTTGACGAAATCGGTATTAGCTTCAGGTTCAGGTTCCCCTTTGCATAACCTGCAAATCATTGAAACTAAATCGTTAATCACTTGCCAAGCTTCGGGATGCCAACAACTCCTCATTCGACCCACTAAATGCAATCCGGAGTCGTTTGTGATCATACATTCAGATAAAGTCTGGTCGGACTGAAGCTGCTTTCTTCCGTAAATTAATCGTTGCTCAGAAACTGGAATTCCAGTCAGCAATTGAAGCTTTTCATGGATGGAATGGACTTTATCTTGTGGGTTTCCGTGGAGGACAAGGGTTTTGCTATCGGACATCAAACGAACGAAGAATTGGATTTTATCGGGACAACGGAGGACGGCAGAATCCTCTGAAGAGAGAAAATCTTCGAGGTAATCTGGTAAGTTGAGAGTATTATCCATATACTCGATGGGAAAAGGGGGGAAAGCTGCCATTGAAATGGTGAAGAGAGGTGCTTGAAGGTGTGATGATGGGTTTTAGAGAGGTGAAGAAGAAGAAGAAGGAGGAAGAAGAAATGGTTTTTGTTGCTTACTCATGACAAAATAAATACTACTCTACATATCATGTTTTTCATACCCTTTTCTTTGTAATTAATATTATTATTTTTACTAAATATAGAAAAAAACAAAGTTAATTTATATAGAAAATATTTATGAGAATATATATATATATATATATATATATAGGGAAGGGTTCAATTGAAAAGTCTAAATATTTTGAGAAATAGAGAAGTGATCATATCCATTGGATTAAATAATTCACGGTCAAGAAATTCGCGTTACACATGATTAATGCGCGCGTCCACATTAATTAATAAACGACGCTCAGGGGTATTTAGGGTAGTTTCGTAAAAAATACGCGGGACATGTTCATATATGAATTTGTGTGATTCATATATGAACCTTTGTGTTCATATATGAACCTTTGTAATTCACATATAAAATATTTTTAACTAATTCATATATGAACCTTTGTGATTCATATATGAATCTTTGTGATTCATATATGAATCAGTTAATTTGTTCATATGAGAATTAGTTAAAAAAATTCATATATAAATCATTAAGGTTCATATATGAACACAAAGGTTCATATATGAATTAGTTAAAAAAAGTTTATATGTAAATTACAAAGATTCATATATGAATCAGGTAATTGGTTCAACTGATTCATATATGAACCTACAATTAATTAGTTTCATATATGAAACACAAAGGTTCATATATGAATCACAAGATTCATATATGAATTAGTTATAAAGAGTTCATATGTGAATTACAAAGGTTCATATATGAACGTATAGTTCATATGTGAATCACACTGATTCATATATGAACTCAGCCCGTGTTTTTTGTAAACGGGATGACTAATTACCAAAATACCCTTCCGTGTTTAAAATCAGCGCATTTAATCGAAGAGTCACGATCACTTCTTTATTTCTCAAAATATTTAGACTTCTCAAATGAACCTAACACTATATATATATATATATATATATATATATATATATATATATATATATATATATATATATTAACAAACTTATTGTAACGATGTCTTGAATTGATTTTTTTTTTGATAACTGTGGGTTTTTAAGCCAGCTTACGTGTACCGACTAATGCCCAGACAACCAAGAATGACCTGGAGTCATCGTAGGTGAACATTCATGGCCACAAGGGCTTTGGCAGTGTCTTGAATGATTCTTTAAAGAAATAGAAGAGGCTATTTTCAATACTTAATTTGTTGCAACAAATTCTTTAAAATTTGCATATTTGAAAACATTTTGAAAGATTAATATTTTTTATTATATTCTTGTTAGTATGACCATCTGTACCCTTGTAAAACCAAAATCCTTTTTAAAGTGTCTCATTAGTTTTGCAATAACATTTTTCACATCTATGCAAGATCAAACTTCTTTTTAAAGTAATAAGTTATAATATAAATAATATAGATAATTATAATATTAATAATAATAAATTATTAAATATAGATAACTAAAGTTTTATTTTTATTTTCGTTACATAAAAAGAAATAATATTAAATATTTTATTAATTACAACAAAAAAAGTTGTTGGCCGGAATCTTTAAATAATATTATAAATATAGAGTTTAGATTATGTATGAAAGTACGGATTTTGTGAGGATGGAAAAATTATAGGGAAATTAATTAAAATACCCCAAGTTTGAAGTTGACTTATCAAAATACCCTAAAAAGTTAATTTCTTACCAAAATGTCCTTTTTTCCCGCGATAAGATCCCGCGATCGCGGGCAGGGATCAATTGTGTAAATTTTTGCAAGATATATTTACACTTTCAGTCCCTGGCCCCCGCGATCGAGGCCTGCGATGGCTCTATCGAGGCCCGCGATGGCCCGCTATGGGGACTGGAAGTGTAAATAATCTTGCAAAAATTTACACTTTCAGTCCCTGCCCGCTATAGAGGGCTCCCTCCGTGAAAAAAAGGGCATTTTGGTAAGAAATTAGTTTTTTGGGGTATTTTGGTAACTCACTTTCAAACTTAGAGTATTTTAATTAATTTCCCAAAAATATATATGTAAAATTTGATTTTGATTACAATATTGATATCTAACCTTTTCCTTAAAAAAGAATGATCCTTTTATATAGAGTAAACTTTAATTTTGGTTCCTGTGGTTTGTTGATTTATTTGAAAGTGGGATCTAAACTTTATAAGTCTAAAAATTGTTCCTGTGGTTCTCATTTTGCTCTAAAAATGGTCCCTCATTATTAACACCGTTAATTTGGGAAACTCGGTGACCTAGCACCGCTGCTGCCGTCGTCGCCGGTTCCACAACTTTCGTTACCATCTCTGTTCCGACAAAAATTGTAGCGACCGGAAAAGCTCATCTCCATCACTAGTCCCCCATGGAGAACAACAATGAGGATGAGCAAAACCACGTGAAGCTTCGACGCCGATGGTGGCCATGTTCATCCTCATCTACATTTGGGCGACTTGTCCCGCCCCAACATAGATCAGATTCCAAGCACCTTCATCAGTTTTCACAAACGGCGGCAAAGGTGTCTGAGAAGGAGTGGAAAGTGGCCAGGCAAGTGTGGATTCCGGTGAACCGAAGAAACCCCGTTTTCCTACTAGAAATTCCATGAAAGCGACCAAAATCAGAAAAACAAAGGCACCTACAAGTTATTCAACCATATGATGATTGGAAACAAACCTTGAGAATGTAGAGGGGTTTTTGAATGGAAGAAGATCGGGAGAAGCGACGAGTGAAGGCGGCGATGGCGGCATGTTCATTGTCGGTTTAAGAGGCGAAATAGGGAGTAGTGAAGAAGTTTTCTTTGTCCATGGATGGATGTAAAAGTGGAAGAAAGGGACGGAGTGAAATACATATACATCCATATATATTAGGGAAATTAATTAAAATGCCACAAGTTTGACCTCAAGTTACCAAAATGCCACAAATCTCTCCAGGTTTACCAAAATGCCACAAAAGCCTGCGATGGGCCCCGCGATCGCGGGCCCCAGGCCCACGCGGCAAACTGTTTCGGCCAAAAGCCCCGCGGAGCCCCCCAACTTTGCCCGTGTTGGCAAGTTCAGTCCCTGCCCGCGATGGCCCAAATTTTACACTTTTGGTCCCTGAAAAATTTCACTTTCAGCCCCTGTACTTGGACGAATCTTGCATGCTTTTACTGTTTTTTTCCCACAATTATTGTACTTTGAAGACAAATTTGTGGTTGAAATTCATTTGCATGTTTGAGATTTCATCCATAAATACCAGTAAGATGCAATTCACAATTCACACTTCCTCTTGCTTTCTTTCTTGATTTCTCTCTTGCTTTCTTTCTTTGAATTGTTTTCTCTCTTGACTTCTCTTCTCTCATTTCATCCACAAATGGCATCGTCATCAAACCCTAAGTCTACTCCTGAAAAAATTCCACCTCAAATCGAGGTCGCCATAGCAAAAAAGGAAAAGGAGATAGATGAACTAACAGAAGAGTGGAAAAAAATTATGGACAGGAAGGCAGTCCATTTGAGAAAGATCGAAGAGGAAGGCAGGGAGATCAAAAGGATGAAAGAGGATATAAAAGTTAGGGAGGCTCGTGTTCGTCGAGAACAAGAAGCAATTCACCATATTCTACAAGACTTCGCAATTATTCAAGCGAAGGTAAACGAAAAGCAAGCTTGGATTGATGAAACTAAATCAATTTTTAAGTAGGTGGTGGTTGTTTTAGTTGTTTTGTATTTTTTTTCTTGTTTTGTATTTTTTTTACTGTGTTGTTGTTTTGTATTTTTTTGTTGTTTTTTTACATCATGCAAGGTCAAGTCAGAGGTTACCTCATTCGGATAAACAAACATGGGGTTTTTTTTGTTAATGATGCTAGATTTTGGTAGCCGTACTCTATCCACGTGGGCCCACTCCTCTTGTAGAATATATGATAACCCTCAACTCATTTGCTAAAGTGTGTCCGGGTTGTGGTACACAATGGCCATACGTGGTTGCAAAAGCAGAAGCCGTTGAAGAAGGGTCAGAAAGATTGAAGATGAAGAGCCTGTTCGATGGAATACAAACTAGTTGTGTTATCAATGTTTATTTAGAAGCATATGTATGTGTGTATATATATAATATGAATATATATATATCATTTACAAACTAGCTGTGTTATCAATGTTCATTTAGAAGCATATGTATGTGTGTATATATAATATGAATATATATATATATATATATATATATCATTTACAAACTAGCTGTGTTATCAATGTTCATTTAGAAGCATATGTATGTGTGTATATATAATATGAATATATATATATATATATATATATATATATATATCATTTACAAACTAGTTGTGTTATCAATGTTCTTTTAGAAGCATATGTATGTGTGTATATATAATATGAATATATATATATATATATATCATTTACAAACTAGCTGTGTTATCAATGTTCATTTAGAAGCATATGTATGTGTGTATATATATAATATGAATATATATATATATATATATATATCATTTACAAACTAGTTGTGTTATCAATGTTCATTTAGAAGCATATGTATGTGTGTATATATAATATGAATATATATATATATCATTTACAAACTAGCTGTGTTATCAATGTTCATTTAGAAGCATATGTATGTGTGTATATATAATATGAATATATATATATATATATCATTTACAAACTAGCTGTGTTATCAATGTTCATTTAGAAGCATATGTATGTGTATATATATAATAAGAATATATATATCATTTACAAACTAGCTGTGTTATCAATGTTCATTTAGAAGCATATGTATGTGTATATATATAATATGAATATATATATCATTTACAAACTAGCTGTGTTATCAATGTTCATTTAGAAGCATATGTATGTGTGTATATATATATAATATGAATATATATATATATATATATATATATATCATTTACAAACTAGTTGTGTTATCAATGTTCATTTAGAAGCATATGTATGTGTATATATAATATGAATATATATATCATTTACAAATCAGCGTTTAAATCAATAGTATCATATGTGTTTGTTCCATATGGTTCAAGCTGTGACGGGCCCGGGGTGTGACTGACTGAATGTCTCCTTGGCACGGTTGAAGGGGCGGGATTTGGACACTCTCCACGAGTGTGTCCTACGCATTGGCACCGAGTACATCTTCGCTGTATCGAACTTTCACCACGTGATGGACGTCGGTCGTTCTTTCTCGATCTCCTGGCTCTATTCTTATCGATTAAAGGTGGATAGCATGGCGGAAGCGGGTCAGGTGGATACACCCATGCTGCAGGGGGTCCAGCTGGGTTTATTACCTCCACGTAAGTTCTCCGGTAATATTCGGATGTGAAGAAACAAACAGCCAAGTCGCTGCAATCTCTACGACCCGTATGTCTTGCTGCAGCGATGGCATGGCCGCACGGTAACCCAGATTTATCCCATTCGCGACACGAACAAAGGTGGTCTTCCATATTCACAATCGCGTGAAGATAGTCATCATGCACCTCGTACTTCCCATACCCGATTGTTCTTACCGGCCATGTCGTCGCACGACGCGCCCTGTACTGAACGATCTTCTCCGCCGTTGGTGTGAGTGCATTTTGCATCTCAGCTCCTTTTAGGCGTCGAATTTGGTACCACTCTTGTTGAAAGGCCCTAAAGTAGTCCATAAGATTAACAATCGGACATCTACGCGCAAAACGGGAGAGTGCATTCACAGACTCTGCACTATTCGAGGCCAGAATGTCATACCGTTGTCCAGGAAAATGGGCCGCGGACCACCTCTCCGGTCCAGCGTCGTCAAAGACTTTGGCTGCTTCGTCGGCACTATGTCGTAGCATATTCATGTACTTGTTAAACTCCTGATCCGTATATGCTCTGCATGCCGCCCAGTAGACATTCTTGTTGGTCGTAATACGTTTGTCCTTGGATTTGGCGTTCATCTCCAAATGTCGACATCATATGGCGTGAGGGGTGTTTGGGTAGATGGCAGAGATTGCAGCGCTTATGGAAGGAGCCCTGTCGGACATAAACACCAACCCTTGCGGGTCTCCGATAGCTTGTCTCAACATGGACAGAAACCAAGTCCACTTGTCCCCGGTTTCGGACTTGCCTACGCCGAAAGCTACTGGAACGATGGAGTTATCCCCGTCCATGGCAACCGCCAGGAACATCATACCCAAGTAACGACCCTTTAAATGGGCTGCGTCTATTATCAGGACACGGCGTAGATTTGCCACAAATGTGCGGATCTGCATAAACATAGGTGGTTTTCCTTTGTAAATGTTATAGTTTATAATGTGTAAACATATGACGTGTTAAAATACGTACCGCGGGTCCAAGGGCCACGAAGCACATCTCAAACCGTCGATGTGAATCGGTCCGTAGCTGCGTGACAGTACCAGGGTTCTGCAGCTGCAAATTATACAAATATGCCGGGAGTCGTTTATACGACTCCTCGAACGTGCCTCTCACCATAAACAGTGCATGGCATCGCGCACGCCAAGCTTGGTGGTAATCAATCGTGACGCCGAACTGCTGGTGAACATCGTGGACGATGTCCTTTGGACGCAATGACCTACTAACATCAAGATTTTTTTTTCAGTATCGCACCCAAAGTCTTTTTGCTGGCTTGTTTGTGGTGGGGATTCAGTTGCGTCCTCGTACAAGTGTGTACGTCGTCCAACTTTCTAATAATGAACGCCCCTTCTTTGCCACCCGTTTCAATCGCGTACATCCTCCCCTCACAGTTTTTTCTGGCACATTCAACTATGTATCTAGTTTTGTCAGATTTCGACGTGCGCCTTTCGAAACCCTCTTCCAAGAACTTAAGTCCGACCTGACTTGCCAAGAGATCCTTCGACTCGAATATCTGACCTACATGTAACATTTCACTGCGAATATAAGGTGTAGGTTCGTAGGTTTGTGTCTGGGTATGGGAGTCTGGAAGAATATAGGGCATATCAAAAAAGTCATCTATCTGACTACATGATTTTCTACTAGGGGTCTGATCATCACTATCGGTGTCTGATCTGTCTATTTCAGAATTACCCGTTCTGAAAACGTGGGTTTCGTCATCAGCAACTCCAGCAGTACGCCCTTCGTGTGGTTGTGGTTGTTGTTGTTGCATCTCCGGAACCGTTGGGGCGTTGGACGCCTGAAATTGAGAATCAGGCTGCTCTATTTGGAGGTTTTCGTCGTTACCGTCGTTGTCGTTTTCGTCGGATACGCCGGGATACACAAAAAGTAATGAAGGGCTTTCTGAATCGACTGCAAAGTGCAGAAAACCAGAGATATCCCCATCGTTGGATAAATCCACAAATGACCCATCACCATTTTTAAACACTAACTTGCAAACATCAGAAGGGTCGATTGCACATTTTTGCATGGCGTATGCAACAAACTTCTGATAAGAAAATTTTACTGGTAATTTTACACCATGCTTAGATTTATAAACAAAATTCCACTCATTGTTGTCTTCCACCCATTCACCATCGTAACAGAAAAATAGCTTAACTTTTGCAACAGATGAACTCATTTTTTCAGTAGTATCTCAAACACAAAATATTGCAGAAAGAAATCAAGAAAGAAGTATGAAATCGGTGTGTGGATTATGGATTGCATTTTACATCTATTTATGAATGAAACAACCAACATTGATGACAACCAATCTCTCATTTCATCCACAAACTGGTATTCCAAAAACACTGATTTAACATTGATTCAAACATGCAAATGAATTTCAACCACAAATTGGTCTTCAAAGTACAATAATTGTGGAAAAAAACAGTAAAAGCATGCAAGATTCGTCCAAGTACAGGGGCTGAAAGTGTAATTTTTCAGGGACCAAAAGTGTAAAAGTTAGGGTTTGAGTCTTCAAAAAAAAATTAGGGTTAACCCTGGGCCGACACGTGGCGGGTTAGCCCGCGATCGCGGGGGCACAACGCGGGCAGGGACCAAAATTGCCAACACGGGCATTCTTGAGGGGGGAAAGCTGGGCCGCAGACATTCTTGAGGGACCAACGCGGGCCTGGGGCCCGCGATCGCGGGGCCCACCGCGGTTTTTTGTGGCATTTTGGTAAGATGGGAGAGTTTTGTGGCATTTCGGTAACATTGGGTCAAACTTGTGGCATTTTAATTAATTTCCCTATATATTATTATATATTTAATTTTTAAATAAAATTATAGAAATAAATGAAAATACAAAAATGGCCCTACCACTGACAGAAAAAATTAATGGTGTTAATGACGAGGGATCATTTTCAGAGCAAAATGAGAACCACGAGGACGATTTCTAGACTTGTCAAAGTTTAGGTCTCACTTTCAAAAAAATCAGTAAACGACGGGGGAAATTAGGGTTTACTCTTGTATATATAAAAAGACGTATTTAACAACAACGATGCATTCTTTTTTAAAGTATATTTAACAGATTTTTATTAGTTTCATAAAATAAAGAATTATGAGACAAAAATATTTTATAAAAATTGTATTTAACTCTAATAAAATCTTCATTTTGGAGTTATATCATTATTTTATTATTAAAATATTACATATATCTAATAAAATGTTATTTCTTCTATATTTTATTTCAAAATTTATTATTGTTATATAATGAAAAAAATCGCCTCTCTTTCATGGTAAACATTTTTGGAGAATTCTTCAAATTTGAAGAAATTTACACACTCTCTCCTAATTTCACCGTTTTGAAGAAAGTGTTGGGGAATATGTTGGTCGTTGGAACATTTTTTTTCAAAAATCCTAATTTTCATTTTGGATAAGATGTTGGGGATGTTTTTATTAAGGGAAAAGTCCAAAAAAAAACCCAATAAACTTTAGGGTGCATTTGGTACGCAGACAGGATAGAACAGAACATAACAGTTGTTTAGTGTTTGGTAGACAAAACTGGACAGAACAGAACATATAACATTAGATAAATTACAAATAAATAAAATTTAAAGAATGAATAAAATATAAAATAGAATGTGTATTTGATGTTTTAGAAGAAAATTAGATTTTATTTTGAGGTTATATTGGTAAAACATAAGTTTGTTCTTGCTTGTTCCATGGGGTGGGGGTGGAACAGACCTGTTCCAGCTTATTCCACTCTGTTCCTGTCTGTTTCACATAAAAGTTCTGTCAAACATGTGACAGTGATCTCTGTTCTGTTCTGTCATGTCATGTCTTGTCCAGTGTACCAAACGCACCCTTAGTGTTTAGAGTGTTCAAGTCATTGGACGAGACAATTATAATGGTGTAATTTGTAAAAAAAACATATTTTCTGATGTATTTTTGTTAATATGATTGTGTGTTAATTAACAACATTTTGGTTGATGGGATTAGCTATTCTTACGCAAGAAACAATATTATGCGTAAATTTTGGTTGTTTCAGGAAAAGATTTTGAAAAGTGACTAAAAATGAATTTGGTTAATGAGATTGACAATTTTAGTTAATTTTCCCATTTTAATTTGTAGACAGATAAAGTGGATGACATCTTTTCTGTTTTATTTTTTTTAATTTGTAGCTTTACCGGCTATTTAGGTTGCAAGTTATGTTTTTAAGTAATAACAAAGAGTTTAGCAGGTTTCCAGAAGTCCAAAGATTTATTTAACATGTTTTAAAATGTATAACGACTTATTTATTGCAAAAAATTATCCAATGATTTAATCACGTTAAACACTAAAGTTCATTTGTTTTTTTAAAACTTTTCCCTTTTATTAACAAGACTTTATTTTAAAACTAAAATATTCTTCATTTATTTTTTGTTAAAAAATAATAAAAACGATCAAAATTTTCTAACATATAGTATTATAGTAAATTGTAAATTGTAAATTACATCTTATTAATAATTTAAGTTTTATGTATTTAGCTGATATAAATTAATAATTGCTATTGTTATAGAAAATATTTTATTTTAATTTCGTATGAATTTTAAATAATTTACTCAGTTGAAATAGTATAGTAATTTATCAAGTTATTGTGAAAGTAAAAATCATATGAGTATAACTTGTAAAGTTAATAAATATAAAAATACTAATAAAAATATAATTATTATAATTAAATATATAATATATTTAACATATTCTATTTTAGGGTAAAAAGTAATGTAACAATGTGAGAAAAGTTCATGTTTGCAATCTTTTACATAAAAATCCTCATATTCTTCATTTTTTTTCAAAATGAAAAAGCTGCTGGAGATGCTCTTATAGGTTAAACATAGTCTCACAGCATGTTTTAGTTTTAGATTTTTGCATTTTCATATTAAGAGGAAAGATCATGTGAGAATGCGAGAAGTGTGATATCATATATGATTACACGACATGTGGATGTGTTTAATCATATATGATTAAACGTCTATGTATTATCAATATAACATGTGTTTAATCATATATGATTAAGTTTATGTATCATATATGATATCATACTTCTTGCATTCTCGCATAATTCTCGTTTGAACTGTCCATTCATATTAAACCATATGAAAGAGTGTACTCAAAAAGCAACTCCAACAAATCTAAAATAGAAAATAAAAGGTTGAGATCTTTATACTCCGTATTAAACTCAACCAAATTATCTATTTTAACATTTTCATATTAAATATAGAGTAAATTACACTTTTGGTCCTTGTGGTTGCCACCTACTATCAAGTGTAGTCCTTATTTCAAATTAATTACAATTTTAGTCATTATGGTTGGCATTCTTATTCAATTTTGGTCATTGTGGTTGCCATTCTTTTTCAATTTTAGTCCCTATAATTAACTCATGTTAAAAAAGATATGTTAATTAAAGGGTATTTTTGTCTTTTTATCATTTTTTGTATTTTCTTCAATTTAAAAATTAAATGAAATACTAATTTTCTTATTATATTGTAACTTATTATAATATTTTATATGATATAAAATATATCAGATTTATATATTATATATATACACACAATGTATCGTCTTCATCACACAACCATCATCCACACTGCCAAAATCCACCACCGCCATCGTCCACCACCCAACTTGGTCTTCATCTTCCCGACTAGCTCGCAGGCAAAACTGTTGGAGTAATATTCATGATTTGTAATCGATAATGGAAATAAGATGGTAAGAAATCATACCCGATGATCCTGAGGATCCAGTGAAAGCGTTAAACATATTCGCCATTGATTGTCGGGTTCCCAGAACGAGGTGATCGTATAATGATGGGATGAAGATGATCGATCCTTGAGAGAGAGAGAGCCGATCTTAAGGGGGCGCACGGCTGGTGAAATAATCAGCAATATGTCATTAGGGTTTTAAGAAAGATTAGGGTACTCTATTTATAATAAGATTATCTTACACTTTCAACCCTTGGTGTTTATTATGTGCGATATAATCCCCATAGTTCCAATCACCTAATGGGAAACCCTATAGTATGTCAATAATAGTAAATACGCCCATCATATATTTACTAGACATAGGGATTTCAGTTATTGTCAATTATCATATCAGGAATGATAAACGATCAGTGACGGTCACTTTTGAGGTGGTTCCAACATTCTCCCACTTGACCAAGCGATCTTTTATCTATGAGTATCAATAAGTCCGGCCGGGATAATACTCATTTTGTTTTAAACTGAAATCATAGCTGATAAGTACAGCCGTAGAGAAGAATATCAACTCAGGACCCCACTAGTCAAATTATGACTCAAATTTAAAACTGAATAAGCAATGATCAATTGACTAAGACAAACTTCGTTATAATAATGTCCATACACCATTATGAGCTCAAAGCGTAACTAATAGACAAACGAAATTTGAATATAGAGGAAAATTTATTAAGATAATAATAATGACCAATAAGTACAATATGCTATTAAATTAAGTCTTTTGTAAGCCCCATCTTCGACACGTGTCCTACGAAGACATTAGGAGGAAGACCTTTGGTCATTGGATCCGCTAGCATTTCTTTTGTACTTATGTACTCGATACAAAGAACATTTTCCTCAACCCGTTCGCGCACAAACAGATACTTTGTATCAAGATACAGCCCAGCGCCAGTTGAACTGTTACTGTTCGAGAAAGTTACGGCAGCTGAGTTATCACAGTAAAGCTTCAATGGTCTAGAAATGGAGTTGACGATTTTGAGTCCACTGACCAGGTTCCTTAACAACATCCCATGACAAGAGGCATTATAAACGGAAACGTATTCAGCCATCATGGTGGACGTTGTAGTCAGCTTCTGCTTATGACTCCGCCAAGAGATAGGTCCACCAGCTAACATAAATATATACCCAGAAGTAGATTTCTTATCTTCCTTGCATTTAGCAAAATCGGAATCAGAATAACCCACTACTTCTAAGTTGTCACTTCTTCTATAAGTCAATTTGTAGTCTTTGGTCCCTTGCAGATATCGAAGAACCTTTTTAGCCGCTTTCCAGTGTGCTATTCCGGGATTAGATAAGTAACGTCCCAGCATACCAGCGATATAAGCGATATCCGGTCGAGTACAGACCTGAGCATACATAATGCTCCCTACTACAGACGAATAAGGTATCATCTTCATTTCTTCCTTTTCAATCTCAGTGCTCGGAGCTTGGAAAGAACCAAATACGTCCCCTTTAACTACTGGAGCTACAGTGGGTGTACATTTCTGCATGTTATAGCGTTTTAAGATACGCTCAATATATGCATTTTGAGAAAGACCCAAAACTCCATTATGCCTATCTCGATGTATTTCGATACCAATGACATAAGAGGCATCACCGAGATCTTTCATGTCGAAATTTTGCGAAAGCATCCGCTTCGACTCATGCAGCATATCCAAGTTATTACTTGCAAGTAGGATGTCATCTACGTACAAAACAAGGATTATAAAGTTACTCCCACTGATCTTGAGATAGGTGCATTGATCCACTTGATTCTTTAGAAAATCTTGCCCTTTTACGATTTTATCGAACTTGAGATACCATTGTCGTGATGCCTGCTTCAACCCATAAATGGATTTCTTCAACTTGCAGACCATATGCTCTTTACCTTCTGGAATGAATCCTTCAGGTTGTCGCATGTATACATCTTCTTGCAAGTCTCCATTTAAGAATGCGGTTTTGACATCCATCTGATGTAACTCTAAATCATAATGAGCTACAAGTGCCATGACGATCCTTAAAGAATCTTTACGAGAGACTGGAGAGAAGGTCTCTTGATAATCGATTCCTTCCTTTTGAGTAAAGCCTTTTGCAACCAGTCTGGCCTTATAACGTTCGATGTTTCCTTTCGGGTCTAATTTGGTTTTGAAGACCCATTTACAACCGATAGTTTTGGATCCTTCAGGAAGTTCAACCAAGTCCCAAACATCATTCTGTTGCATGGAATTAAGCTCTTCAATCATAGCTTCATTCCACTGAGTGGCCTGATCACTATTAATGGCTTCTCGATAAGAGGTAGGATCAGTAAGCTTTCCAATGTTCTCAACTTCAGTTAAAAAGGTTACGAAATCATCAAAATTTGTGGCCCTGCGAGCCCTAGATGATCTTCTGAGTTGATTTTCTGGTTCAGTAACTGGGGGAGTTGAATCAGTGATATTAGGATCAGCATTCGGAAGTGATGATGAAGTTCCCTCGGTATTTTGGTTAGGAGGAGCTGGATCAGTGATATTAGGAGCAGCGGTGGGTACAAGAGGAATTATCGGAGGAATAAAATTAGCGGAAAGATGGTTTCCCCCCGCTTCTTGTACTTCTTGCAAATCTGAGTCATGATTTGTCGTGCTCCCACTGATCTCTGAGTTCTCAAGGAATGTAGCATGCTGCGTGTCAATGATGCTCGTAGTGCGGGAAGGACAATAAAACCGATAACCTTTTGAGTTATCAGGATAACCAATAAAGAAACATGTAACGGTCTTAGGATCCAGTTTCTTTAAGTTAGGGTTATAGACTTTCGCTTCGGCAGGACAGCCCCATACTTTCATATATTTCTCCTTTCAGCAACACCATTTTGTTGAGGAGAACCAGGCATGGTGTATTGGTTAATTATGCCATGTTCCTTGCAAAAATTATAGAAAGGACCAGGAGCTTGACCAATATCAGTATGTCTACCATAATACTCACCTCCTCTATCTGATCTCACAACTTTTATTTTATGATCAAGTTGGTTTTCAACCAAAGTTTTAAAATCAATAAAAGTTTGTAAGGAGTCAGATTTTTCCTTAATCAGATATAGGTGCATATAACGTGAATAATCGTCAATGAATGTAATAAATGATGTATGTCCTGTGATTGATGCGGGATAGGGACCACTAATATCAGTGTGAATTATTTCCAACAAGTTGGAACTCCTAGTGGCTCCTTTCTTATTCCCTTTCGCCATTTTGCCTTTGAGGCACTTAATACATGTTTCAAAATCACTAAAATCAAGAGAGGGTAAGATTCCATCCTTTACGAGTCGTATCATTCGATCTCGTGAGATGTGGCCAAGACGTTTATGCCACAACATGGAGGAATTCTCTGATTGTTTAGGTGATTTTGTTGTTTTAGTTACGTCATCAATATTAAGAGACAACAAAGATTGTGAGAAATTATGATCTAGTTCTAATTTATACAGTAATCCATCCAAGAAACCTCGACCAAGTAATTCATTATTATGAGTAATGGCAATCTTGCCGCAACCATGAATTATTACATAACCTTCAAGGTCTAGTCTAGATATGGATACAAGGTTCCGAGTAATTCTCGGTACATATAAGGTATCCACTAGTCTAATACACTTTCCGGTACTCATATGTAAATTTAAAGTTCCCATGGCTTCGACATCTAAGAGATCACCACTTCCAACTCTAAGTTTTCTTTGGCTCTTTGGTAGCTTCTGGATTGTAAGGAATCCCTGCATTGAGTTTGTCACATGGACCATAGAACCAGAGTCACCCCACCATGTATTAACAGGGACATCAGTAGTAAAGGAATCAAATATTACATAAAGAATGTTACCTTTCTTAGCTCCTTGAACTTAGGGCAATCTTTCTGTCCGTGCCCTTTTGCACGACAGAATTTGCAGCTAGGTTTATTAGTCAAGGGTTTAGAGCCAGTGGCAACGGCACCATGGTGATTATCCTTTTGGACTTTATTTCCAGTATGATTACCTTGATTACCCTTCCTTTTCTTAGAATTAGCAGTGGTTGTCAGGTGAACAACTTCAGGTTGTACCAGTTTCAGGCGATCCTCCTCTTGCACACACATTGCAATCAGTTCACTTATTGACCATTTATCCTTCATAGCATTATAGTTCACTTTGAAGGTGTCGAACCGAGCAGGCAAAGAGGTCATTATGAAATGCACAAGAAAATTATCAGATACTTCCATCTCAAGACTCTTAAGCTTATGAGCCATATCAATCATTTTCATGATGTGTTCACGGACACTGCTGTTTCCTTCATATTTTAGAGTGAGCATCTGTAGCATTAAACTACTCGCATGCGCCTTAGACGATCCCTTGAAGTGATCCTCAACAGATTTGAGGTAAGTTCTGACTTTATCAGAGTCAGGGATAGCTCCTCGGATACTGAGGTTAATGGAGTTCTTGACCATCATCAGTGACAAGCGATTTGCCCTTTCCCACTTTTCATAATCCGCTTTCTGAGCTGCATTAGATGTAGCAGTAATAGCAGCGGGCTCATCATGGCGAATAGCATGGTCAAGGTCAAGCATCCCTAGAGTAAGAAGTAATTGATCCTTCCACGAAGCAAAGTTCGCACCAGTAAGTGGCTCAATGCCAAAGTTAGGTACTGATGTGGAAATTAAGGAGAATATAAGTTATAGAAGATTATTGTAGTGACATAGTTAGCTATAAAAGGCAGACAAAGTAATGTTTCTTAAGGAAATGTAATTAGAGTAATGCTAAAGTAAACATGCCTAATAGTGATAATACTTAGAATAATGAAACTATGACCATTTTAGTGATGAAGCTAGTGATAAGTAAACCTATTGTAAACACCAAAACAATAAGTCAAAGTAAGGCTCTACTCAGATGTTACATCACCTTTGGGCAGAAATAACTAATATCTAAGTAAACATGAGCGTTAGGGTCATGCAACGCAATGCTTGTCTTTTGACCTTTGGGCACAAAACAGAGCATTGTGTGAATTATGCATGTAATGAGTCCTTTTGACACACATGCATATTAAATCACCTTTGGGCAGAATTAGTATACTCAGTGTTCATTATGTAAAAGGAAAAATTGCAATATGAGAATCATATTTGACCTTTGGGCACAAATGATGAGACCATATATATTATTGCAAGGGTATGGCATAGTTTAAAATCATAATTTTCTGATGAACAGTGAAAAACAGCTTAGGTTCAGAATTCAGAATGATCTATGCCGGAAAAAAATGAGGAATTCGGTATTCACAGTACCGAATAGAATAGTATTCGGTATGCAAAGTACCGAAAAGTTAGGTCTTCGGTATACATAATGCCGAAAAAGTAAAGTTTTCGGTATGCAAGATACCGAAAAGTTAGGTATTCGGTATGTAAAGAACCGAAAAGTAAGCTTTTCGGTATGCACAGTACCGAAAAGACAGGTATTCGGCATGCTTGATGCCGAAAAGTTAGGTCTTCGGTATGCATAGTACCGAAAAGTTAGGAATTCGGTATGTAAGGAATTCAAAAAATTATGTTTTCGACATGTAAGGAACCGAAAAGTAAGGTTTTCGGCATGCAAGATGCCGAAAAGTGAGGTATTCGGTATTTAAGCCGTCGAAAAGTTTGATTCAACCGAAAAATTTCCGATACAATGATCAATTCAGTGCAATTAACATTGATCAATTAACATGGCATAATTAGGGTTTAATGCAAATAATAAAAAAAAATTGCATTATAACAGCCGAAAAAAATCCAGTATGCGGCGGCCAGAAAATTTTATTTTAGCGATTCAATATAAATTTCGAATTGAATCAATCGAATATGGCAGCCGATAATTCAAAACAGAATGAAGTTTGCGGCGACATTCATAAATACGAAAGAAATCGATGAATTAAAGCCACCAAAACCAATACAAATCACGAATCACAATGAACCGTAGCTCTGATACCACATGTTGGAGTAATATTCATGATTTGTAATCGATAATGGAAATAAGATGGTAAGAAATCATACCCGATGATCCTGAGGATCCAGTGAAAGCGTTAAACATATTCGCCATTGATTGTCGGGTTCCCAGAACGAGGTGATCGTATAATGATGGGATGAAGATGATCGATCCTTGAGAGAGAGAGAGCCGATCTTAAGGGGGCGCACGGCTGGTGAAATAATCAGCAATATGTCATTAGGGTTTTAAGAAAGATTAGGGTACTCTATTTATAATAAGATTATCTTACACTTTCAACCCTTGGTGTTTATTATGTGCGATATAATCCCCATAGTTCCAATCACCTAATGGGAAACCCTATAGTATGTCAATAATAGTAATTACGCCCATCATATATTTACTAGACATAGGGATTTCAGTTATTGTCAATTATCATATCAGGAATGATAAACGATCAGTGACGGTCACTTTTGAGGTGGTTCCAACAAAAACCCCAAACAAACCCGGTTCCAAAATAAAAACTCATATCACAAACCTAAATCAAAACCCCTGATCAAAACCCAAATCAGAAACGAAATCAAGAACCCAGATCGAGGTGTTCTTGGTCGAAGCTTCGATGTCCTTTTTTTGACGGCAACGCTGGGAGGGTTGGACAATGAAAAGGGTGGCTGTTAGAACTGAGAGAAAGCGATAGCCCAACTCGATTTCACTCACGGAAATAACTTGTAACAACGGGATAATGTTACAGATCTGAGAGATCAAAATAGTGTGAAGAATGACGTCGTTTTAATGAGGTGCGAGAAGAAATCAATCGAAAAATGTAAACAATGAAGACGATAGGGGTTCTAATTACCTGCGGTGGGTTCTTTTTTATCTTCTGGTAATCCATTTGCAGAGTCCTTCATTAATGTTGTGTAATTAACGAATCGGCAGCCATAACCACACTAATAAGCAATGAACGTAGCGATTGTAAGAAGATAATCTTGGGGCTTGCAAGTTGCAACTAATCCCTTTGTTTATAAATTGTTTATGATTTGGGGTTTTAAAACCCTAATAATGATGGTTCGATATACAATTGACTCAAAAATCAAATCTTTAAGATCACAAGATTCATTTTTTGTGTGTTTATAATAATTTTGAATACATTTATATATACACAACAATCATTATACGTACAATAACGATACCAAGAAATTAAGACGAGAGACGCGATAGAAAAAATGCGTCTTCTTCGTCATCTTCTTCTTTCTATTGTGTTTTGTAAATCCCTAAAAACACCCAAATCAAACCGATCTCCTCCTGTTTCTCCCCCTCTCTTAATTCCATCTCTACTCAATCAAACCCTAATTCCCAGCCTTTCTTTTTCCAAGATTTCTTGGTCTTTTGATCAATTAATCAATCGATCGATTTCGATTTCCATTTTCCATTTCCCATTTTCCAATTTCATATTTTTTCATCATTTATTGAAAACAAAAACAACCCCCTACTTTTCAAGATCTTTTATTGTTAAATAGTTTCGAACTTTTTTGATGAAATACAAAAAGGGGTTTTGATACAAAAAGGATAAGGGGGCGTTTGGTTCACGGATTCTGATGGAATTGGAATGTCGAATTCCATTGACCGAATTCCATTCCTTCGTTTGGTTCATTATTTTCGACGGAAAGGAATGTCCAATTCCATCAGATTCCATAAATAAGTGAATTTGATATTCCTTAGCAATCTTGAAGGATTTTGATGGAATTGGAATTGATGGAATGTTGTATTTTCATAATTTCAAATATACCCTTTAACTTAAATATAACATAATTTAATTTAATACTTTAGGTTTTTATTTTATATTTTATATTTATATTTATATTTATATTTATATTTATATTCATATTTTATTTTTATATTTTTTATTTTATTTTAATTTTATATAATATAATTTAATACAATTTTTTTATTTTCTCGAAATATATTTTATTTTTTCAAAATATAATTTTGTTTGTTTGACAATATATTTTATCCGGGTTGTGTATATTATATTTTTTGCGCATTAAAGTATTTAAAAAGTATTTTATTAAAGTATTTTTAGTGAAAAAAATATATTTAATGATTATTTTATTAAAGATTTTTTTGTTTTAAAAAATTAAAACTTATCAAAAAGGGTATTTTGGTCATTTATAATAAATTCATTCCAATTCCAAAGCTGTATTCTGTGAACCAAACAGACAAATTCCAATTCCTTTAACATATTCCATTCCAATTCTGTCAACCAAACATGTGGTCAAACCTGACAACATTCCATTCCAATTCCTTCAAAGTCAAATTCCTTTAACAGATTCCATTCCATCCAAAAACATTCTACGAACCAAACACCACCTAAGACTTGAGAGAAATAGGGTAGTGAGAGGAGGCTTCCAGGAAGTGGGTTTCTTCCCTTCCCCTGGAAGTTGCTCATCTTCAAAAAGGTGTGACCACTAGGATAAAAGGGATAGTTGAGCTGTGGAGAGGGGGAGATCTTCGAGGGTGGAGATCAATAGGGTCGAGATTGCCGATGAAGAGTGTTGCCGGAGGAGTGTTTTCAAAGGGTGGATCACCGGAGTTTTTTTGTAGCTTTGACCCAAGGTTTTACTGTATATAACTAATGATATATTAATATTATAATATATTCTTTAACTTTAATTTTTAAAGGAATATGAAATGAGTTTTAAAAAGACAAAAATATCCCTAAGTTAATAGATTTATTTACAGAAGTTAGTTTAAGGGACCAACATTGAAAAGGAATGTCAACCACAATGACCAAAAATGTAATTAGTTTGAAATAAGGACTACACTTGATAGTAGATGAAAACCACAGGGACCAAAAGTGTAATTTACTCTTAAATATATTATTAAATATTTTATAATTTTATTATCACATTTAGACAAGACTTTTATATAAAATAATAATAATTCAATTTTATTGGTAATAAATAGAAAAATCATTTCTTACTCCTCATATTGAATTTGAAAGATTTTTTAAACTTGAATTTTTTTTTCTCTGATATGAAAAATGATCTAGAGAATTGGTTGGAATAAAATAGAGAACAAAATATGTTTGGGTGGCCAGAAGCTAGCTTATTGAAACGCTACTTGAAGTAATATTTTAGTTGCTTTTTGTGAATATTCCAATATTACCTTCACTAATATTAATTATTACTTTTTAACTATTATTATAAAAAAATATTAATTTTTTAAATTTAATTATTATTAATTAATAAAAATTAATTAGTATTAACTGAAAATTATTAAGTTAAATTTTAACTATACATTGATATTAATTTTTTATTATTTAGAGTTATTGTTAATCATATAAATCATTTTTATATTTTTTTAATATTAATCAATATTTTTTAATTATCATTTATTATCTTTTTAATTATTTTTTGATTTTTTTCTTCTTCATATTATATGTAATGGTTATTTAAAATCATAAATTAATATATTTTTTATAAAACTTATTTTTAACAAACTTAAAATTCATAGTATATATGTAATAATAAATTTTAAATTCTTTTAATTAACATGTTACATTATTCAACTTTTTTTACTATATTGGTTGTAATTAATATATTATATTGCTATAAATTTGTTTTAATTATATAATTAAATATTATAATTGTAATTTTTTGAAAATGTTCTTTTTGGTCATTTTACATCTTATAAGCTAGTTTATGCCAAACGTAACTTTTTCATCAGCTAACTTATCAGCTACCAGCTAGCTTATCAGCTAGTTTGCCAACCATAGCCTTAACGATTTATTTGTTGTTTTAATCACTGATTATACTACATTTTTGTTAATATATATATATAGGGAAAGGTTCAATAGAGAAGTGCAAATATTTAGAGAAATAGAGAAGTAAAAAAACACGGGACCGTTCATATATGAACAGTCATATATGAACAGTCATATATGACTGTTTATATATGAACGTTCATATATGAACGGTCCCGTGTTTTTTTACTTCTCTATTTCTCTAAATATTTGCACTTCTCTATTGAACCTAAGGCTATATATATATATATATATATATATATATAGAGGGAGGATAATTTGAAACCCTCTCAAAAGTTGAAACCCTTGAAACCCTAATCTAAGCCGTTGATCTAATCTTATTAGTTTTTAATTATTGATTTATTTTAATTAAGGCTTAAGGGTAATTATGTAATTGTATAAATCATATATTTTTATATTCAATTTAGATAATAAGGATTTGTGTAAATCATCCCTAAATTAAGGGATCGTGGATATGTGTTTTGATGGTAACCGATTTTTTCAAATTATTTTTTTTTGATTTCATCATAACTATCTTCTTCTTCATAAAACGTACACTGTGCAATTTTCTCCGGTAATCCCACTGTGCAATTTTCTCCGGCAGGAACTATGGAAGATGTAACGGTGAAAGAAGCAGGCGGAATGAAAAACAACAATGAACCAGAAATCATTGAAAACGATGAAGTGAACCATGTTGATGATGATGAAAACTCACTTCTGGGCAGAAACGAAAACTCACTTCTGGGCACAAACGAAAACGCACTTCTGGGCACAAACGAAAACGCACTTCTGGGTACAAAGCACAGTTCTATTGCAGATTAGTAGATATTGAGAGGGTCGATGGAAAAAGAGTATGTACGATTAGTCAAAAGAATAGGAAGTTCGTGGTTAAAGCAAAGTTTAAGGTAATTATGACTTGCCTTTTATAATTACAAATGTTTATAATCAAATTTTTACATGTATACTTTTGTTTTGGTTGTTTGGTTCTCAACAGGTCCTAGACGATAAGGCCGAGGGAACAATCACTTGTAGTTGCAATTTTTTGTCCGGAACGGGTTACTGTGTCGACATACATTGAAGGTAATGATTGAAGACGAATGCGATTCCATTCCGGATAGGTATATTATGCGACGATGGAGAAATGATTTAATTCCCCCCCAATGGTTACCCGCTCGAGTACGTTATGGTGAAGTTGATGCTGAGAAAGAACGATTGATGGGTCGTGCCTTTGCCATGGTGGAACGCATTGTTGAAAGAGTCCGAACCGACAAATCATCGTTGGAGAAATTTGTGGACATGTTGAGTGCTTGGTATGATGATCTAGATGGTGAGTTACCCGTGAAATCTGCTACTGAACGGAAGAAAGACAATATTGCAAAGATTATTGGTGTGCAAAAACTGGAGGAAATTGAAGTGTACCCACCTACTGGAATACGAAATAAGTGATTAATTGGGGTGCACGAGAAAGCTTCGGAAGAGGCCAAGAGATCCAAACGTCTTTGTCGCACATGCAATGAAGTGGGGAGGCACGATTCCCGTAATTGTCCAAAACGTGGAATGTGATGATAAAATTCCAATTACTTTCCTAGTTGTTTTTTGATTATTATAAACATATGACTGGTTGTTCATTTTTACCAATTGGTGAATCTTCATGCTTTTATTGTTCTGGTTTTAGCATTATTGCAGACAGTTGGATTTTGGTTTATCTTAATTTGATGATTAGGTTTGTGATGCTTGCTGTTTGAGGTACATATATCATCAAGGTGGTGTTAGTACTTATTAGTGATGTGTTTTGTCAATGATGTGAAAAAGTCACCTGAATGGTGTTTTGGTAATATAATGTAGGCTTGTATATGTTGTTTTCATGTTTTACGTTTATGTTGTTTGGTTGCATATTTTTATCTCAACGTTATTGTTAGTTGTTTTTTTAAAAGACTGAAATATGGCTAGATAAGTGGGTTTTTGTGTTTTTAAAAAAGCGTGTTCTTGGAAAGAAGTTATTTATTCAAGATTGGTGATTCATATTCGTAGTTTATTCCATGTCAGAATACTCGTTGTATTTACTACATTGAAAGTGAATGATTAAATAACTTAATACATTAAACCAGAAATATCATATGCTGTTCACTTTGTTAAGTTGAATCAAGTTACCAACTACTGATTTTCAAGATACACAAACCGTATTAGTTCCAACCATAACTGAATTGTTTATCAAAAAAATTCAAAATTTGCAGGATCCCAAATATTCAAAAACAATGTATGTACCAACAATGAATGTAAAATCAAAAAACAGCAAACTTTCATACCATAACTAGAATGTTTTAGCAAAAACTTGAAATTGTGTTGGATCCTAAATGTTCGAATAGTGAAAAAGCCATAGAAATAATCAAAACCAACTATTCAACCTAAAGAGTTCCAGAAAACATAGAAATAGTAAAAACCAAAGATTCAAAGCAGTCCTCAATAACACATTTTATGAATCATGTGTTTAACCTGTCCCAACTGTTCACCATTGCATGACGAAGCACGTCAGCTCGTATGTTTGGTGCGTTTGAAAGGTATTTTTCCACCTCTTCCTTAATGTATGCTTTCTTCATGTTACAGTTGTTCATAAGCAACTTTGACACATACTTTATCCTCAGTGTCTCCAATTGTGAGATTTGCTTGGATTCTGTTGGATCGAAACCTGTCCGCCATCCTCGTAAGTCTCCCATGTACGTTTCCATCGACCTTATTGTAAATACTCCGCTGTCCTGGTAGTTGTGATGGGTTTGCCATTCCATTTCAATCCTTTCTTGTAGAACTTCGTGTGCGGCGAGAAGAACTTTCAACATTAATCACATCTTGCGTCAAATTCTTCGTCATTAACAATTGGAACTACAAAACATTAAATGTATTAGGTTTCAGTTGGTGGACAATTTGTAAGAAATTACTAGCTAGGTGTAATCATCCATACCTGTATTTTTTGTTCTTCCAACAACATCACTCTTGACCCTTGATCGTTTATCCTCTACAGACGGTTTTACGGGTACTACATTCAATACATAACACAATGTTAATCATAAGCAATATTTTGTGAGAAAAATAATAGTATACTAATAGTTAAATTACCTTTTTTACCTTTGCTTCCAACAGTTTCTTTTGGTTGATTTTCTTCTGCGTTGAATGAAAATCACAGGAAGTTTTGTAAGTGTAGCATACAAATTCATGTATGATAAATCATGATGATCATAACATGATGATTGCCAAACTTAACAATCATGATTTTCAAATGTAACAGTACAACAGAGATAGGGGTTATTCATGGTTATCATACCATGATGCATTTCCAATTTAACAATCATATTTTCAAGCATCTCCTTATACATTGCAGCAAGGTATTCACTTTTTTATTATTTTTCATCATCTTAGGTGTAAAAAATTAGTTAAAAAAACTAAATCATGAATGTGTATTCATGAATAAATACTCACATGATTACACATACATGATTTTACTTTCATGAATGCCATTTTTTCCCAGTGGTTTTCCCATTTATATAACACCTAAACAAAAAAAAATCCTTGAACATTTCAACCCCATATTGTCAAAATACCCAATTTCAAATTACTTTGTTACTGTAGAGTTTAGTAAACACCTAGATTTTCCAGGAAACCCTAAAATTAATTGGGTTCGTTATTACCTTTGTCTACAGTCGCCTGTTCAGTCGGCAACTGTTCTGGCTCTGATTTTGCTGAAAGGCGATGAATATCTTGTTCCTTTGTGGTGTATTCGGCTTTCCTTTCGATTCCAGAATCTGTCCTAACAACAATTTCTTGTGATAGGCTCATTTTGTCCACAACTTCAACATCGATTTCTTGTTTTGCTTGTCGTTGTTCACTTCCACTATCAATGTCGATCATGATTGGATCAGCAGCCGTGTTCTTGAACCGTGAAAAAGAATTCTTCAACATGATTCTCTCGCTTCTCTTACGCACTGTAGAAAGTACCAAATTTTGTTATAGATGAATAATCAATATATGGGTTGCAGAAATATTAGATTTTCAAACAAACCTCTGGGTCGGTCGTACATATCTTCTTCAAGATTGAAAACGGTTTTCCGGATGAATGTTGCTGGATAATCGCAAACTGAATCGTAGTGTATGAGAGTTTCACGGGATTTGAATATCAGAAATTGTTTAATCAGAAAAATATAAATCAATTTTGTATTTGTGTTTTCCCAATTTACCCTTGGGCGTTCCAATTTCTGATTTAAAAATAAATACTTATTATATTTAGTTAATTAGATGATTGAAGTTGATCTCATCCGTTGTTTTCTAAATCTATGGATAAAAAGTGGGTTGCAAGGGTTTCAACCTTTGAGAGGGTTTCAACCTTTGAGAGGGTTTCAAATTATCCAACCCCTATATATATATATATATATATATATATATATATATTCACATTTAATTTGTACTCGAACACATATTTGAAGTTCATATTTACATGTAAATAGTTATTGTGTAGATTGTAGTTGATATTCACATGTAAACAAACGTGTCGATAAATGTATATAGGTGTGCAGGTTGCGGTTAATACCTAGACCGTCCACCACGGTAATTGCAAGTGAGTTGTAAAAATTGCAAGTGTGCGACACATGATTTCTAATTCATAAAGTGTGGTGGTTGTGAGTAGTTTTTTAATACAAAATTGGTTTTTGGTAATTGCTATCACATAATTACTTTTTGTCGATGTGATAGTGAATAATATAATAAATTGTAGGATATAATTTCTAAATTAAAAATTGTTATATATCACATCATGCTTTGTGATATTTTGTAGAATATGTTTATGAAAAAATGTATGAATAACTTTGTTTAGGCATTGCTAATGACACCCTTTAACAAGGGTGTTGATTGCATTGAGATTTGAAAAAGTGAAAATCTTTTAAATGTCAAATCTCAAATTCATATAATATATATAATATACATCATCCATTTTCATTAGGGGATGCTAATTGCACCCCAAAAGGGGCTAATTGTACCCTAATGATTAAAATCATGATTTTGTTTTTTTTTTGTTTTTTTTGTCTTTTTGTTGTCTTTTCTTTTTTTATTTTATTTATTTATTTTATTTATTTATTTGTATTTATTTGTACTATATAGTTTAAAAATGTTTTTTTTCTTTTACTTTTTGATTTTATTTAAAAATAAATAAATATTTAAAAATATAAATATTACTAATTTTATAATTATATAATTATAAAAATAAAACATAAACATTGCGATTTAACATATAAATAGAACATAAAATAATCTATATTACATTCGATTATTCTAAAATAACATTATCCGTAGTACAATTAACACGTAAAAGCTGCATGTACTTCTGTATTCGCTCTGAATACGGGGTAGCCCATTCAGCAACACACGGATAACTGTAATGGAAAAATGTCCTACAATTTGCGGAAACGGGTATCCTTCTGCCATATCTAATTTCATAGAATTATCATTTAATGATGTAAAATTAGTTTAAATGGACGGTTTCTTTTAAATTTATAGAACTATCATTTAATGATGAAATAGATATCTACAAAAAATGTCACCCAACTATAATTGAATGAAATAGATGTTTATAAAAATTTCACACACACACACACACACACACATATATATATATATATATATATATATATATATATATATATCTAGAAAAATATATTTTATAAAGTTATAATAAAATCAAAAGTTACAAATTTATAAAATTTATAAAATCAAAACATATATATATATATCATATATATCATATATATATATATATAAAAACAAAAAATTATATATCATTGTATTCGTTTCGTCAATACCTTCGAAATGAGCCCAATATTGAATATTTTTGGATTTAATCATATTGGGCTCATTTCGAAGGTATTGACGAGCCGAATACAATGGTATAATATATATATATATAACAAAAAAGAATAACTATATATATATATATTTTTCTGTATTTCTAATATATATAACAAAAAAATAACAATATATATATATATATATATATATATATATATATATATATTTAAGTAATATATATATATATATATATATATATATATATATATATAAAAGAAACAAACAGAATAACAATATATATATTTCTATATTTCTATATTTCTAAAATATATATATATATATAAAACAAATAAATAACAATATATATATATATATATATGTCAAATAATATATATATATATATATAATAGTATAATGATTGCAAAAAATATTCGATCGGAAAATCATGCATTTAACACCCCACTTTTGGGGTGCCATTAGCACTGCCCTTTCATTATTATTATTATTATTATTATTATTATTAAATACATGTGTGTTATATTATTTTTATTTTTATTTTTATCATTATTATTATTATTATTATTAAATACATATATACTACATATATATATTTACGATTTAAAAAATTAATATTATGATATATTATCTATATTATATTAATTTGTATATATGAACACATTCTTTATTCTTTTTCTTTTGCATGATATATATATATAGTCAGGTTCTGGGGAAAATCCTAAATAAATGGAAAACCAGAAAACCATGAAAAAACAGATGAAAAAGTATATCAATATGGATGTCAAAATAACGAGAAAAATATAGTCGTTTATTTGGTGTAATTTATTTCGTTCAAAATTTGTTTATTTTTCGTCTTTTTTTGAATAAAAAATAGTGGGGGGAGGTTTTTTTAATTTAATTAATATTGTTGTAATCGCATGTTTAATCACATCCATTAGATCATCTAATTTAACGGTTGATAAGGTGTTTTTTAGTTTTTTCATTTATTTGAGGTTTTCTTTTGAACCTCCCACTATATATATATATATTATGTGGTTTGGTTATTTTGTAAATCAATGAAATTTAATAAATCGTACAAACCTCATCCAATGTTTATGTAATTTTAGCATAAATGAAGATGTAATTTAAATTGTTTTATCCTAAGTGAAAATGTAATATAAATTATTTTATTTATTTTTTATTTTTATAAATAAATACACACAATTTTTTCATTTCACTTATTTCAATATTTATATTTTAATTTTATAATTACATAATTATTAGAAAAATGACAATAAAGTGCACCAGTTGAACTAATGCCTGAAATAAGTGTCTTTCTATATTAATATACGTAATGTTTATATAAAAAAAGAGATATATATATATATATATTAAACAAATTAAAGTTTACTTTTTATATAAATAAATTAAAAAAAATAGTATTATTAAAAAAAACTCAACGTAATAGAAAGTTATATCAACTAAAATTTTGTACAAATAATGAGTGAAAAAACTAAAGTAAAAATAAAATACAAACTTTGTATTGGAAATTTATATTAACTAAAATAGTATACAAATAAAAAAAAACAAAAGAGTAAAACAAAAAAACTACAACTCATAGTAACTTATAAATATAATTTAGTGAATAAGACAAAAAAAACAACAAAAAATGACAATAACGTAAAAACGTCATCATTGGTATAGTCTTAGGGGTTGTAACAACCCATACCAAACAAACATGTCAAAAGCTACCTCTTTAATTCAAAACGCCAAAATGGCTCAACATAGTCACACTATCAAGATTACAAAACTGGGTTCGCAGAAATAACCCTAAATACAGATGAGAACATAACTACAACATAAAAAGGGAAAGTCTTCTAATCCTTTTATACGCAAGCTCTAACTCACGTCTTGCCACTTCCTTTAAACGAGCTATCGGCTACCTGCTTACCTGAAAAGGTTTTAGATTGAAAAACGAGGGTTAAACTATGAGGTCTAGTGAGTTCCCTCAATAACGTTCCACGATACAATTCAGCATAAATCGCAAATGGTTTATAAGGGAGAATTGTAAACATCACACCTTTATAAATTAAGCACACACAACGACGCATACCGATTGCCCACGCTCTGGTCACACACACCCGTGACAGCGTGTTAAGGCACACACCCGCCCGTAATGATTTATATGAAACAAATTCATATATATCTATATCACACGTTATGGGACCCCCCCCTCTTCACACCATAAACCATCGTATGCCCGCCCTCAAGTAATCACATCTTTATACATCACACCATAAATATACTTATTAACATCAAGTAAAACATACAGTTTTAAATAAGGATAAGCATACATGAACACACTTGATAAAAGTCTTGGATTAAAAGTACTCACCTGAAGTCCACGCTACGTGTTCTCTCTTGAGACTGTTATCCTCTATCCGCACCTACATTTCACCCAAAACCCACGGGGTAAATAAGTCACCCAACTATTCACGAGACACCCCCTTTCCAAAACACTATGTCACAATCAGACTCTTACTCGCTTCCCGGATAAATGGGACTAAGATCAAATCCACACACAGTATCCGGACATATCCGGATTCCACAACCTTTCCCGGACTCTCCTTCCGGTATCCGAACTCTTCTGGACTCGACCCCGGATTCCGGTACATTCCGGACTCCTTCCAGAATCTGGTACACTTTCCGGGATATCTCTTCCGGACTCCCAAGGGTTTTCCGGATAAGGCGATTTCCGGACTGCAGGGTTTTATCGAAGTAACTCATCCAGTTACCTTAATCGCTGCTACAACACAACTCGATGCTAGGTGCTAATCCACAAAAGCAAGGTGATAATATTTCTAAACGATTTAACAACTAAACCCTCAACTTCCCAAACTGATTGGGTTGGGACAAAATACACTGCATTCTCACATTCAAAGCATTTATATGAAGAGACACCATCAGTCTATGGAAGCACACATTTCAAGAGAGAGTGATTACCTTGAAGGAGAAGATACTCCACACATTGAAATCTCGAATGCCTTGATTTCTTGATGATCCTTGCAAGAGGTCTCCAATCCTTGCACACACACCAATCGCACCCTAGCCGCACACAGTGAGTTTTTGAAGAAATCGGGGTAAATAAGGTTTTACCCTTATTTATATCCACCACACTTGAACACTAAACTTTTGCTTATCACACTTTGGCCACTAAACTTAATTTTACTTCTTACACTCTAAACTGGGTTATTACAACATCCTCCCCTCAAAAGAATTCCGTCCTCGGAATTCCATCTTCGAACAAATGAGGGAAATGGGTCCTCATACCCGATTCCACTTCCCAAGTTGCTTCTTGCCCCCTTATGGAAACGCCACTGAACCTTCACCAGCGAGGTCTCTTTATTCCTCAACTTTCTGACCTTGCGAGATACGGTTCCCAACAGCTCCTTATCATAGTTTAATTTTTCGTCCACACGAATGTCTTCTAACGGTACATCCATGCTTTACTGGGCCAAGCATTCCCTTAGATTCGACACGTGAAAGGTCGAATGAACTCCCCGAAGCTCCTCGGGCAACTCCAGCTTATACGCCACTTCACCTACACGCTTGGTGATGGCGAATGGCCCGACCTACCTAGGCCTTAGCTCCTCTTTCTTTCCAAACGCACAACGTCTTTCCACGATGAAACTTTAAGCATTACATTGTTTCCTACTTGGAATTTCAATCTCCTCCTCCTTTTGCTCATATAACCCTGTGGCGGTCTTGAGCCACCCTTAACTTACCGCGAACCTGGTTGACTTATCGGCGGTCAACCGCACGACCTCCGGTCTCACCAAATGCTTCTTCTCACGATACATCTTTATTCTTGAAAGAATCTCAGATAACTGCACATGCCAACCTCTTTGCTTCTCTAAGGATTCTATTGGTCCCACATGTATAACCCTTCAACAATAGGGCGTATACCAACGAATTATCACACCTTCGGTCAACTACACTCTAACCCCAGAAAATTCGAGTAACATAAGAATAACGCCTCATGCCAACTTTACCAACTGGACTCCACACACCTAGACTCACGGTTTTAAAACACGTCAAATTAAGAGTTTCACACACAACTTCACGTCCATAAAAGAACGAATTTACATAGGTTAACGCCACAACGACATGAATCCCTTATTACAATAACGACGCTCACTTCGCCAACTTAACACGAGATCAACCAACCACAATTCATCAATGATAAACAATTCATACATTTGCACCACATCATTGAAAGGTTTTGTTAAACCGTACTACCACATGATATAGGCAACGGAAGCATATTTAAAATTGAATCATCCATGGCAATACTAACAAACAACTTATAAAGATGCATACGTTCTAGATGATTAACTACAATAGAAAGAATCAAGAACACTTACTTGTTTCTTGTGATTGTCGAAAACACAAAGATGAATTAAACCTTGTTCTTGCTTCTTGGATGTCAAGGATCAATAGTGTGAATCCCTCTAGTGGCTCACACTTAAGAACACCAAACCAACAATCAAGATTGAAGCTTTAACCCTAAACCCTTGGAAGGGTTTACGATTTTGGGAGGGAGGATAGGGGAGGCTACGGCCTTGTGAGAGAGAGAGAGATCACACCAAAAAATCATCTTAGGGTTTGATCCCTAGCATCTTATTTATAACATCTCTATTTACAAGTAGCCCCCTTGAACAGATAAGCTTGTTAAAAAACTCTTTTAACCAATTATCATTTAGTCCCTATAATTAATCTAATTAATTATATTGTAGCTTATAATTAATTTATCATCAAATGACAAATTAATAAACTAACTACTTTAACTCCCTTTCATTCTTCTGATTGTTATTTGGGTCTTAAGGGCAACCCAAAAGGACCCTGCTATTATTAGAAATATTACCAATAGTTAATGACTCTGGACACTATATCCAACAGTCTCCCACTTGGACAAGTTATTAACTCTATTTGGTTTAACGCTTTCAAATAATCAGCAGAGAGCAAGCCATCCAATGCAGCTGCCGAACTCTGATAAAGATTCGGTCCTAAGATAAGTGATTTAATGTTCCTTTGTTCTACAAGATATCGTGTGAACCAGAGACATGGATAAATGTCTATCTCATGGATCAAGATTATGTTTCCCGATTTCCGATATGTGTTGAATTCATCAGGCTACTCAATTGAACACATCAATTCTAGTCAGGGTTTGGCCAAACACTTAGTGTCAACACAAAATCATCGAGGGGCCCATGGATATCACTTCTCCTGTTTAGGTAGAAGGAACAAATAAACTTTGACTACACAGTTCATTTCTATTCATCATATTATACATGGACATACCATGTATAACTGCCAGTCACGGTCAGCGTTGGAGCACACCAAAGCATAACAGAATCCTAGAGCAAAACTCTATGCATCTCTGTTTGAAGAACATAAAATATTATCATCTCAAAATTACTCTGACTTAATCCGTGAAGTAAACTTTTGAGTGCGGGTCTTTCCAATACCTAAATCACCATTAGGTACTCATGAGCGTTAGTTGCATTCTCTATGCTTCTAACACTCCATGACAGTCTTGAATCACTACTTACTTCCAGGAGTATGACTGACTGTGGAGGTTTAAGTAAATTAATACTCAGGAAGTTGGTTCTAAACATGCAAAACGAAACAATAATAAATTAAATGTAAATGGACGCAATCCAGCATATATTATAATCTCCATATAATAATCTCCAATTCAAATACAATTTATTACGTTTTAATACATCAAACTAGTAACTAAAATATTCAAGGTATATTGATAATTCTAACACTTATGGCTTCAGTCCGTGTCCTGTTTAAAATTCCATTCAATTTTTATATATATATATTTTGATAGTCAAACCGAGACTAGGCGTACTCACTATAAACACTCAAAAGGGGTTTAAGGAGGTTACCTATAAAATGGTTGCCAAATGAGTCAAGGGTTTTTAAAACGCCATGCGTTACCAAACTCACCGCCTCTTGTGTGGACTAGTGGAATTACCGAAAAGGTTTGATAGGTCAATGTGACAAGTTAAAAGTATTAACTATGAAGTATAAAGCGAAAACCCCGTTTTAGATATACTAAGAAATGTGAAAGTCGTATGCTACCCATGATGAAGAACACACATAATCTTATAGTTTGTTAACGGAGCGTGTACGGTTTGCCGGCACGTTAATGTGAAACTATAGTTGAAAATGATGTGGTGCTCGTGATTCTCAAGCGTACTTGAGCCGAGGGGTCCATGTGTTTTTCCATGGTCGATTCACTGTCTTGTTTGTGATCCTCGGCATCCCAGTCACAAAAAGAAGATAAGCATAATCGAGATTAACATGCCATTGACATAAGTCAATGAATCTCAAAAGACCTAGGAGTTTCATAGTGAATGAAATTAACAAATAGCATTTGTTTACCTAAAATAACCTTGTGATGTGATTACGACATCCTTTTTCACATCATAAGATAAAATATGGATCCTAGCCTTGTTAAATATTTTTTGGAAAATTATTTTAAGGGTTAAATATCAAACTAACGAAAAATCTATATCTACAGATGGCTGAAAATAATCCTCCTCCTCCTCCTCCTTCTCACTCAACATCCAACCTTACGTTACTCTCTATCCTAAGTAAAGATAAGCTAACTGGGCCAAACTACTTGGATTGGATTCGTGCCTTGAGAATTGCCTTGAGGTACGAAGACAAAGAGTATTTGCTCGACGAGGATCTTCCTATACTTAATGATGATGCAAGCCCTGAAGCATTAATTGAATACAACAAGCAATACGCGGAATCCACAAAAGTCGCGTGTCTCATGTTGGCGTCCATGTCCCCGGAACTTCAAAAGAGTTTCGAGAACATGGGGGCATTTGAACTAAATGAGCATCTTCGTGAAATGTTTCAGGAGCAAGCGAGGCAAGAAAGGTTCCAAGTCGTAAAATTGCTTATGGAATGTAAGTAACAGGACGGTGCCCCTGTATGTGCGCATGTGCAAAAGATGAAAGCGTACATTGACAGGTTAGGCAATCTAGGTGTCGATTTCCCAAGAGAGCTTGCCATTGACATGGTACTAAACTCTATTAGTGGGGCATATAAACACTTCATAGTGAACTTCAATATGAACAATATGGACAAGACCTTGATGGAGCTCCATGGCATGTTGAGATCTGCTGAAGCAAGTATGGGTAAGACCCAAAGTGCTCACTCAACTGCTCTCGTCCTGGCCATTAGGGAAGGTGGCTATAAGAAGAAGAAAATTTCTCATCCCAAAGGGAAGGGAAAGGCTAAAGTTGTTCCACGCAACCAAGGCCTTAAGAGAAAAGCTGATTCTTCTGACATACCACCCATAAGTGACCCTAAAGAGGCCATATGCTTTTACTGTCAAGGAAAGGGCCATTGGAAGAGAAGCTGCCCAAAATATCTAGAGGACTTGAAAATGAACAAGGTCAAAGGGTGTGGCACCTCGGGTATTGTTACAATTGAACTCCATAGTACTTCGATTTCCAACTCTTGGATCCTTGATACGGGATGTGGTACTCACATTTGCTCTAATTTTCAGGGACTAAAGGGAAGTAGGACGTTGAAGCATGGGGAGCTGAATCTGATCATGAGAAACAGGATGACTGCCGCTGTTACCAAGATTGGAGATTTTGAGCTCGTGCTTAGTAGTGGTTTTTCAATAAAGTTATTAGATTGTTGCTACTCGCCAGAAATGGCTCGAAACATTATTTCTTTTCATGCATTGTACAAGGATGGTTTTGAATTTCAATTTGATAATAATGATGGTTGCATTTTGGTTTATAAACATGGTTGTTTTTATTTTAAAGCCTCTCCTTGTAATGGTGTGTATGAAAGCGTGATTTGTGTTGGTAGAAGTAATAATAACTTAACTCTAAATGTTGGTTCCTCCAATAGTGAATTGGATAAATCATCGTTATGGCATCATCGTCTTGGCCACATAAACAAGAAACGCATCGCCAAGCTCCAATCGGACGGGGTCTTGGAACCATTTAACTTAAAGTCTGATGAAGAATGCGAGTCTTGTTAACTTGGCAAGATGACGAAAGCACCTTTCAAAGAAAAAATGGAAAGGGGTAAGGATCTGTTGGACTTAATCCACACAGATGTATGTGGACCATTCAGATCTGCGACGAGAAACGGTGAAAGATACTTTGTTACCTTTACTGACGATTTCAGTAGATATGGATTTATCTATCTGATGAAAAACAAATCGGACACCTTTAAAGTGTTCAAAGGATTCAAAAACGAAGTAGAAAACCAACTGGGCAAGAAGATCAAGATGCTCCGATCCGACAGGGGTGGAGAATACTTGAGTCATGAATTCTACGACATTCTAAGGGATTGTGGAATAGTTTCGCAATTATCTCCTCCCAGAACACCACAACTCAATGGTGTTGCTGAGAGAAGAAATCGAACGCTACTTGATATGGTTCGGTCCATGATGAGTCGTGCTACACTTCCAATATCGTTCTGGGGCTATGCCTTAGAAACTGCAGCTCATATCTTAAACCTCGTTCCAACTAAGAAGGTTGCAAAGACACCCTCTGAAATATGGATTGGGACTCGTCCCTCGTTAGCACATATAAAGGTCTGGGGTTGTGAAGTCTTCGTTCGGCGCGAAACTAATGAAAAGCTAGAACCTAGAGCAGAGAAGTGTCGGTTCATTAGTTATCCCTACAAATCCTTTGGATATATATTTTACAAACCTCCGGAGAACAAAGTGTTTGTAGCTAGAAGGGGAGTCTTCCAAGAAAGGGAGCTCATTTCCAAAAGGGATAGTGGGAGAGTATTGATCTTGAAGAAATTCAAGAAACAACCAATGATGAACCTATAGTTGACACTAGCCCTCAACATGAGGTTGAACCACCTGTTGAGGAAACCAACATACCTCCACCACCTCTTCGCAGAACTAGTAGAGTAAGTCAACCTCCTGAGTTTTATTATGGTTTTCATATTACAAAGAAAGAAGACACACTAGTCAATGATAAAACATTTGATAGTGCGGATGAGCCATCCAACTACGAGGAAGCGATGGCAGGCCCTGAGGCTGCCAAATGGAAAGAGGCCATGGAAAGCGAGATTCAATCTATGTACGATAACCAAGTTTGGAAATTGGTTGATCACACACCAGGTCGCAAGACAGTTGGGTGTAAGTGGATCTTCAAAAAGAAGACCGACATGGATGGGAATGTGCACACATTCAAGGCTAGACTGGTTGCAAAAGGTTACACTCAAACTCAAGGAATTGATTATGATAAAACCTTCTCACTAGTGGCAAAGATTAAGTCTATCAGGATATTGCTTGCCATAGCTGCATTTCATGACTATGAAGTATGGCAAATGGATGTAAAAACCGCTTTCCTCAATGGGAAACTTGATGAGGATGTGTATATGGAACAACCTGAAGGTTTTGTACATACCGAGTATCCAGATAAAGTGTGTAAGCTTGAAAGATCCATTTATGGACTTAAACAAGCGTCTCGTAGCTGGAATCTTTGTTTTCATGAAAAGGTCAAGGAATTTGGATTTTCTCGAAGCGAAGATGAGTCCTGCGTATATGTTAAGGCTAGTGGGAGTAATGTTGTATTTCTAGTCTTGTATGTTGATGACATACTACTCATAGGAAACAATATTCCGATGTTGCAAGATGTAAAGGTCTGGCTCGGGAAATGTTTCGCTATGAAAGATTTGGGAAATGCAGCATACATACTTGGAATAAGAATTTATCGAGATAGAACCAAGCGTTTAATTGGACTTAGCCAAAGTACATACTTGGATAAGATATTGAAGAAATTCAATATGGGTGAATCCAAGAAAGGGTTTTTGCCCATGCAACATGGCATAAGATTGAGCAAAGATCAATGTCCCAGCACTAGCAAAGAACTGGACAGAATGAGTCGAATTCCATATGCATCTGCTATAGGATCGATCATGTATGCCATGACATGTACTAGACTTGATGTATCATTTGCTTTAAGCATGGTGAGTAGATATCAAGGGAACCCAGGCGAAAGTCATTGGCCGGCTGTAAAGAACATTCTTAAGTATCTTCATAGGACTAAAGATATATTCTTAGTCTATGGTGGAAAAGATGAATTACGAGTAACAGGTTATACTGATGCGAGTTTCCAGACAGATCGGGATGATTCCCGCTCGCAGTCAGGATGGGTGTTCTTGTTGAATGGTGGGGCCGTGACTTGGAAAAGTTCCAAACAGGACACGGACTGAAGCCATAGGTGTTAGAATTATCAATATATCTTGAATGTTTTAGTTGTTAGTTTGATGTATTAAAAACGTAATAAATTGTATTTGATTTGGAGATTATTATATGGAGATTATAATATATGTTGGATTGCGTCCATTTACATTTAATTTATTATTGTTTCGTTTTGCATGTTTAGAACCAACTTCCTGAGTATTAATTTACTTAAACCTCCACAGTCAGTCATACTCCTGGAAGTAAGTAGTGATTCAAGACTGTCATGGAGTGTTAGAAGCATAGAGAATGCAACTAACACTCATGAGTACCTAATGGTGATTTAGGTATTGGAAAGACCCGCACTCAAAAGTTTACTTCATGGATTAAGTCAGAGTAATTTTGAGATGATAATATTTTATGTTCTTCAAACAGAGATGCATAGAGTTTTGCTCTAGGATTCTGTTATGCTTTGGTGTGCTCCAACGCTGACCGTGACTGGCAGTTATACAGGGTATGTCCATGTATAATATGATGAATAGAAATGAACTGTGTAGTCAAAGTTTATTTGTTCCTTCTGCCTAAACAGGAGAAGCGATATCCATGGGCCCCTCGATGATTTTGTGTTGACACTAAGTGTTTGGCCAAACCCTGACTAGAATTGATGTGTTCAATTGAGTAGCCTGATGAATTCAACACATATCGGAAATCGGGAAACATAAACTTGATCCACGAGATAGACGTTTATCCATGTCTCAGGATCATATGATATCTTGTAGAACAAAGGAGCATTAAATCACTTATCTTAGGACCGAATCTTTATCAGAGTTCGGCAGCTGCATTGGATGGCTTGCTCTCTGCTGATTATTTGAAAGCGTTAAACCAAATAGAGTTAATAACTTGTCCAAGTGGGAGACTGTTGGATATAGTGTCCAGAGTCATTAACTATTGGTAATATTTCTAACAATAGCAGGGTCCTTTTGGGTTGCCCTTAAGACCCAAATAAACAATCAGAAGAATGAAAGGGAATTAATGTAGTTAGATTATTAATTTGTCATTTGATGATAAATTAATTACAAGCTACAATATAATTAATTAGATTAATTATAGGGACTAAATGATAACTTGTTAAAATAGTTTTTATCAAGCTTATCTGTTCAAGGGGGCTACTTGTAAATAGAGAGGTTATAAATAAGATACTAGGGATCAAACCCTAGGATGATTTTTTTTGGTGTGATCTCTCTCTCTCTCACAAAGCCGTAGCCTCCCCTCTCCTCCCTCCCAAAATCGTAAACCCTTCCAAGGGTTTAGGGTTAAAGCTTCAATCTTGATTGTTGGTTTGGTGTTCTTAAGTGTGAGCCACTAGAGGGATTCACACTATTGATCCTTGACATCCAAGAAGCAAGAACAAGGTTTAATTCATCTTTGTGTTTTCGACAATCACAAGAAACAAGTAAGTGTTCTTGATTCTTTCTATTGTAGTTAATAATCTAGAACGTATGCATCTTTATAAGTTGTTTGTTAGTATTGCCATGGATGATTCAATTTTAAATATGCTTCCGTTGCCTATATCATGTGGTAGTACGGTTTAACAAAACCTTTCAGAATGTGTGCACATTCCCATCCATGTCGGTCTTCTTTTTGAAGATCCACTTACACCCAACTGTCTTGCGACCTGGTGTGTGATCAACCAATTTCCAAACTTGGTTATCGTACATAGATTGAATCTCGCTTTCCATGGCCTCTTTCCATTTGGCAGCCTCAGGGCCTGCCATCGCTTCCTCGTAGTTGGATGGCTCATCCGCACTATCAAATGTTTTATCATTGACTAGTGTGTCTCCTTCCTTTGTAATATGAAAACCATAATAAAACTCGGGAGGTTGACTTACTCTACTAGTTCTGCGAAGAGGTGGTGGAGGTATGTTAGTTTCCTCAACAGGTGGTTCAACCTCATGTTGAGGGCTAGTGTCAACTATAGGTTCATCATTGGTTGTTTCTTGAATTTCTTCAAGATCAATGTTGCTCCCACTATCCCTTTTGGAAATGAGCTCCCTTTCTTGGAAGACTCCCCTTCTAGCTACAAACACTTTGTTCTCCGAAGGTTTGTAAAATATATATCTAAAGGATTTGTAGGGATAACCAATGAACCGACACTTCTCTGCTCTAGGTTCTAGCTTGTCGTTAGTTTCGCGCCGAACGAAGACTTCACAACCCCAGACCTTTATATGTGCCAACGAGGGACGAGTCCAGTCCACATTTCAGAGGGTGTCTTTGCAACCTTCTTAGTTGGAACGAGGTTTAAGATATGAGCTGCAGTTTCTAAGGCATAGCCCCAGAAAGATATTGGAAGTGTAGTACGACTCATCATGGACCGAACCATATCAAGTAGCGTTCGATTTCTTCTCTCAGCAACACCATTGAGTTGTGGTGTTCTGGGAGGAGATAATTGCGAAACTATTCCACAATCCCTTAGATAGTCGTAGAATTCATGACTCAAGTATTCTCCACCCCTGTCGGATCGGAGCATCTTGATCTTCTTGCCCAGTTGGTTTTCTACTTCATTTTTGAATCCTTTGAACACTTCAAAGGTGTCCGATTTGTTTTTCATCAGATGGATAAATCCATATCTACTGAAATCGTCAGTAAAGGTAACAAAGTATCTTTCACCGTTTCTCGTGGCAGATCTGAATGGTCCACATACATCTGTGTGGATTAAGTCTAACAGATCCTTATCCCTTTCCATTTTTCCTTTGAAAGGTGCTTTCGTCATCTTGCCAAGTTAACAAGACTCGCATTCTTCATCAGACTTTAAGTCAAATGGTTCCAAGACCCCGTCCGATTGGAGCTTGGCGATGCATTTCTTGTTTATGTGGCCAAGACGATGATGCCATAACGATGATTTATCCAATTCACTATTGGAGGAACCAACATTTAGAGTTAAGTTATTATTATTTCTACCAACACAAATCACGCTTTCATACACACCATTACAAGGAGAGGCTTTAAAATAAAAACAACCATGTTTATAAACCAAAATGCAACCATCATTATTATCAAATTGAAATTCAAAACCATCCTTGTACAATGCATGAAAAGAAATAATGTTTCGAGCCATTTATGGCGAGTAGCAACAATCTAATAACTTTATTGAAAAACCACTACTAAGCACGAGCTCAAAATCTCCAATCTTGGTAACAGCGACAGTCATCCTGTTTCCCATAATCAGATTCAGCTCCCCATGCTTCAACGTCCTACTTCCCTTTAGTCCCTAAAAATTAGAGCAAATGTGAGTACCACATCCCGTATCAAGGACCCAAGAGTTGGAAATCGAAGTACTATGGAGTTCAGTTGTAAAAATACCCGAGGTGCCACACCCTTTGACCTTGTTCATTTTCAAGTCCTCCAGATATTTTGGGCAGCTTCTCTTCCAATGGCCCTTTACTTGACAGTAAAAGCATATGGCCTCTTTAGGGTCACTTATGGATGGTATGTCAGAAGAATCAGCTTTTCTCTTAAGGCCTTGGTTGCGTGGAACAACTTTAGCCTTTCCCTTCCCTTTGGGATGAGAAATTTTCTTCTTCTTATAGCCACCTTCCCTAATGGCCAGGACGGGAGCAGTTGAGTGAGCACTTTGGGTCTTACCCATACTTGCTTCAGCAGATCTCAACATGCCATGGAGCTCCATCAAGGTCTTGTCCATATTGTTCATATTGAAGTTCACTATGAACTGTTTATATGCCCCACTAAGAGAGTTTAGCACCATGTTAATGGCAAGCTCTCTTGGGAAATTGACACCTATATTGCCTAACCTGTCAATGTACGCTTTCATCTTTTGCACATGCGCACATACAGGGGCACCATCCTGTTGCTTACATTCCATAAGCGATTTTACGACTTGGAAGCTTTCTTGCCTCGCTTGCTCCTGAAACATTTCACGAAGCTGTTCATTTAGTTCAAACGCCCCCATGTTCTCGAAACTCTTTTGAAGTTCCGGGGACATGGACGCCAACATGAGACACGCGACTTTTGTGGATTCCGCGTATTGCTTGTTGTATTCAATTAATGCTTCGGGGCTTGAATCATCATTAAGTATAGGAAGATCCTCGTCGAGCAAATACTCTTTGTCTTCGTACCTCAAGGCAATTCTCAAGGCACGAATCCAATCCAAGTAGTTTGGCCCAGTTAGCTTATCTTTACTTAGGATAGAGAGTAACGTAAGGTTGGATGTTGAGTGAGAAGGAGGAGGAGGAGGAATATTTTCAGCCATCTGTAGATATAGATTTTTCGTTAGTTTGATATTTAACCCTTAAAATAATTTTCAAAAAATATTTAACAAGGCTAGGATCCATATTTTATCTTATGATGTGAAAAGGGATGGATGCCGTAATCACATCACAAGTTTATTTTAGGTAAACAAATGCTATTTGTTAATTTCATTCACTATGAAATTCCTATGTCTTTTGAGATTCATTGACTTATGTCAATGGCATGTTAATCTCGATTATGCTTATCTTCTTTTTGTGACTGGGATGCCGAGGATCACAAACAAGACAATGAATCGACCATGGAAAAACACATGGACCCCTCGGCTCAAGTACGCTTGAGAATCACGAGCGCCACATCATTTTCAACTATAGTTTCACATTAACGTGCCGGCAAACCGCACACGCTCCGTTAACAAACTATAAGATTATGTGTGTTCTTCATCATGGGTAGCATACGACTTTCACATTTCTTAGTATATCTAAAACGGGATTTTCGTTTTATACTTCATAGTTAATACTTTTAACTTGTCACATTGACCTATCAAACTTTTTCGGTAATTCCACTAGTCCACACAAGAGGCGGTGAGTTTGGTAACGCATGACGTTTTAAAAACCCTTGACTCATTTGGCAACCATTTTATAGGTAACCTCCTTAAACCCCTTTTGAGTGTTTATAGTGAGTACGCCTAGTCTCGGTTTGACTATCAATGTATTATATAATTATATATATAATTGAGGTCTAATATATATATATATAAAAAAAATTGAATGAAATTTTAAACAATTTAAAATTATGATTATATTGAATAATTCTAGTTAACCATGTGAGCACATATTTAACAATTAATATAATTGTTTCCATATTTGATTCCAATTAAACATGTGAGGACACATGCTAATAATTAATGTGAATATTTGACATATAAATTATATTCACTATATAAATAATGTCAATGTTTATCTTACAATATTTATTCAAACTTGAATATATTTGTTTATTGTAAGAAGGTATTTAAGATTATCTTATTCAATTCAAGATTATCCATTCGATATTTGCCATAGCTTATTATTGATGTGTTTTCTTAGGCAAGTTAGGAAACTAGCCATTCACAATTAGGATTATCTATTCAATTTAAGATTATCCATTCAATATTTTCCAAAGCTTATAATTGATGTGTTTTTCTTAGGCAAGTTAGGAAACTAGCCATACACAATTATGGTATAACATGCATAAAAAACGACTACTACGCTATACACAATTATGGTATAACATGCATAAAAACGTCTACTACCCTATACCCTTTAGGGATACCGATAAACTTTAATCGCTAAAAATAGAAACTTTTTCATGCAAGCAAGATTTTTTTTTTCAGTTTCCAAAATTATAGCTTTTGAGGTTATGACCATAAAACCCTAATTTAGGGTTTAAGCAATCTAATGGTCACAAACTTACTGCACTATGTCGAAAATAAAACAGGGGCCTTCTGGACCTCAAACGATTAATCCAACCGTCCAGAAGGTAAAACAGAATGTCGTGAAACTACTGTCCAAAAAACGCGACGATCCGACGGTCCAAACTCCGGGAATAGATAAAACGGATCGTTGCGTTTTCCAGAAAATTCAATACGAATTTTATGCTATTGAGCTAAAATCTAAGAACTTTGGCTCTGATACCACTGAAAGGTTTTGTTAAACCGTACTACCACATGATATAGGCAACGGAAGCATATTTAAAATTGAATCATCCATGACAATACTAACAAACAACTTATAAAGATGCATACGTTCTAGATGATTAACTACAATAGAAAGAATCAAGAACACTTACTTGTTTCTTGTGATTGTCGAAAACACAAAGATGAATTAAACCTTGTTCTTGCTTCTTGGATGTCAAGGATCAATAGTGTGAATCCCTCTAGTGGCTCACACTTAAGAACACCAAACCAACAATCAAGATTGAAGCTTTAACCCTAAACCCTTGGAAGGGTTTACGATTTTGGGAGGGAGGAGAGGGGAGGCTACGGCCTTGTGAGAGAGAGAGAGAGATCACACCAAAAAATCATCTTAGGGTTTGATCCCTAACATCTTATTTATAACCTCTCTATTTACAAGTAGCCCCCTTGAACAGATAAGCTTGTTAAAAAACTCTTTTAACCAATTATCATTTAGTCCCTATAATTAATCCAATTAATTATATTGTAGCTTATAATTAATTTATCATCAAATGACAAATTAATAAACTAACTACTTTAACTCCCTTTCATTCTTCTGATTGTTACTTGTGTCTTAAGGGCAACCCAAAAGGACTCTGCTATTATTAGAAATATTACCAATAGTTAATGACTCTGGACACTATATCCAACAATCATCACCCCACACTATACTTAGCTAAAAGTAGGAAACTTCCACACTCCAACATCTGAAGCATCCACCAACCAAACCGAACCAATCTTGAAGACACACATTCAAATTCTCACTGCATCCAACAACCGCCCATCCACAAATGAAATAAATTCAAGTTTCACCCACTCACCAGGATGGAGTGTCCATGCTCGCACTAAACTATTCGCATCAGCTTAACTCCGAACGACAAGCTCACTTGAATTTTTTCCCACACTATCACCAAGTCTAACTCAATGGCCCTTCATTCTGAGCACTACATTCAACTTCCTTCTCCACTTTCTTCTCGAAACATAAAGCATGTTTCCAAAGAACAGCTCACTAGAAGGTGCACACTTTTAACCAACCGCGCAAGCTAGTTTTCCTCAACCCTTGAATCATCACATACACACAAATCCTCTTTCTTACACTCCCACTAGGAGTTCATGTATCCAACAATGACACTCTGAAAACGTTGCTTCCCATCTTCTGCGTCACTTGCCACACTTTCTACCTCCAGTTTACTCACTTACTTCAACATACCATCCCCCTTTCCTCAGGCTAGTGAAACATTTCTCGTCCAACATTGACCACTTCGTACACGCAATTCAACCAAGTCATTCCGAAATAGCACCCAATGCTCGAAGCCACCACACACTTCTCGTTTCCCCAAACGAGATTAACCCACTCCAGTGAGATTCTTTTACATACAAGGATTAGCTCAACATTCCCAAAGATTTCGTATCTACTACGAAACATCATAAACTAACCAATCCAACATCTTCACAAATATTTCAATGCCATAAGGCAAACTCGCTCATCAACTCATTGCAACCAAAGAGTACAGAATTTCCTTCTTAGCTAGCCACCAACTACCACCTCATTCTTTATTCTCAGATGACAATACTACACGCCACTTAAACATCTATGCATCTCAAAACACATAATTTACCCCATTTGAATAACTTATTAGCAAATTCCGAGCAAAGATTTTCACTTACGATCATCCCATAACAACACCAGCCCACCACTTAACCTCACAACAACTCCTTACCACCAACGACTCGCATGCCCACTTTGTATAAGTTAACACCAACTTATCCACACAACCACCACACACTAGAGGTACAAACTCCACGATCACTTATACGCACATTAGACCTCGCCTTCTCCCATCTAAATGAACCACAACTTACGACCGTCTACTTCACTCGATCGAGTCTTTATCCCCAGCCGATCCTTCGGAATCCACACGAGCCACGCTCAAGTAAATCAGACGATAAGACGCTCCCTTGCAGACCAACATAATCCACGTGTCCCACATGAGTTGTGCTAACTACTTCATTCATAAACGAAACATCAACCACATAGGAAAATCACCTACCCAACCAGCGATTTTCCCACTTCGATAACACTCACATAAGGCGGTCCAGCACCCTGACAGATACACACCTTTCCCAAACCGACCTCTTACATTCGCGTATAAACCCGACAAAATAATCACACCAGGGTTACCCTTTCCAACTCCAATCTCTCGACAACAATCTCAACAACCGTCGTCGACTTCAACATCAACGCCCGACAAGAAGATGATGCTTCAACGGTGCCTCCGACAACGAGAATTTCCACCGAAATCTAATTTTTCCCACGCATCGTAACTAACTTTGTGCCCCACAGTCCTCACATGTTTGAGCCACAAGGCTTACCCGACAAATAGCCTAAATACAAGGCCACCTCAACTCGATCCCCACGCCGATACCATTTCATCAATATGCTACAACGCTACCTTTCGAAGTATCTTGTCTACTTCAAAATCAGCCGGGACACACCCCCCGCCGTCAGCCACACGCCAAATTACCAAACAAGAGCAAAGACTACCATAATACAAACATCCCTAAAGTCAAAGACTGAGACTGCAGTTATTCGCCGTCCTCCCTAAAAGGAAACACCAAGGTCACGAATCGACCATCGACGACTCAACCCCATCATTCTACTCTCGAAACTTTCCACATCATTAAGTGCGATATCTCCCACTACCTAGCGAGTTCATAGCCTTCATGCATGACGACACAATGATTCAAATTGTTTTACACACTTGAAATACACCGCGGAACAAGGTTTGATATGCATGACACGACACCTCCATAAAGAATAGCTACACACACATCGATCTCGAGGATCGCTCACACGCAACCCATGATATCTCACAACCTTGTCCATCAATCGAAAGTGCATTCATTGAACTCTTTTCGTGTAAATTTTTAAAATATGGCAAAATCACCCACACTGGGAGAGTCGGTCGACTCTCACACTCGCTGATATGACCACAACATGTCCATACCAATTTCTCTTATAAAACCATGTGATCAAATGTTGTAATGATTTTTACAACAAAGGTTAACTCACTCGTAAAAGAGGTGGAATAATTCACTATTTCTCCAAGTTCGAAATTTATCACACAACGTAAATGAATTTGTCTTTTCCTTCAAACACACACTTGCACGCGCCAACTCATTTTCAAAACCAGAAACTTACAAGGCACACACACACACACATATTTGACATGAAGGACTCATGTAACTTGTTTGAAAATATAATGCATGACTCACTTACATTGAAGGTTATTCGCTCAAGCAAGGTAAACCGTTGACATTCACAACAATTCAACACCGGCGCTCTACTTCTGACCAAACCATCAGGTTTCTCACATTAGCAACAACCTTTGGTATCGGTGCCTCCCCCACATACTCGTATGCCCCAACTTCACAGTTACCACTTGACTACTGATTTGCAAAATATGCGGTTTCACTTTGACCCCAAATAGGTTAACCAACAATAGCCTCTCTTCATCCTATCCTCGCCTCATATTACTAACCAACGCGTCTAACATTTCTCAACCACACTTGCCACTCTTCCACTGACTAGAGAGTAAGAAATCACATCTCTACTACCCGATCCTTGAGTTGAAACTCTCAAGATCCCAATTCATCGACATAGAAAACTCCCAGAATGAAAAATCATCAGAAATTAGGAGCTCACCTCCAATCAATTATTCTTCCCTTAAGAACCCCATAGATTCTACCTCACACGACCACCCACCATTCAAACAATACTCCTTCTAGATGGTGTCATCAATCACACCATGAACGATCTCGGACAACACACTAAACCATCGCCATCATGGCAAGGTTAGAACTCTCTACACACTACCACCAATCTCTACACACCACCACCAATCTCTACACACTACCACCACTCTCTACACACTACCACAAATCTCTACACACTACCAACCACTCTCTACACACTACCACCAATCTCTACACACTACCCCCCCCATCGATCATCTGAATAACAGTAATCGAGCACACCCATGCACTTGTAAATTCATAATGACATTGGCCAGATGTGATTTGAATTTATCTTACATCGTCCTGAATTCTCGGTGATCCAGGTCTTCCCAAAAGGCTTCCTATATCTCAGTTGTGTCCTCCTACTCCACAGTTTAAGTTTAGGCCCATCCGGTCACCTAAATCCCTTAAACTAGCGCTCTGATACCAACTGTAACAACCCACACCAAACAAGCATGCCAAAAGCTACCTCTTTAATTCAAAACGCCAAAATGGCCCAATACTGGGTTCGCGGAAATAACCCTAACTACAGCTGAGAACATAACTACAACATAAAAAGGGAAAGTCTTCTAATCCTTTTATACGCAAGCTCTAACTCATGTCTTACCATTTCCTCTAAACGAGCTCTCGGCTACCTGCTTACCTGAAAAGGTTTTAGTTTGAAAAGCGAGGGTTAGACCATGAGGTCTAGTGAGTTCCCTCAATAACGTTCCACTATACAATTCAACATAAATCGAAAATGGTTTATAAGGGAGAATTGTAAACATCACACCTTTATAAATTAAGCACATACAACGACGCATACCGATGGCCCACGCTCTGGTCACACACACCCTTGACTGCGTGTTAGGGCACACACCCGCCCGTAATGATTTATATGAAACAAATTCATATATATCTATATCACACGTTATGGGACACCCCCCCCCCCATCTTCACACCATAAACCATCGTATGTCCGCCCTCAAGTAATAACATCTTTATAAATCACACCATAAATATGGTTATTAATATCAAGTAAATACAATTTTAAATAAGGATAAGCATACATGAACACACTTGATAAAAGTCTTGGATTAAAAGTACTCACCTGAAGTCCACGCTACGTGTTCTCTCTTGAAACTGCTATCCTCTATCCGCACCTACATTTCACCCAAAACCCACAGGGTAAATAAGTCACCCAACTATTCACGAGACACCCCCTTTCCAAAACACTCTGTCACAATCGGACTCCTACTCACTTCCCGTATAAATAGGACTAAGATCAAATCCGCACACAGTATCCGGACATATCCGGATTCCACAGTCTTTCCCGGACTCTCCTTCCGGTATCCGAACTCTTTCGATATCCGGACTCCCCTTCCGGTATCCGGACTCTTCCGGACTCGACACCGGATTCCGGTACATTCCGAACTCCTAGAATCCGGTACACTTTCCGGGATATCTCTTCCTGACTCCCAAGGGTTTTTCGGATAAGGCGATTTCCGGACTACAGGGTTTTGCTTATCACACTTTGGCCACTAAACTTCATTTTACTTCTTACACTCTAAATTGGGTTATTGCAGGGGTGCCATTAGCCTCACTCTTTTGTTTTTTGTTATAAAAAAAATACAAATAGTCTGATCTTAATTAATATTGATATCTTTTTTTATCTATTAAATTATAAATTTAACATTATATTTAATTTTCTTATGAATTTAACATTAATATATTAACGAATATTGAAAAATGCAAAATAAATTTGTATTAAAATACAATAAAATAAATTAGGTAATAGAAATACAAACTTAACATATATAAATCATTGTTCATGGTTTACAATTAGATTTGGTGGAAGAGATTTGACAAAGATTTGTAGAAGAAGAAAATGATGATAATAATGCTTCTACTTTATATTTTAAATTTAATGTTTTAACATTTAACAACTGTTATGTATAAATATAAGCATTTATATATTAAATAAAACATTTTATAAATTAAATATTTTATTTATTTTTATTTTATTATAATTATTTAATTGATAAACTATTTGGTATTAAATTATAGTAAAAAATATTTAATTGTAGTTTTGTTGTTATTTAATTAAAATATAGTTTTTTATGATTATGTGTCACTTTAAAAAGTGATTAAAATCTTTGTAATGGATGATAATTTCTAGATAGTTCTAAAGTTGATGTCACAATTTAGAAAGTGTGTTGCAATTGCATTGTAGTAGATGCTCTTATATGCCAAATTTGTCTATAAACATTTCATTAGAATAAATAAAATCTATTTCATAACAAGTTATATATATATATATATATAAAAGACTTGGGTTCACATGAGACCAATCTGTTTTCGTGAGACCCTTGAATCCACAATTTACCCTTGAAACTTCACAGTAAATGTAACGTCCCAAAAATTACAAGCAAATTTAAATTTTTAAATAAGCATTTCATTTATAACAACTCATTAAATGATCCCAACGTTTCGTTTGCAAACTCATAATTAATATCTTCATAATAAAAACCAGCGGAATAAACGTTTAATTATTAAACACCATAAAGCAACCAGCTCTCCTCGCGCGCCAGTGTGTACTCGTCACGCCTTGGAGCCGCCCGTACCTGAAACCACAATCTATTGGGAAAGGGTAAGCACGAAGCTTAGTGAATTCTACACCATAAGTAACATAGTTATTTCCACACCACCATAAACAGATATTTGCACATAAACAGCATTCAAGTCTACGAACAAATCATAAACCTGCATACTCACACCAGCCCACCTAATAGGCATACGTCGGTCCCACCGACCACACGACCATCGTGTAAACGCAACCCGGCACCCCCGGGTTCATACGCCACCCGCGTATACAACCTTCGGTCCCACCGAATTACTACGCCACTCGCGTATGTGATCCTCGGCCCCGCCGAACTCCTACGCCACCCGCGTAGTCACAACAATAAAGGTCCGACTAGACACCCCACTATTTAACCCCGCATCAAAAGCAAATAGAACTACCACATACATACACAACGTAATGTAAAAATAACCGACATTAGTTATAGTGAGAGAACTCACCTCGAATGCGCGCCTAGCTCAACAATACAAATTCAATCTTCCCAATTACGGTCACTTCCCAGCACCTAAACGCACGTTAAAACGTATCAATACGAGACCCGGACCCTACGACACGACACCCGCTTAAACCGTCACTAAAACTACTTCCCGGTCTCGCCAAACAGGTCTGTTCGGGACCTGTTTCGACCTCCTTAAACCCAGTAAATCCTCAATATTATTACATGGTCAGAAAGTACTATGAGTTAGGGTTCCAAGGATATATTATATGCCTCCTAACGATTTTTCTACCATTTATTATGGATTTTACAAAAACAGTTCCCCGAACAGCGAAAATCAGTACCTTTCAGTATAAAACGACATTTTGACCAATGCTACGTCCCGAACTGGGCTTCGCACAAAACACAGAAAAGTTCATAGACTCAAAAAGGGAACTTTTGGCGCTGGTCTCACCCAGATACGAGTTACGAGCAAAAAGTTATGGCTTTCACAAGGCAATGGCAGATTCCAGAATTTTTCACATGAAATGACGAATCACTGAACTTACGACCACTTTTTCATCTAGCTAGAGGCCGAATCAGTTTTCCGCTAAAACACGGAAAACGTGCCCGACCCCGAACTTGAACCGTGGGCGCCAGTTTCGGCTCAAACGGAGTTACGACGGAAAAATTATGATCAAACGAAAACTGGACAACACACTTAGAATTTACATAAAAATCACGATTTATAAAAACGGTTCAAGGCTTAATCGATTCGGGTTTGCGCGACCAGGTCACGGGTTATAGTTTCATGGTGACTAGGGTCTGGACTCGACCGCGCACCACCCACTGCCACCTCCGGCAGTGGTGGTCTCCGGCGGCGGCCGGTGGCGACGATTAAGGTTTACGAATTCGGCGATAACAAATGAAACGAAACCCTTACCCTATCCCGACCTCCAGCATACTACGCGCAAACTGCCGCCACTTGCGGTGGCGCATGACGACGGCCACACCGCCGGCAGCCAAGGCTGCGGCGGCGATGGCGGTTCCGGTGGCGACGAAAAGAAGCAAACGAAAGGGAACTTACCCTACGACGGAACTCAGCAGCTAACGTACGGAAATCCCGATCACCGGCTGCTCCCTACCACTCTCGCTACTCTCTCTCTTGCTGCTGTCTCTCTCTCTCTCCCTCGCCGACAACGATCACGACGGCGCTGATGGTGGTGCTGGTGGTTCACGGCAGCAGCTAGGAAGGAAAGAAGAGAGGTGGTGCTTGGTGGTTCACGGCGCGAGGAATGAATGAAGAAGAAAGAAAAAGGATCGCGAGTAGGGTTTTCTTGGTTTCTATACTTCTTTCTAATTCACGACACCACACAAAAAAATATAAGGATTTCTACAATAAACTGCATGGGTCGAAACCCAATATGGGTTTTTGGCCTTTGTCAAATGGCCCTTCAACTTGCAAGCCTCTCACTCCTAACCAAAAATTCCGATACTTAACGATTTAACCCCGCCTACGGAAACTACAATACTCGAACTTAAAAGAAAATAATTAAGACTAATAAATTACATACCGGGATACGGGCTTTACAACTCTCCCCCACTTGGATTAGACTTCGTCCCCGAAGTCTACGTCCGCAAACAGCTCTTAATAATTCTCTCGCATTTGATGATATCCCAAACTCAATCCACTTTCAAGCTTTAACCATTCTAAAGCTGCTCACAGTATACCCTACAGGATACTCGACTACGATCCCTCCTATCATTAATTGACGATTAACTTCTACGAATTCTAATAGACTCCAAAGATTTTCAATAAATTATATTAACAAAACATCGACCCCCTGCCGAACATCGGTCCAACCGATTACAATAACAAACATCGGCCACCCGCCGAACATCGGTCCAACCGATTACAATAACAAACATCGGCCACCCGCCGAACATCGGTCCAACCGATTACAATGACAAACATCGGCCACCCGCCGAACATCGGTCCAACCGATTACAATAACAAACATCGGCCACCCGCCGAACATCGGTCCAACCGATTACAATGACAAACATCGGCCACCCGCCGAACATCGGTCCAACCGATTACAATGACAAACATCGGCCACCCGCCGAACATCGGTCCAACCGATTACAATGACAAACATCGGCCACCCGCCGAACATCGGTCCAACCGATTACAATGACAAACATCGGCCACCCGCCGAACATCGGTCCAACCGATTACAATGACAAACATCGGCCACCCGCCGAACATCGGTCCAACCGATTACAATGACAAACATCGGCCACCCGCCGATCATCGGTCCAACCGATTACAATAACACATAAGCGTGGTATTATCCTAGACACTAACACTAATAGATATCCCCCACAATCAAGTCAACTAACACACACGTAGGTCATTCCCTTAACCGATACTACCCGGCCTACATTACCAACACGCATGGAATACCCAACCTCCCACCGTCGACGTATCCCCCACACTCGCTCTACAAAGCTAATTTATCTGAACCGAGGATACACCCTGACGCCTACCTCTCAGGTAACGCCTCAGGGCTCCTCACATCGGAATTACCTCCCAGGTAAGTGCCCACAACTATATCCTCCTAGCACCTACTATAAAGCCTAGGCTATAACACCTGAACACCGGGGCCTCACCCCGAGATACCCAACCGACCACTACCAGCGACTGACTAACGTGCCTAAGGATCCAAAGCAAAACAGCCTACCCACAAGTGCCTATCTCGGATTGTCTCCCTCACCCAAACGTGTAAATACTCGACGTGCAATGAATGCCAAACGGTGCGACAAAACAATTCATCAACAATACTCCACCTCGAGTCATTAAAACCGGGCAATTAGCCCATGACTAACTCCAAGTCAAAACCGAGCAAAATGCTCCACGCTTGCTAGACCCATAAGTCGGTCAAAAACACGTTTAAATAAAGTTTAAGCAAGCAATACTCTTAAATAACATTAGTCCCAAACTCGACACGAGTTAAACAAAAGCGTTTTCCAAAAGGACTCACACCCTTAAAATTCTCAAAATGACACATAACACTTATAAACGCACTTCCCAAATGGTTTACAAAATCATTTACAAAATATTCTCAACGTCAAGATTTTTCATTTCAAAAAGACCGTAAGCAAGAAAACTACTATTACCAGGTCGGTAATTACGCAAAAATGGACACGCTCGTCCCACATATGAAAATCATGTTGAAAATCATCTCATTGCTGCTTAATTTACTCACAAAACGTAAGCGAAATAAATAATTTCTTTGAAAATGAACCGTCACGGTTCTAGTATGAATTGACTCATGACATGTATTTAAAGTAACTGCTCGACCTTACACCGGGTGCGACAAAAGCGTGCACATAGTTTCAAAATCAGTCCCACGACGTTTGACCCCAAAATTCCTCTTTTTCAACATAAAATGTCGTGGCACAGGGTTCACTAACAAATCTTACGCACGTCGGCTAGTCATACAAAACGATAAAACGGTTTACAAATATATTTTTGTTAAAACACAACTGTCTCGTGTAAGTTTCAAACTTAAGATAAAAACCAATCCGTTTCCACCATTTGAAAATATCGACTAAAACCTCATAAAATCTCAAAAGGTGGGGTTCTTTAAATTGATTTCCAAGATTTCCCCAAATGGTCACATAAACAAATAAGATATGCACCACGTGAAATTAAACCCACACGACTCAACATGTCGTAAAACAGAACTTATCTTAACCAACTCACTCAAATAGCTTTATACAGACATCATGGAATGTAACTTTCCGTCTCAACTCTAACATATGTGGAGGAGTTCCAATGTTAAAGTCACAAGCCGTAGTCACTTGCCCAACATTTTAAACACCACAAAACACGGATATCATCTTACCCGTAAGAACCGTTGGAAAAATAAAGAAATGAGACAAATTCTAACAAAGTTTGCACCCCCGTAATAAAACGATTTCATACATTTTCAAAACCATATTTCAAAATCTTGTGCGTGTGCTAAACACTTCCCAAAATTTCAAAACACCATCCATAAAAATGATTTGAAACACAAGAATTTGTTAATGCAATCTATTTCAAAATCAAACTTTGTGCATGACTCAGTCGGCATTCTACGCCTCGACTCCTACTCCTCCAAATCTCTCCGATCCACTAACGTCATCCGGACATTTAAACCTCTTAGGCAAGTTGGGAAATTACGCCAAATAATCCCTGCGATTTTTCCTCAAATCAAAGTCGGCTCTATAAGCCTATGATTCTAGCACAATCATCCATCTTGGCCCGAAACAAACATCATCCTTATCGTCACTCCAAGTGACTAATACTAGAATCGTCCTTCTATTCTAACGACTACTGGATTAGATCCTTCGCCACTACCCTCAACGATCATTTCATCTAAGCAAATCAAGTACACACCTGTACTATTAGATTTAATATGGTTGTTTCTCCTAATGATGGCCATTCTGGGTAGATAACACCACGCGTTAATAGCACATAATAACTCACACTAACAACACTCACGCTCAACTCCTCGGATTCCTCGTGACTTTCCCCGACTCGAGCATTGATCCTGTGCTTCCGGTAGTAGGAGTTCTACTACTACCATCCCCACCTATCATCGCCCGTTCCGAGTCCCATCCCAAGGGGTCCAAGTAGTTCCTCGTCGAAACTAAACGCATATGCCCGCACCGGCATACGTACACACTCTTCCTAGTTCCCTAGGAGTTTCACCCAATTCCACTACCCTCGCCAAGACGAAGTTCCCACTAGTCCTGACGAGTCGCCTCACGAATGCACAGTCGCATACAGTGGAAAACCAGATAGACATTTGAATATAAGATTCCATCCTACAACGGTTGGACTCAAACAAGAGCTGCGCAATAGAACTAAATCCAACATTCTAAGGCTATTCGGTTCCTACCGCATACAACTCATAGTGCATTCACTTAACAACCTATCAAGGCTAGCATAAACTCCTATTAGCAAGCAACAAACATGCAACACAGTGTAATAAGCACCAAGCAATTTAACATACATACTCTTATGTTCTAGAAAGCACTCTAGCACACATACTCATACGTAAACACCCTTCCTAGCTCTCTAGGAATTCCATCTCCTCCCACTACCCTTGCTACTACCGAATCCCTACTAATCATAACGAGTGGCCTCGCAAATACCCGATTATATGCAGTGCGAAATAAATAGACGTTCGAATACAAAACTCTATCCTAGAACGGTTGGACTCAAACAAGAGCTGCGCAATAGAACCAAATCTAATATCCTAAGTCTATAAATCTCTTACTGCATACAACCTAGAGGGCATCCACTTAGTAACATATCATAATTAGCATGGATTCCTAATAGCAAATAGTACCACATACAGCATAGTGTCAACAACAGGCAATCTAGCATGCATACCCCATGCCTAGAAAGCAATACAACACTAAGCATTGTACCTTTCCCTTCGGCTCCGGCTGACTGTACACACTGCGCCCTCGATCACCGTTCCTCGAACGTGTTTTTACCCTTTTCTTTTATTCCCAAACAGGTTTAATAAAGAATTTGAAAATTTTCCCAGCCGCAACTTGAGACCAAACACACCGAGGTGCGTTTGATTCACTCAAGCTGTGCTCTGATACCAAGTTGTAACGTCCCAAAAATTACAAGCAAATTTAAATTTTTAAATAAGCATTTCATTTATAACAACTCATTAAATGATCCCAACGTTTCGTTTGCAAACTCATAATTAATATCTTCATAATAAAAACCAGCGGAATAAACGTTTAATTATTAAACACCATAAAGCAACCAGCTCTCCTCGCGCGCCAGTGTGTACTCGTCACGCCTTGGAGCCGCCCGTACCTGAAACCACAATCTATTGGGAAAGGGTAAGCACGAAGCTTAGTGAATTCTACACCATAAGTAACATAGTTATTTCCACACCACCATAAACAGATATTTGCACATAAACAACATTCAAGTCTACGAACAAATCATAAACCTGCATACTCACACCAGCCCACCTAATAGGCATACGTCGGTCCCACCGACCACACGACCATCGTGTAAACGCAACCCGGCACCCCCGGGTTCATACGCCACCCGCGTATACAACCTTCGGTCCCACCGAATTACTACGCCACTCGCGTATGTGATCCTCGGCCCCGCCGAACTCCTACGCCACCCGCGTAGTCACAACAATAAAGGTCCGACTAGACACCCCACTATTTAACCCCGCATCAAAAGCAAATAGAACTACCACATACATACACAACGTAATGTAAAAATAACCGACATTAGTTATAGTGAGAGAACTCACCTCGAATGCGCGCCTAGCTCAACAATACAAATTCAATCTTCCCAATTACGGTCACTTCCCAGCACCTAAACGCACGTTAAAACGTATCAATACGAGACCCGGACCCTACGACACGACACCCGCTTAAACCGTCACTAAAACTACTTCCCGGTCTCGCCAAACAGGTCTGTTCGGGACCTGTTTCGACCTCCTTAAACCCAGTAAATCCTCAATATTATTACATGGTCAGAAAGTACTATGAGTTAGGGTTCCAAGGATATATTATATGCCTCCTAACGATTTTTCTACCATTTATTATGGATTTTACAAAAACAGTTCCCCGAACAGCGAAAATCAGTACCTTTCAGTATAAAAAGACATTTTGACCAATGCTACGTCCCGAACTGGGCTTTGTACAAAACACAGAAAAGTTCATAGACTCAAAAAGGGAACTTTTGGCGCTGGTCTCACCCAGATACGAGTTACGAGCAAAAAGTTATGGCTTTCACAAGGCAATGGCAGATTCCAGAATTTTTCACATGAAATGACGAATCACTGAACTTACGACCACTTTTTCATCTAGCTAGAGGCCGAATCAGTTTTCCGCTAAAACACGGAAAACGTGCCCGACCCCGAACTTGAACCGTGGGCGCCAGTTTCGGCTCAAACGGAGTTACGACGGAAAAATTATGATCAAACGAAAACTGGACAACACAATTAGAATTTACATAAAAATCACGATTTATAAAAACGGTTCAAGGCTTAATCGATTCGGGTTTGCGCGACCAGGTCACGGGTTATAGTTTCATGGTGACTAGGGTCTGGACTCGACCGCGCACCACCCACTGCCACCTCCGGCAGTGGTGGTCTCCGGCGGCGGCCGGTGGCGACGATTAAGGTTTACGAATTCGGCGATAACAAATGAAACGAAACCCTTACCCTATCCCGACCTCCAGCATACTACGCGCAAACTGCCGCCACTTGCGGTGGCGCATGACGACGGCCACACCGCCGGCAGCCAAGGCTGCGGCGGCGATGGCGGTTCCGGTGGCGACGAAAAGAAGCAAACGAAAGGGAACTTACCCTACGACGGAACTCAGCAGCTAACGTACGGAAATCCCGATCACCGGCTGCTCCCTACCACTCTCGCTACTCTCTCTCTTGCTGCTGTCTCTCTCTCTCTCCCTCGCCGACAACGATCACGACGACGCTGATGGTGGTGCTGGTGGTTCACGGCAGCAGCTAGGAAGGAAAGAAGAGAGGTGGTGCTTGGTGGTTCACGGCGCAAGGAATGAATGAAGAAGAAAGAAAAAGGATCGCGAGTAGGGTTTTCTTGGTTTCTATACTTCTTTCTAATTCACGGCACCACACAAAAAAATATAAGGATTTCTACAATAAACTGCATGGGTCGAAACCCAATATGGGTTTTTGGCCTTTGTCAAATGGCCCTTCAACTTGCAAGCCTCTCACTCCTAACCAAAAATTCCGATACTTAACGATTTGACCCAACTCGACTAACCCCGCCTACGGAAACTACAATACTCGAACTTAAAAGAAAATAATTAAGACTAATAAATTACATACCGGGATACGGGCTTTACAGTAAATTATTGTGAAGGAGTAAAAAATTTGAACCTTCACAACAAAAAACTGTGAAATGTTACATTTATAATGTTTTACTGTGAAGTTTTAAGTGTAAAATGGCGGTCTCACGAGTTTCAAGAAAAACACGTTGGTCTCTGTTACACCTGATAACGACACTTTTTGGCGTTATTTTTGGTCCTGAAACCAATGAGATTGGCTTATATTTAAGCAAATAAGCGGAATTTTATGGTTTATCTAGTGGAATGTGCAGGTTGTCTAAAAGACGGCAATCTTCGAGAAAAGAAGCTAAAAAGAGCCTAAAACGAGTCCAAAACGAAGCCAACGGAAGCCCGAGATCCAAGCCCAAGACCCGCGCCCGAACCAGGACCCGAAGCTGACCCAGACACCATCAGAAAACCGGGCGACTTGCCACGCAGTTTGCAAACCGCGGCATAAGTCGCCTAACCCTCTGTTTGTGCGACTTTCAGCCTTTTGTTCCGGATTCTAGGTCATTCTCGATACGCAACTCACACACGACGAACGGCGGACGACTTGGGGCGATTTCTGGAGACTTTTCACGCCTTTTGGAGCCACGATAGAGGACAGATCGAGGAGAAGTTCACAACGAGAGTCGGATTAGATCGGATAGAAGGGAGTTCATCATTACTTTCGTTACAATCACGTTTATCATGTTTACACATATTTTCACATCTCCTTTTCTTATGTTTGAATCCACCACCAACATGAACTAATTTTAGATGTTGGGGGTTGGATTGAATTGGGTTTGTAAGCATATGAACAGATGACTTGAACGTTTATCGGTTTTCCTTTTTAATGAATGCATGTAATTTGATTCTTAATGTTTTTGAGAGTTTAGCTAGCTTTCAATTGTTTTGTTGTTTCCAGTTGAGTTCGAGAGAATTAACTATTAGCTAGAACTAGGAATTGCATGCCTAAGGCGAGAATTTGGTGATAGAGATATATCGAATACGCCTTAGTCCTAATTGAACCATTTAGGTTGAGATCGAGAGATCAAATCTATCCGTTCAAACATGAATCTTGCGCTTAATGTGCTTTGAAATCCATAGGTTGAGATCGAAAGATAAAACTTGTCCTTTTCAAAATAAAACCCGTTGTTGCTCGAAAGAGAACAACGGTTATTTTAGAGATTGGGTATTCATTAAGGGGATTAACTGGTAATTGTTTTAAGTCAGATATTCGTATGTGAAAACCTAAGGATTTCCAACCCTCAACTGTTTTCACTATCGAATTTTCCTCAAGTTGTCTACTGTTCCGTTTGTGATTTTCTTATTGCAATTAATTAGTTTAATACCAACCATCTCTCAATTTCGATAGTTCAGTTAATAGTGATTATAGTAATTGTGATACTTAGTTCCTAGTTCCCCATGATTCGATACTCGTACTTTCTAGTACTATTACTTGACTTCGACCCGTACACTTGCGGTAAAGATTTAGGGGGGTGATACCCGCCCTATCAACACCCTTAAAAATAGAGATAAATTTAAACCTAAATAATGACGTAAAATGATATATATATATATATATATAAAAGGAATCATCCAATAACGGGAAATAGTAATAGCGTTTACAATTCAATAAATGAAAATCATAACTAACAACCTACTAATCTAAACTATTTAAGACTAGATTACAGATGGTTGTAATCCTAATCTCCATCCTCCCATAAGAGTTCTATCCAAAACTGTACATCAAAATGTCCAAAATAACTATCTCCAAAGTTGTCACTCATTGGCAAATCACTCTTCCCTCAAAGCATAGGAATCCTGCCACTAAGAGTACATAATATACATGACATTTAAGAAAAAGTGTTAGGCTTTACACCTAGTGAGAACAAACATTTATAAAAAATAAAGCATAAGTAAAACGATAAGAGTTTTCCGAGTTACAATATAAAGTTCAATTTCACATAATTCAGATAGGAACCATACGGTCCAAAATTCACCTTGCGATGATAGGGGAGACCTGATTTCCAAAGATTGTAGTGGAACATACAAGTAAACTACATTCCAAGTTATAGAGTTCATACTAAGATCAATTGCCACGAGTTCTCCGACTCGCAATATAAATGTGGATATTGGCTCCCGATGATCCTAGTCAAAGTCATTCACTAGGATTACATTTACGGTCAATGGCTAGTATCCGACTCCACATAACCGTACCAAGTTTCCCCCGCTGACCGAATGTCTTAACTAGTTATGTAACATCCCAAATTTTTATAAACAAATGTGATGTTTGGAATTATCAAATAAATAGTAAAAGATGAGGTAAGAAATTATTAAATAAATTGAGTATATTTGATTGATAAGTTATGGTTTGTTAAGTGATAAATAAATTTTTGAGTTTAACCCTGAGTAAGTTTTGTTATGTATTTTAGTGGAAAAATAAGTGATGGGATAAGCTTTAATTTTATTGAGAAGTTTAGGGTACATATTGTCAAGTATGGAAAGTTGGAGGGTTGGTTGGTAAAATGCATGAAAGGTGTCAATTTCTCAGTAAAAGAAATTGAGTCATGATGAGGTGTCTTCACAACCTCTTTATCAACTTTTATCTATGGTGTTTGTGTGGGTTTGTTGACGAAAAAGAAAGGAAGAGAGAGAGAGAGAGAGTGAGATCGAGATAGAGAGATACGAAAGAGACAAAAAGGAAGAAGAAAAGCAAAAGGATTTGGCTGGAATTGTTAAGGAACAATCTGAAAGATTTAAAGGTAAGTTTCTTGCATAAAAACTTCCTTTTTATGTAACTTAAATTCTTGAAGTTTAGAATTTAAATTGGGTTTTGGTGATTTTTGGATGATTATGAGAATCTGAGTTTGTAGATATGTTATGTTAGTGGTATTAAACATATCTGCATGTTTACAGAAACAAACATAGCTGAAAAGTATAAATCTGGGTTTTAGATAAATTGCAGAGGGTTGCGACATTCAAGCAAGTCGCAGTAGTGCATTGCGACATTCAAGCAAGTCGCAATAGACGGTTGCGACTTGGTGTTGAAGTCGCAATAGACGGTTGCGACTTGGTATCGAAATCGCAATAGAAGGTTGCGACTTTGCATTGGAGTCGCAACGGTTGATTGCGACTTTGTGTCGAAATCGCAATAGAAGGTTGCAACTTGGGTTTGGAATCGCAATAGTGGGTTGCGATTTGGTGTTGGAGTCGCAGTAGTTGGTTGCGACTTGGCTTTATGCATTGCGACTAGAGACTTTATTATTAGTTGGTTGCGACTTGAGACGAAGATTTTAGATATTAAGGATTCTTAGTTTTAGAGAGTCTTGTTCTGCAAATTAATATCAGTATATTTGTATATTGGGTATTACAGTAAACTGTGGTGGTGAAGACAGAGGTCCTTACGTTTTTAAAAGAATTAAAAGAAGAGTGACTTCATACCAGGTGAGTTTATTCAACTCTCTTTAAAATTCAGCAATTAATATTTAAATAGATATGTAATAGGTATGTCTGCACATGTTGATAAAGGACTCGTCTTAATCAGTAATGAGTCCGAGTAGATAATTAAAAGTTATGTTATGTTGATCCCCGTGCTAAAAGGCAAGAGGGGATAGCTAAGAAGTCGAGGTGTTAGAATTTTGAGATTCTTTATAAATGTATATGTAAAATATATATTGACATGTATTACATTGTGTGTATGCATATACACTGATAAGAGTTATAATACTTATGTATTATGTTGTAATTGCTAAAAGTAGGCATCCGGTCATCGGGGGCACCTTAGTACGGTATAATGGGAACCGCTTACTAGCCATTGACCAAAGGGATGTAATTTTTAGTAATTGAGTGTACCTTGAATCATCGGGGGTCCCGGTTGTTTATCGCGATATAATAATCCCATTGGGACCATTGATTCTGAGGTGAGAAAAATATGAAATGTGGAATAGGCAGATTTTGATTTGTAATTCCCATTTCAAATGGAAGATCGGAGATTTCCATTGTTACAGGGAAGATTAGAGATTTCCCAATTATGAAAAGAGGAATAAGAAATAGGCAGGTTTTGACTTGTAATTTCTTAGATAAGAGTTTTGACTTTGAATCTGGGATGATTTATAGTAGACTCTTGGTAGTGTGGTTATGGCTAGACGAATTAGTCATAAGTATGGGAGTAGGGTAGATTCCCAGTATTGAAAGGAGTTATTGTATGGTAAGATGAGTGAGAACATGTTTGATGTATCTGTTGAGATTTTAATTGTTTAACTTTAATTTGATTTGAATATTCTCACTAGGCGAAAGCCTAATGTTTCAAGTTGAATTTTCTTACCAGGTACAAGCTCCGGGAAGTAAGCGGGAAAGTGTGATGAGGATTTTTGGAAAGACTCAAACTTAGAGATAACGGAGGATCTAGTTAATTTGGACGCTTTTGGGACAAAGGATTAGATAACTTAATTAATCTGATTATGATGTATGATTAGATTAATAGGTTATTTGAATTAGATGTATTGTATATAAAACCTTTACATTTGATCCTCAGGTTATAGAAGTTTGAAGTTTTATGATCATAATTTGTGGCAATTTTTAAGGTTTAAATTGGCCCTGTTTATAGGGTGTTACAATATGGTATCAGAGCAGTAGTTTAAGCGAACTAGGTATAAGTTTGAGATACCTAGACTTAAGCTGTGATGAATTAAGTTATGATCCGTGAGTTATGGGTAGAAGTACTAAGACTGGGTAGTTTTAGAGTCGACAGAAATACGCGAAGTTGGTACTGTAACAATGGTAATGAGAATTCTCATGTATGAATATATTATTACACAAGCATACTTGTTTCTAAATTGTTACAGTGACTGATTAGCGGTAAAGTACGTTTAGTATGTCTATATTCGTATAACCATTTCTTATGGTTATCCCTTTGTGTTATAGCAGAACGATGGTGGATATGCCACCAAGGTCCTTCAATTCTTTGGAGAATAGATAAGTAAATGATTTGGGGGTTGGAAGGACAACCTAGAATTGGCGGGACGTATGAAAGCCCGCCGAGGCAACCTGTAATAGGCGGATGGAAATGTGTAGAGATAGAATGTAAGGTGATTGATCAAAATGGAAATAATATGAAATGATTGAGTAAGTGGGCCATGGAACGCATGGATAGCAAGTGTTACAAGGTCAAGAGGACGACCACTAGTCGGAAGTAGAGTGTTAATGATAAGTGATGTGAGTACAACGATTGACCTTGTTTGAGTGAGTAGCCTTCATTTGCGAGTAAAGTTTTATGCATGGTGTCCTAGTGAGTGTGCTACATGAGTTTTCATGATTTTAAGATAAATGCATAAATAACAATTTTATTCAAGGATGAGTTGCATGTGCAAATGTGTATTATAAGAAAGAGACAATTTCATTTTGGTGCACAATGAAATTTTGGATTTAGCAACTTGCAAAATATTTCGTATTTTTTTATATAAAAAGTTAATTGTAAAAGGGCCAAGAAAACGTTGGCTAGCAAAACCTTTGTAACCAACAAAAGTATTAACTTGATGATATCAAGTGAGAACCGACTAGCTTGCTTTGTGTTGGAAAATTCTTTTAAACTTTTTATAGTATGGAAATATTTTCTTTTAAAAAAATATTACTATCATAACAACATCATTTTTGTTGAGAAAGATTAAGTTTTACGGAAAGTTGTATGCAAACGGTTCTCGAGATCGTTGTGCAGTACATTGAAGTTATGAGGATGTTAGGGTCATGTGTGCCCAAGTTGTTTCAAGCATTGTTCGTTAAGATGAGAAAATGTGTGAAATGATTTATTTATCACGTTGTCATGCATGAAGGCTATGAACTCACTAGGTCGTAGAGTATTACACTATAAGCTAAGAAAGAACTCCAAGAGTGGAGAGGTGTTGGATAAATCATGGGAGAATGTTTATAGTTTTGGTATTTGTGTTCAAAAGGAGAGGTGGATAGTGGGAGGATCGAAAGTGGACTTTAGTGTCGGTTGTAAGAAGGTCTGTACCCTTGTTTGGTAATTAAAAATACAGTTGCCAAGGGACGGTTGCGTCCGGAGGAAGGATTAGTAGTCATTAAGGTGATGGAATTAGCAACTCGCTATGAGTAGTGTGGTGAGACAGAAAGGAAAATATCCTCGAGGTTAAATAAGAATTTATGATGATCTTGTAATATTAACGTTGCACGAATAAATTTGAGAGGAAGACGATGGGATGTGAATTGGATTATGATATGTTGTAAGGATTAGGTTCAGTTAAGGACCCTTATTAAAGAATAGGTTAAGAAAGTATCGACAGACGACTTTTGACGTTGAAGTCGATAGTTGCTTAAGATGTATGAGGCCTTTTGCCTGTCACTGGGTGCGGTCTGGGTGCGTCCCGTGTATGCCTGTGCGGGCAGGATTAAAACCGTGAGCGGTACCAGTATGTTGTTATGCAGAAGGTATGCGCAAAGCGGACAGTATCATGTACGGTGGGCTGGGGATGGTATATATTCAACCACATTTGGGGATTTTTAGTGATTGACGAATAAATCACGGGTGAAAGAGGTTTTAGTTAAATTATTGCATCAGTGAAAACTATGTGGTCAAAATACGCTTTTTAGAGTTTATCGTGGTTGTGCAATAATTACGATGTGTTATGTGCTTAATTGCATTTTATTTAAATAAGTGTCGTTTTAAGTATTGGTCTTATGTGTGAGGACCGTTTGATAATCTTGTATTATTAGTACCTTTGGTACTAATGAATTTTGGTAAGATATATATATATATATATATATATATATATATATTGTTGAGTATAAAAGAGTTGCATATACTTGTACATATAGATACATATATGAATTGACTTCATTGGGAAAGTAGCAATGAAGGGGTCATGAGATTATCACGCCTTGGAGCGTGTGTTGCATAATGTAAGTTAGAGGAATTTAAATTGCATGTGGTGTTATTGATAAATGATCATTAGATCCTTTGAGCAGATGGCTCGGTTTTGGACTCGGTTGAGTCATGAGGGTATTCGCCCGGTTTAATAAGCAACGTAGGCTTGGGGTTGGAGTTACATGAATTGTATTATAACTGAAGTTGTCATGATGTGAATGTATTGGTTATTCTTTGAGGTCATGTATAAATGTTAAGTTTTGAATTGAAAGATTAAAAGTTAAAGGACCACCTTGTAGGGGTGTTGGAATAGTGAAAGGCTATTGTTTTGGATGAGCGTTCTATTTACGACGTGGATGGTTTATAAAGGATGAAATATTAGGCTCAAATGAAGTGAGTGTATAGACCGTGTCGATCTGTGAGGGATTGTGCCCTGTCTATGTTTTGGTTTGGAGTTATAAGAGCTAGTACGAGTAAGTTAAATTAATTAGATATTGTGAGTTGTGGTTCAACTAAAGATGGGGAGGAATATATTAGTGAAATAGACTCGATAAATCATGCGGGTGAACATAAAAGTACATTTGAATTATGTACGAATGACCATGAGAGACCTGGTCTGCTATGATGAGTTATGGGTGGAGAATGTATGAACGAGTAGTGGCATCAATTGCTAAGATAAGTGTGTTAACTAGTATGTAATGTGAAGTTAGAAAGAGGAAGCATCTGATGGAAGTCTTTTCGAGGATTCCAGATGAAGAGTACTAGTTGTCAATAAAGATGTTGGAACATGTGGTTTGTAAGATGGTGTAGTGATTTGGCTATTATCGGAATATATGATGTCGTTTCAATATAACTTGGTTGAATACTTTAAGTTAGAAATTTTGATAAAACTGTTTGGTTATGAATAGTAATGAGAAAAGGTTATCGGCATGTGAAATGTTGGGAGAAAGAGACAAGTAATGTTTGGAGGGTAGTACTCCACACTAACATAGGAAAACAATGATAGAAAGATCGGACCTAAGAATGTAGTCATATTACAGGTTTAATGGAATTATCAACCTTGATATACTACATTTTAGTGTTTGGTTGCAGTGTGGCCGCGTAGGGTGATAGTAGTATGAGGATGTAAGGTTGGTTTGCTGTAATTATCGAAGTATTCAAAAGTGATTTGAGTATATAAGTCTAGAAATTGAAAGGGATATATGACATATCTTATATTAGTAGGATGTGATTCCATTTACTGAAGTAATAATGGGTGAGGAAAATCGTTATGTGAAGGAAGTGGAAGTGATTTTAGAAGAAATCTTTTGAGAAATTTCAGTCTAAGAATGTGGTTATAAGTACAATGGTCTTATATCACTGAGATGTTAATGTGACGCTAGGATTAGAAAAGGATATGAAGATTACATATCCTCTTTTGATTTCCTAGTTTTGATTTCGGGGACGAAATCATTTTCAAGTTAGGGAGTATTGTAACATCCCAAATTTTTATAAACAAATGTGATGTTTGGAATTATCAAATAAATAGTAAAAGATGAGGTAAGAAATTATTAAATAAATTGAGTATATTTGATTGATAAGTTATGGTTTGTTAAGTGATAAATAATTTTTTGAGTTTAACCCTGAGTAAGTTTTGTTATGTATTTTAGTGGAAAAATAAGTGATGGGATAAGCTTTAATTTTATTGAGAAGTTTAGGGTACATATTGTCAAGTATGGAAAGTTGGAGGGTTGGTTGGTAAAATGCATGAAAGGTGTCAATTTCTCAGTAAAAGAAATTGAGTCATGATGAGGTGTCTTCACAACCTATTTATCAACTTTTATCTATGGTGTTTGTGTGGGTTTGTTGACGAAAAAGAAAGGAAGAGAGAGAGAGAGAGAGAGAGAGTGTGTGAGATCGAGATAGAGAGATACGAAAGAGACAAAAAGGAAGAAGAAAAGCAAAAGGATTTGGCTGGAATTGTTAAGGAACAATCTGAAAGATTTAAAGGTAAGATTCTTGCATAAAAACTTCCTTTTTATGTAACTTAAATTCTTGAAGTTTAGAATTTAAATTGGGTTTTGGTGATTTTTGGATGATTATGAGAATCTGAGTTTGTAGATATGTTATGTTAGTGGTATTAAACATATCTGCATGTTTACAGAAACAAACATAGCTGAAAAGTATAAATCTGGGTTTTAGATAAATTGCAGAGGGTTGCGACATTCAAGCAAGTCGCAGTAGTGCATTGCGACATTCAAGCAAGTCGCAATAGACGGTTGCGACTTGGTGTTGAAGTCGCAATAGACGGTTGCGGCTTGGTATCGAAATCGCAATAGAAGGTTGCGACTTTGCATTGGAGTTGCAACAGTTGATTGCGACTTGGTGTCGAAATCGCAATAGAAGGTTGCGACTTGGGTTTGGAATCGCAATAGTGGGTTGCGATTTGGTGTTGGAGTCGCAGTAGTTGGTTGCGACTTGGCTTTATGCATTGCGACTAGAGACTTTATTATTAGTTGGTTGCGACTTGAGACGAAGATTTTAGATATTAAGGATTCTTAGTTTTAGAGAGTCTTGTTCTGTAAATTAATATCAGTATATTTGTATATTGGGTATTACAGTAAACTGTGGTGGTGAAGACAAAGGTCCTTACGTTTTTAAAAGAATTAAAAGAAGAGTGACTTCATACCAGGTGAGTTTATTCAACTCTCTTTAAAATTCAGCAATTAATATTGAAATAGATATGTAATAGGTATGTCTGCACATGTTGATAAAGGACTCGTCTTAATCAGTAATGAGTCCGAGTAGATAATTAAAAATTATGTTATGTTGATCCCCGTGCTAAAAGGCAAGAGGGGATAGCTAAGAAGTCGAGGTGTTAGAATTTTGAGATTCTTTATAAATGTATATGTAAAATATATATTGAGATGTATTACATTGTGTGTACGCATATACACTAATAAGAGTTATAATACTTATGTATTATGTTGTAATTGCTAAAAGTAGGCATCCGGTCATCGGGGGCACCTTAGTACGGTATAATGGGAACCGCTTACTAGCCATTGACCAAAGGGATGTAATTTTTAGTAATTGAGTGTACCTTGAATCATCGGGGGTCCCGGTTGTTTATCGCGATATAATAATCCCATTGGGACCATTGATTCTGAGGTGAGAAAAATATGAAATGTGGAATAGGCAGATTTTGATTTGTAATTCCCATTTCAAATGGAAGATCGGAGATTTCCATTGTTACATGGAAGATCAGAGATTTCCCAATTATGAAAAGAGGAATAAGAAATAGGCAGGTTTTGACTTGTAATTTCTTAGATAAGAGTTTTGACTTTGAATCTGGGATGATTTATAGTAGACTCTTGGTAGTGTGGTTATGGCTAGACGAATTAGTCATAAGTATGGGAGTGGGGTAGATTCCCAGTATTAAAAGGAGTTATTGTACGGTAAGATGAGCGAGAACAGGTTTGATGTATCTGTTGAGATTTTAATTGTTTAACTTTAATTTGATTTGAATATTCTCACTAGGCGAAAGCCTAATGTTTCAAGTTGAATTTTCTTACCAGGTACAAGCTCCGGGAAGTAAGCGGGAAAGTGTGATGAGGATTTTTGGAAAGACTCAAACTTAGAGATAACGGAGGATCTAGTTAATTTGGACGCTTTTGGGACAAAGGATTAGATAACTTAATTGATCTGATTATGATGTATGATTAGATTAATAAGTTATTTGAATTAGATGTATTGTATATAAAACATTTACATTTGATCCTCAGGTTATAGAAGTTTGAAGTTTTATGATCATAATTTGTGGCAATTTTTAAGGTTTAAATTGGCCCTGTTTATAGGGTGTTACAAACGAGAATTACTCCAAATCAAATAAGACGACTCCTATACCTATGGATATGTTAGTAATAGTCTAAGGCTTGTCACATTCACATTTGTGACAAAGCTATAATGACACATATAGTTCTCAATACCAAACATTTCCTGAGATGTTTTTTCTTGCACAAAATAACACCATATGAAATTAAATCCACATAAAAGTCTAGCAAATAACAATTTATTGAATTAACTGTATTAGGTGTTGTTTTTTTACCTCTTAATAGTTCCATTTTTAAGAGGCAACCTCTAAATCGCTACGAAGTCACTCTCCTCTAGGATCTCCAGGAATCGAAGCCGCTCTTCACGTTCTTGGTTCTTCATGTACTCTCACGAATCCATTCCCTCACAAATCAAATATGTTTGGTTTCTCTGTTTGATTTCTGTTTGAAACATCTTCAAGTACTCTAAGCAATATGTACAACATTCAATTCTAATAATTGGTGTGTGGTTAACTTTTCATGAACCCTAAATCCCAAACCAGATTTCATCTTAAAATCAAAGGCCCTAAAAGGCGATCGAACATGAAAGCATGTGATCATGATACCAAACAATTTTATGACAAATTGAACAACTAATCACTACTGTATTACCTTTCACTAATTTGAAAAACAATATTTTCTCCAACAATATCTTGAGTAACTACAACGCTGTTACGTCCATTCTTTTGTACGCTTCTTACATTGACCTTGATAAATTGTAATTACTATCCTTAAGACGTAAATGCCACATATACAGATAGAAAACAAGTAAAATCAGTACTATTCAGGTCAAGAATCATTTTATGTAACCAATATTTCACTCTTTTAAATTAAACTAACAAGAATATCAGAGTTTATGTTCATGGAATTTCATCGAACATCTGGAGGGCATCATCAACCTTGGTGTAGGACCCAAGTAATCAATCAATTCAAGAATAAATCTCAAATCATGTAAGAACTATAGAGTTTGAGAGCCAAATGTCATATGTATTGATCTTGAGAGATTTACAAACAAGAAGAGCGTATTTAGTCATGGAAAGTTGGCTAAAAGCTTCTAACTAACTTCTATTTATATATAGAAAGAATAGCTAAAGCTACATGTACAATACATTTACATGAAAGACAAATGAACTTTAACACGTGTTCTAATATGCTAGGGTCTTCATTAAGGCTCTCTGAGGGAATCTGGACAAAACTTCCAAGTAACAAAGTTTGAACAAGATGTTCAGACTTGTAGCTAAACTCCGATTCTTCATCTTCAGAAGACTTATCTTTATTAGAGAAACCCTCAACAACTTTTCTGACTTCAGACCTTTGATCCTTTAGAGTCAGATCTCAAATCAAGCATGATCAAAGAAGAACACTTAGTGATCTTGACCAACCTTCACATATCTAACACTTAGATAATATTATAAACAATAACCAACAAATCAAGCACCAAGTATAAAGCAAATACCAAAGAGAAACCAAGATAACCACATTAGCAAATTAAAGTAATCATCTAACTATCAAATATCAATGAGACAAGTAAACAACAATCCAAATAATAAAGAAAATTATAGGATCTTTAATCTAGAAGAGAGAGAGAGAGAGAGAGAGAGAGAGAGACAAACAATAGTCATTAGAATGTAGAAATTTACCAGAAGTCTAAATTGGTTGCTTAAGAGAACGAGTTCGATTTGGACAGGTGATAACGCCATTTTTGGCGTTATTTTAGCGCCACTTTCCGTGATTAAATTGCTTGAACTCCAAACAAACGACGCGTATTTCACGGTTTATTCATGAGTTTTTCAGAAATCCATGTTTCGAGAATAAACGAAGAATTTGGTTCGAAAGAAGCTAATTATAGACGAGAACGAAGTATCCGACGAGTTGATGGCAAATGAAGGATGTACGAGTCAATTCGTGGGTCAAAGCCCGGAGAGATGCGTTAAAGAAACTCAAAAAGGTGCCACCGAGACTTGTAAAGTTGGGCCGTCATGCAAATGGAAAATCTTAATTTTTGCAAAACAGTGCTCACCGGTACTTAAGTCTCGATGTAACTCCCGACAGTCCAAAATTCTGGAAAACAGTGGCCATCGGTACTTCTGTCGGTACTTAAACTCCCGGTGTAAGTACCGACGACGGACTGATACGTTTTTAACCCCTTTTTCACTTAGGGTTTGGAAATTCTTCACCATGTCGACTAGAAATAGGCAAGGGGAAATTTTGGGGCAACTTGGGGCAATTTTCCATAGATCTTAACGCCGATTAACGCATTGAAATCATCAGGGAACACCAAATTAACGAAGATCAATTCCTTGTTCGTGGGTATTGCGATTCAACAAAAAGGGAGTTTGTACAAACATTGATTTCTTGTTCAAGAGACCATGTCTACTTTACTTTTCCTCCTTTTTGCTTTGTGTTTTAACACCCCCAACATGAACTAATTATTAGATTGTTGGGGGTTGGATAAACTTTGGTTTGTAAGTATATGAATATGAAACCTTATGATTCTTATCAGTTTTTCTAATCAATGAAGCATATGAATTTGGTTTTAATGCTTTTGTGAGCCTGATTACCTTGCAAATTCATTTAGTTGTTATGAATTAGATTCAAGAGAACGATTCAATAACTTGACTTGAATTTGTATGCCTAGGGTGAGAAATTGGATAGAGATATACCAAGTAAACCCTAGCACTTGTTTTTACAATCTTGTTCTTAATGAATTTCTTAACTCCTAGGTTGAGATCGAGAGATGAAACCTACGTTTTCTAAAATAACTTTGTTGTTGCTCGAGAGAGAATAACAGTTATTTACGTGATTGTGTATTATTTTGATTGGTTTAGTCTGATAACTATCATAAGTGGAGTGTTCTGTGTGAAACCATTGGGATTCCAATCCTCAACTACTTTTCTCCCAAAAAATCCAAATTTGTTCTTTGCTTTTACTCTAAAGTTTATTTATTTAATTTAGTTATTAATCGATTATTTTATCAACAACTCTTCCAATCGGATCATCCAGTTAATAGTGAGTGTAGTCATTGTGATATTCACAAGTACATATTACTTAATTCGACCCGTACACTTGCGGTTAGATTAGGAGGGTGTAAACCCAACTATCAACAGGGCGAGACCGCGAGAGTCGAGAGTCAATGGGTATCACTTGGTTACGTTCTAGAACAAGTCGATAGTCACCCTCATCACCTATAGCCAGGGTCGGGCCTGCACTTGGAAGTGTTCAATACGCGTTTGTTGAGAGATTACGTCAACTAGAAAGGACCAAGAATGGTCTCGGTCAAGCCGGGCCTAAATCGGTCCTGGTCCAAGATTGTTATTTTGTAACCGCTCTCATCTTAATGAGTCTAGATCTTGGTCGTTATTCGTGACCAAAACATATGGCATGTTCATCATGTATAAAGCCCGGTCCCTAAAACATATGGCATGTTCATCAGTTTTCATTGGTCCGGAATTTTCTTTTCAAAAATCAATTTTAAGTAAAAAAAAGTTTTGTTTGAATATGTTTTTTTGGATAATGTAATAACCCAGTTTTGGGTGTAAGAATTTAAAATGAAGTTTTGTGGCCAAAGTGTGATAAGCAAAAGTTTAGTGTTCAAGTGTGATTGATATAAATAAGGGTAAAACCTAATAACCCTGATTTCATCAAATTCAGTGTGTGCGGCTAAGGGGGCGATTGGTGTGTGTGCAAAGGATTGGAGACCTCTTGCAAGGATTATCAAGAGTCAAGCATTCAAGGTTTCTCCAGGGTGTGTCGAATTTTCTATTATTCAAGGTAATCATCCTCTCTTGTACTGTATTCTTTTACATAATGGAATAGTATTTCTTCATAAGAATGCTTTGGGTGTGGGGCTGTAGAAGAAAATGTAATTGTCTGAGAGAAATTGATTGATCTCAAAATGTAAGGAATTTTGATTACCTTCAATGGATATCATATATATTGATTTCCTTGTTTCCTTGGCTTAGAAACCCAAATAGATGGTAGTTAAGAGAATTTTTGGTTGGGGAATCGTCGGTTCGAGTGGGACGATAAAACCCTATGCGGGTACGAATCGTCCGGTGCATTATTTTCCGGATGAGGTAAAACTCCGGAAGTTGAATTACCCGAAGTCGAGTAAAGAATCCGGAAGCCGGACTTTTCCGGAAGACTGGTGTTCTCCGGAAGTTTGTATCCGAAAACCGTAATGGTTTCCTGGGAGTAGCGGAATCCGGAAGACTTTCGGAAACCGAATGTGTTGTGCAGAGTGTGGGATCCGGATATATCCGGAATCCGGAAGAGAGTCCGGAAGTGGTGAATACCGGAATCCGGAAGGGGAGCCTGGAAGCAGATCCATAATCCGTAGCTCCTGTGTCTGGAACTCTGTTTGATGAGGGTATTTTTAGAGAGGAATTCAGGGAGGGTCGGTAAGCTATGCGAGTAGTTGAGTGACTTATTTACTCTCGTGTGATATGGGTGAAATGTAGGTGCCGATAGAGGATAGCAGTTTCACGTAAGGACTCTTAGCGTGGACGTCAGGTGAGTACTTTTAACCAAAGACTTTTATCAAGTGTGTTTATGTATGCTTAACCTTATTTGAAACTGTATGTTTTACTTGATGTTAATAAGCATGTTTATGGTGTGATTTATAAAGATGTGATTACTCGAGGGTGGGCATACGATGACTTATGGTGTGAATATGGGGGGGTGTGTCCCATAACGTGTGATGTGTGTATATATATATATATATATATATATATGAATTTGTTTCATATAAATCATTAAGGGCGGGTGTGTGCTCTAACACGCTGTCACGGGTGTGTGTGACCAGAGCGTGGGCCATCGGTATGCACCATTGGGTGTGCTTAATTTATAAAGGTGTGATGTTTACAATTCTTTCTTATAAACTATTTGCGATTTATGTTGAGTTGTATCGTGGAACGTTATTGAGGGAACTCACTAGACCCCATGGTCTAACCCTCGCTTTCTAAAATATAAACATTTTCAGGCAAGCAGGTAGACAAGGGTAAGGGATAGGTGTGAGATCGAGGTCCGACATTAGAGGAATACAGACGTACAGAGTTTGACTAGTCGTCCGAGTAGTTTTATTTTTGAATTATTCTCAGCTGTAAATCCGGTGGTTCCGCCAACCGTTGAATTTAGTATTTTGTAAGACCTAAATTTTTGGGGCCGTTTTTGGCAATTATATTTATGCGTGCATTAGATTAGTGTTTGGCATGTCTTTTATAGAGGGTTGTTAGGCCGTGCGTACCGCCATCGGGTACCACGGCCGGGTTCGTGGTCGGGTAGCAGCGGGTAGGGCGGCGAGGTGGTACGGGGGGGGGGGTTCCGATCGGGTTGGGGTGTGCGGGTAGGGTTCGGTTCGGGAACCCGTTCAAACCCGCCGTAATTTTTTTTTTTTGTTTTTTTAATGTTTTTTAGGGTAAGGAGGAGGGTAGGAAAGAGAAAAGCTGATGTGGCGCTGAGGTGGCATTCGGGTTCAATGGGTTCGTGGGTTGGCGGTACTTATGGTCTTACAGATAATATCTCTGCATTTCAAAATCTTTGATTGGTTCATTCAAATACGTTTTTAATTTTTCCTTTAAATTCTTTTACACAAAATATTATGCACATTTTTGTAATTACAATTTTTTAAATTCGGTATTGGAACATTTAGGAAAAAAAATCTAATTTTTTGGGAAAACTTGAAGTTTTTGGTTAAAAAAATTGAAAATCTTGTATAAATCTTGAAAAACTGATATATAACTTATAATCTTGAAAAACATGATATATAATTTATGAAAAACTTATTTTTTCCAAAAAAACCATAACAAGTCTTGGTCATAGTTCTACATCGGGCCATGCCCATTTTGGCCAACTCTAACGTCAATCAATATGAAAAATACTCTTTTATGAACGGTTTTTTTATGATAATATTAGAATAAATTGTCGTATTAGTTATTCTATAGAACACTTAGCTTGTATTTACATGAGAAATTTTCAAATAGTGTCATATAAAACAACTAATACAACAATTTACTTTAAAAATATCCTAAAAACTTGTTTAATACGTCAAATAGTATCGTATAAATCTATTGTAACACTTTTTTATTAGGACACTTACACATTTTTGGCCCCGATAAATCCAATTTTGTTATAGTAGATGTAATCACTCACACCCCACCAGTAGTAACTCCACCATATCCATTATGATTTCCATTGTTACCATTTCTCATCATCTTCTCCTTGTTTGCAGCCTTCTTCCTCCTTACAACTATAACCCATGTGTAAGCTTCCAAACCTGCTGCAATGGCAGCCACCATTATAATGATTCCAGTATAACTTCTCCTCCATTTCTTTTCTGGGTTTAAAATATCAAATCCTTTGAATATATTGATGATTCCCAGAATAATGATGCCATACCCAAGTGAATGGTGGTAGATGTTCCAGTAAACTCTGAATTTGTGATCCTTCTTTGGTCTCACCAGCAAAGCGATTACCTGCAAATCAGATTTATAGGATATTAAAGATGTCTAATTAATGTTCTAATATATAGACTGTTTTATAGAAATTTAAGCTTATAGAAACAAATAATTGTGTGTCTTATTTAAGATGTTCGATGTCTTAACAACTTTTTAAGATACTTTTAAAATAAAATGTCATATTAGCTTTTTATTTGACAGTTTTGAAAAGTGTCATATGATTTGAACATTTTTTTTACATGACAATTATTTTTATAAAACATTTTTTAAAATAACGTCATATAAAAAAGAACATTTTAATTCGAGAGTCGAAATTGTTCTAAAAGTTAGGAGGCCTAGAAACATACTGTTAACTTATTTACATAAGACGCAAAATTGTTTGATCCTATAAAATTAAGTCTTATAAAACAATGTATTAGAACATTTAGATATATGTTTTGTGTCAATTTAATTATTGTATTGGTTGTACGTTAGAATCTAAAGGGGGGTATATGGGTACGTACTTGTAGGGTTGCGACACAGAAGAGGATGATGCCGATGAGTCTATGGGTGGTGAACTGGATGCCTGAAGACTGGCTACCTAGCCGGATTCCGGTAGCCCAACCTGCGACTCCAATAATGTATGCAGAAGTTTGGCAAGTTACATGAAGATAAAACCAAGCAGGATCAGCTGATTGGAATACTCTTATGTATCTTGCCATTATAGCCCCTAGAGGCATCATGATCCCCCAGCTGATTGCATTTAGGACACCATGAATCTGCATAAGCCCCAAATTAAGTTAAGAACACATACCATAAACCCTAAACACTAAATCATTGCAAGAAAGTGGGTCTTTAATTTTAGAATATATACATGTGTCTTAATAGAGTACATAACCATTAAGTTTATAACGTCAAAACCCGTCTTCCTAATTGGACTTCAAGTAATTAGGCGAACTAATAAGTTATATTGACGAAGTGGGGCTACCTAATGTGACATAAAAAGTAATCGTCCTATATATTTGCCTTTTATAAGACACCTTTGAATAATTTCAAGTATAATAATTTATAGAGTAAACTTCAATTATAGTTGAGGTTTATCAAAAAGTCTGAAAGTGGGACCTAAACTTTGATAAGTCTAAAAATCATCATTGTGTTTTTTTTTCATTTTACTTTGAAAGTGGTCATTGGTCGCTAACTCTGTTTATTTTCTTATTAAAGCGAGGGGCATTTCAGTATTTTCGCAATTTTCTATTTAAAATATAATATAAAATATTATTTTACGGAGTATTTTCTTTTATAAAATAACAAATTTTAGACTTGGAGGGATTTTATAATAAAATACAAAAAATAAAATAAGATGGTATGTTATTTTTTAAGAGAAAATTAGAGATTTTAATGAAAAGACTGAAATATCATTTGCTATAACAGAGAAAATAAACAAAGTTAACGACTAGAAACCACTTTCAGAGTAACATGAAACTCAAACGGATGATTTCTAAACTTATCAAAATTCAGGTCCCACTTTTAGACTTTTCACTAAACCCCAAGGACCAAAATTGAATAATGTACTAAATTTAAACCATCTACATCCATGCAAGACCAAACTCCTTTCTAAAGCGTCAAATCAGCTTTTCAATAACACCTCTCACATCAATGAAAGACCAAACTCCTTTAAAGTGGTCCATATTGCTACATCATGAACTACTTTATGTTTTTTATTTACTTATTTTAATAATTTAATATCACAAAAATACTAATATAATTTTTTTATAATATAAATAATATAGATAAATTATAATATAAATAATAAATTAATTATAAAATATAGAACATAACTAAAATTTTACATTTTGTATGTTTGTGTAAGTTTGTGTATTTTTATTTTGATAGTTTTTATATTAATGTATTTTTATTTTAGTAGTTTAAAGAGTAAATTACATATTTTGTCCCTATGGTTATACGAAAATTATGGATTAGATCCCTCAAGCGAAATAATTACGATCATGATCATTATGGTTTAACTTTGGTTATGGATTGGATCCCTTGCCCTAACTATATTAACTTAAACTCTATTAAATCAAGGGTGTTTTGGTTGTATTTTCTTCATTTTCAATTAAAAAGTTATATATCTTATATATTTATGATTAAATATATAATTACAGAGACGAACAATGATGAAGATGATGAATATTTAAAACTCAGCTCTGACCCCTCTCTCTCGAAAAACATAAACAAACAAGGATGAAAAAGGGAGATGGACAGACCTGGAAAAAGGAAAGGGCTAGATCGATAAACAAAATCTAAAACCCATAAATCATTTATTTAAAATAAATTGTGGATAGAAATTTTAATACAAATAATAAAAAAATAAAGTTTTAAATAAATTAATAAATGAATTAAATTTAATAAAAAAATATTAATAATTAATGTTTAAATAAACTAATAAAAAAATTAAGTTAAACAAAAATGTATTTACTATATCCATGTGGTGCCTTGAAAAACCTTTTCTAAATTAGCAAGACCTAGCTATCTACTTGGCATTGTCATATCATCTTGCACATTTGGATGCTCTTACTAGTTACTATTTTCGTTACTATACATGGTTTGTTAAGATTTGCAACATTTGTCCCTATGCTTTCAAAATTACGGTATTTGGTCCACGTGTTTTGCAAATTATTACTATTTTCGTCCTTGAAGCTAACTTCGTCGGCCGGGTTACCTTTAAGTTTGTGGGACAAGAACAACAATAATTAAATTGTAAATCACATGAACGAAAACAACAATAAATTGTAAACAACAACGATAAAAACCGTAATTTCAAAAGCAATACAGGAATGAAATAGTAATTTTCAACAAATCATATATATGGAAGAAAAATAAACCGTTTGGCTATGTTTGGCATACTAACCAATAAGCTAGTTGAGGAACAAATCACGTTTACAAAACCGATGAATAAGCTATTTCAAATTAATTATATATATATATATATATATATACACATATATATATCATAAATTTTAAATTTATTAAAATAAGTTTTAATATTTTTATATTAATCTGTCATTTTAAATAACATAAATAAAAATAAAATTTATATGAACTTACATTTCTTTTCTTGGTTTTGGAACTACTTCCTGCTCCTGCTCCTGCTTCTGCACTTCCAGATCGTCCAGATTGAACATCTAGGGTTCCCATAGACTTAACATTATCACCAGATGTCACATGCGCCATTGGAGCATTTCCAGAAACTCCACCATCTTGCCAAACTTGATTCAGGTTACTTATTATGCTCGCATTTTGCAGACCCAAAGTCGCATAAATGATCATCTCTTTATCTGAATACGTCGCCGATAACTCAGTGACCGGAAAACTCAGATCGCCTTCCTGCAACTGCGTATCGTACCCTGTAACCGGCGAAGTATACGCCCTCATCTTCCCGTCCGATCGCCGGAAAGCAACCAGTGCTTGTGAACCAACCATGCCTTTAGAAGATGGATTGATCGCCCATGCAACCCACTTTGAAGAATCCACATTTGTGTGTCGATAAGCGATTTTTAGGGTTTTTGAAGATGGGTTGTATGTGTAATGAAGAAAAGAGTTCAAAACTGGAAGATCGTTGCAGGTAGTGAACAGTTTATTGTTTTTATGAAAGGCATGGTTAGAACAAGATTGAGCAGATGATGAAAACATGGCTGCCATTATTGTAAACAGGAAAAAGATGGCAAACCCCATCTCAGATTCTTCCGTTTTTACAGAATCTATATGAGCTTTCTGAATCTATATATGAACCCTAGATGATGGATGATGATGATGATTTATGAGGAAAGGAAAGGAAGGAAGAAAGGGGAGTGGTATAGTTATAGGTGAAATTATGTGTTAGGTTAGTTTGGTAAGGAAGGTTCTTTCATGGTGGGATTTGGTGGGAGTTTGATTTGGAGACTAGAACAAGTGTTTCTTTAGTTGAGTTTGAAAAACAGAGACAATATCCATATTACCATATATATATCTAATTCCAATTTCCCATTATTGTTTTATTTCTCAAACAAAACTTTGTTTTTATAACCATATATCTAATTCCAATTTCCCATTTAGACGATTGACATATAAATATATATATGGAAAAGATCCAGGGAGAAATCTGAAAAAGACCTATAATTTTTTACACTAGAGGAATGAGACGTTGGCACGTGTACCACTAGGGATGTGCGAAACCTGAATAGTCCGACCCGAACCCGAAACGAAAATGAGGTGTTTGTCAAAACCCGAATACCCCGAAATCCAAAAATCCGAAACCCAACATTTTAGGGGGATATTTGGGTTTGATTTTTGGCCACCATACTCGTCCAAAAACCCGAAATAATATGCATATATATTTTAAATATTAAATAAATATATTTATTTAACTAATCATCTTTTGAAAATCGTAAATTCTACTCAGTCGACATGTTTTCTAATTTGCAAACTTACTATCGATTTCATAAATCTCTCATTCGATTGAATTCGTTATATATACTTTTTGCATTATAATAATACCTAAACCTGACCGACATCAACCTGAAACTCGACCAACTCGAACCCAAAGCAGTCCGAAATCCAAAACCTAAACTTCTGATCTTGAAATACATACGAGAAGTCCGATCGTGTTTTTGGTTTGCCCAACCGAACCCGCCTGACCCGCTGATGCACACCTCTATGTGCCACCATATGCACTACACTGGGTCCACACTTGTTATAAAGGTTAATAAAACGATTAATTTTTATAAAATCGTATTAATTTTTTGTTTCATAAGAATAAACTTGTTAAACATATTTCAGTTAATTATTACTATAACAAAATTAGGTTTACAGGACGTCCAAATTGTGTAAGTATCCAAATAAAGTGTTAGGCCATCCGTAGGGCTGTAAACGAACCGAACAAACACGAACGGAGGCTTGTTCATGTTCGTTCGTTTAACTTAACCGAACAAACGAACGAACACGAACGGTAAACGAACGAGATTTTTTGTGTTCATGTTCGTTCGTTAAGAATTTTTGTTTGTTCGTGTTCGTTTATTAAGAGTTAAACGAACGTAAACGAACGAACTTAAATGAACATAAACGAACATAAACGAACGTAAACAAACGAACTTAAATGAACATAAACGAACGTAAACGGACGACTTTAAATGAACATAAACGAACGAACTCAAATGAACAAAAAACAACCACCATACTCATCATTTCGTTCGTAAAAAATACCTTAACAAAATGAAAAACCAGGTTAACTTATAAGGTATAAAAAATAAATTCTAAAGATCAATTCACTTGATGATTTTACACATTAATTTCATATTATATAAATATATGTATATATATAAACAAACATAAACGAACATAAATGAACATAAACGAACGTAAACGAACGAACATTAACGAACATAAATGAACGAACGTTCACGAACATAAATGAACGAACGAGGCCATTGTTCATGTTCGTTCATTTAACTAAACGAACAAAAAAACATGTTCATGTTCGTTCATTTATTAAATAAACGAACATAAACGAACTTTCCGCCGAACGGTTCACGAACGGTTCGCTGAACGTTCGGTTTGTTTACAGCCCTATCCGCAGCGCCCGCGGGCTCGGCCACGGGTTCGCTGCGGGCACCTTCGGGCAGCGGTGGGGCTGGCTCGGGCTTCGGCTGCGGGCTCGGCCTCCGGGCTTTCAAACCCGATGAACCCGAAGCTATTTTCTCAAAAAAAAATTAAATCTTAAAAATAAATAACTCCCAACAACGGCTACTTTTTATAAAAAAAATTAATTAAATGTATAAATAAAAGAATTAAAAAAATGAGGTGGCAAGAGGGCTTTTAGTTATGCGCTGGGGGTCTTTAGGGCTTGAGAGCTTAGCTGATGTGGCATTGAGGGCTTTTATCTATGCGCTGTGGATGACCTTATACAACATTTAAGTTTATAGGACATAAAACTTCTTAACTAAAGTTAAGTGTTTTATAATATGATTATAGAATGTTTTTGGACGTTTTATTAGGACAATTTTAAAATAAAGTAGTGTATTACTTTGTTTTATTATGATACTTTTCAGAAGTGTCTTATAAACAAGTCTTTTTATAAAACGTGTGTATTTATAGGATATTTTTTTCAAATAATATTCTATAAAATAATTAACACGCTACTTTATTTTTGAAATGTCTTAAAAGAGCTTGTAAAAACGTGCAAAAATATCATATAAACTTATTGTAATACTTTTAGATATGATGTCTTATGATTTTTTTGGGGGGAGGCTAATGGCACCAAAAAAAGGCTAATGACATCAAAAAAGTACAAAAAAAATATGATGTTGATTGCATTGTTTTCATAACCAATCACTTTTTGATTTAAATATATATATATATATATTATTTGACATATATATATATTATTATTTATTTATTATATATATATATATATATTAGAAATATAGAAATATATATGTATTATTATTCTTTTTGTTTATATATATAGGGGTGTCAATTATATAATTATAAAAATAAAACATAAACATTGCGATTTAACATATAAATAGAACATAAAATAATCTATATTACATTCGATTGTTCTAAAATAACATTATCCGTAGTACAATTAACACGTAAAAGTTGCTGGTACTTCTGTATTCGATCTGAATACGGGGTAGCCCATCCTGCAGCACACGGATAACGGAAGTGGAAAAAATGTTGAGTTATAGTAGGGAACGAGTATCCTTTTGCCATATCTAATTTCACATAATGGTTACCATTAACGTACCCAATTGTAAAAGCAACATGTCGATACCACGCTGGCGGAGTGGACCTAAGCGGCAAGTACGTCATACAGCCTGCCATATTTATAACGTGTAATATCACATTATACTTTGAAGCAATCAAGACACCTATTTCAGGCATTGTCATCCAGTGTTCAACTAGTGCACCTCCATCTGATTGCAGGGACTAAAATCAAGAAAACTACGAACACCCGTGATACATAGCTTACATAGCTAGGCCTTTATAGGCCCTAGGCCTTTTCGACAAAAAATATGATTTTGATTTGATATTTACACTTTCAACCTCTATACTTATTTTACTTTATACCTTTTACTTTTATAATTTAAATTTTACATTTAACACATATAATCGTTTATTAACTAAAATACGTTAAAAAATACGTTTTAATTTTAACAAGTTACATCATTATAATCGTCTCTTCGATACGTTCGAAATGAGCCCAATATTGAATTTTTTTGATTTATATATTTTAATATATATCATATACACTACATAAAAATATTTTTTATATTTAAAATTCATATTCTTATAGTTAATTATTTAATTTATGGTACTCTTATAGTTAATGCGATAGAAGTGTAAAACAAAATTGAGAATACGTTAAAAATGAATTTTAAATATACAAAATATTTTTTATGTAGTGTATATATATTTAATGCTTACTGTTACACTTAAGTATTTTCGTTTTCATCAAAAAAGGATTTCGGTTTCTATAAAAAGACGACACGAATAATTAAAAAACTAAACGCCGTAATTGATCGGTGCATAAAAGACGAGAATGAGAACGACACTTGACCTACATCATATCTACTTTTACTTGAAACATACTAATAACGTAGTAATCATCGCATGGTAAAATGTTATTTTCTACACAATGATTTCAAGAACAAGTTTATTTTCTTGTTCGTGAGTCGCCACCAATATATAAAGAAAACAACGTAATCTATAACAGCTTTGTTATTATTTTTGTATTATAACGTTCAATTGAAAGTTTGATGACTTTTAGTTGAAGTTTGTATGATTTCATAACTTTCTGGATATATTTATCAGACTTTAACATTCCTCTTTGAAGAGAAGATGAAACCACTACATCTTCCCATTTCATTCTTTAAGGTAAAACCTCTAAAACCTTTTATGTGTTCATCCATTATGAATTGTCCATCACGAAATGTCTTCTTCCTCCTCTCAACCACTTGGTGTATTATTCATTTCTAAAATCATTATTCTTCAACAAATTGTTTTCAAGGTAAACTCTTTTTCTTTTTCTCTTTCACTTGATTTGTTCTTTCATTTCACAAATTATTATCCTTCAACAAAATCTTTTGTAGGTAAACTTCTTTTCTCTTTTCCATCGCTTGATTTGTTCTTTCATTTTACAAACTTTTATTCTTTAACAAAGTGGTTTTACAGGTTTACTTTGAGTATAATTGTAACATCACAGACCAACCGTACCAGATATTGTCCGCTTTGTCCGCACACCTGGACTCACGGTTTTAAAACGCATCTGATAGGGGAGGTATCAAGTTCCTCTTATAAGGCAACCTTTGTTCCCCTCCCCAACCAATGTGGGATCTTACAATCCACCCCCCTTGGGAGCCCAGCGTCCTCGCTGGCACACCAGTCCGGTTCCCGGCTCTGATACCATCTGTAACATCCCGGACCAACCGTACCAGATATTGTCCGCTTTGTCCGCACACCTGGACTCACGGTTTTAAAACGCGTCTGATAGGGGAGGTATCAAGTTCCTCTTATAAGGCAACATTTGTTCCCCTCCCCAACCAATGTGGGATCTTACAATAATGATGCTATTTGGGTGATTGTAGATATTCTCACCAAGTCAGCGCATTTCTTACCTATTAAAGAGTCGGATTCTTTGGAGAAGTTAGCCCGATTGTATGTTAATGAGATAGTGTCTAGGCACGGAGTGCCGCGAACCATAGTTTCTGACCGTGATAGTCGATTCACATCGAAATTTTGGAGGAGTTTGCAACGAGAACTGGGTTCGCAACTAAAGTTAAGCACGACATATCATCCTCAAACGGATGGTCAGAGTGAGCGAACCATTCAAACGTTAGAAGATATGCTTCGGCCGTGCGTTATCGACTTTAAGGGGTCGTGGGAAGTGCACTTACCGTTGATAGAATTCTCCTATAATAATAGTTACCACACTAGCATCCAAGCGGCGCCATTTGAAGCCTTGTATGGACGAAAGTGCCGTACGCCGTTGTGTTGGAATGAGGTAGGAGAAAGGCAGTTGGCCGGACCGGAAATTGTACAAGTAACAGTGGATAAGATTGAAGTGATCCGTGAAAGGATGAGAATCGCGCAAGATCGTCAGAGGAAATATGCAAATAGAAGAAGGAAGCCCATCGAATTTCAAGTGGGAGACAAAGTCATGCTAAAGGTCTCGCCTTGGAAAGGAGTGGTGCGTTTCGGAAAGAAAGGGAAGTTGAGGCCGAGATACGTTGGCCCTTTTGTTATCATTGAACGAATTGGCGCGGTAGCTTATAAACTGGAATTGCCAGAAGAGTTGAAGAAGATTCACCCGACCTTTCATGTGTCAAACCTGAAGAAGTGTTTGGCCGAGACTGATGTGGCTATTCCGTTAGAAGATGTCAGCATTGACGAGAAGTTGACATACAAGGAAGAGCCAATCGAGATCGTAGACAGTAAAGTACGAAAGACGAGGAACAAGGAAGTTCATTTGGTAAAGGTTCAGTGGAGGTATCACAAGGGACGGGAAGCAACGTGGGAGGTAGAATCTGATATGAGGTCCAAGTACCCTCACCTGTTTGAAATGGAATTCCGGGGACGGAATTCTTTTGAGGGGGGAGTGTTGTAACAACCAAGACCAAAATGGGATAGTTTTAATGTTTTGAGGGAAAGTGGAATAAGAATGGAAGTTGAGGGGCTATTGGGTAAGTTTGGGATAAGGTTTAAAAGGGCACAAAACCCTAGAAGGAACATTCTAATACTGATTTGATTGTTGACGGCTGAGTTTGTGGAGAGAAGGGAGAATAGGGTTCTTGGGTGTTTTGTGTGCAATTGGAAGAGAGGAATCATCAAGTTCAATTTCAGAAGGAAGGGAAGGATTGAAATTCGTGTTCTGCAAGTAATCTCTAAGGTAACCTCTAATCCATAACTCCTTTTAAGATTAATCTGTTGATTGTTGAGTTTTGTGGGTTTTGTCTTTTTCTAAGTTATTTAAGACCACATAGGTGATTTAAACGTCTAGAAATCGGTGTTGTTAGTAAAACTTATGGGGTTTTTGATTATGGAGTATTACCCGATGATTTCTCTCTTTATCTTACGATTTGCGAGGCGTTTAGTAGGATTTTCGATCCCATTTATCGTCCAGCGAGTTACCCGGAAACTCTCCTGGACGTCCGGACACATTGAACGGATGAACGTTCCCGGATGCGGAAACTGTCCGGGTAAGGAAGCTATCCGGTGAGGTAAGCGTCCGGTAAGTCGAGTCACCCGGAAAGTAGTGTATCCGGAATGTTTAGTGTCCGGTAAGTAGAAACGGCTGGATTGGAGTGGTGTCCGGTAAGACCTGTCCGAACAGTTTGGTTAATCAGCTCATGTGTTGACCCTTAATTCAGGAAATCGATCGGGAGTCAAGATCAGTATAGAAAGGAAAAGTATGAGCTTCAGGTGAGTTTTTCTAAACTAAAATGTGTGGCTTTTGATATGTTTTCTAAAGCAAGGATGTAATGAGAAAATGCCATGTTTTATACGTATGCTTTAATCGCATGAATGATGTTTGAATCTACGTGAAATGTATGCATACATTGTTTTGGATGTAAATTGGCTAAGTCGGGGAGTGTGGCTCGCCAGCTTTTGTCGGGAAGTGTGACCCGTTTATGCCAGGGGTAGTGTGGCCCCAATTTAAGGCAGCATGAGACTGACTCGTTGTCACCTTAGGGTGGCTTCAGGGTGCCAATTTATGAGGGACGGACCTTATTCCGTGAATGATTTTAAATGAGCAGATTTATGAATGTTTTATGCTGAAAATGATAAACTGTTTTAAATGCTTTGACAACTGTTAGGAGGGACTCACTAGACCTTATGGTCTAACCCTCGCATTTTCAAACTAAAACCTTTTCAGGAAAGCAGGTGATGAAAGGCTCTAGCAAGTGAGCAAGGAGTTAGCAAGGAGGCTTGATAGTATAGCGACACTATAGTACTATTTAGTTTATTTCTCAGTTGTGTAGGTTGTTTCCGCCAACCAATTTTGTTATGATGTAAGGAAATTTTGAGACTCGATTTTGGGATATTCTATGATATATGACCTTGCATGTTCTATTTGTAAGAAATGAAATGTTTAAAAATGTTGGGTTGTTATAATAATAATCCAGGTATTATTCGTTATTGACTTTTGTTGGGATTTTAGAGTTTATTTTTACTTTTGTCATAAATATCTTTATTATGTTTTTCTAATAGAACCGGGGGTTTGTTCTTAGCAGCGGACAACGATTTTATATTTTTGATGAAAACAAAGATTCAATAATCGAGTCCTGCAAATACGTATTACATTCTATGATATATCTCAACAAACTTCAACATGTTCTTTTTCAATGGTAATTCTTATTTTTCAGGTTATTTCGAGAAAACTAATTCGTATTACATTCAGGTTATACGTTTATTTTGACTTTTGTTAGGAGCTTAAAGTTCTTTTCTTATTTTCGTCTTTTATATTTTTCTTAAGTTTTAAGTTTTACCAATCATTTTAACTCTTATTAAAATCATTATTTTTTTCATTTACACGACACTCGAATATTATAATAATATGTATATTTTTATTTACATAACAATTGGATATAATAAGAAACGGATTATAATTGTATATATGAAAAATAAAATAAAGATTATGTAATTTAATACATTTAATTTATATGTAAAAAAAATCTTATTGCAAACAATATACATAAATGAGATAATATTTTATTATACTATAATTTATCATTTATTATTATTTGTACAATACTCTTCTTATATATATAATTAAGTGAATAACCAATAGCATTAATTACTATTTATTTAACTTTTTATGACTTTTCATATCATATTAACTTTTTGATATTTTAAAATATTTATTATGTTAAAGACTTTTATGTCCTCATGTGTAAATGATATTTTCATTAAAGGCATGTGGCTTTTTAGTACTTTTACATGCAATTGAAATTTATGTTATTAACTATTAATTTTATCTTCTTTATGATAAATAACTATTCATTATCCTTTCTTTATGTTAATTAATTATTCATTTTCACTTATTTATTTGGTTCTTCATTTTTTAGTTGACTATCTAATGGTTTGGTTTGTTGTCAAACAATTTTTCTCTCACACTTTCTCTCATTATCTAAGGTATGGATTTATGTTTATTGCTAAGTTATATGGTGTTGTGTATTTTATATGTTGTTTTTGTTTCTATTTTTGTAAAAGGTATCACAAACAAAAGAAAACTAATGAGATATTGTCTAAATAGGTCGTGAAGATCGTTGAACATATCAAAAACATGAAGGTGTCTAAGATACTTATTAGATTGAATGTACTTATGAATGGATACAGTTTTCAGTATCCAAACTAATACCCATCCAATCTATTTCATAAATAAAATGTGACCAATTATCCATTAAGCTTAATGGACAATATACGCTTATATTATTAAATGTGAGTCATTCGATCTACAAAAACTTCAATCTCAATTAAAAATTGATTTTGTTTGTTTCGTAATCATCATTTATTATTACCCTAATTCTCATTTCTATTTTTTTCATAAGATTCATCACATTGTTAATAGAACAATTGGATATTGTTTATTATGAAATGCTTTTATGTCCTCCTATGTAAATGATATTTTGGGGTTTTAATACTTTTACATACACATTGAAATTTATGTTATTTAACTATTCATTGTCCCTTCTTTATGTTAATTAACTATCCATTTCCCTTCTTCATTTTTTAGTAGACTACCTCATTGCTTGGTTTGTTGTCAAACAATTTTTCTCTCACACTTTCTCTCATTACCCAAGGCATGGACATATGTTTATTGTTAAGTTATATGGTGTTATGAGTATTTAACATATTTCTTTTTGGTAGAAAATGTCACAAACAAAATAAAAAATAAATGATATATTGTCTAAATAAGTCGTGAAGATCGTTGAACATATCAAGAATACGAATGTATCAAAGGAACTTATTTAATCAAATGTACTTACGACTGGATCGATTTTCCCGTGTCCAAACTAATACCAATCCAATCCATATGATGAATAAATTGTGACCAATTATTTAATAAGCTTAATGGACAATATACACTTATATTATTAGAACACTTATCATTTAAACAATAAAACATTAATATTTCTATAAAGTACTTTAATTTTTTGTGATGATATAAAAAATATAATTAAATCGACAGATGTACCATTCTCTTTCAACTCCAACAAAAAAAAAACTCCATAGAATATCATTAATTATACAAACAATGCTTAAATTAGGCCAATTTCATTTCTACCATTAATATGAAAAAACCTATCATGCATGTATGTATGTATATAAATTTTTATATATTAAAAGTCCACCAATTAAAATCTAATGATTTCTACAATTAATTTGTATAATGTTTGTCGATTATCATATTTAACAATTAAAATGTATTATATAGATAATATTTATATTACTACCAAGTTAGTCACGCTATCGCGCAACGCGCGGTTTTAGCACTAGTTAATGTATAAAGCATAGGTTTAGTAAAAAAGTTGTTTGGTTGGTGATCCATCCTACAAATAATTAATGTATACTTGGAAAACTATAGATTAATTTTTATTTATCAACAACTTTAAAGAGACCATTCACACACATATATATATATATATATATATATGAAGAGGTGAATTTATACGAGAACTTTAACGATTATTAATGTACAAAATAATACATGATTCACGTACAAAATCATATATGATTTACACGATCTTACTTTTCCACGTCTATTTTTCTTGTTTTTTTAAATAGTTAGTGTTCTATTTGAACCTTCCTATATATGTATAGATATAGATATGTATAATCTGAAATTTATATTTGAATAAAATAAAACTTATAAAAACATTATTTGTTAATTAAATATTTATTTAAGGAATCAAAAATAAATTATTGTAGGTGTTAAATAAAAAATTATAAACCTTTTTTACTTTTATATCCTTTATTTAATTCAAACTTTCATTATAATTTGTATAATTTATATACTTTAGTTTTAGAAGTAAAAATAGAAATTACTTTAACTTTAATGATCAAATTTCAGGTTCCCTGCCTCATCATTTATCACATTAGTAATTTGAACATAATATTTAGTAAACATTATATCTTATAATTTAAATTTGTTTAGTCACCTAAATGATTTGCAAAAGAAGTTATCTTAAAGTTTTAACTAACTTAATTATTTATACTAACCAAAGGCCCTTTGGTCTAGCGGTATCAGAGCCTCTCACCTTCTAGGAGGCCAGGGGTTCAAACCTCACCAAAGATGAGGAAGATGTGTAAGTTTATTTGTTACATTTGCCATATATAAATAGTATATATTTCATGATGTGTGAGTTTATTTGTTACATACTAAGATAAAAACATCAATGATTATTAACTACATAATCAATCCTTTATTAATCTTTTTCTTTCCAAATTGGGCGTATCATAACATTAAAAATGTGTAAGTAATAAAGACTGATAGTAGAACATAAGTTTATATGATCGAATAACAAAACGTTTTTGATGTAGAGCGCCTAGCGACCCGATACGAAGTGCAAATGGACTACGCCAAAGGAAGTCGAAGAAAAGGACAACAGGGACTTACGCGGCATGTCCCGCGACTTGAAGCCGCGGCATAAACCGCGCAACCCCCTGGAAGAGCAACCCAAACAGAACCATACGCGACCTCTTACGCGACTTACAAACCGCGGCCTAAACCGCGCGGCTCCTCCAGTGCGACCTATCAGCTATTTTCGTTCTTTATTGCTTTCTAGTTGTGTTCCAATAAGGGTTCTTTCCATTAGGGATTGATACCAATACTAGTTTCCATAATTATCCTATCTAGTTTAGTATAAATAGGCCTATTAGGTTTCATTGTTTATCATTCAGTTTTAATTCCAGATTAATATTAGTTCTTGATATTCAAGGCTTCTTTATTGTTTTATCTGTTTACGTTGGTAAACTGATCCCTTTTAAGGCTCGACGATTGTCGATCCGTTCCACGCATATTCCTACTGCGTCAGTTGGTATCAGAGCACAGACTTCCCTGTCTCTTCACCTTCAAGATGGCAGAACAACCACCACCACCACCACCACCCGTCACGAGAGCAGATTTTGATGGGCTAGCAGCGGCTATTACCGCATCCCTCAACACACTGACAACCGCATTCACCAATCAGCTTAACGCCAACAACAACAACCGCCAAAGACGAGACAGGTACGAGGGCCGTCATCGACCCCAACACGGTGGCCGACGCCACCCGATCACCAGTTCTAGTTCCGACTCCGAATCCGACGGAGATGTGGAACCGCCATGAAGAGACCCCGATTACCGAATGAAAGCCGACATTCCCTACTTCTATGGGAATATGGGCGTGGAAGAATTCTTGGACTGGCAAATCGAGGTCGACCGCTTCTTCAACATCATGGAAATTCCCGAACACAAACAGGTAAAGATGGTTGCTTTCCGCCTGAAAAGCACCGCATCCGTATGGTGGGATAAGCTGATAGTCCAACGACAACGACAATGGAAAGGTCCGGTACGTTCATGGAGAAGAGTGAAACAGCTTATGGCCGAACGATTCCTACCGGAAGATTACGAGCAAATCATGTACAAGATGTACTTGGATTGCTCCCAAGGATCGAGGACCGTAGCCGAGTACACCACCGATTTCATTCGCCTCTCCGAACGGAACGAAATCGGCGAAACCGAAGGCCAAAGAGTCGCACGTTACATCAACGACCTCAAAGGTTCGATACAAGACAAAATCGGACTTCAAACCGTTTGGACGGTCACAGAAGCATCCAGCTTAGCCATGAAGGCCGAGCTTATGGAGAAAACCGCTCGAACCTCATCCTACCGCCGATACACCACACCGACTCCCACCGAAGCCACTAGTTCCGCATCTGATAAAGGAAAAGGTATCGCACCAAGTCCATCCGTCCGCGACACCAATCCACCACGAAACTCTACCGGGTCCCAAAGCAAAACCGAAACACCGAATCCATCCAACCCCTACGCCAAACCGTCAGGATCTAAGTGTTACCGCTGTGGCCAGCCGGGCCATAGGTCCAATGAGTGTACCAACCGAAGAACAGTCGGTCTCATAGATGAGAACGGAAGCGAAGAGGAAGACGAGTATAATGGAGTTGATTTCGCAGAAGAAGAGTCCGAAGAAAGGGTAAATATCGTCCTCCAACGGGTCCTCCTCTCCCCAAAGGAGGAAGGCCAAAGGAAGAACCTTTTTCGTACTTATTGCTCCATCAACAAAAAGGTGTGTAACCTAATTGTAGACAACGAAAGCTGCGAAAATCTTGTGTCCAAAAGTTTAGTGGACTACCTTGATCTACCAACCCAACCGCATGACGCACCATATTCCCTTGGGTGGGTAAAGAAAGGATCGCAAGTCCGCGTGACCCAAGAGTGCAAAGTTCCCCTCGCTATAGGCAAATACTACAAGGAAGATGTCCTTTGTGACGTCCTCGACATGGACGCATGTCATATCCTACTCGGCCGACCATGGCAATACGACAACGACGTTACTTACAAAGGAAGGGACAACGTGATGATATTCCGTTGGGGCGACCGTAAAATCGCCATGACACCCGTGGCTAGCTTTCACAAGACCCCGGAAAAGAAAGGTGAGAATGTCCTAATCATTACCTCCGACGAAAAACTCCTTGAGAACGACTTCAAGGAGACCCAACTCTTCTGTCCCATAGTCATAAAAGGCTTAATGAGCGCTGAAAAAGTCAACGAGGAAATCCCGGAAGAAATCAACGAAATACTCAAAGACTTCACGGATCTAATAGGCGACGACCTACCACCAGAATTGCCGCCTATGAGAGATATCCAACATCAAATAGACCTAATCCCGGGCGCAAATCTGCCAAACCTTCCTCACTACCGCATGAGCCCCAAAGAGAATGAGATATTAAGGGAACAAGTTGAAGACCTATTACGAAAAGGGTTTATCCGAGAAAGCCTAAGCCCTTGTGCAGTCCCCGTTCTTCTTGTGCCCAAGAAAGGAAACCAATGGTGAATGTGCATTGACAGCCGCACCATCAATAAAATCACCATCAAGTACCGATTACCCATTCCCCGTTTAGAAGATATGCTAGATGAACTAGCCGGCGCAAAGCTATTTTCAAAGATCGACCTTCGCAGCGGCTATCATCAAATACGAATCCGACCCAGCGACGAATGGAAAACCGCGTTCAAAACACCATTCGGGCTTTATGAATGGTTAGTCATGTCTTTCGGAATTTCCAACGCCCCTAGCACGTTTATGAGGACAATGAACCAAATCCTCCGCCCGTTCATCGGCTCGTTCGTAGTAGTATACTTCGATGACATACTCATCTATAGCCGAAACAAAACGGATCACCTCACTCATCTCCGACAAATCTTAACCGTGCTCCAAGAAAACAAGCTCTATGTCAACCTCAAGAAGTGTACTTTCTGCACCAACAAGCTCCTATTTCTAGGATTCGTTGTTGGAGAATCTGGTATAGAGGTAGACGAAGAAAAGGTCCGTGCAATAAAAGAATGGCCAACTCCCAAAACCGTATCCGATGTCTGAAGCTTCCATGGCCTAGCCACTTTCTATCGGCGGTTCGTATGGGATTTCAGCACCATCACCGCACCAATGACCGAATGTTTAAAGAAAGGAAAATTCCAATGGGTGCCCGATCAAGACAAAAGTTTTGCCGAGATCAAACACAAGTTAAGCTTCGCACCGATACTCGCTCTACTCGACTTTGACAAAGTCTTTGAAGTTGAATGCGATGCAAGCGGAATAGGAGTAGGAGCTGTCCTCTCCCAAGAAAAGCGTCCCATCGCCTTCTTTAGCGAGAAACTAAGCGACGCTCGTCAAAAGTGGAGCACCTATGTTCAAGAGTTCTACGCCGTCTTCCGAGCTCTAAAGCAATGGGAGCATTACCTCGTGCAGAAAGAATTTGTACTCTTTACCGACCATCAAGCCCTCAAGTTCATCAATAGCCAAAAGACGGTAAGCAAAATGCATGCTCGATGGGTAAGTTACCTCCAGAAATTCCCGTTTGTCATCAAACACAAATCCGGAGTCCTCAATCGCGTGGCCGATGCCTTGAATAGACGCACCACACTAATGATCACACTAGCCCATGAGATCGTCGGATTTGAGGTCTTAAAAGATCAATACGAAGAAGATGATGACTTCAAAGATATTTGGAATAAATGCAACACGGGCACGCCAATGGAAGACTACTACATCCACGACGGCTACCTCTTCAAAGGTAACCAATTATGCATCCCTAACTCTTCTCTTCGTGAAAAACTAATCCGAGACTTACATGGAGGAGGATTAGGCGGCCATCTCGGCCGCGACAAAACCATCGCTAGTGTACTCGACCGATATCATTGGACGCACCTAAAGCGCGATGTGGGGGCAGTTGTCCGCAAATGCTATATTTGTCAAGTTGCAAAAGGCCAGTCTCAAAACACCGGTCTCTACTTACCATTACCGGTTCCCGATGACATTTGGCAAGATCTTTCAATGGATTTCGTTTTAGGACTACCCCACACACAACGATGAGTCGACTCTATCTTTGTGGTAGTCGACCGTTTCTCCAAGATGACGCACTTCATTGCTTGCAAAAAGACCGCCGACGCAAGCAACATCGCCAAGTTATTCTTCAAAGAAGTCGTCCGCCTACATGGGGTTCCGAAAACCATCACTTTCGATAGTGACACGAAATTCTTAAGTCACTTTTGGATCACTCTTTGGCGCTTATTCGGAACCGCCCTAAACAAAAGCAGCACCACTCACCCCCAATCGGATGGCCAAACTGAGGTAACTAATCGAACTTTAGGCAACATGCTTCGGAGTATTTGTGGGGACAAACCTAAACAGTGGGACCTTGCTCTCCCGCAAACCGAATTCGCCTATAATAGCGCATCCCACACAGCAACGGGCTGCTCTCCGTTCTCCTTGGTCTACACATCGATTCCCAAACATGTGGTCGACTTGGTCAAACTACCACAACTCCCGGGAACTAGCATCGCCGCCAAAAATATGGCTAAGGATATACAAACGGTCAAAGATGAAGTCAAAGCCAGGCTTGAACTCACGGGCGCAAAGAACAAAACCGACGCCGACATGCACCGACGCCGCAAAACTTTAGAGGTAGGCGATGACGTCATGGTATTCTTGCGAAAAGAACGTTTTCCCGTTGGAACTTACAAAAAGTTACAACCACGGAAGTATGGCCCGTTGAAAATTTCACGGAAAATTAACGACAATGCCTATGTAGTCACACTTCCCGACTCTTTCCATATATCGAACACCTTCAATGTCGCGGATATCTACGAATACCACCCGGATGATACATCTCTTTTTGATGAGAACTCGGGGTCGAGTTCTTCGGAGGTGGAGGAGACTGATGTAGAGCGCCTAGCAACCCGATACGAAGAGCAAATGGACTACGCCAAAGGAAGTCGAAGAAAAGGACAACAGGGACTTACGCGGCCTGTCCCGCGACTTGAAGTCGCGGCATAAACCGCTCAACCCCTGGAAGAGCAACCCAAACAGAACCATACGCGACCTCTTGCGCGACTTACAAACCGCGGCCTAAACCGCGCGGCTCCTCCAGTGCGACCTATCAGCTATTTTCGTTCTTTGTTGCTTTCTAGTTGTGTTCCAATAAGGGTTCTTTCCATTAGGGATTGATACCAATACTAGTTTCCATAATTATCCTATCTAGTTTAGTATAAATAGGCCTATTAGGTTTCATTGTTTATCATTCAGTTTTAATTCCAGATTAATATTAGTTCTTGATATTCAAGGCTTCTTTATTGTTTTATCTGCTTACGTTGGTAAACTGATCCCTTTTAAGGCTCGACGATTGTCGATCCGTTCCACGCATATTCCTACTGCGTCAGTTTTGGCTAAAAATGTTACCATAAGTTTAATTATAGGACACTTTTGAACATTTTAGACATTTTTAACAAGCTCTTATGACAATTTTAAATAAAATGTTGCATTCGTTATTTTTATAAGACCATTCTTTTTTCAAATAGTATCATGTAAAATAACTACTGATATCTCAAAAATATTATATAAACTTATGGTAACATTTTTAGATATAATGCTTATTATTTAATAATATAAATTATTTATTAAAATTATCTCAAAAATATTATATAAACTTATGGTAACATTTTTAGACATAATGCTTATTATTTAATAATATAAATTATTTATTAAAATTACTTGAACATTTTAGCTATAAACCTAATTAAATGTGGATGCATGTTACTGTCAGGTCCCCCCCCCCCCACCAACCCAAAAAAAAACATTGTTTTCTTTATCCAAATTGAAATGGGAAAATAGTATTAATTAAAATGCCTATATTGTCCCCCCTCAGTTAAATGCAATGTCCCAATTCTTAAGTTATCAACTAACTAAGATTTATTGTAACATTCGTATTTTTGTTGTCGCCATTATTTTATAATTTAGGAAGCGGTGAATTGCCAGGGAAACGGTTGGTTCAAACTGTAATGTCTCGGGTAAGTTCGTTTATTAATTTAGGGTGAGTTGGATCGATTTATAAGTTTAAGGATGTATCCGTCATTTAAGTAAAGTTCAAACCCTCAATTGCAATTTGAGACCTATATATATATATATATATAGAGGAGGGTTCATGTGAGGAGCGCATCAAAACGTGAGAACGTGAGGAGCACCGTCCATGTACAAAATCACATGTGATTCACAACACAGGACTAAAAATCATATGTGATTAACATTTTGGACACGCGCGGTTTGTTACGCGGTTTGCAAAAGCGCGCGGCTTGTCCCGCAGTTTGTGTTGTGAATCACATGTGATTTTGTACATGGACACGTTCTCACGTTTTGATGCGCTCCTCATTTGAACCCGACCCTATATATATAGAGGCTCCGTAAAATGCAAACCTTGCATTTGTTGCACCCCTTACAAACCATAGTCTGCATATGTGCAGACTGGTTCTACATATATGCATTGTCTCATATGAATGTATGTCCATTATATGTATATTCTTGCACGTATTCATATGCGTATATGCAGAACCAGTCTGCACATATGCAGACTATGGTTTGTAAGGGGTGCAACAAATACATGGTTTGTATTTGATTTGTACCATATATATATATATATATATATATAGAACCGCCTCCTTGACAGTCATTTGAGTCGGTTTCAATTTCTGTTTGTGTGTGTGTTTGGAGTCGAGAGAAGCAAGGGAAAAGAATCAATTGATTAGGGCTCAAGAAATCTCGTGTAATCTGAAATTGAGGTATGTTTCTTTTCAAATTGTGTTTCTAGGAGTTTGTACTAGATTCTTGTCGGTTTAGAATTTGTTAATTTTGAGTCTTCTTTGGGATCGATCGATTCTGAGTTTAAGCTTCTTGGATTCGTTATACAACCCTATGGTATGATTTTGATTTAAGCTTCTTGGATTCGTTGGGTACATTTATTTTGATTTGACAGTTTTGATCTTCGACAAGATTTATTGATTCTGATATAATGAATTTGGATATATTCATTTTGTTATGATCTTTAATTAAACAATCAAATTGAGTTATTTTGTCTAACTTATTGTAATTTCGTTCTTCTTGGGTATTTCGATATGTTGTGTTGAAATTAGATGTGGAATGTGTTTTACTCGATCTAGCTTTCATGAACACTCGGAAATTCGAGACTTTCGTCCAAAATTCATAATTTTATTATATCCGGTATTTGGCTCGATTATTCGTTTGTTATCTATTGTATCTGTGCAATGAGCGTTTGGCTCAACCGCATTTCTTTCTCCGCGGCAAGTATTCGAAGGGAATCTAAGGAGTAAGGGATCCGAAGTATTCTCAGATCTAAGAGGTTTGTTGGTAAGAATTTGTAGGTTTAGTTGATGTTGTAAAACAAGTTTTGGAAGAAATAAAATGTATCGTTCGAGGCAATTGTTATATTTATGGTGTTTATTTTAAATATGGTTTAATAGTCCTCTGTATGTTTTATTTATTCGGTTTGTTTTAAGTTTGACGTAACATCCTTTTCCATCTCGGGATGGGGGTGTTACAGACATTTGAGAGTATTTTCTAGATAAGGGTATGATAGGCTTATTTAGGATTCTTAGCCTGTCATTGAGTTTTATGTGGTAAATAGTTATATGTATTTTGTGTAATTCAGATTTTGGGAAGTTGGTGGAAAAGTAAGGTTTTTGCAAGTTTTCGAGAAAAGGTGTTGGTGCGTTATTGCTTTCAGGTGAGTTTTACTTTAATCATTTTCAAACTGGAATACATTTATATTGAATAAATATGCGGTAGGTAGTGTGATGATGTGCTTATGATTGAAATATGATATATTGAGATATATGTTGTATTTATATAAGCATTACACTACACGATTGCACGTTGGCCGGACTTAGGGTCGGTGGAGTTTTGGCTGTACGGAGGGATAGCGGAGTTGGCTGTATTTTAGTGCAGCGGAGTAAATTGATTAGTTGGTTTAGCGCACCAACTAATATGGCCATGAGAAAGAATTGTACACAGTGCATACGAGTCATGCTTGGTATTCAAATACGTGTTGTATATTTGTATGTTACAAAATGATTTCTAAACTGACAGGGATTTTCTCACTTAGACCAATTGGTCTAACCCTCATTTTGTTTTCAAAAATATGTATTCCAGGTTAGGGAGCGAGTAAGAACAAAAGAAAGGATAAATTGTGATATGGTTTTGAAGACTGTGTGTTTATGACGTTTTCCTGAAGAATTTTTGTATCAATAGTTTGTTGGTTGTAATGTAAATCATTAACGAAACGTTTGTACCGAAACATGTATTATACAGTTTTGAGACTAAGGGACCGTATGTGATATAATATGGTATCACAACACTAGTTTAAGAGATTTAGGTATTCGGATTCATACCTAGACTTAAACTGCATGTGAAGTAGGATGTCCCTGATATTTTAGAACCTTTGGGATATTATATATAAAAGGTTGAAGGAACATCATGTAAGGTAATTTCAAATTACATCTGGCCAGTCTAATTATGAACTTACAGGTATATATTTGAACTGGAATACCTTATTATATGGGGTATGTGCTTATGTGTATATTAATCATGTCAAAATCAACAAAATGGCACGTGGTTTTGGACGTATGAATAGAGATGAAGAAGGAAACCCCAATAGAACAAATCCAAGAACCAGAAATATCCAGGAAATGACGACCAGAACAAGAGGGAGAAGTGGAGAATGAGGTCGGGGTTGATCTGGAGATAGGGGTCGTCTCCAAGGCACTGGATTTGTTACAAGAGATGATTTGGCCGCTGAATGGGAAGACTACAAGCAAACATACAAGCTATGTTCGACCGTCCCCATCACACTGAAACTGAAGTACCTGATCCCAATTTAGAAGATGAGACAACTGTTACACCTGTTGTTATACTCGTACCAAAGAAATGTGACTATAAGATGTTTCTGAGCTGCAAACCTCCGACTTATTTGGGTGAAAGAGATCCAGTAAAGGCAATGCGATGGTTAAAGGAGATGGAAGCCATTTTCAAAACTAGCAAGTGTGCTGATGAAGATCGAGTATTATATGGAACCGCGATGCTGAAAGTCGACGCTTTATATTGGTGGGAAGCTTTTATTACCTCTAAAGGACCAGATATGTATACCACTTTTTCATGGGAAGATTTCAGCATAGCTTTTAAAATACAGTTTTCCCCCAAGCTGCCGTTAGATGACTTGAAGATGAGTTTATGAATCTACAACAAGGAAGTTTGTCAGTCCGGGATTATATTGCTCGCTTTCTGGAGAAGTCCCGTTTTGCTGAATACTATGTAGCCACGGAGGCCCTCAAGATGGAAAGATTCATCTTTGGATTAAATTCTGACATCAGAGGTTTGGTGATTGCAAAGGGACCAGATACCTTCTCAGCCGTAGTGGATGCTACGGAAAATGTTGAAAGAGATAGCCGCATTACGATCCGAAGAAGTCCAGATTCCCGAGATTTGATAGTCGTCTACCTTTCAAACCGGTTGAAAGACCATGTCCTAAATGTAATCGCACTCATCAAGGAGACTGTTATGTTGATCCTAGGATTTGCTACAAGTGTGGAAAGTCGGGTCATATTGCTAAGTATTGTCGGGTGACTCGATTCTGTTTCTTTTGTAATTCCCCTGATCATGTTCAGTCAGATTGTCCACAGTGGAGAGCCCAGCAGAGTAGTATGTCAGCGAGACCGCAGGGTATTAGGCCGAGAGGGATGCAAAGGCCTGAGATACCGAGAGCTAGGGGTCGTGCCTTTCAAATGACAGCGCAAGAAGCGGAGGAAATTCCTGATGTTGTTACAGGTACATTTCTAGTAAACTCTACACATGCTAAAGTGCTATTTGACTCCGGTGCAAACCGATCATTTGTGTCTACTACTTTTGCTTCATATTTGCATTTAAAGCCTAAAGTACGTACTTTAAAGTTTTTGACTTCTAATCAGCGGTCTTTACTTCTAATGCCCGATCTAACCGTCAGATGAAGGCCACCGTCCGCCATTTCCATCCACTCATCGCCGCTCGTTTTTCCTCCATAGTTAGATCATGCTTTAATGGTAGAAACTGCAAATGATAATCAAGTACCGGTTAGATAGGTATTTGGTAATTGTGTTATAGATATAGATGGGTGTGGGGTGCCTATTCAGTTATTTCCTATTGCTTTGATTGAGTTCGATGTAGTAGTGGGAATGTATTGGTTATCCAAGAATCAGGCTAGTATTGTTTGCAATAAGAAGCTGATCAATGTTGTATTACCTGAGAGAGGCCTGGTAGTAATTTATGGTGATCTTATAAATCGTCAATCTTGCCTTATTTCTATGTTGAATGCCCGTAAGTGTGTTAGCAAGGGTTGTCAGAGTTATTTAGCTTATGTGATAGATACTAAGCTAGAAAAGAGTAAGCTGGAAGACATTCCAGTAGTTCATGATTTTCCGGAAGTTTTTCCAAAAGATTTGACGAGTCTTCCGCCCGTTAGACAAGTAGAGTTTGGTATCGATCTGATTCCTGGAACCGCTTTTGTTGCACGTACACCGTATCGTATGGCACCCTCAGAGATGAAAGAAATGATGATGCAACTGCAAGATCTTTCTGATAAGGGCTTCATCAGACCCAGTACTTCACCGGTTCTGTTTGTAAAAAAGAAAGACGGGTCGATGAGGATGTGCATTGATTATCGGGAATTGAATAAGCGTACGATCAAGAACAAGTATCTGCTTCCTAAAATTGATGACCTCTTTGATCAATTAGTTGGAGCTTGTTATTTCTCCAAGATTGATTTAAGATCTGGTTATCATCAGCTGAAAGTTAAAGAAGAAGACGTTCTAAAAACTGTTTTCCGTACAAGATATGGTCACTATGAATTTTTAGTGATGCCTTTTGGATTGACGAACGCCCCAACTGCCTTTATGGATTTAATGAATCGGGTATGCAAACCATATCTCGATAAATTCATTATTGTGTTTATCGATGATATTTTTATCTATTCTCGATCTGAAGAAGAGCACACACAAAATCTTCGTTTGATTCTTGAATTGTTGAAAATGGAACAGTTATATGCCAAATTTTCCAAATGTGAGTTCTGGCTACGGGAAGTTCAATTTTCTTGGGCATGTAGTTTCAGAGAAAAGCATTCAAGTTGATCCAATGAAAGTAGAAGCAATTGAAAAGTAGGAACCGCCGAGAACGCCAACCGAAGTACGAAGTTTTCTGGGTTTAGCCGGCTACTATCGGAAGTTTATAAAAGATTTCTCTCACATCGCTACGCCCCTGACCAAACTGACCAGAAAGAATATAAAGTTTGAATGGAAAAAAGAGCAAGATGAAGCATTCCGAATATTGAAAGAAAAACTCTGTAGCGCGCCGATTCTGTCACTACCAAGGAGCAGGATATTTCTCTAAGATTGACCTTCGCTTGGGGTATCACCAAGTGAAGGTAAGGGGAGAAGATGTTTCGAAGACGGCGTTTAGAACTTGGTAAGGACATTACGACTTCTAGTCATGCCATTTGGGTCGACGAATGCGCCGACCGTAATTATGGATTTGATGAATCGAGTTTGTCAATCATTTTTGGATAAGTCCGTTATTGTGTTTATCGAAAACATGTTAGTCTATTCCAAGGACGAAGAGGAGCATGGATGACACCTTAGGGAAGTCTTGGAAGTAGTAATGTAGGAGAAATTGTATGCCAAGCTCTCTAAGTGTGAATTTTGGTTACGAGAAGTCCAATTCTTGGGGCACGTTGTGAAGTGTGAAGGAGTGAAGGTGGACCCTTAAAAGATCCATGCGATGATGAGTTGGGAGCCTCCAAAAAGCCTAACCGAAATCCGAAGTTTCTTGGGATTGGCCGGTTACTACCGAATATTTATCCAAGACTTCTCCAAATCGATGTTATAGTAAAACCCGACTTATATATTCTAAATTCTATTTGAGATTTAGATAGTCTGTTTAGAACTCTAATACTTATCTAATCCTCTTTCATATGTAAACTTTATTTTAAATTGAAAGAGCTTTGAAGTTTTAAAATATTTGTTATTTCCTAAATCTAGAGGTATTACATTTACCTTAGAGTAAAATTACAATTTTTGTCTTTTTTTAAAATATTCTTTTTCATATGATTTATAATTTATTGTTATTTTCGTCTCTGAATTGAATTAATTCCTTCCTTTAAGTAAAGGATCAAAACAGTAAAAAATTGTATGCGTCTACTTGCTTTCAGTTTTATTAACCAAAATAATAAGAAGTAACCAACAACCAAACTGAATAAATTATCTCTATCCGATTAACCACACTTTTTAAGCCGAAAATCTAATAACCGCTTCGGTTTAAATGAGTTATTCGGTTTCAAAAAAATTTGACAGCCCTAAACGTACCTCCAGATCATAAAAGTTTTTGAATCCGCTACAAAAACTAATTTTGTTACGAACTATTTTAAATCAATATCAAATAAATTTTTTATTAATCATATAACTTAAACTTATTCCAATTTTATGACTACTATTTATAATATAAAACATTTATGAAAAACTCTTAAAAACAACCCCTAAAGCTTCATATACCGGTATTTAATGCTAATTACTTGAAATCTCTTAAAAATAACTAATGAAGCTTTATGTACCACTTTTAATGTTAATTACTTGATTAATACTTATCTCTAACAACCTTCAAATCCTTAAATCATGGACTCTTATTAATTAAACCTTATCTCTAACCACTTTCAAATTCTCAAATCATGAACTCCTTAAAAAACGTCGTTCTTTAAACAAATTTATAAAAAAAAACATGACCGTTTTCTCAAAACCACACATTAAAATAAATTAAAACATTAAAATCGAGATATATCGCGCTGCATTGCGCGAGTAAACTTCTGGTTATTTATAATTCCGATTATTTAAGTTACAATAAACACACCCGAATAAAAATCCCATCTTCCATGTCCCAATAATCACGTAAAAACACATTATTATTTTATTTCATTCATCTTTTTGCATATTCTCCGGAACGTGTTTCTATGTGATTGGTGGACAGATAAGGACGCTAAACCGAAGGCACGGATTTAGCATCCGGGTCTTTACGTTTGCTACAAAATAACCTCGGTCTATATCCTTTTTCAAGCATCTTCTCCACGTCCTTGAACTGCAACCCTTTCGTTTCCGGGACCAAAAAGAATACCGCGATAAGTCCCACAGACGAAAATCCCGCAAATAGAAGAAACGTTGCGGCCGACCCTAATGTCTCAGTTAGGGTTAGGAACGTTTCACTCACAATCAGATTCGAAACCCAATTTGAAACTGCAGCAATCCCGCCACAAGTGCCTCGGAATCGTAACGGGTATATCTCCGAATTCACGATCCAAGGTACGGTCCCGATCCCGGGAGCATAGGATAGAATATATAAACCGAGGACTAAAACCGTGAAAATCCCAAACTTGCTTGGGCAACCGTAGGTGTACCATGTCCGATGTTGTGCTTGACAAGTGCCTCGTGTAACGGTGTCCGATGTTAAACATGCCCCGGGATTATACTGCTCGATGTAGGAGATTATAAGAAGAGTGAACACTACAAGAAAATGAGTTTTTTAGGACGTAATTAGGCGACCTATCATTAATCGATGGGTTAATGATATAAACAATGTAAATTAGGTTATATATTAAAAAAATAGCAAATAAGACATTAAAAACATAAAACAAAAACAAATATCTCGTTACAAAAGATCGCACATTAGGTCATGGCGTGCCACAGGCATAACGTGGCGTGGTGAGACACAAGCCTTTAGCCACGGCGCGCCATGGCGGCTGTTGCGGCGAGTCTTTTAGAACATTGGTGTAAACTCCGACTAAAATGGGAATCCAATTGAAAAAGTGGCTAAAAGTTGAAGTTGGTTGGGGAAATCGGCTATTTTGGTCAATTTCTCCTGTTTATTTCTTTCTTATGTTCTATTATATAATGGTGCTACAAGAAATTGGTAGGATGAAGTTATACGACCTAACAAGTTTAATCGATAAAGTTTGACAATTTAACATGACACAAGAAATAGATCGTCTTATTAGCCTTTTTATATTATATTTTCCAAAAATATCCTATAAAAACTTAAAAAGTCGATAGACAACTTATTTCTTGTGTCCTATTAATTAGATTGCCAATATCATCGATAGAACTTGTTAGGTCGCCAAACTTAGTCCTAACAACCTATTATAAATTGCATATAATAAGTGATCTGAAAACTTATATAAGTCTTGTTAAGACGACATGACGTCCTAAAAGACCCATTTTCTTGGAAGATGTAATTAACTTAACGCAAAAGATCGTAACTTACTATATTTTGTCCATTGGCGCAAAATCCACAACCGGAGGAAGCTCTCAAGCAAGTCATGCAGTTCCAAGATGTCGGATTGGATGACGTTCCGAAATCCGAACACGTAGAGTTAATCCCGAAATGATTTGACTCGGTAATACTCACGCCAGGAGCGTGAACGGAAGCTTGAAAGAACATGATTGATAAAACAATGAGGCAGGAAATGATCCCAACCATTGAAATGATCATCAACCTCCTCCTCCCGAACCTATCAACAAACAACATACTTAAGATTGTGCCAATGGAATTGAGGCCGGTAGTAATTAGCGATAACGCTAAGGCCGTTCTGTTGGAGGCGAATCCCGCTAGTTGCACGATGGTGGGACTATAGTACATGACGGTGTTGATACCGACGAATTGTTGTGCAACTTGAACCGTGATGCCGGCATAAAGTCCCCTTCGGACCACCTTATTATTCCATGCACTCTTTAGTTTCGAAAAAACGCCATCTCCCGTGGATCCTTCGGTATCATCTTTGGCTTCGACCGAGGATTGCAAGGCGTTCAGTTCTTGTTCTACTTCGTTAGCCGGATAAATCTTTTCGAGGATATCCCTTGCTTCTTTTATCCTATTCTGATCAACCAAACGATATATTAACATATGTATGTATGTATATGTAGAGTTGGTTTCTGATCAGAATACTAGTTATCGTGAAGGGTAAGAATGAGATTTGAAACATTAGATCAATCCTAATTGAAGATCAATTCAGAATTCCCTTCTAAGCTAATTCATGGGTTATTTTGGAACTTAATCTGAACCATTAAATCAACATTAATTAAAAGTGATGATACACCAAATCCATTCATAAAATTCTCACCTTAACTTCTATTCTCACACGATCCTTTTGTATATGTATATGTATATGTATATGTATATAGAGGCCACAAAAATAACTTAGGAACCATAAATATTTTGAAAACTTTGAGAACCAACCATTCATGATGAATATACATAAAAGAATCAGAAATTATACGAAATGCCCTAAGTTCGCCACCCCTTTCATCCATTTGCCCTTTCTCCCTCTCAATTTACAAAAATACCCTGAAAATCCGTGGGTCAAATCCGTGGCCCACGGACTACCTTCGAAAAATCCGTGGGTGTGTGTGTCTGAATCTGTGGGTCAAATCCGTGGGTCCGTTGGTTAAATCCGTGGGTCCGTGGGTCAAATCCGTGGGAGAGAGATAGGGAATCCGTGGGCCACGGATGTGAATCCGTGGATGAGCATTTTGAAACAAATCAGTGGGCCACGGGTTAGCCCACGTATTTTCAGGGTATTTTGGTTAATTAGGAGAGAGAAAGGGCATATGGATGAAGGGGGTGGTGAACTTAGGGCATTTCAATAAATAACTCTAAAAGAATTCATGAATATCGTCCATGTATATCATGCAATTTCAATACATCTTCATTCAAGATCTAGGAAACCCCCCCCCCCCCAAAAAGGTGAACCGAAGAACTTATCATAACCGTTAGATTGAGATGACCCAACATATGTGATTCAAAAGGTCGTTGTAAAATAGTCCCCTATTTTTTAATCGAAAATCGGCAAAATATAACCAAATTGGAGCGAAAAATTACACACACAAAAAAAACTTAAATTTGAAATCCATACTAATATACGTTTTTTCATGGTTATTCGGTTCTTGTTTTTGGGGGTTCCCTGATCCCACTTCTCACCCTATAATGTACGTATGAATGTATGTACATAGGGAATCCAACTATTCATTATGGATATACATGAACATCATGCATTTTCATTCATGGATATTCATCCAAAATGCATGAAGATCCATCCATTATATTCATCATGAATAGTTGGAGAATATCATGATTCTTTATAATTATATTCATGTAAAGTTGGTTCTCAATGTTCACAAAAAAACCTGCCCCTATGTGTATATATACACAAAGATAATCAAGGGTTTCAAGAAATGGCAGCATTGTCTCTTATACCTGGCGATACAACCATCGTGGAGACTCGGGGAGAAAGCACATCAAGATAAATTGGACCAAGGGTGGAACTCCAGCAATCCCAAGCATCCAACGCCAGTTTCCACGAGTCTAAAACACAATCATTGTTAACAAAATAGTACTGATTCAATAAGAAAACAAAAGTTTTCCTAAAATATTTCAAGATTGTGGTCAATTAATGTACCTTGGCGAATGCTAAATTGATGAGATACGATAAGAATTGTCCGCCAGTAAGGAGTAAACCATTGGTGCTAACAAGGGCACCTCTGATTCGAGCCGGAGAAGCTTCAGAGATGTATAACGGTGATGTCATGGAGACTATTCCAATACCCAAACCAACAAAAATTCTACCAACAATTATGACCCATGGGTTTGGAGCTAGAGCCATGACTAGTGACCCGATGACGAACAAAATATCTGCAAACAATATCGATTTTTTCCTCCCAAATTTATCGTTCATCCATCCACCAAAGGCTGCACCAACGATAGCACCAGCTACCGCCATGCTAACGATGGTTTCCTTCAAATACGAATAGGGAAAAGATAAGTTACAGTAACTTGGTTTGTTCATGAAAAATTATCTTTAAACTTGTAATAACAAAAAGTAGCACCTTTCAACCTATTGAAGTTAAACTAAGGGGGGTAATTTTCGACTTATTGAGCAAAAAATCTTCTGTCCCTAAATCCGACGATGTCCACTCTCTGTCCCACCAATCATGTGAAGACACATAATCTCTTCATTTAATATAAATTTATTTAATTAATGGGATTTGGAGACCGGGTCGCCACGGAAAAAAAAATGCTCTATTCTTTTGGAGGAAAGGTCAGGTTTGCGTACATCACAACCCCACTCTACTTTCTAGTGGGATTTACTAGGTCGGTTTGGTATGTTTTTACCACCTTTTAACTTATTGAAGTCAAAGCAATAAATTTCGACTTTGACCAAAGAATTGACACGGGATTCTTCGGTTTTTCCATCACCATATGCGATATAATAAATCAACATGCATATGTCAACTTTGAATTCGAAAATTACTAACTTTAAACTCAAATAATATAAATAGGACAGTGAGGATCTACTGTAGCTTACCTGCAACCAGGTGTGCTTTTCGACAGCTTCAAAGTCATCTCGAATATATAGAGAGGCACCAGAAATAACACCTGTTTGGGAGTAAATTCATCAACAAAACTTATTCAAGTTAAGGACACAAACACAAAACAATTTACCTGTATCATAACCAAATAAAAGCCCTCCGATTCCGGCAGAAAGAGCAAGCAGCATTATATATGGTGTACTCCATATGGTCCGAAAACACTCTGAAAACTCGGTTTTATTTGCCTTTACGACACCCCCTTCCATTTTGTGATTTCTATGTGTTTATTGAGAAGAAACTCGAAAAAACTAAAAGCACAACCTGCAAATGGGGCAACAAAAGAAACTTTTAGGAGCCTTCAACGCGTTTGGTACCTGGGACAAAACATGACAAGACATGACAGAATACAAAATTGTTGTCCATATTTTGGCCGGGCATTAGACTGGGACAGAACGGAACTGAGTGGGACAGAAATGCGGATTTTTTTGTCCCACCAAAATAGGTGGAACATAAATCTTGGAGATGAGACAAGATTGCTAAATTACTAAACTACCCATATCAAATTAAAACCATAAAACCTTTTCCAACTCTTTCACCCACCTACCTCAGTCCTGTCTTGTTCTGTCTGGTTACCATATAAACCTAATAAGGTGGAAGGAAGAGACTTGGGAAGTTTTTCTTTTGCATAAAGAACACTTCTTTCACTTACTCTCCCAAAAGCCAAAGAACGCAACAATGGTGCAGGGGAAATGAACCATTTGAACCCAAGACTTCGGATGCATGAACAGAGGCAGATCCAAAAAAAAATCCAACCCGGGCACAAAATATATACATAATATAAAATATAATAAAAAGTATGGTTTCATTGAAAATGACAAACAAATAGCTTTTGGCACATACAAGTGAGATCTCCCTTATTTTTTTCACTCTTTTCTGTTGTTTAGGGTAAAGAAATTTAAACTTGTAACCTCTAATGCCCACATGATGACCATAGGGGCCATTTACTAAATGCTTACCTGCGCTTGCTGAAATCATTTACCTTATTGATTGAGCATGGCAAGGACTGAAGCTTGACGAGTAAGAGACAAGGCAAGGACCAAGAGTCTTACCCGGTAAGCGTGGGAAACTACTCATACCCGGTAAGCGCTTACCGGGTTTAAGATGCTTGCTAACGATCCATTTTCATAGCCAAAGATGTTACACGATAAGGTAAATGAAGATGATCTCTTGCCGGTAAGTGCTTACACAATAAGAATTTGGTAAACGGCCATGCAACCATTTCTTGTTAACTTCTGGTACATCAATTTAAGTTGGTGCACCTTAGGACCCATTGTAAAATTTTTGATTGGGTCGGCCTGATAGTGTGTACCAATGTCACCGATAAAGTTGCACAAACATCAATTTGAAAAAAGAAAACTCTTTCAGACATTTCATCAAACACTTTTTATGCCAAATCTAACCATGTTTGGCTTGCATGCAAATAACTCGGTGATCGATTAGATGAACGACAAATTATCCAGAACACTATCAAGAATCACCAGAAAATGTTCAAAATCCTAAACGTCAAGTAGATATTGCGCCCAAATTGCAACTTCGTTTACTAAATAACAGTCGTTACTTCTTATTACAGCATCGATCAATGAACCAACATCACAGTTTTTCTACGGTCGAAGCATGCAAGACAAAAAAGAAACAGAATTTGAAAGAAAACAGATTGAATGACTTGAATTCAACAAAACAGGTTAATGGGTATTCAGTTTTGATGCTTTCAAAAATGATAAAGAAGAGCAATTTAATGGAAAGATCAAATACCTTGTTCCTTTTGGGTGATTTTTCTGATGAAAAGCCCTCTAGTTATATGACCCATTGAAGAGTATTTATATTCCATCAGGATCATAGTATAATAGGAGTTGGATAAGAATCATAGTAGGAGATGGATGCCATTTGTCTTGAAGTTCGTTGCTTTAAATGTTGTTCTGTAAAGCTGTGTGGTAGACTCCAATGGAAGTTTTACAGGTAGTTTGGGATTGTTTTTTTTATAAATTGTTTTTGATAAGTTCTATTAAACAAATGTTTATAAGTTATTTGTTTAAATTATATTTTTACCTTCACCTTCTTTTTATCATGACATAACTTAATAAACACTTTTAAAAATAAGCATAAGTTGTTTTAAATAAGCAATCCCAAACACCCCTTAGTTACGTGTTTTAAAAAATCATATCGTCTAATTTCTTTTTTAGACGTCTTTGGGTTTTCGGACGTACGTCCGGCCCAAATAAAATAAGGACCCAAATTTTTTAAGTATATACTATATAATAGTATACTGCTACTACTAGTAGTTAAAAAATTGTAAATAAAAAAGACAAAAAATTTAGTATATAATATGACCAAAAATTTAACATTATGTTGGACAACCTAGGGGGGGGTAAGGTTGTATTTAAAATCTTTTACTTTCAAAAATTCTTTTATAAATAAATACAGAATAAATAAAGCAGAGTATAAATAAATAAGTATACAACAATTATATAAACAGATATAATTTAAATGCACAGCGGAAATGTAAATAGATAAGGGAAAGAGAATACTTGACAACGATATTTTTAAAGTGGTTCACCAAACACAAAGTTGGCTAGTCCACCTCGAGAAAATAACCCTTCTCGGAGATCCAATACGAAACGTGTTCTTTATGGTAGAAACACAAACCTTAATACAACAAACGCGAAACACTCTTCTTTGAGAGATTAATGTGGATCACTCACTCTATTCAAACACTTACAAGAGGGTATAATTTTAATATGAATAATCACTCTTGAATAAGGTTTATCACTTGGATATTTTTAGAGAGTTTGATCACTTGAGTTGTGTTGCTGATTCAACTAATCGAGAGATTTTAATCTGCTATCAACTCAAGATTTCTTACTCAAAAATTAATTTTATCAGTTTAAGTGATTTAGTGTGAGTAAGAAGGCAGCAGAATAATAATCAAATGCTGAGGGAGAATTTATTGCTGAAGTTGGTGTAGACTTGAATGCTGGAGGTTGCATGATATTTATACTGGATGAGCAACTGGGCATAAGCTTTCGCGGTATACCGGCAGCCCATCGCGGTATACCTGCGTCAGAAAAAGGTACAGCAGAGGAGAAGGTCAACCCTGCAAAAACAAACGGTATAATGTACCCGCGGTATACCGCGTTGCACATGGCGGTATACCGCCTGAAAAAAGTTCTGACAAGGGAAGCTTCATATGCAGAAGATGTGATAGGTGAACAGTACCCGCGGTATACCGCGTGGACCTTGGCGGTATACCGCCTGACATTCGTACAAAGGGGCAGTGCGCTGGAAGACTTCTTTCGGCTGATCACACTTCTTCATTAATTGATGAACAGTAAAAGTATGATTTGATTTTAAATAAAAAACATATATATATATATATATCAGCGATTTATATATATATTTAATAAATAAAAATATATATATTATATATATATCTGATTCAAATATATTTATATAGATACGAAATATCCAAGTGATAAAATATTTTAGGGTGTTTATCATTTTAAAATAAAATGACGAAACTCTTCAGACTTGGATTTTTCAGATAAAAATTATCGAGATCATTTAAATATCTGCACACTCAGATAAAATATTAGATAACAAATAATGCGGTGTGTTTTGTAATCATCAAAATAAATATGGAGATGTGATTTTATGTGTACCAAAAATATATCACAATATTTAAAGCTGGGTACACTTGCACCAACAATCTCCCCCTTTTTGATGATGACAAACACAACGCTAAACACGAGAGCATACTCGGTTTCTCTCCCCCTTTTGTCGAAGCAAAAAGGGTTTAAGAAGGTCGCTTATGCTCCCCCTCGAAAGATGCTCCCCCTCAAAATATGAAATATTTGAGAGTTAGTATTTATCAAGGGTTATACTCAAGCATGCCTAAACCAAGTCTTAATTTGAAGAAGGCTTTTTTGTTAAGAGCTTTTGTAAAAATATCGGCCAAATTATCTTCCGAATCAACCTTTTCAAGCACGATTTTGCCTTTTTGAACATTATCTCGTAAAAAGTGATGTCTCAATTCAATATGTTTGGTACGAGAATGCAAAACGGGATTTTTACTTAAGTTTATGGCACTTGAGTTATCACACATAATTGGAATTTTGGTTAGATGTACCTCAAAATCGGTAAGTGTGTGTTTCATCCAAAGGACTTGAGCACACGCTCTTGCGGCGGCTACATATTCCGCTTCGGTTGTAGACAAAGCTACGGATTGTTGTTTCTTAGAGAACCAAGATACAAGTGAGAGACCTATAAAGGCACATACCCCACTAGTACTTTTTCGGTCAACAATAGATCCACCAAGATCGGAATCGGCGAAACACGTTACTTCTAACTCGGGTTTCTTTGCGTACCATAAGCCAAGATTAGTAGTACCTCGTAAATATCGAAAAATACGCTTGACAGCTTCATAGTGAGTTTGTTTAGGTGAAGATTGAAAGCGAGCACATAAACATACACTAAACATAATATCAGGTCTACTAGCAGTTAAATATAACAAGCTACCAATCATACCACGATAAATCTTTTCATTAAAATCGTTTCCCTCCTCGTCACGAGATAATTGCAAATTTGTGGTCATTGGAGTTTCAACGGGTTTGACATTTTCAAAGTTAAACTTTTTCAACATATCTTTACAATATTTAGATTGACTAATAAAAATACCAGTTTCACATTGTTTTATTTGCAATCCTAAGAAGTATTTTAACTCTCCCATCATGCTCATTTCAAATTCGCTAGTCATTTTCGCAGAAAATTCATTACACAATTTTTCATTAGTGGAACCAAAAATAATATCATCAACATATACTTGCACAACCACAATATCATTTTGAACATATTTCACAAATAAAGTATTATCAATTTTACCCATAATATAGCCACTAGAAATTAAAAAGGTTTTTAATCTATCATACCAAGCACGCGGAGCCTGCTTTAAACCATAAAGCGCCTTTTTTAATTTATAAACATGTGTCGGGTTTTCAAAACTTTCAAAACCGGGAGGTTGAGAAACGTATACCTCCTCATTTATAATACCATTTAAGAAAGCACTTTTAACATCCATTTGAAATAACTTAAAATCTTTAGCATTTGCAAAAGCGAGAAGCATTCGAATAGACTCCAACCTTGCAACCGGTGCAAAGGTTTCGTCATAATCTATACCTTCTTGTTGACTGTACCCCTTGGCAACTAAACGTGCCTTGTTTCGTGTGACTCCACCGTTCTCGTCTACCTTATTTCGGAAGACCCATCTTGTGCCAATAATGGTTTGACTACTAGGGCTAGGCACTAAGTCCCACACATCATTCCTAGAAAATTGGTTTAACTCTTCTTGCATGGCCATAATCCAATCCTCATCACCTAAAGCTTCATCTATGGTTTTAGGTTCTATGGTTGAGATAAAGGCATGGAAAGCACAATGGGTATGGATTTGTGATCTAGTTGTCCTTTGGTTTAGGTCACCTATAATTTGATCTACGGGATGGCCTCGAGCGGTTCTAAGGTTAGGATCATCTATACCTTGTGGAATAAAGCACGGAGGGGCATCACTAGATTCAATATTATTTGTGGAAGGTTGGGTACTTAAATCCAAGTTGCTAAGTTGTTGTGCTAAGACGTCTCCTTCACGGATATTGTCATTTGCTAAGGGTGCACTAGGTTTGGGAGGACTCTCGTCAAAGCTAACATTTAAGGATTCTTCTACTACCATGGTCTCCTTATTTAGGATTCTATAGGCTTTGCTATTCCAAGAGTAACCTAGGAACACTCCTTCATAGGCTTTAGGGTCAAATTTGGTTAAGTAGGATTTGGTGTTTAAAATGAAACATTTACAACCAAAAACTTTTAGGTGAGCTAGGGAAGGTTTTCTACCTCGGTAAAGTTCATAGGGTGTCTTATTTAGGATACCTCTAATTAGGACACGGTTAAGCACATAGGTCGCGGTAGCAACGGCATCACACCAAAACTTTTGGGGAACTTGATGTTCGTTTAGCATAGTTCTACTCATTTCTTGCAACGTTCGATTTTTCCTTTCAACAACCCCGTTTGACTGAGGAGTTCGAGGAGCCGAAAAGTTATGAGTTATACCATGTTTATCACAAAAGGCACCAAATTGTACATCATTATCGAATTCTCGTCCATGGTCCGTACGTATGGAAACAATCGTACAACCTTGTTGGTTTTGAATTCGTTTTCCCAAAATTTTAAACTTTTCAAAAGCCTCATTTTTATGTCTCAAAAATAAAGTCCAAGTATAACGGGAATAATCATCCACAATAACCAAAGTATAAAAATTTCCTCCAAAACTTTGAATAGCCATCGGGCCAAAAAGATCCATATGTAAAAGTTCTAAAACTCTTTGAGTAGAAATAACATTTTTTGATTTATGAGAAACGTGATGTTGTTTGCCGACACGACAAGCATCACAAAAATGATTATCAAACTTTAATTTTGGCAGGTCACTCACAAGCTCCTTATTTTTTAAGTTTTGCATTAATCTTAGATTAGCGTGACCTAAACGCCTATGCCATAAAGTAGAAACATCATTAATAGAAGATAAGCATACACTTTCAGATACAACAGTTTTACAAATATATAAATTTCCTTTTACAAAACCATTTAAAAGAACTTTGCCATTTTTTATGATTTTACACGAATCTTCTTCGAAGACAACAGTTGTATTATTTTTACACAATTGGCGAACACTTAACAAATTAAAATGTAAATTATCAACATGATTAACATTAAGAAATTGAACATTATTGCAAGAGACTGTACCTCTACCAATTATATTTCCTTTGGAGTTTCCTCCAAAAATTACCTGTCCACCATCACATGACTTATATGATGAAAAGAGATTATTGTTTCCGGTCATGTGACGTGTGCAACCACTATCGAGTATCCAGTCCATATCAAGGTCAATCTACAATAATGAAGATGTAACTTTTATGGTCCCCATTTCTCGTGGGTCCTTGACAATTAGTTTCAATGTCAACCAACATGCATATATATAAAGTCAAACAGAATATATATATATATTACATATTACACAATATTAATATATATATATATATAATACATATCAAGTAAGACAGAATATATATAATATATAATACATTACACAACTTTAATATATAATATATCAAACACAAATATATATATATAACACATGTCAAGTCAAACAAAATATATATATATAAGAATTAAAAAAATAAATAAAATATATATATATATTTGCAGTACGTATGTATATATATATATGAATAGTATAAAAAGTACAAATAACAATATTTTACTTATATATAATATATAACACATATACATAACACATTTAAAACCATAAACGCATACCACCGGGATTATCATTACTAAACATTCCTTTTGGAATCCATTTATTTACCATTTTAATTTTGCGATTATATTTATCATACACATAAAAACAAGCATTTACATTCGCATTATTATTAGGTTTAGAATATTTATTATGGTACATGCGAGCATACGGTTTTCTCGTATTATAATTTACATTATTTATTTTACGCACATACGGAGGTTTTTGCACATATTGATTTCTTGTATTTACTTTAGGTGATTCATAAAATCTTTTGATGGGTATACATGAACATTTATCAACACAAGTATTGGAACCAATGCCTTTTCTACAATTTATACGGTTAGGCATATTTAGCATGTTAAAAACTTTCTCATTACTACTTTCAAAGGCTTTAGCTAGCATGTTATCTTTTTCATATGAAGCACATTTAGCCTTTAAACAAGTAATCTCATTATCAAGAATATCACATTTTGTACAAATAATATTTTCATGTGATTTTTTATTTAAGCATGCAATTTCTTTATTTAAAACATCACAAGATTTACAAAAATCTTTTTCTCCTAATTTAGTTTCTAATTTAGCAATTATATCCATATCATTTTCAGATTTTTGTTTAACATTTTTTATTTCCTTTCTACATGCATTTACAGTTTCTTTTAACATAGCATTCTCATCTTGGTAACGATTTGCAAGAGCGGCCATTTTATGAAAAGATTCATATAATTCTTCAAGATTATTTTCATTATCACTTTCATAATCATTATCGTAATCCGAGTAAGAAGATTTTACCTCGTCGTCGCTTTCGGCCATAAGACAAATGGCTTGATAGTCGTCTTCTTCTTCACTCTCGCTCCACGCGCCTCCAATGAAGGCTTTCTCCTTCTTCTTTTGGAACTTGTTCTTTTTCGGACATTCATTGGCGTAGTGGTCTTTGTCACCACATGAGTAGCAAAAGCCTCTCTTTGGCTTAGCTTTATCGTCTTCACTCGAGTCGCCATTTTTCTTAACTTTTTCGTCTCGTTTATGGAACTTGCGACTTCGATTTTCACCACCACGACGGTAGTTACCGTTTCTTTGAAATCTGCCATTGTTAGAAAATTTATTATTATTATTAAGAAATTTGGAAAAGTTTCTTACCAACATGGCGACTTCATCGAGAGTTTCGGATGGATCTTTCGAGGAGCTAGCTTTCTCCTTTTTCTTCTCATCTTTTGGTGTTGAGATATTGAGAGCGATTGATTTCTTTTTAACTTGCTCCCGATCTTTGTTTCTTTTAAGTGCAATTTCATGCACTTTAAGATTACCGATTAAGTCATCTATCTTCATTATGGAAAGGTCACGGGAGTCTTCTAAAGATGTTATCTTTTGCATCCACTCCGAAGGAAGAGCTCGTAGGATTTTCCTTATATAGTCCTCGTTAGGATAAGTGCGATCCAAACCTTTCAAAGTAGTCACAATAAGGTTAAATCTTTTAAACATTGAGTCAATTGACTCATCTTGTTTCATTTCGAATAGTTCATAATCGTGAACTAAAATATTTACTTTACTAGATTTAACCTCCGTGTTTCCACGATGAGTATTATTTAAACTTTCCCATATTTGATTTGCAGTTTTATATGTATATACTCTTTCAATTTCGTCAGTTGTTAAAGCAGCATATAATATATTCTTAGCTTCAAAGTTTAAACAAAAATGAGCTTCATCAGAAGTAGTCCAGTCATCTATAGGTTTATCAATATAGACATCATCTTTCACAATGGTGGGTTTAAAATTCCCTTTTTCTATAATATTCCAAATCTTTTGATTTTTGCCACGCACGTGACATTCAAATAGCTCGGCCCAAATGCCAAACTTTTCAGTATCTATCAAAGGAGGTTTTGAAAACACGATATTAGTTTGTTGAGCCATTTAGAAGAATAAGAGAAAATTATGCAGAATATTTTTGAAAGACCTGCTCTGATACCAAATGTTGGACAACCTAGGGGGGGGGGTAAGGTTGTATTTAAAATCTTTTACTTTCAAAAATTCTTTTATAAATAAATACAGAATAAATAAAGCAGAGTATAAATAAATAAGTATACAACAATTATATAAACAGATATAATTTAAATGCACAGCGGAAATGTAAATAGATAAGGGAAAGAGAATACTTGACAACGATATTTTTAAAGTGGTTCACCAAACACAAAGTTGGCTAGTCCACCTCGAGAAAATAACCCTTCTCGGAGATCCAATACGAAACGTGTTCTTTATGGTAGAAACACAAACCTTAATACAACAAACGCGAAACACTCTTCTTTGAGAGATTAATGTGGATCACTCACTCTATTCAAACACTTACAAGAGGGTATAATTTTAATATGAATAATCACTCTTGAATAAGGTTTATCACTTGGATATTTTTAGAGAGTTTGATCACTTGAGTTGTGTTGCTGATTCAACTAATCGAGAGATTTTAATCTGCTATCAACTCAAGATTTCTTACTCAAAAATTAATTTTATCAGTTTAAGTGATTTAGTGTGAGTAAGAAGGCAGCAGAATAATAATCAAATGCTGAGGGAGAATTTATTGCTGAAGTTGGTGTAGACTTGAATGCTGGAGGTTGCATGATATTTATACTGGATGAGCAACTGGGCATAAGCTTTCGCGGTATACCGGCAGCCCATCGCGGTATACCTGCGTCAGAAAAAGGTACAGCAGAGGAGAAGGTCAACCCTGCAAAAACAAACGGTATAATGTACCCGCGGTATACCGCGTTGCACATGGCGGTATACCGCCTGAAAAAAGTTCTGACAAGGGAAGCTTCATATGCAGAAGATGTGATAGGTGAACAGTACCCGCGGTATACCGCGTGGACCTTGGCGGTATACCGCCTGACATTCGTACAAAGGGGCAGTGCGCTGGAAGACTTCTTTCGGCTGATCACACTTCTTCATTAATTGATGAACAGTAAAAGTATGATTTGATTTTAAATAAAAAACATATATATATATATATATATATCAGCGATTTATATATATATTTAATAAATAAAAATATATATATTATATATATATTTGATTCAAATATATTTATATAGATACGAAATATCCAAGTGATAAAATATTTTAGGGTGTTTATCATTTTAAAATAAAATGACGAAACTCTTCAGACTTGGATTTTTCAGATAAAAATTATCGAGATCATTTAAATATCTGCACACTCAGATAAAATATTAGATAACAAATAATGCGGTGTGTTTTGTAATCATCAAAATAAATATGGAGATGTGATTTTATGTGTACCAAAAATATATCACAATATTTAAAGCTGGGTACACTTGCACCAACACATTATATTAAAGACCCAAACATGTATTAATTTATTACACTGAACAATAAAAATTGTAAAAAAATTGGTCTTTTTATTCTCTATTTTTTTTATCTAGTATTAATATTAAACATTATCTTTGCTTAGAAACCTAAATATATACTCTATTACTCAACTTCCACATACTTTTGATTATTCCATCCCCATGAATTTTATTTTTGTGTTAGAATATCGTAGATTTCTTGTCGTTAACTAAAAAACTTTTACATTTTGAAAACAATTATCAACTATATGAGACAACCCAACTTATAACTATATTTAGGATTTCAAAGTTATCTTCCTTTTTTCATACATTATTAACTCTTTATTATCTAATATTGAGTACATGGATCTTAATTACTCTTTTATCTATAAAACAAGAATAAGATCTCAAACTATCACCAACACTGAACTTTGATTTTAAAATTGATGGTTCTTAAAAAGTTTGTTTCAACTCTAAAAGTTTATAATGGTGATGAAAACCATTAACATCAGGTAACATGTTTACTGATTTATGTTGATTTACTTAAAATGTTACTTTGAATGATCAACATGATCTCAAATGATTTCAATCTATATATTAAAGGTATATCATATCATGTGTTTGATGGTGGAACGAATTGACGATATTATGTAAAAATGATATGATAAATAATATAATTTAGAAATAATTATTAATTGATCTATGTTAAGAATACCTAGGAATACCGGGAAGAACGGTTTTATATAAATTCGTATTTCTTGAATTCAGTGTTATTTTTGATGATATAAACAATATATTGAAGACAAAAACTCATAGTTATCGAGGGCCCATTTTTATATCTTGCCCAAGGCTTATAAAATGTCAGGAATGGGCCTGGTTTTCGGACAAGCTTATATACAACTACGAATCCTTGAACGATCACGAATAACTTGTAATGGTATTTGAAGATCAAAAATGCAAAAATAAAAGGAAAGATAAAATGGTCATTTTTATCATTCACAGTTATTCAACCCAACAAACAAACAATGGTTTTTAGGGATTATGGCCCAAAGCCATTTTAAATTTTTCGACGTATGGATGAAGGAAGATGGTATAGAAGACGTGATTAGAGATGCGTGGAAAAGGGAGGTAAGTTCCCTCCAACCGGACCGAATTTTTAGGGATAAATTAAAAAATGTGAAATCGGGGCTTAAGGGGCGGAGTCGTGAAAAGGTATGGGAACTTGGACATAGAACCGGGCTAAAAGTGAATTCCTTCAAATGGAGACGGAAGCGGAAATGAATCGGTGGGAGGATACTGTAATAACCGGGTACGTTATTGGTTTATTTAATTTTTATTATATTTAGTTTAATGTAAGTTTGGGTTGGTTTCATAAGTTTGAGGGTTTAAGTGTCATTTTTGTTAGGCAAGGGGGTAAATGGTCCTAGTGACCATAGTACATCATGAGTCATCCTTTTAATGCCTCTACCTCCTCTTTCTTTCAATTCATTTTCAGATTTTTGTGTATGTGTAGTGTGTGTGTTTTAGAGGGAGAGAGAGAGACGTATATAGAGAAAGAGATAGAAGATCAAGTTAAGAGGCTTTCTTAGTTTGGTGACTAAAGTTTGTTACTCTTTGAAGTAAACTTCTTCTTCTTCCAGGTACATGTTCTATTCTTTATCATCATTTCTATCTTGAGTTTAAGGTTTAGGTATATTTGTATTTCCATGGATGATTCCAAAAGATTATTCAAATGGTTATTGGTGTTGAGAAAGAATGGCTTAAAGGTGTAAGAACACCCCAAGTATGTGTTTTCATAAGTTGTGATTTTGGAGCTCCTTCATGGCCATTCTTGATTGTGTATTTTAATGGTTGTTGCACAATTTAGATGTTACACATATCATTGGTTTTAGTCTAGACATGTTTAGAACCTCATTTACATGCTAAACTTCCATAGAAATGAGCCGAAATGACTTGGAATCGAGTTGGTTTTGAGTTGGGGTGTCAAGGGATTGAATAGAGGTTGTTGCAGGTGGAAAGGGGTTGTCCAGAGACTTGCGCGACTTCCTGGGCCACCTCAAGTTGCGGGACAAGCCGCGTAAGTCACTGTTTCAGCATTTTCCGATTTTTGTTTGTTACGTACTCGTGTCGTTTCAAAGTGAAATATAGGGGCATGGGTACTCGTTTTGAGTGTAAAATAGCATTTGAAGACTTTGAACATGTTTTTATGTGCCAATTACAAACCCAAAGTCTTGTGATTGACGTCGGTTGTTCGGTTTCTAGCTCGGTTGTGATTCGGGGGTGTCTGATGGGTTGTTAAGGTTGTCAATTGTCGTAGTGAGTCTTATATACATATAATCATATGGATTTCATCAATGTGTATATATTTCAGGCTCGGTTGCCCCTCGTTAGTGAAGTTGATAGTGGTGTTCGGTTGTATCGTTTGCGCGTGTGTGGCTCCAAACTATTAACAAGGTGTGTTTTACTTTAACCATTTTCAAACTGGAATACATATACTGATTGGGAATGTGATAGATAGTGTGTTTATGTGCTTATGTTTGAAATATAATATATTGAGATGTATATTGTATTTATATAAGTATTACACTACACGAGTGCACGTTGGCCGGACTTAGGACCGGTGGAGTTTGGTTGTACGGAGGGACAGCGGAGTTGGCTGTATGTTAGTGCAGCGGAGTAAATTGATTAGTTGGTTCGCAACCAACTAATATGGCCATGAGGAAGAATTGTACACAATGCATATGGGTCATTTTTGGTATTCAAATATGTGTTATATATATTGTGTGTTTTACAAATGATTATCACACTGACAGGGATTTTCTCACTTAGACCAATTGGTCTAACCCTCATTTTGTTTTAAAAAATATGTATTCCAGGTCGAGGGACTTTTAATGGCAAAGGAAAGGATAAAGTGTAGTATGTTTTTTGATGGCTGATGGGGATTAGGAAGTTCTTATGTATTGTTTTGTATAGACAGTGTTATGAAATGTATTGTAAATTATTAGTAGAAAGTTGATACTCAAATATGTATTGCATAGTTTTGGGACTAAGGGACCGTATGTGATCTATTATGTATCTTTTGTTATGAAACGATGTTATGTATAATATGTTATATGTTGTATGATTGGGATGGGTCGTTACAGATGGTATCAGAGCACTAGTTTAAGGGATTTAGGTATTTGGATCCATACTTAGACTTAAACTGCATGTGAAGTAGGATGTCCCTAATAATTTTAGAACCCTTGGGATGTTAAATATAAAAAGGTAAAAGGAACACCGTGTAAGGTAATTTCAAATTACATCTGGCCAGTGTAATTATGAACTTACAGGTACATGTTTGAACTGGAATACCTTATTATATGGGGTATATGCTTACGTATATATTAACATTGTTGAAATCAACAGAATGGCGAGTGGTTCTGGAAATATGGAAAGAGATGAAGAAGGAAACCCAATCAGGCCAAATACAAGAACTAGAAATATCCAGGAAATGATGACCGGAACAGGAGGGAGAGGTGCGGGACGAGGTCGGGGTGGAAATGGAGGTAGGGGTCATCCCCACGGCACTGAATTTGTTACCAGAGATGATTTGGCTGCAGAAATGGAAAGATTACAAACTAATATACAAGCTATGTTCGACCGTACTCGTTACACTGAAACTGTAATACCATATCCTATTTTGGAAGAAGAGATGCCTGTTACACCTACTGTTATACCGGTGCCAAAGAAGTGTGATTATAAGATATTTTTAAGTTGCAAACCTACGACTTACTCAGGGGAAAGAGATCCAGTAAAGGCTATGAGGTGGCTAAAAGAGATAGAAGCTATCTTCAAGACCAGCAAATGTGTCGAGGAAGATAGAGTGTTATATGGAACCGCGATGCTGAAATCTGATGCTTTATACTGGTGGGAAGCTCTTATTACCTCTAAAGGACCGGACGTGTATTCTACTTTTTCCTGGGAAGAATTTGCCATAGCTTTTAAAAGGCAGTTTTGTCCTCAAGCTGTCGTTAGACAACTGGAAGAAGAGTTCATGAATCTGCAACAAGGAAAGTTATCGGTTCGGGATTACACTGCGCATTTTCTGGAGAAGTCCCGCTTTGCCGAATACTATGTTGCTACGGAAGCACTCAAAATGGAAAGGTACATCTTTGGGTTAAATTCAGAAATCAGAGGTTTAGTAATTGCAAAGGGAACCGATACCTTCTCAGCCGCAGTGGATGCTGCAGAAAATGTAGAAAGAGATAAAGGGAGGGATGCTGGTGATAAAAGTGTTGGGAAAAGAAAATGGGAAGGGCCGCATTATGATCCAAAGAAGTACAAATCCCCGAGATTTGATAGTCGTCCATCTTTCAGACCAGCTGAAAGACCATGTCCAAAATGAAACCGTATTCATCAAGGAAATTGTTATGTTGATTCCCGAATTTGTTACAAGTGTGGAAAGACTGGTCACATCGCTAAAGATTGTCGGGTAACTCGATTATGTTTCTCTTGCAACTCCCCTGATCATATTCAGTCTAATTGTCCGCAGTGGAAAACACAGCAGAGTAGTATGCTAGAGAGACCAACGGGTGTTAGGCCGGGAGGGGTACAAAGGCCTGAGGTACCGAAAGCAAGAGGTCGTGCCTTCCAAATGACATCACAAGAAGCGGAGGAAATTCCTGATGTGGTTACAGGTACATTTCTAATAAATTCTACACGTGCTAAAGTGTTATTTAACGTTACGATGCAAACCGATCATTTGTATCTCCTTCTTTTGCTGCTTATATGCATTTAAAGCCTAAAGTGTTAGATCATGCTTTACTGGTAGAAACTGCAAATGATAATCAAGTACCGATTAGAGAGGTATTTGATAATTGTGTTATAGATATATATATATGGGTATGGAGTGCCTATTCAGTTATTTCCAATGGCTCTGATTGAGTTTGATGTGGTAGTGGGAATAGATTGGTTAGCCGAGAATCAGGCTAATATTGTTTGCAATAAGAAGTTGATTAATGTTGCATTACCTGAGAAGGGACCGATAGTGATTTATGGTGATCGTAGAAATCATTAGTCTTGCCTTATATCTATGTTGAAAGCTCGTAAGTGTGTCAATAAGGGCTGCCCGAGTTATTTAGCTTATGTGATAGATACTAAGCTAGAAAAGAATAAGCTGGAAGATATTCCTGTTGTTTGTGAATTTTCGGAAGTTTTCCCAGAAGATTTGAATAGTCTGCCGCCCATTAGACAAGTAGAGTTTGGTATAGATCTGATTCCTGGAGCCGCTCCTGTTGCCCGTACACCATATCGTCTGGCACCTCCAGAGATGAAAGAAATGATGACGCAACTGCAAGATCTTTCTGATAAGGGCTTCATCAGACCCAGTACTTCACCGTGGGGAGCACCAGTTCTGTTTGTGAAAAAGAAAGACGGGTCGATGAGAATGTGTATTGATTATCAGGAACTGAATAAGCGTACGATCAAGAACAAGTATCCGCTTCCCAGAATTGATGACCTCTTTGATCAATTAGTTGGAGCTTGTTATTTCTCCAAAATTGATCTAAGATCTGGTTATCATCAACTGAAGGTTAAAGAAGAGGACGTTCTGAAAACTGCCTTCCGCACAAGGTATGGTCACTACGAATTTTTAGTGATGCCTTTCGGACTGACAAACGCCCCAGCTGCCTTTATGGATTTAATGAATCGGGTATGTAAGCCATATCTCGATAAATTTGTTATTGTGTTTATCGATGATATCCTTATCTATTCCCGATCTAAAGAAGAGCACGCACAACATCTTCGTTTGATTCTTGAATTGTTGAAAAATGAACAGTTATATGCCAAATTCTCTAAATGTGAATTCTAGCTATGGGAAGTTCAATTTCTTGGGCATGTAGTTTCAGAGAAAGGCATTCAAGTTGATCCGATGAAAGTAGAGGCAATTGAAAAGTGGGAACCGCCGAGAACGCCAACCGAAGTACGAAGTTTTCTGGGTTTAGCCGACTACTATCGAAAGTTTATACAAGATTTCTCTCGCATCGCTACGCCTCTAACCAAGCTGGCCCGAAAGAATATGAAATTTGAATGGAAAGAAGAGCAAGATAAAACATTCAGAATTTTGAAAGAAAGACTTTGTAGCACACCGATTCTGTCGCTACCTGAAGGTTCCAATGACTTTGTTGTTTACAGTGATGCCTCCAAACTGGGATTGGGATGTGTATTAATGCAGCGTGGAAAAGTTATTGCTTATGCTTCTAGACAAGTGAAGGATCACGAAAGACAGTATCCTACGCACGACATGGAACTTGCTGCAGTTGTTTTCACGCTAAAGATTTGGAGACATTATCTATACGGTTCTAAATGTCAAATTTATACCGATCACAAGAGTCTCCAACATCTCTTCGATCAGCGAGAACTGAATATGAGACAAAGAAGATGGTTAGAATTGGTGAATGATTACGACTGCGAAATTCTCTATCATCCGGGGAAGGCGAATGTAGTAGCTGATGCACTGAGTCGTCAGGAGAGGAGCGGAACAATAAAGGCCATTGCACTACGAGCTGAACTTGTACCTAACATCTTTGACGAATTGAAGAAGTGTCAAGTATAAGCCTTTCAAGAAGAACACTTGAAACCAGAACGGTTAGTGGGTATATCAGCATCACTCGTAAAAGATGATCGTGGGTTACTGTGTCTGGAAAACAGAATATGGGTGCCTCTTCTGGGTAATTTACGTGATCGGGTACAACAAGAAGCTCACCAATCTCGTTTCTCTATTCATCCGGGCACGAATAAGATGTATAAGGATCTACGACAATTTTACTGGTGGTCGGGAATGAAGAAAAGTATTGCTCAACATGTGGAAGGTTGTTCCACTTGTAAGAAAGTAAAGATTGAACATCAAAAGCCTTTTGGTCAGTTGCAACGTTTAGAAATACCTATGTGGAAATGGGACCAGATTACTACAGATTTCATCATGAAGTTACCGAAGACTCCGAAAGGATTTGATGCCATTTGGGTGATCGTCGACAGGTTATCAAAGTCTGCTCACTTTTTACTGATAAAAGAAACCTATTCATTAGAAAGACTAGCCAAATTGTACATCGACGAAATAGTAACTCGACATGGAGTTCCAATATCGATTATTTCTGATCGTGATAGTCGTTTTACTTCAAGATTCTGGAAAAGTTTTCAAAAAGAAATGGGGACGCAAATAAAGCTAAGTACAGCATATCATCCTCAAACTGACGGTCAGAGTGAATGAACGATTCAGACTCTGGAAGATATGTTACGGGCCTGTATTGTTGATTTTGGGGGATCGTGGGATAAGCATTTACCGTTGATTGAATTTGCCTACAATAACAGTTATCATTCCAGCATACAAGCGGCACCGTTTGAAGTTTTGTATGGTAGAAAATGCCGAACTCCTCTGTGTTGGAACGAAGTGGGAGAGAAACAATTAGCGGGGCCAGATATAGTTCAGTTAACTGCGGATAAGATTACTCAAATCCGTGAACGATTGAAAGTGGCACAAGATAGACAGAAAAGCTACGCTGACCGACGCCGAAAACCATTAGAATTCCAAGTTGGAGATTTTGTAATGTTAAAAGTCTCGCCTTGGAAAGGAGTCATTCGATTTGGGAAACAAGGTAAACTTAGTCCAAGGTACATCGGACCGTTTGCAATTACAGAAAGAATCGGTGAAGTAGCTTACAGGTTAGAACTGCCGCCAGAATTAAGCGGTATCCACAATGCGTTTCATGTTTCCAATTTACGAAAGGGTTTGGTTACACCAGATCAAACAGTTTCTCTACCAGATATACATATTGATGAAAAGCTGAACTTTGTGGAAGAACCTGAAGCCATTGTTGACCATAAAGTTAAAGTTTTGCGGAACAAGGAGATCAAACAAGTAAAAGTTCAGTGGTGATATCATAAAGGTTAGGATGCTACATGGGAATCAGAATAAGAAATGAGAACTAAATACCCATACCTTTTCGTCTAACCGAATTCCGGGACGGAATTCTTTTAAGGGGGAGATGTTGTAATAACCGGGTACGTTATTGGTTTATTTAATTTTTATTATATTTAGTTTAATGTAAGTTTGAGGGTTTAAGTGTCATTTTTGTTAGGCAAGGGGGTAAATGGTCCTAGTGACCATAGTACATCATGAGTCATCCTTTTAATGCCTCCACCTCCTCTTTCTTTCAATTCATTATCAGATTTTGTGTATGTGTAGTGTGTGTGTGTTTTAGAGGGAGAGAGAGAGAGAGACGTATATAGAGAAAGAGATAGAAGATCAAGTGAAGAGGCTTTCTTAGTTTGGTGACTAAAGTTTGTTACTCTTTGAAGTAAACTTCTTCTTCTTCTTCTTCTTCTTCCAGGTACATGTTCTATTCTTTATCTTCATTTCTATCTTGAGTTTAAGGTGTAGGTATATTTGTATTTCCATGGATGATTCCAAAAGATTATTCAAATGGTTATTGGTGTTTAGAAAGAATGGCTTAAAGGTGTAAGAACACCCCAAGTATGTGTTTTCATAAGTTGTGATTTTGGAGCTCCTTCATGGCCATTCTTGATTGTGTATTTTAATGGTTGTTGCACAATTTAGATGTTACACATATCATTGGTTTTAGTCTAGACATGTTTAGAACCTCATTTACATGCTAAACTTCCATAGAAATGAGCCAAAATGACTTGGAATCGAGTTGGTTTTGAGTTGGGTGTCAAGGGATTGAATAGAGGTTGTTGCAGGTGGAAAGGGGCTGTCCAGAGACTTGCGCGACTTCCTGGGCCACCTCAAGTCGCGGGACAACCGCGCAAGTCATTGTTTCAGCATTTTCCGATTTTTGTTTGTTACGTACTCGTGTCGTTTCAAAGTGAAATATAGGGGTATGTGTAATACCCCGGGTAAGTTTGTTAGTTAAATCCTCTTGTCGTTAAATTATTTATCTCTATATTTGATGTTTAGGGTAAAATGAGAGGAATTTATAAGTTTAGGGGTATTTAGTTTAACAATGAAAAGTGTAGGGGCTGAAGTAGTAAAATTGGTTATTAATATCTGAATTAGGTGTTTAGATATTTCATAAAATATCAAAACTCAGATTTAGGTGTGTGTGTGTGTGTTGGGAGCAAAAAGAAGAAGAAAGAAAGGAGAAAGAAGGGTAAAGGCTCAAATTGGAGTTATTGGAACTGATTAAGGTATGTTTCTAGTACTATTTATGTTTATAATGGTTAGTAGGAAGTATCTATCGGATTAGAATCATCACATCTGGTCTAGGGTTGATTTCAGTCGGATTTCTGGGTGATTTTTGGGTAAACCGACAGTGGTGTCCGGATACGTTGAAGGTGTCCGGATAGCACTGTTGGTAGTGTCCGGGTAGTTTTGTTGATGGTGTCCGGGTACTGTTTGAAGGTGTCCGGACGAGTCTTTTATCCGGAAAAATCTCTCTTTTCTATTGTTGTCCGGAAAAGTCAAGTTGTCCGGAAAAGTCATGTTGTCCGGAAAAGTCATGTTGTCCGGGTAACTTGTGGTATCCGGATACTTTTGCTGTTTGGCCATTTTGAGAGTTTTAGATGCTGTCGAGTATCCAATAACCTGTATTTTGTTAACCACTAGATAGGGAGTGAATGAGGACTGACTATCCTGTAGTCTTGACTTGAGTACGAGTTTGGGGGCAACATTTGAGGGTTTGAGTTCTTTAGAGTTTTTAGCCTTAGTAAGACTTATGTGTTTTATGTGGTAAAGAGATGTCTGTATCTATGTGTTACAGATCTTGTGAATTCTGGGTAAAAGGCTGAACCGGTTAAGAAGACTTGGAAACGTGTTGATAAGCAATAAGGTGAGTTTTACTTTAAAAACGTTTTTAACTGGAATACGTATATGTGTGGATTGGGAATGAAATAGTTGATGACTATGTGTTTATATGTGAATTATAATATAGTGAGGTATTATATTTACATGTGTATTATAAATGTGTTATAATACGTTGACCGGGTTTAAGACCGGTGTGATTGGCTATAGAACCTGTATAGCGTTGTTTGGCTGTAGATGTTGTACAGCGTTGTATTTTATTAGTTGGCTTGCTACCACTAATATGGCCAGGAAGAAATGAGAAGGAAAGGTATATGATGTGTGAGTTTAAATTGGATATATGTAACTATGTGGCGTGATTTATATGATTGAAGTTTGTATAAATGGTTTTTAAACTAACAGGGGTTTCTCACTTAGACCTACAGGTCTAACCCTCATTTTGTTTTAAAAATATGTATTCCAGGTGGCGGATCAAGTAAGGGCAAGTAAGTAGAGTATGAGAGGGATGGCTAGTAAGGAAGACTATAAGACGAAGCTTTTGACTTATTTAGTAGTTGTAATGGAATGTTAAATGTTATGGATGCAAATAGCTCAAGGATTGTATTTCAAGTGTTGTTCTTTCTAATTGTAAAAGACTACTGGATCGTACATGTAAAGTGAAGTTTGTTTGTTATATCTATTTGTGTTATTTGGGTGATATGTCGTGTATATGGGTTAAGGGTTGTTACAAATGGTATCAGAGCCTTAGTTTAAGGGATTTAGGTATTTGTATCTGTACCTAGACTTAAACTGCATGTGAAGTAGGATGTCCCTATCATTATAGAACCTTGGGATGATGAAGTATAAAAGGTAGAAGGAACATCATGTAAGGTAATTTCATATTACACCTGGCCAGTGTAATCGTGATCTTACAGGTACATGTTTGAACTGGAATACCTTGTTATATGGGGTATGTGCTTATGTGTATATTAATCTTGTTTAAATCTACAGAATGGCAAGTGGTACAAGAAATTCGAATCGAGGAGGAGGAAGAAATCCAAACAGAACTAATCCGCCAGTAGGAACAGGGGACAGGGGAGGCAGAACAGGGGGCAGAACTGGAGGTAGACTTCGAGGTGGAGCTGGAGGTAGAACCGGAGGTAGAACTCAACAAAATAGTACGGATTTCATTACCAGAGCTGATTTAATGACAGAAATGGGGAGATTACAAGACAATATTCAAGCTATGCTCAACCAAGCTCATAATACTGAATCAGAAAGACCAGACCCTATTCTTGAAGAGGAGATGCCAATTACCCCAACGGTCTTACCGGTAATGAGAAAATGTGATTACAAAATGTTTCTTAGCTGCAAGCCTCCGACATTCTCAGGGGATCGGGATCCGGTGAAAGCAATGAGGTGGATGAAGGAAATTGAAGCCATTTTTAAAACGAGTAAGTGTGCGGACGAAGATAGAGTATTGTACGGGGCAGCCATGTTGAAAGGAGATGCGTTGTATTGGTGGGAATCGTTTATTCATTCAAAAGGACCCGATGTTTATTCTACCCTCTCTTGGGAAGAATTTGTGATAGTCTACAGGAACGCATTTTGTCCCCAAGCAGCCGTCAAACAACTGGAAGGAGAATTCATGAATTTGCAACAAGGAAACTTATCTGTTCGAGATTATACTGCTAGCTTTTTAGAAAAGTCTCGATTTGCAGAATATTATGTGGCTACGGAGGCGATGAAGACAGAAAGATTTATCTTTGGGCTGAACTCAGAGATTAGAAGGCTAGTGACTGCAAAGGGACCCGATACCTTTTCAGCTGCAGTTGATGCATCGGAAAATGTTGAACGAGATATGAGAAGAGATACGGGAGATAAGAGTATCGGAAAGAGAAAGTGGGAAGGACCACAATATGATCCGAAGAGGTCCCGATTTCAGAGGTATGATAACCGTCCGCCGTTTCGACCAGCGGAAAGACCATGTCCGAAGTGCAACCGTGTCCATCAAGGAAACTGCCAAGGTGATTTGCGAGCATGTTATAAGTGTGGGAAGACTGGGCACGTCATTAAGGATTGTAAGGTAACGCGGCTATGTTTCTTATGCAATTCTCCGGATCATTTCCAGTCAAACTGTCCGCGAGGGAGGATGCAGCAAGGTGGGTCATCAGGCAGGCCAGCAAATGTTAAACCAGTAGTGCCAAGACTGGAACCGCCAGTAACCAGAGGTCGCGCATTTCAGATGACTGAGAAAGAAGCGGAGGAAACTCCAGATGTGGTCACAGGTACATTTTTGATAAACTCTACACGTGCTAAGGTGTTATTTGATTCCGGTGCAAACCGATCGTTTGTGTCTCCTGCATTTGCTGCTTGTTTGTGTTTGAAACCTAAAGTGTTAGATCATTCTCTATTAGTAGATACTGCAAATGACAACCAAGTGTCGGTTAGTGAAGTATTTGATGGTTGTGTGATTAATATAGAGGGGTGTGGAGTGCCTATACAATTGTTTCCTATAACTTTGATAGAATTTGATGTAGTAGTGGGAATGGACTGGTTGGCTGAGAATCAGGCTAATATAGTGTGTGACAAGAAGATAATAAATGTTGTATTGCCTGAGAGAGGACCGGTAGTGATTTATGGTGATCGTAGGAATCATCAGTCCTGTCTTATATCACTAGTAAAGGCACGTAAGTGTGTGAATAAGGGTTGTCAGAGTTACTTGGCTTACGTGATAGATGTTAAGGCGGAAAAGATTAGGATGGAAGATATTCCTATCGTTAGTGAATTCCCTGAAGTATTCCCTGAAGACTTGAACAGTCTTCCGCCAGTTAGACAAGTCGAGTTCGGTATAGACTTAATTCCTGGAGCCACTCCTGTAGCCCGTGCACCGTACCGTTTGGCACCTCCAGAGATGAAAGAGATGATGGCACAACTGCAAGACCTATCCGATAAGGGCTTCATCAGACCTAGTTCTTCACCGTGGGGAGCACCAGTGTTATTTGTGAAAAAGAAAGATGGGTCGATGAGAATGTGTATTGACTACCGAGAATTGAATAAGCGCACGATAAAGAACAAGTATCCGCTACCCCGAATTGATGATCTCTTTGATCAGTTAGTTGGAGCTTGCTATTTCTCCAAGATTGATCTAAGGTCCGGTTATCACCAGCTGAAGGTTAAAGAAGAAGACGTTTTAAAGACTGCTTTTCGAACGAGGTATGGCCATCATGAATTTTTAGTAATGCCATTTGGATTGACGAACGCTCCAGCTGCCTTTATGGATTTGATGAATCGGGTATGTAAGCCGTATCTCGATAAATTTGTAATTGTTTTTATCGATGATATTCTTATCTATTCTCGATCCAAGGAAGAGCACGCGCAACATCTTCGTTTGATTCTAGAGCTGCTGAAGAAGGAAAGGTTGTATGCAAAATTTTCAAAATGTGAGTTCTGGTTACGGAAAGTACAATTTCTGGGGCACGTGGTTTCTGAGAAAGGTATACAAGTCGATCCGATGAAAGTAGAAGCAGTTGAAAAGTGGGAACAGCCCCAGACAGCAACCGAGGTACGCAGTTTTCTGGGTTTAGCCGGTTACTATCGGAAATTCATAAAGGACTTCTCTCGTATCGCAACGCCTTTGACTAAGCTGACCCGAAAGAATTTGAAGTTTGAATGGAAAGCGGAACAGGACGAGGCATTCAGAATATTGAAAGAGAAACTATGCAGCGCGCCAATTCTATCACTACCTGAAGGTTCTGAAGACTTTGTCGTTTACAGTGATGCGTCTAAATTGGGATTGGGTTGTGTGCTTATGCAGCGTGGAAAGGTTATAGCTTATGCTTCTCGCCAACTGAAGGATCATGAACGGCAGTATCCTACGCACGATATGGAGCTTGCTGCAGTCGTTTTCGCGTTAAAGATTTGGAGACATTATCTGTATGGTTCCAAATGTCAGATTTATACTGACCACAAAAGTCTTCAACATCTCTTTGATCAGAAGGAACTAAATATGAGACAAAGGAGATGGTTGGAATTGCTGAATGATTACGACTGTGAAATCCTTTATCACCCGGGAAAGGCGAATGTAGTGGCAGATGCGCTCAGTCGTCAAGAAAGGAGTGGAACAATAAAAGTTATTTCAATACGAACTGAACTCCTACCCAACATATTTGACGAATTGCAGAAGTGTCAAGTGGAGGCTTATCAGGATGAACATCTGAAATCAGAACGGTTAGCGGGGATGTCAGCATTGCTAGTAAAAGATGATCGGGGGTTATTGTGTCTGGGAAACAGAGTGTGGGTACCTCGTTTGGGTGGGTTACGTGATCGTGTTTTACAAGAAGCTCATCAATCCCGTTTCTCTATTCACCCAGGTACAAACAAGATGTATAAAGACCTAAAGCAATTCTATTGGTGGCCGGGGATAAAAAGAGGGATTGCTCAGTATGTAGAACAGTGTGATACTTGTAAGAAGGTAAAGATCGAACATCAAAAGCCATTTGGTCAACTACAACGACTAGAAATACCTATGTGGAAGTGGGAGCAGATTACCACGGACTTTATCACAAAGCTACCAAGAACTCCGAAGGGATTCGATTCTATTTGGGTGATCGTCGACAGGTTGTCAAAGTCTGCACACTTCCTACCAATAAAGGAAACCGATTCATTGGAGCGATTAGCTAAGTTATACATTAATGAAATAGTAACTCGACATGGAGTTCCAATCTCGATCATTTCCGATCGTGATAGTCGTTTTACTTCAAGATTTTGGAGAAGCTTTCAAAGGGAAATGGGGACTCAGATAAAGTTAAGTACGGCGTATCATCCTCAAACAGATGGACAGAGTGAACGAACAATTCAGACCTTAGAAGATATGCTCCGGGCTTGTATTGTTGATTTTGGGGGATCGTGGGATAAGCATTTGCCGTTAATCGAATTCGCTTACAACAACAGTTATCATTCCAGCATACAAGCGGCACCGTTTGAAGTACTGTATGGTAGGAAATGTCGAACGCCTCTGTGTTGGAACGAAGTGGGAGATAAACAGTTAGCGGGGCCGGAAATAGTTCAGTTAACCGCCGATAAGGTTACACAGATCCGAGAAAGATTGAAAGTGGCTCAAGATAGACAGAAGAGTTACGCTGATCGCCGTCGAAAGCCGTTGGAATTTCAAGTTGGGGATTACGTAATGTTAAAGGTTTCGCCGTGGAAAGGAGTCATCAGATTCGGTCGACAGGGTAAGCTTAGCCCAAGGTATATTGGACCATTTGCAATCACTGAAAGGATCGGGGAGGTAGCTTACAGATTAGATCTTCCACCAGAGTTGAGCAGAATTCATAATGCATTTCACGTATCAAACTTCCGAAAGTGTTTAGTTACTCAAGATCAGGCAGTCTCCCTACCAGAGATACAAGTCGACGAAAGACTGAATTATGTGGAAGAACCGGAAGCAATAGTTGATCATAAAGTCAAAGTGTTGCGGAATAAGGAGATCAGGCAAGTGAAGGTTCAGTGGAGGCATCATAGAGGTCAGGATGCCACGTGGGAATCCGAATCGGAAATGAGAACCAAATACCCTCACCTTTTTGCCTAACCGAATTCCGGGACGGAATTCTCTTAAGGGGGAGATGATGTAATACCCCGGGTAAGTTTGTTAGTTAAATCCTCTTGTCGTTAAATTATTTATCTCTATATTTGATGTTTAGGGTAAAATGAGAGGAATTTATAAGTTTAGGGGTATTTAGTTTAACAATGAAAAGTGTAGGGGCTGAAGTAGTAAAATTGGTTATTAATATCTGAATTAGGTGTTTAGATATTTCATAAAATATCAAAACTCAGATTTAGGTGTGTGTGTGTGTGTGTGTGTGTGTGTGTTGGGAGCAAAAAGAAGAAGAAAGAAAGGAGAAAGAAGGGTAAAGGCTCAAATTGGAGTTATTGGAACTGATTAAGGTATGTTTCTAGTACTATTTATGTTTATAATGGTTAGTAGGAAGTATCTATCGGATTAGAATCATCACATCTGGTCTAGGGTTGATTTCAGTCGGATTTCTGGGTGATTTTTGGGTAAACCGACAGTGGTGTCCGGATACGTTGAAGGTGTCCGGATAGCACTGTTGGTAGTGTCCGGATAGTTTTGTTGATGGTGTCCGGGTACTGTTTGAAGGTGTCCGGACGAGTCTTTTATCCGGAAAAATCTCTCTTTTCTATTGTTGTCCGGAAAAGTCAAGTTGTCCGGAAAAGTCAAGTTGTCCGGAAAAGTCATGTTGTCCGGAAAAGTCATGTTGTCCGGGTAACTTGTGGTATCCGGATACTTTTGCTGTTTGGCCATTTTGAGAGTTTTAGATGCTGTCGAGTATCCAGTAACCTGTATTTTGTTAACCACTAGATAGGGAGTGAATGAGGACTGACTATCCTGTAGTCTTGACTTGAGTACGAGTTTGGGGGCAACATTTGAGGGTTTGAGTTCTGTTGGGTCACCAAGGATTTGAAATTGACTCACCGATGTTTTCCCTAAAACTCCTACTTAGAATATTTTAGTCCAGTTCTTTGAATGACTTGTACAAGATATCAAATGTTCGGTGAAGTCGAAGATCAACCGAAACCAAGCTTGAAGACTCTCTACTTGTGGAAAATAGAAGACTCTCGGCAACATTCAAACAAGTCATCACCACCGAAATCCTTGACATTTCGGTGGCTTTCTCTCCACCGAATTTATAGGACATTTTCGGTGGCCTTCTCCCACCGAAGTGCATGGACAGCTTCGGTGGCCCTATCCACCACCGATGAACATTTCGGTGTTTCTCTCACCACCGAAATATTCTTGTAATTTCGGTGGTCCTCTCCACCGAAACATGCTCGTAATTTCGGTGGACTAGTTACCACCGAAACATGCTTGCAACTTCGGTGGACTAGTCTTCTTTCCACCGAAGACTTCTCAAATCTCGGTGGAAACCACTTCGGTGCTAAAGGCTCAAGACAGAAGATCATTTATTATGGGACAATATCCTCCAGCAGAGAAAAGTGACAGTTTGTCTTTTTATCCACCTTCAGTTAAGGTCCCTATTATCTGCTCAAGCTACTCTGTCTGCACCTAGTGAAAAGTGACAAGGACTTCACAGTTCTCCTGAAGTCAACATTATCAGCATATGTGAAGATGACAAGTGTCCCAAGCATTTAATGCTTGGGCACTCCTTGGCACTATAAAAGGAGAAGTGCTCTTCATGCAATTCTCACGCTTTCAAGAAATTCTCTCAGTGCAAGAAACCTTCTTTTAAGCCTTAAAACTCAATAGCTTTGCTCTTAGTGTTCTTAGTTGTTTTGTTGTATACTTTGTGTAAGATTGTTAGAATAGTTTATATGTTCTTTTTCGCAACAATCTTAAGTTTTCTGTGTGTAATTCTTTTGAAAGTTTTTCAAATATAAGAATTAAAATTGTGAAATTTTTGTGTATTGTATTCAACCCCCCCTTCTACAATACTTGTTAAGCCATCTGGGACTAACAAGTGGTATCAGAGCAGAAAGTTTAATTCCATAAACTTGATCTGCGATGGCTGCCTCTTCTTCTTCTACTGTTGAAAACTCTTTTCAAAATAACTTCTCTGAAAATGGCTCTATTTCAAAACCTCCTAAGTTCAATCCCAACAACTTCTCTTTGTGGAAAAGCCGCATGATGCTATTCATGGAAGGAGTGGATACTAGATATCCAACCATTCTCAACGAGGGACCCATTATCCCCAGAGTTTGGGCTCGCTATGACACGCAGAGGCCAGGTAAAGAGACCTTTGAAAAGGAAATCTCAAGTGATTCTGATGAGGAAAAATCCAGTGCTACTGGTCGGTATATTCTCAAAAATCCTAAAAAGTATACTGATGAGGAGAAACGTTTAGTTACTCTTGACTCCAAGGTAAGAGCTATTATTGCTCTCTCTCTTCCTGATGAGGTCTACCACTCTTTGGTGAACTTTGAAACTGCCAAAGAAATGTGGACCACTCTATGTGTTCTGTACGAAGGTACAGAGGAAGTCAAGAAATGCAAAAAGATTGGTCTTATCAGAAAGTATGAACTATTTTCTTTTGAAAAAGGAGAATCTCTTCCTAGCTTCTATAACCGCTTCAACTCTCTTTTAAATGATCTTAAGTTGTTGGGCAGAGTCTATGATAATGAGGAAGTCTTGTGCAAGTTCATGGATTGTCTCCCAGATTTTTGGGAAAATATATGTACTTGCATCAAAACTACCAAGGACCTTGAGTTCATGCCCTTAACCGTTTTATATGGTACTCTTTTCAACTTTGAGCAAACCAAGCTTCAACGGAAATCTTTCATCAAGGAAATAAAGAGCTCCTCTATAGCTCTTGTTAGTGAAAGTTCCAAGAATTCTCAAAATCTTCCTAGAATCACCTATCCTTCATCTGACTCTGACAATGACAGCCAAACAAATGTAACCCACCAAACGGAAGCATATCTTAGTGATGCTGATGATGAAGGTGAGGATATCATGGTTGAACAGTTGTCGGATGAGATGGCAATGATGGCCGGTTCTAAACACAAGTTTCGTCCCTTCAACAAATCTCGAAGTCTTAGAAAAACTTCATCTTTCAAAACTTCTTCTGACAAGTCTAATGAGGAATGCTACAACTGTGGCAAGAAAGGACATTTTGCATCTGAGTGTAGAAGCAAGCGTATCTCCAAGTCCAAATTTACTTCTTCTGACAATCCCTCTTCAAAAAGGGAAAAATCCAAACACATGCCTTTCAAATCAACCTTTCCCAAAAAGGAGTCCCCACCATCCTTCTTAAATCATCAGGAGCGTGCCGAGAAATACAAGGCCAAGTACAAGAAAGAGAAGGAAAGGAGTGAGGGTCTAGAGAGAAAAGGGAAGGGTCTCATGGCAGAAACCCACGATTGGGACGACGAAGACACCTCCGACAGTGATTCTCAGAATAGATGCTTCGTGGCCATTTCAGAAGAAATGGAAGTTTCCGAAAAGGCCACTTCACCTATGGCTCTAGTGGCAACTGGGTGCTCCACAGCCTACGCTCAGGTACATCCCTTCAATAATATGTCTGATATTGAAAAGATCAATGCCTATGAATCTTTAACTCAAGATTTTTATTCTGTTAAAGACAATAAGAATAGAAAATCTGCTCAAGTGAAAGAGCTCAAAGCTGAACTTGAAATTTGCATGTCTAAGCTTAAAAGGTTTGAGGAAATAAAAAATGAGCTTGAGGACTTGAAAACAATAAATCATGTGATCTCAAAAGAAAAGAACTCTCTGTTTAAGAAACTAAAAAGGGAACAAGAAGTCATCAAAAAATGGTCAAGCTCTTCCAAAAATCTTGAACAAATCTTTCAAAGTCAAATCTGTAGTTCAAACAAGTTCGGTCTAGGATTTGGAAAAACTGATGTTTGTGAGTCCACTCTTGCTCTTGTTCCCCCCACCAATGCATGTGATGATCTCTCTGATTCTAGCTCTTGTGATTCCATCTCTTTGAACTCGTTAGATCTGTGTGAAGCCTTAAAGTATGGCATATCCTTAAAGGCCAAAGACTCCTCATTGCAAGTTATTGAGAAGCAAGATTCAAATGACGTTTCCAAACCCATCCATGATCAGCTCAAATTTTCGGTCATGGATGAAGCCTCCTCCTCAAACTCTTCAAAAGCTAATCCTTCCAAAAGATCTAAACCCACCGATCTCATCCCCTTTGTGCCCACCGATCCCTCAATCTATGACCCTCCAATTCCTCTTCATGAAGTGTTGAAATCTATTCACATAGATACCTACACCGAACCTAAGCCCTCAAAGATCCCCAAAAGAGAAACTCCTGTTCACTCAAAAAGGATCTCCTGTGCTGACAAAGGAAAATCGGTGGTCAACTGCATGGCAAGCTCCCATCCTAAAAGTTCTACCCCAAACATTCCCTCTAACAACACCTATGTACCTAGATCTGTGCTTTTAAGAAAATCAACTTCCAAAGATTTATCCAAAGGAATCCTTGGGTCCAAGCCTCCTGCTCTGTTCTCCTCTAACAAGGTTATAAGAACAAATGATAAAAGCCAAAACATGAAAAATGCTAAAAAGGTTTTTATCTATAGAAAATGCTATAACTGTGGTGACACTTTTCATATGGCTAAGGACTGTCCCAAGGATAGGATTGATAGATCCAAGCTTAAGGAATCATGCTCTTCTAACCCCAAAGGACCCATTACAAAATGGGTACCAAAGAACTAATATGTGTTTGCATGCAGGCTTTTGAGCACCATCAAATTTGGTATTTAGACAGCGGGTGCTCACGCCACATGACGGGAAACAAGTCTCTTCTCATCAACTATGTGCCGGGAAAAGGTCCATCTGTAACTTTTGGTGATAATTCTAAGGCTTACACCAAAGGATACGGGACTCTCTCTAACGGATCTGTAACCTTCAATAAAGTGGCTTTTGTGGACGGCCTCATGCATAACCTTCTCAGCATTAGCCAACTGTGTGATCTTGGATACAAAGTTATCTTTGAACTTTGTGTCTGCTCCGTGGTAGACAAACAATTCAATGTGGTATTATCGGGAAGACGGATGGAAAATGTCTACGTCATAGATATGGGACAATCCAATTCTTCTTCAAATGTCTGCTTTGTGTCAAATGATGCATCCAAAAGAAACTGGTTGTGGCACAAACGTCTCTCTCATCTAAACTTCAAGACCTTGCATAAAATCTCCAACAAAGAGCTGGTGACGGGCATGCCAAAGTTGAACTTTGTCAAAGAGAAGCTGTGTGATGCATGTGAAAAGGGAAAGCTCACCAAAACATCCTTCAAGACGAAGCAATGCTCTTCCATCACTCTTCCTCTTCAATTGCTGCACATGGATCTATGTGGACCAGTCAGCACTCCAAGTCTTGGAGGCAAAAGGTATATTCTTGTTATTGTTGATGAATTTACCAGATATACTTGGGTGTTATTTCTCAGGTACAAAAGTGATGCTACTGAAGAAATCATCAACTTTGTCAAGAAAAATGAAGTTCTCAATGGCCAGCTTGTCCGCTCGGTAAAGAGTGACAATGGCACTGAATTCAGAAATAGTGCTCTTGAAGACTTCTTCACCGAGAAAGGGATCTCTCAGAACTTCTCTGCTGTTCGTACTCCTCAGCAAAATGGAGTGGTGGAAAGGAAAAACAGAACACTGTGTGAGGCCGCTAGATCCATGCTGAGCGAATCAAATCTCCCCACCTATTTTTGGGCCGAAGCTGTGAATACTGCCTGCTTCACTCAAAACAGGTCAGTAATATCCAAAAGACATGATAAAACCCCGTATGAAGTTTTTCATGGCAGAAAACCAAACATTGGCTTTCTTCATGTCTTTGGGTGTATCTGCTTTATTCTTAATGATCGTGAAAATCTTGGGAAGTTTGATCCCAAGGCAGATGAGGGAATATTTGTTGGGTACTCCTTATCCTCCAAAGCTTATAGGGTGTACAATCTCAGAAGAAAAAGCATTGATGAGTCCATTCATGTCAAGTTTGATGATCTCAGATGTTCATCACTTTCAAGTGATGAGGATGATTTACACAGATGGATCTCATCATGTATTGGTGATACCCCCTTAGTCTCTTCCACCGATATCTCCTCTATTCCCTCAAATCCATCCACCTCAAAAAACCCAGCTGGATCACTCTCTCCCAGCGAAATTGATCAACCCATCTCTCACACCAATTTCCCTATTCCCACCGAAACTCCACACCGAAGCCCTTCTTCCATCCCTAATCCCACCGAAAATCACATGGCTTCCACTACCGAAAATCCCATCTTACACCAAACCTCTGATCCCACTACTCCATTTCACTCTACTCCTCATACCCCATCACCTTTACCCCCTGCTCTAAAATGGACCAAAGATCACCCCATAGATCAAATTATCGGTGATCAACAAGCAGGTGTCCAAACCCGCAGAGGAGTTGGAAATATTTGTCTCTATGTGAATTTCCTCTCTCTCTCTGAACCCAAGAAAGTGGATGAAGCTCTATCAGATCCTTGTTGGATCACTGCCATGCAAGAAGAACTTTCTCAGTTCCAGAGAAATAAAGTTTGGAGATTGGTTCCCAAACCCAGAAACAAGACAATCATTGGAACCAAGTGGGTATTCAGGAACAAAATGGATGAAGATGGTACTGTTATCAGGAACAAGGCCCGATTAGTAGCTCAAGGATACAGACAGGAAGAAGGCATTGACTATGATGAAACATTTGCCCCTGTTGCAAGACTTGAAGCAATAAGGATCTTTCTGGCTCATGCTGCCTACCGAAATTTTAGGGTCTTTCAAATGGATGTTAAAAGTGCCTTTCTCAACGGAGAACTTGCAGAGGAGGTCTATGTGAAACAACCTCCTGGCTTTGAAGACCCAGCTCATCCAAACTATGTGTACAGACTTGACAAAGCTTTGTATGGTCTCAAGCAAGCTCCACGTGCTTGGTATGACACTCTTGCCAACTTTCTTCTCAAGCATGGATATTCCAGAGGTAAAATTGACAATACTCTCTTCATCAAAGAAACCTCAGGTAATATCATTCTTGTTCAAATCTATGTTGATGACATCATCTTTGGTGCCACTGAGGCACTGATGAATGCCTATGTGATGAGTTTGCTTCTCTCATGATGAGTGAATATGAGATGAGCATGATGGGAGAGCTTACATTTTTCTTGGGGCTTCAAGTCAAACAATCTTCAGAAGGAATTTTTATAAATCAAAGCAAATATATTCGGGACCTTCTGAAGAAATTTAACTTTCTAGATAGCTCTCCTATGAAAACTCCCATGGCACCTCCCTTGAAACTGTGTGCCGATCTAAAAGGTGAATCTGTGGATGTTACTCTTTACCGAGGTATGATAGGCTCTCTTCTTTACCTAACTGCTAGCAGACCGGATATTATGTTTGCTACCTGTCTATGTGCTCGTTATCAGGCCAATCCTAAAGTATCACATTTAAAGGCTGTAAAACGAATTTTTCGGTATCTTAAGGGCACACTGCATTTGGGTCTTTGGTATCCCAAAGACTCGAGTTTTGAACTAATTGGTTATTCAGATTCAGACTATGCAGGTTCCCAGATTGATAGAAAGAGTACTACAGGAAGCTGTCAGCTCCTTGGGGGAAAATTAGTAAGTTGGTCCAGCAAGAAACAAAACTCTGTATCAACCTCTACTGCTGAGGCTGAATATGTAGCTGCTGGGAGCTGCTGTGCTCAGATTCTATGGATGAGAAACCAACTAAGGGACTATAATCAATTCTTTTCTAAAGTCCCAATTCTGTGTGATAATTCCAGTGCTATAGCTATAGCAAATAATCCTGTTCTTCACTCTAGATCTAAGCACATCGATATCAGGTATCATTTCATCAGAGATCACATTTCCAAAGGTGACATTGAACTGCACTTCATTCCCACCGATTTGCAGCTTGCTGATATTTTCACCAAACCTCTTGATGAAACCAGGTTCAACTTTCTCATCAGTGAACTTGGGATGTGCAATTTCCAAGAATAAATATGTGTTCATGCTCCACCGATCTCACATCGGTGGACACCTTCTTATCTACTTCTCTCTCTCTCCACCGTTCTCTCATCGGTGGACAAACCTATGTGTCAAATCATTTCTATCTCTTTTCCATCACCGCAGTCCCATTTCGGTGATAATCTCAAGTATCGGTGAAGCGTGCCTACCACCGAAGCACATTTCGGTGAAAATTTTCAAAATCGGTGAAACCTGTCCACCACCGAAGTCTCATTTCGGTGGTCATCTCAAATCGGTGAAACTTGTCCACCACCGAAGTCTCAAATCGGTGATCATCTCATATCGGTGAAAACTTTCCACCACCGAAGTCGCATTTCGGTGGTACTATCCAAATCGGTGAAACCTTTCTATCACCGAAGTCCCATTTCGGTGGTACTATCCAAATCGGTGAAACCTTTCTATCACCGAAGTCCCATTTCGGTGGTACTATCCAAATCGGTGAAACCTTTCTACCACCGAAGCTGTCCATGAACACCGAATCCACCACCGAACTTCCACCGATCGTCTACCGAGCGAACACCGAATCCTCCACCGAAGCTTCACCGAGCCTACACCGATTCACACGGTTCCCAAAGCCCACTTGTGACCACTCAATTGCTTTTGCGTCAGACCCTTCGCCTATCCGCCGCTCCGTGTCCCGATTCCCAATAACCCTTTCACCTCAAGAGCCGCATGTCCCCTCTCCCCATACAAAATCATCATCACAGTGCCTTATCATTTCCCTATATATATACATACCTCCCTTCACTTCCTCCCCACTCCTTTCTCACAATTCAAACCTGCAACTCTCTCTTCTCTTCCAAACATATCTCTCTCATGGCATCCTCACGATATCCAATTCCTACACGTTTTGAAGACCTCCGCTTCAACCAATGCAATCACGTTGCCCGCCTTGAATCCGATCCCGCTCATCCCGAGTTCTCTACTATCGCTAAATTTCTGTCTCGCTCTCCTCTTCTTCATGCCTTCACATGCAACCCCAGGATGAGCAAAATGCTCATTGGACAATTCTGGCTCTCCTCCGTGTACGATCCCTCCAATGAGGCCATTCACGCCTCCATCTTCACCAATGCCGAAGGTGATCACGACCTCACTTTTGGGGTCGATGATGTTCGTCTCGCTCTCAAGATCGACGCCTTTTCCGACTATGAAGACATGTATTTGGATACCATACATGAAGACATTGTTCTTACCACCGGTTATGTGCTCGACGACTCCTCCAAAAGCTCCAAAGGCCCCGGTACTCTTCTTCGCAGCAAAATGGGAGGCATTTGGAATTTCTTCTTCGCTCACGTTATCCATTGCCTCTCACGCAAAACAAGTGGGCATGACCAATCGCCCTCACACGTCAACAAACTCGCTCATGCCCTCATCTTCCAAAGGAAAGTTGACTTCGCCCAATATTTCTTCTCAGAGCTTGTCGAGGTCATCAAAACTCCCAAGAAGTGTTACGTTGCTTTTCCCCGCTTCATCTCCATGATCTTACAACACAAGCTTTCCAAAGCTTTGGAAACCGATCGCCGCTCTTCCTCGCCCCGATTCTCGTATGAATGGTCATCTCCCGTTGTGGGCACCAAAACCCTCAACGTCAAGCCGCTCGCCACCGATCGCCCATTACGCCCAGGTATGATTTCCTTCGCTCTATCTCCCGAACTTCGTTGGGGTGATGCGGAAATTCCCGGGTTTCGCCACCTGGAAATTCCCGAGGTCACTCCAAATGTTGTGGTCCCTTCTCCCCGGTCCCGAGTGACGTCGGGTGGCACTCAAAAGAAACGACAAAAGGCCACCGACACCTCCGCTCCCGCTTCTCGAACCACGTCACCGAGAGATCCCTCGGAGACTTCCCCGGTTCACACCCCTTCTCACAAGCGGAGGCACTCACCCTCCCCTTCGGGATCTCTTCCAAAGAGGTCTCGGAAACCATCGGCCCTACCGACTCATCCAACCGTCGATTCTCCAAAATCGCCGGTTGTTGAACTTCATCCCTCCGGGCCAAGGGTACCTGCTACACACCCCACCGTCTCCTCTGTTGCCTCTCGAAAGGCCTCAGTTACATTTCAGGAGAACCCCCCACATACCTCCCCACTTGACTCTTTGGGTGGTGGAGATGACCTCGAGATCTCTCCGCTCGAGGGTTCTGACTTCACACTACACAGCTTTACACCCGATCAGTTTTCGATCGAAGACATTGCACAACCCTCTAAGGGTTCCCCCCCAATTGCACCCTTTGATTTTTTTGATTTTCTTTTAGCGGACACTGGTTCTCCCCAAACCATCCCGTCCACCGAAGAACATCACACCGAGTCTCCCTCGTCCTCACACCAATCACCCCCCCGATCACCTACTCCCCCCCGATCACCTACTCCCCCCCGAATGTTACAAACCGACGACTTGGTGCCTTACCTCCATATTCCCATTCCCGAACCTGACCCCCACCGACTACTCTTCCAGTTTCCCGAAATCGGTGGCCAAACTTCCCCGCACATCGACCGCACCTCTACCTTTCTTAAATCTACCATCACCTTAATCTCCCAAGCCAATTCCCGCATCTCTACCCTCGAGTCTCAGCTACCGCATCTTCTTCTTGATGCCATCACCGAAGCCCTACGCCCCATTCAAGAAAAATTATCTACCCTTTCTACCACAGTGGAGTCCCTCTCCAAACCTTCCACCGACTCACCCAGTCCTGAACGTTCCCAGTGGGAAATGGATCTCGGTGACTTTGCCTTGGTTCCCCATACCACCGAAACGAGTCTGGCCTTCCTACACTCCAAGTTTGATAAGGCCTTCTATGAGTTGGGTTTCAAGTTACCGGCTGTTCCTGAGGGGGAGAAAACCACGGCTCCACCGAAACTTCCATCCATAAAGAAACTTTCCAGTAACCAGCCTCCACCGAAACCCTCTCCACCACAACCCTCTCCACCGAAATCCTCCTCACCACCGAAACCCTCCTCACCACCGAAACCCTCCTCACCACCGAAACCCTCTTCTCCACCGAAACCCTCTTCTCCACCGAAACATGTCTCACTCTCACCGACCCATACTGGCTCCACCGAAGCTCTTGACCTTAATGCATCAGTTGAGGGGGAGCAGTCCAGCAATGCTCCCGAAGACAAAGGGAAAAGAACTCTTTCGGCCGAAGAATTGGCCAGAGAAGCAAAGAAGAAAAAGGATCTGGCAAGATATGGGGCTCGACCGAAGGACGCGGAAACTCTCAAACTCAAGCCTGCTTCTCAACCCATCACCACCGAACTTGGCCTCTCTGCTCAAGAAATTGAGGAAGCAAGAATAGCTCAAATCGACTTAGACAAATCCAGAGATCTGTCTCTCAAAGCTGCCGCAGAAGAAGCTTCAAAAGTCAAGTCCACCGATGCCATCCAAACACAGAAATCGGTGCTCAGTGCCTTGGAACAACAAAATAATGAAGAAATTAATTGGTACAAAAAGACCATGCACCACCGGAGCTATAGGTCACAAATTTCTTCAGTAAAGATTGCCACCTCCAAGGCAAATCCTCAAGACATCAAATTGATTATTAACTGGGAAGATGGTTCTATGAAGAGTGTAAAAGAAAGCCATCTCCAACTCTTCGGTCTCTCGGAATGGTATGAAATCACTCAACACCTCGTCAGGAGTCCAAATCCAAGGAAAGACATCTTTGTCAAATACATTGATGGTCTAATGAATAAGATGAAGGAGATCAAAAGAAAACATAACATCATCCTCTCCACCGAAGAAAGAGCCAAACTGCTGTCTCTGAAAGAGAAGATCATCCTCCCCAAAGTCAAAAATCCTCCTGACTCAGTCTTCAAGGAAATGGCAAGAGAAGGTAAAATCCCGAATGTAAGCAATCTTAACCTTACCATTCCCACCTCTGTTCCCTATCCTACCACAACCTTGAGCCTCTCACCAATACCAGGATTATTCTTTAACGACGGTCTCGGTCGTCGGGCATTCTTCAGATTTGCCCAGATGTCCATAGCCGATACCATATTTCTGGAAGGCATTCACAACCTCTTTCCGAACATCCCCGAAGCTCAACCGTTCTATAGAAACTTACTGGATGAAATCAAGCGCCGCAAAACCTCAAAGAAGTAAGTTCTCTCCATTTAGTACTTGTAAAAGTTAATTTCTCATTTTGTAAAATTGTACGAGAACTTATCTTAATACAAGTATCTCTATTTGAATTTTATTTCCGTACATACTTTATTTTTTCGTTACCTGTAAATACTGTACATAGTATACATACGCATACAAAAGAAAAAGATCAAAAAGAACAAAAAGAATGGTCTATGTGAAAAGAACCCAAAAGAGTAAAAAGGGTCAAAAACGCACTTACTTTTATTTACTCTTGAATATTCTAAGATAAGGAGCTCAAATTCAAATAGGGGGAGATTGTTGGGTCACCAAGGATTTGAAATTGACTCACCGATGTTTTCCCTAAAACTCCTACTTAGAATATTTTAGTCCAGTTCTTTGAATGACTTGTACAAGATATCAAATGTTCGGTGAAGTCGAAGATCAACCGAAACCAAGCTTGAAGACTCTCTACTTGTGGAAAATAGAAGACTCTCGGCAACATTCAAACAAGTCATCACCACCGAAATCCTTGACATTTCGGTGGCTTTCTCTCCACCGAATTTATAGGACATTTTCGGTGGCCTTCTCCCACCGAAGTGCATGGACAGCTTCGGTGGCCCCATCCACCACCGATGAACATTTCGGTGTTTCTCTCACCACCGAAATATTCTTGTAATTTCGGTGGTCCTCTCCACCGAAACATGCTCGTAATTTCGGTGGACTAGTTACCACCGAAACATGCTTGCAACTTCAGTGGACTAGTCTTCTTTCCACCGAAGACTTCTCAAATCTCGGTGGAAACCACTTCGGTGCTAAAGGCTCAAGACAGAAGATCATTTATTATGGGACAATATCCTCCAGCAGAGAAAAGTGACAGTTTGTCTTTTTATCCACCTTCAGTTAAGGTCCCTATTATCTGCTCAAGCTACTCTGTCTGCACCTAGTGAAAAGTGACAAGGACTTCACAGTTCTCCTGAAGTCAACATTATCAGCATATGTGAAGATGACAAGTGTCCCAAGAATTTAATGCTTGGGCACTCCTTGGCACTATAAAAGGAGAAGTGCTCTTCATGCAATTCTCACGCTTTCAAGAAATTCTCTCAGTGCAAGAAACCTTCTTTTAAGCCTTAAAACTCAATAGCTTTGCTCTTAGTGTTCTTAGTTGTTTTGTTGTATACTTTGTGTAAGATTGTTAGAATAGTTTATCGGTTCTTTTCCGCAACAATCTTAAGTTTTCTGTGTGTAATTCTTTTGAAAGTTTTTCAAATATAAGAATTAAAATTGTGAAATTTTTGTGTATTGTATTCAACCCCCCCTTCTACAATACTTGTTAAGCCATCTGGGACTAACAAGTTCTTTAGAGTTTTTAGCCTTAGTAAGACTTATGTGTTTTATGTGGTAAAGAGATGTCTGTATCTATGTGTTACAGATCTTGTGAATTCTGGGTAAAAGGCTGAACCGGTTAAGAAGACTTGGAAACGTGTTGATAAGCAATAAGGTGAGTTTTACTTTAAAAACGTTTTTAACTGGAATACGTATATGTGTGGATTGGGAATGAAATAGTTGATGACTATGTGTTTATATGTGAATTATAATATAGTGAGGTATTATATTTACATGTGTATTATAAATGTGTTATAATACGTTGACCGGGTTTAAGACCGGTGTGATTGGCTATAGAACCTGTATAGCGTTGTTTGGCTGTAGATGTTGTACAGCGTTGTATTTTATTAGTTGGCTTGCTACCACTAATATGGCCAGGAAGAAATGAGAAGGAAAGGTATATGATGTGTGAGTTTAAATTGGATATATGTAACTATGTGGCGTGATTTATATGATTGAAGTTTGTATAAATGGTTTTTAAACTAACAGGGGTTTCTCACTTAGACCTACAGGTCTAACCCTCATTTTGTTTTAAAAATATGTATTCCAGGTGGCGGATCAAGTAAGGGCAAGTAAGTAGAGTATGAGAGGGATGGCTAGTAAGGAAGACTATAAGACGAAGCTTTTGACTTATTTAGTAGTTGTAATGGAATGTTAAATGTTATGGATGCAAATAGCTCAAGGATTGTATTTCAAGTGTTGTTCTTTCTAATTGTAAAAGACTACTGGATCGTACATGTAAAGTGAAGTTTGTTTGTTATATCTATTTGTGTTATTTGGGTGATATGTCGTGTATATGGGTTAAGGGTTGTTACAGTATGGGTACTCGTTTTGAGTGTAAAATAGCATTTGAACACTTTGAACATGTTTTTATGTGCCAATTACAAACTCAAAGTCTTGTGATTGACGTCGGTTGTTCGGTTTCTAGCTCGGTTGCGATTCGGGGGTGTCCGATGGGTTGTTAAGGTTGTCAATTGTCGTAGTGAGTCTTATATACATATAGACATATGGATTTCATCAATGTATATATATTTTAGGCTCGGTTTCCCCTCGTTAGTGAAGTTGATAGTGGTGTTCGGTTGTATCGTTTGCGCGTGTGTGGCTCCAAACTATTAACAAGGTGTGTTTTACTTTAACCATTTTCAAACTAGAATACATATACTGATTGGGAATGTGATAGATAGTGTGATTATGTGCTTATGTTTGAAATATAATATATTGAGATGTATATTGTATTTATATAAGCATTACACTACACGAGTGCACGTTGGCCGGACTTAGGACCGGTGGAGTTTGGCTGTATGGAGGGACAGCGGAGTTGGCTGTATGTTAGTGCAGCGGAGTAAATTGATTAGTTGGTTCGCAACCAACTAATATGGCCATGAGGAAGAATTGTACACAATGCATATGAGTCATTTTTGGTATTCAAATATGTGTTATATATATTGTGTGTTTTACAAATGATTATCACACTGATAGGGATTTTCTCACTTAGACCAATTGGTCTAACCCTCATTTTGTTTTAAAAAATATGTATTCCAGGTTGAGGAACTTTTAATGGCAAAGGAAAGGATAAAGTGTAGTATGCTTTTTGATGGCTGATGGGGATTAGGAAGTTCTTATGTATTGTTTTGTATAGACAGTGTTATGAAATGTATTGTAAATTATTAGCGAAAAGTTGATACTCAAATATGTATTGTATAGTTTTGGGACTAAGGGACCGTATGTGATCTATTATGTATCTTTTGTTATGAAACGATGTTATGTATAATATGTTATATGTTGTATGATTGGGATGGGTCGTTACAGATACGGAAAGAAACTCTTGGCTACTAGCAAGGAAAAATGGCTAGATCTTGAAGAAAAAAGAATTGGGATGGAAAGACAAAAAGCTAAGGTGAAATGGATTGTGGAAGGTGACGAAAACTCTAAACTATTTCATGCGGTGACGAAATGTAGAGAGCGGAAGAAGGTGATTAGAGGCTTGAAAATTAATGGGGAATGGGTGGATGAACTGGCGCAAATTAAAACTCATGTTTTTGAATTTTTCAACAAAAAAATTTCAAGTGGAGGTATCGAGGGATCATCTCTTTATAGTCGGAAATTTAAAAAAATCTTGTCGGAGGATGCCATTTTCTTGGAAAGACCGTTCGAAGAAGAAGAAGTGTGGAATGCGGTTAAAAGTTGTGGTAGCAACAAATCTCCCGAACCGAACGGATTCTCTTTTGAATTCATGAAGAAGTATTGGGGAATTATCAAAGAGGATTTATTAGCGGCTTTACATTGGTTTTGGGAAAAAGAAGTTATTAGCATAGGGTGTAATTCGTCGTTCCTCACCTTGATCCCAAAAAACCCAAGTCCAGAAGAATTAGGGGAGTTTAGACCGATTAACCTAATCGGTGTTTACTATAAAACGGTGGCCAAAATCCTTGCGGAAAGGTTAAAAGGTGTGATGGGAAAAATCATTAGTAAAGAACAAAGTTCCTTCGTTAAAGATAGGCATATCCTAGACGGTATTCTCATAGCCAATGAGGTGGTAGACTATGTTCGGCGAAGGAAAGGTAGTGGGTTGATTTTTAAAGTCGATTTTGAGAAAGCTTACGACTCGGTTGAGTGGGAATTTTTGTTGAAAAGTTTGGATAAAATGGGATTTGGAGAAAAATGGAAAAAGTGGATCAAGGCGTGTCTTCAATCATCCATGATGTCGGTGCTAGTAAATGGTGTAACAACCCGGTTTCCAAATTAACCTCAATAATATGAAATCATCCCAGAATTGTCTCAAAAACAACTATGGAATAAAACTAAATAACCTAACAATGCTAACGAACCGATTTGAAAAAACCTTCATCTATATAATTACCATTTACCCTTTCTCCAGTCTAGCAATCCCAATATAAAGTTCACCTGAAATGCATATTTTTGAAAACAAAAATTAGGGTTAGACGAATTGGTCTAGTGAGATAATCCCTGTCATTTCAAGATCGTTATAAAACCATGTATTAAAACAGTTTATATAAAACATTTGATTAATTTATCCAATCGTTGGCACTCAGGCACAACTCAACAATTCACTTCGTTGACCTTCAAGCACAACATCTCACAATACACTCCGTTGGCCTTCAAGCACAACATCTCACAATATTGATGGCGTTTTTAGCAGAGTGCGATAATAGTGAAGCTGGCGTTCTAGCACAACGCAATAGTGTTGCTGGCGTTCAAGCATAGCGCGATAAGTGTAGCTGACGTTCTAGCACAGTGCGATAGAGAAATACCGTAACATAACCCTTTATAACAAAATCTCACATACCATATCGTTCGTATCATATAATTAACCATTTTATAATAAATGCATTTCAATTCGAAAATGGTTAAAAGAAAACTCACCTCGATACGACAAATGGGGATATAAATCTTAACCGATGCGAATTATCGAAACATATGCGAATCTTAAACTCTTGAGTTGAAGGAAACCCAAATAAAGATTTAAACTCTTCTTTCCCTTCTTTTTCTTTCTTGGTCGTCGCAATTGAGGAGCAAAGAACACATACACCCACTTTCCATTTTTATATTTTTGGGATGAAAACTCATTGATAAAAGTCTTATCCTTTGTTTGAAAGAGGCGGTGATGGAATTTTTTTTAAAATATGAAACTAAACCCACAACTTTAGCCAAATTACACCCACAACCCCTAAATTTTCAAAAGAATAATAAACCGGTTATTACAATATCTCCCCCTTAATGGAATTCCGTCCCGGAATTCAATCAATTCACCACTCAAAGTCGATTCAAATCTTAAAACAAACATAATCGAAACTCCACCAAATAATCCAATAACCAACAACTTTCAACATAACTCGATAATTACTTACTTCACAAAAATGCAACCGACATTCACCCACCATTAATCCAAATAACATAACATTAGACATCATGAACACCCAAAATAATTTCCGCACTAAAACTAATTTAGGCCCAACTTATTTTCACACCAAATGCTCTCAAGTCTATACTTTTACCAAACCTTTTCAAAAACGTAAATCATACAATGTCAAAATAAGATTTGCTAACTATCGATTTTCTTATAAATCAATCCCCCGACAATTTCTTACTTTCCTGAAAACACATTATTCCAACATATCAACTTCACTTTCTCATACCAATGATAAGCATAATAAAACTCTCAACAAGATCAAGCACCAACACCACAACATGCTTGCTAGAGTAAGTCTATACAAACGGTTCCACTACAATCCAAAATCAATATAATCGATTATTCAAACACTCAAGATCCTCATGAAGAATACTTAATGATCTATCATACAATGCACTTCTCAATCTCCAAACGGAGTTAACCGAACCAATTATATTCCTTTACAAACAAGAACTATTTCAACTTTTCAAGTTGAAATTCTTAAACATATACTATACACAAATAACCAACCGAGTCTTGACATTTCAACTATGATCAATCGAAACAAAATAAAATTAATCATTCTTAAAAACAACACAATCAAATAATATTATGAATTTGCCGCTTAAAAAAATCACCAACTAACCACCCAAGCCTTAATTTCTCACAATAACAAGAGCATAACATCAACATCTCAATTAAATCTCACGTAGCACACCTTGCAATAACAATATCATGTCATTACTTAAAATATCGGTAAAAACTCAATGTCAAATTAAAAACTTACACGTCTACTTTGGAATACCACACCACAATCATCACCATGGTACCCTTTAAGACATTTAATAGACGATGCTTTCTTCCCACTAATCAATACCTCGATATCAAATTTACATAGAGTCATATCGCAACTATTTTATTTAAGCTTAACTGAATACAAGTCTTAAATACTGTTAGAATTGTAGAGTCGATTGATAGAGAGACACACGAGATGGCTGAATCGGCCGTTTTCATATATTGAGAGAGTGTTTACAAGTAAAGTGTCTAACGTAGAAAAGGAACCCTAAGAGACTATTTATACAAAAGAGAAGTTACACATAATTCCAGAAAAGACCCTGAACAAAACATATTGACAATAATACTCTAACATCCCCCCTCAAACTCAAGTAGGGGAAGAATGAGACAAATTGAGTTTGGAAACAAGAGTCCTAAAGCGGCCTGGAAGGTGGGCTTTGGTGAAGATATCTGCAGTCTGATCAATGGTGGAGATAGGAAAAAGTTTAACCGTCTTGCGAAGAACGTGTTAACGAGTGAAATGACAATCAATCTCGATGTGCTTTGTGCGCTCATGAAAGACATCATTGTGAGCAATCTGAATAGCACTAGTGTTGTCACACCATAATGGTGTTGGAGAAAATTGATGAGCACCCATATCAGAGAGTAGCCAGCGAAGCCATACAAGTTCCTGAGTAGTATCAGCTAAGGATCTATATTCTGCTTCAGTACTGGACCGAGCTGTCAGCGATTGTTTCTTGCTACGCCAGGAGATGAGAGAGTCACCAAGGAAGAAACAATAACCTGTGGTGGAACGGTGGTCGGTTATGTCACCATCCCAGTCAGCATCTGAGAAGGCACGAAGCTGTAAGGATGAAGTGGATGAGAAATGAAGCCCATGAAACATCGTCCCTTTGAGATACTGAAGTATACGAAGAACAGCGGCATAGTGATCCGAGCACGGGGCAGCCATGAATTGGCTAACTATATGAACTGCATAGGAAAGGTCTGGTCGAGTAACAGTCAGGTAGACCAGAGATCCGACCAGTTGACGGTACCTTGTAGGGTCTTTCAGCGGGGTTCCAGCATTCGGAGCAAGGTGCAGATTTTGCTCAATTGGTGTAGATGCAACTTTGTTGTCTGTGATCCCAGCCTTGGACAACAGATCTGATATGTACTTGGCTTGACAGAGATAGATTGCCGGAGGAGTCTGATAGAACTTCAAGTCCAAGAAAGTAGTGTAGTTTGCCAAGATCTTTCATCTCAAAACATGAGCTGAGAGATTGTTTGAGATGATTGATACCTGTAGTGTCACTGCCGGTGATGATCATGTCATCAACATACAACAGAAGTAAGATAGTACCTGCAGCAGTAGTCCGAGTAAACAGGCCAGAATCATAGTTACTTGGAGAAAAATCCAGTGAGATGACAGTGTTGCTAAACTTTTCAAACCAAGCACGACGAGCTTGTTTGAGGCCATAGAGGGCTTTTCGAAGTCGACATACATGTCCCTGACGGGAGGTCACACCTGGAGGGAGTCTCATGTAGACTTCCTCTTCGAGATCGCCATTTAGAAAGGCATTCTTGACATCCATCTGATAGAGTGGCCATTTCTTGGTGGCAGCAATGGCGAGAAGACTACGAACAGATGTGACACGAGCCACAGGAGAAAACGTTTCCTAGTAGTCAATGCCATATTCTTGATTGAAGCCTTTTGCCACAAGGCGTGCTTTGTATCGATCAATGGATCCATCAGACTTGGTTTTGATTTTGAAGACCCATTTGCAACCGATGGGTGATTTGCCCGGTGGGAGAGGAACAAACTCCCATGTATTGGCTTTGTCAAGTGCCTGAAGTTCCTCTGTCATAGCTTGCTTCCAAACAGGGTTAGAGTCGGCTTCCTTGAAGGAAGTGGGTTCATGGGTGGATAGTAAAGTAGAATAACAATGATAATCACGAAGGTGAGTAGGAACTTGTCTTACCCGATCGGAGCGTCTTACCTCATCTGGTGGTTGGGAGGAGCTAGGATCCATAGACTTGGCAGAAGGCTCGGAAGTAGTCCGGGGAGTTGGTGCAGATGATTGATCATGGTCAGCTGGCATAGAAGGGGCAGACGAAGGCTCAGTTGATGTGGAAGGGTCAGGTGAAGGCTCAGACGAGATAGGGGAAGGCTCAGGTGATGCGGAAGTTGGTGGATCAGATGGTGAGGAGAGTATAGGGTCTAATTGGAGAGAATCTAAAGAGATAGATGTGTCAGTGAAGAAGGAAGTAGAAGGAGTGATGGGGTCCTGAAATTTTGACACCGTAGAGAAGGGAAGATGTTCCCAGAAGGTGACATGACGGGAGATACGAAGTCTCTTAGAGATTGGGTCCCAACAGCGATATCCTTTATGTTCAATTCCATAGCCAAGGAAGTAGCACAGACGAGAGCGAGGTTCAAGTTTGGTGTGTTCATGAGGTTGTAGCTGAACAAAGCAAGCATAACCCCATACTTTGAGTAGTTCATAGGGAGGTGTAGCTCCATAGAGGACTTCATACGGAGACTTTTGATTGAGAATTGGGGTCGGGTGTCTGTTGATGGTGTAGACAGCCGTGAAGGCTGCTTCACCCCAAAAACGTTCTAGACACTTGGCTGATATTAAGAGGGTACGGACAGTGTCAAGGATGTGATGGTGTTTGCGTTCGGCACGACCATTTTGTGGAGAGGTGCCGGGACACGAGTACTGAGAAAGAGTGCCCTGAGATTGAAGAAATAAAAGCAGAGACGATTCTTTGTATTCCATGGCATTATCGGCTTGAAGAATCTTTATGGGTTTTGAAAATTGGGTTAGGATCATGCGAGCAAAAGTGATACAAAGTTTGGGTAATTCAGAGCGATTTTTCATGAGATAAATCCACGTAAAACTTGTGTGATCATCAATAAAGATTACGAAATATCGAGCACCTCCCATAGAGGGGTGTGGTGCTGGTCCCCATACATCAGAATGAATAAGATCAAAGGCAGAAGCAGATTTAAAGTCATTAATTTGAAAAGGTAAAGCATGATGTTTTCCAAGTTGACAAGAAAGACAAGAAACATTTTCAGAGGAAGTGTTTCCTAAAAGCCCTGAGCTAGCTAAAACTTTCATCCTAGCTAAAGATAAACGGCCTAAGCGCGCATGCCATAGCTCAAAAGACGGGGTACTGGAGACTGAAGCAGCAAAATTGGATGAAGGTAAGGGAAGGCGGAGATAGACCACTTCCACCATCCGACCAACTTTACGGCCTACTCCAAGGATCTGCTTGGTCTTTGGATCCTGCACAACACAACCAGTAGAGTGAAATAAAACTATTAGATCGGCTTCCATAAGCTGAGTGATTGAAATCAGACTCAGAGATAAGTTTGGTATATGCATCACATCAGGTAATTGAATATCAGGGGTAGAAACAGTCCCACTGAAGGAAACCGGCAAGCGAGTATTATCAGCAATGCGGACTGATGAAAACAGGCTGGAAGGTTGCTTAGAGACAAAACCATCCGCCTTAGGTGTCATGTGATTACAACATCCAGAGTCAAAAAGCCAAGGGTTACCTGGTGTAGTTGTATTGCATTGAGAATTCATACCCATAGAACCTGTCATAAGTTGCTCCATGAGCTCTTGATTTCGGCGCATGAGTTCCATGAGATCAGATGTTGAGTGGTTGTTGTGCTGTGTCGTAGGTGCTGGCGATGGGTATTCCTGAGTGATGGAGCCAGCAATTGGCTGAGACTTGGGCTGTTGTCTTTGATTACCAGAGTTCTTTGGGTATGGACATTTTGGGCAGTCGGAAGCATAGTGACGTGGCTGTGTAATCCCACACCAACGACATTTTCGAATTGGACAGTTGAGGAGAAGATGGGAAGTAGAGTGACAAAAGGTACATTCGCTGTTGTTCCCCTTGCTTGCAGATCTGGGCTGATCATGGTTACCCCATTTGCCTTTTGATTTCCCTGAGCTGGGAGTGTAGAGCACAGTATCTGAGGGTAGTGGAAATCGCTGCTGAAGGCGAGTATCTTCACTTATCAGTTCAGTGATGGCTTGTTCAAGAGTAGGAAGAGGATGTTGATGTAGAAGTGAGGCTCGAACGTTCTCAAAGCGATCAGTGAGACCCATGAGAATAGTAATCAGGTGCAATTGGTTGAAGTAAGCAGTAAATTTCTGAGCAGTTTCATCAAAAACTTGAGGCGCGCCCAGGCTTAGATGATCTCTAAGAGCTTGCATCTCAGAGATGTAGGAGTTGATAGATTGATCAGGCAGTTGCCTTTTGTTCTGGAAGGTGGTCCACAGCTGATATTGATGAGATAAACCCGTAGAAGTGTACCTGTTTGCAAGGAAATCCCAGAGTCCTTTTGCCGTGGTATAGCCGAGGAACTGTTGATTGATCTCAGTAGTGGTGGAAGCGTTTATGAAGCCAAGAATGCGAGCATTGGCGATGTCCCAATCATTCATACGTTTTGCAAATTCAACTGCACTTTCCTCTTCCTTCTGAACAAGAAGGGTAGATATACCGGTGACATAGGTATAGAGTTCATGAGACTTAAGGAGAATGGACATATGGTGATGCCACAGAACGTAGTTGTTTCCATTGAGGACAACTGAGATGGGATTGGAGTGACCGAGATTGATCGCCATTGCAATTTAAGGCTGAAGTCGCAGGTCAGTTGCGATTTGGAGGTGAATAGTACGAAGTCGCAGTGGTCAGTTGCGATTTGGAGGTGAATAGTACGAAGTCGCAGTGGTCAGTTGCGATTTGGAGGTGAATAGTACGAAGTCGCAGTGGTCAGTTGCGATTTGGAGGTGAATAGTACGAAGTCGCAGTGGTCAGTTGCGATTTGGAGGTGAATAGTACGAAGTCGCAGTGGTCAGTTGCGATTTGGAGGTGAATAGTACCAAGTCGCAATGGTCAGTTGCGACTTGGATGAGTGTGAGCGTTGCGACTTGGATGAATGTATGGTGTTCTTGAGTCGGGTTTTGCAAAACAGATCGGTTTTGGCTGAAAGTTGGTACGTAGGTTCGTGATGATATTCTGAGCAACTTTAAAACTTGGAATTTTTTCAAAAAACCAACAGAGAATGGATTTTCTGAGCAAAATCGACAGCAGCAAAATAAGGGAAATAACTTGAGAATGCAGATCTGAAAGATAGTTGAGGATGCTTACCTAGAGCTCTGATACCATGTTAGAATTGTAGAGTCGATTGATAGAGAGACACACGAGATGGCTGAATCGGCCGTTTTCATATATTGAGAGAGTGTTTACAAGTAAAGTGTCTAACGTAGAAAAGGAACCCTAAGAGACTATTTATACAAAAGAGAAGTTACACATAATTACAGAAAAGACCCTGAACAATACATATTGACAATAATACTCTAACAAATACCTCACCCATCCCAAGAAATATAACACCCAAGAGTCATACCAACATTCATCTTACAAAGTCGACATAACACTATTTATTAACATAACGACAAGTTTGTTAACATCCATTTCTTACACACATGACTTAGTATAAAAATGTCAAACACCAAGTCTTAAAATCTTAATCACTTAAACTATCCCACAAAGAAAATTCATCAACTCTAACTTCACATCACATAACCGATAAAAACTCCAACTACTCGCAACAATAATATATAGTCATTTCACGACTTAAATTCTTAGCTTAAAGGAAAGTACTAGATGAGCACACATATCCCTTAAATCATTTTTTTCTAAACCCAAAAAATTCAAAAACATCTTATTCTTATCACATTACTGATAAAGTTATCGAATTCTACCCCCAGCTTAAGTCTAGGCTATCAATAACCTAGTTCACTTAAACTAAAGCTCTGATACCATCTGTAACAACCCGGTTTCTAAATTAACCTCAATAATATGAAATCATCCCAGAATTGTCTCAAAAAAAACTATGGAATAAAACTAAATAACCTGACAATGGTAACAAGCCTATTTAAGAAAACCTTCATCTATATAATTACCATTTACCCTTTCTTCAGGCTAGCAATCCCTATATAAAGTTCACCTGAAATGCATATTTTTGAAAACAAAAATGAGGGTTAGACCAATTGGTCTAGTGAGATAATCACTGTCATTTCAAGATCGTTATAAAACCAATTTATATAAAACCATGTATTAAAACAATTTATATAAAACATTTGATTAATTTATCCAATCGTTGGCACTCAGGCACAACTCAACAATTCACTTCGTTGGCCTTCAAGCACAACATCTCACAATATACTTCGTTGGCCTTCAAGCACAACATCTCACAATACACTCCGTTGGCCTTCAAGCACAACATCTTACAATATTGTTGGCGTTCTAGCACAACGCGATAATAGTGAAGCTGGCGTTCTAGCACAGCGCGATAGTGTTGTTGGCGTTCAAGCACAGCGCGATAAGTGTAGATGGCGTTCTAGCACAGCGCGATAGTGCAATACCGTAACATAACCCTTTATAACAAAATCTCACATATCATATCGTTCGTATCATATAATTAACCATTTTATAATAAATGCATTTCGATTCGAAAATGGTTAAAAGAAAACTCACCTCGATACGACAAACGGGGATATAAATCTTAACCGACGTGAATTATTGAAACATATGCGAATCTTAAACTCTTGAGTTGAAGGAAACCCAAATAAAGATTTAAACTCTTATTTTCCCTTCTTTTTCTTTCTTGATCGTCACAATTGAGGAGCAAAGAACACATACACCCACTTTCCATTTTTATATTTTTGGGATGAAAACTCATTGATAAAAGTCTTATCCTTTGTTTGAAAGAGGCGGTGATGGATTTTTTTAAAAAATGAAACTAAACCCACAACTTTAGCCAAATTACACCCACAACCCCTAAATTTTCAAAAGGATAATAAACCGGTTATTACAAACGGCGTTCCTACCAAAGAGTTCTTAATGGGAAGAGGACTAAGACAAGGAGATCCGTTAGCTCCTTTCTTATTTCTAGTAGTGGCGGAAAACTTACACATCTTAATGGAGAAAGCGGTGGAAAAAAGGGTTGTTCGAGGGCATCAAAGTCGGTGGTAACGAAATCATAATTTCACATCTCCAATATGCGGATGACGCGATTTTCTTCGGGAAATGGAGGTTAACGAACCTCAAGAACTTGTTGAAGGTGCTCAATTGCTTTCGCGCACTTTCGGGTTTGAAGATTAACATAAGGAAAAGCAAGATTTTTGGCTTGGGAATAAAGAAGAGGATATTCAAGAATGGGCGAGAGGAGTCGGATGTGAATGGGGGATGTTGCCTTTTACATACCTCGGCCTTCCGGTCGGGGCGTCGATGCGGAAGATAATCAATTGGAAACTGGCAATCGATAAGGTAAAAACTTTGGTTAAATCGGTCCTTGGTAGCATGCCTTTGTACTTCCTCCCATTGTTTCGAGCCCCGAGCGGAGTGATTCGTGAGTTGGAGAGAATCTGAAACCATTTTTTTTTGGGGGGGGGGGGGGGGCTTGGTGAGAGTGGAAAGAAAGGTATGGTGTGGGTCAATTGGGAAAAAATGTTGAAAACTTTTAAAAAAGGTGGGTTAAACATAGGTAGACTCCAATATATTAATCGGGTTTTATTGGGGAAGTGGTGGTGGCGTTTCCTCTTAGAGGAAGACGCCCTTTAGGTTAGAATAATCAAAAGTATATATGGGGTTGACGGGGGACTTTTTAGAAGGGACACGTGAGATCGGGGGGTGGTTTCATCTTGGAAAAACATTTTGCGGGTGGGTGAGGAATTGGATTCGGAAGGTTTAAACTTTTCGGGTTCGTTCCGGAAAATTGTGGGGGACGGCTCGGAAACATGCTTTGGGGCATAAAATTGGGTGGGCAACAAGCCTCTTGAAGAAGACTTTAAGAGGCTCATTCGGTTGGAGGTGGACAAAAAATCGAAAATAGGGGAAAGGGGGGCATGGGTTGATAATAAATGGACTTGGAATTGGGTGTGGAGAAGAACTCCGAGAGGTAGAAAGAGGGGTGAGTTGGAGGAACTTACAAGGAGGTTGCAAGGATGGAACCGACGAGAGAAATAAGAGACAAATGGGAATGAGAGCATGACAAGGTTAATGGTTTTAATGTCAAAAATCTACGAGTGATTTTAGAAGAGGGTCGAGGGGTAGAGGAGGGGAATGCGAGAGAAACATTGTGGTGCTCGTTGGTGCCCAAGAAAGTGTGCATCTTTATATGGAGAGCAAAATTAGGAAGGCTCCCTAGTCTTTTGGTGCTTAACGAGATGGGATTGGACATTGATTTGATCTTGTGTCCAAGATGTGGGAACACGGTAGAAAGCATTGATCACTCGCTTGTAGGATGTGATGAGGAGAAAAGGATATGAACGCAAGTGGGGAGTTAGTGGAACAACAATTTGGAACGGATTGAAACAGTCCAAGAGTTGGTGCAAGAGGACGAGGATGTGGTTGGAACGTCAAAAGGCAACTCACTCTGGTTAGAGGGTGAAATGGATATTCTTGTACCTAATTTGGAACCATAGGAACAAAATAGTGTTTAACGGGGAGAAACGTCGGGTAAACGATCTTTTCCATGAGTGGCAAAGAGTAGCGTTTGAATGGACGAGCAGAAGGTCAAAAAACCAACATGTGGACTGGATCGCATAGCTGTCGGGTAGGCTGACTAACGACTACAGATAGGCGAAGGTAGGTTGTTTTAGATCGTGGCTCGAGTACCGCGGATTCTGAGGTCTACGTGGTCTTCGAACAGACAGTGGTATGGGGTTGTTTGCAAACAGCTCCTTGCGGCTGGTTGGTGTCAGGTAACAGGGGCTGGTTCGGTCTGGTTCTCGCAAACTAGAGTGGTCCTTGAGCGGTTCTTTCTAGACCTGTTTCTCTGTTTAGGAAAATTTGGAGAAAGACCAAATGGGTTATTCGAGTAACTGGATCATGCGACTGTTTTTAGAAGGATCGAAGAGGTTGTTTTAAGTAACCTAGTCTGTCAGCGATCTGATCAGACCTTGCTGCTGTTTGAAGTTCATCGCGTATGCTGTTCGATTAAACCACCAGATGTTTGTTCGATTAAGCCATCAGCTGGTCCTATTAAGCACTGTCGAATGCAGCACTAGAGTGCTTAATTAACAGCGATCTGTTTATGTTAAGCACTGCTGACTGCAGTGCTGGAGTGCGGAATTATCAGCGGCAAGACTGCTGGGTTTGGCCGAGATGCTATAAAGTGCGCTTGTTTATCTCTGGTAAACCGACGGGATTTCTTTTGTACCTTGTGGGTCATGTTTCGTTTTAGTTTTGGTCGTGTTGTTTTTGTAACTTGTTGTAAGACGCGGTATTGGTTGGTGATAAAATTGCTTTTGCCATTCAAAAAAACAAACAACGGTTTTATTTCATATACACTTACAACTTTATTCATAAGCCCAATTTTATCTTACAGGATTCAATAAAAAACCAATTAAACAGCCCCTCAGAGGTATTAGGGTTTAGATAAGATTTTCCACTAAGTAAATCCTGCAATAATTTTATTAATACACCACAATCCAAGTGTTTACTAAAAAGTATAGATATAACATTTTCCATGGCTTCAATAAAAAGTATCAAATAACATTACTAATTACCAAAAAATCATTTTTTATTAAAAAATTATACCGACAATTAAGAAATCATTATTTATACTAGAGTAAATTACATTCCTGGACCTGTGGTTTGCCGATATTTTGGATATCGTCCCTAAAACGTATTTATTACACTAGACGTCCCTGTAGTATGCAAAAACGCACGCAGCCGTCTAAAGAAATCCGTTAACCCAGTTAATTCAAGGGGTATTTTTGTCTTTCTACACCTAGTTTTGTCCTTTTCCTAATTAAAAATATAAAAAACAAATATAGATTAATAAAAACACTATAAACCCCCTACCCTTACCCCTACCCCACTACAACCCTCACCCTTCCCACCCCCACCCCACCTACCCATCCCTTTCTTCTTCCTCACAATAAACCGCCGAGACCCATCTCCCCTCCTTCATCCCCTCCTTCAATGTTTCCTCTTCCCCGAATAAAAAATCGTCGGTACTGCATCAAACCTCAAACCTACCGACTTTTCCTCTCTCACCATATAAATATGTACACAAACAAAGGTGAGTGTGGGAGGTCACACACCATGAAAACACCACCCACCGACGAACAGCCGCCTGCACCAGACCTTCCTTCAACCTTCACGAGATGGTTTGGGTGGCTTTTCTGTGGTGTCACAAACGCACCTAACCACAGTCGAGCCCCTTTGTAATTCATCTTCTTTTTCTTAATCGGACCACTTGCTCCTCTAACGCCACTGTCGTCATTCAGTTTCATATGTCGGTAAACTAGTTACATCCCAGACAATCGTTGATCCCACAAAATGGACATGTCTGATCAGGAAGTTGGCCCTCCAGTAAAGAATCCACTATCTCACTTCTGTCACTGGTTGCCGGATAATTAATCGGAGAAAACTACCAGAAATCTTAGCTCTTTGGTTGGTGAACAGTAGTATAGTCTGCATCCTATGACGTTCTTGAGAGCGCCAACCATGATTGAAATTTCTTCACCTTCAGTGATCTTCTTTCATGATGGCGGCATCGGTGGCGGTTGGTGGTGAATACTGGTGGTTGGCATGGTTGCTTCTTCATTAAGTTTCTGGATAAAGCTCTCCATATATGGTTGTAGTGGGGGTAGGGGTTGGTCGATGAAAGGAAGAGGAAGATTATGATGGCCATGTCCATGTCAATGGAGGAATAATTATTTATAGAAAATGGGGTAGGGGCTTGCCGGAAAAAAATGATGTTAGTTATGGAAAATGGGAAGGAGGGGGATGTAGAGAGGAAGAAGAAAGTGGGGGTGAGGGGAGGTTTGAGTGTTGTAGTGGGGGGTAGGGGTTGGGGGTATGGGTGTCTTGTTTAATTTATTTGTTTTTTGTTAGGAAAAAGACAAAAACATGTGTAGAAAGACAAAAATACCCCTTAAGTTAACTGGTTTAACGGATTTCGTTAGACAGAGGGACCTTCTGCGACCGTTTTTCCATACCACAGGGACGTCCGGTGTAATAAACGCGTTTTGGGGACGATATCCAAAATATTAGCAAACCACAGGGACTAGGAATGTAATTTACTCTTTATACTATCTCCTAAGTAGTAACTTTTAGTAAGTTCCCAAATTTAAATAATTTTAGAGTAAACTACGATTTTCGTTCTTGTGGTTTGACGTTTATAATGTTTTTCGTCCCTAATCTTTAAAAACTGCTTTTTTCATCCCTGTGGTTCCTATTTTGTCTCTATTTTCGTCCCTTCATCCAACTCTGTTAAATATAGGTGTTAAAAATATTTGAGAAATTACATATTTAGTCTTTGTGGTAGATAGAGTTTAAAATATTTATCCTTAAATTTAATTTATCACTTTTTTCTTTCTTTATTATACTTTAACACTATACACACACACATACACACATATGTATATACACACATATAGTGTATATAGGGGGTCATTCAAGGGAGAACTAGGTAGTTCGTGATAACTGTGAGATCCAATGTGAGCCATACATTAAGCAATAAATTAGGAAATTATTAATTTTGGTAATTTTGTTTGAAATTTAAATAAAAGGGCATTTTAGGTATTTTGATAATCTTATCTCTCCTATCTCCTGTCTCATCTCTCCTCTCTCATCTCTCTGGCTTTTTGCCTCCGGTATCCAGTCTCATGCCTCCGGCCTCCGGTGTTACCAAGATGCATTATGATACCAAGATGCACTATGATACCAAGATAAAGATGATGCACACTGTGATACCCTTGTAAAGCAATCCACACTATGATACCATTTGTAAAACAACAAAATAAAAACGCCTCACTGTGATGCCCTTTGCCTTTGAAAATGCATTGTGATACCCTTGTGTTACACCCAAACCCTAAAATTAAAATCAAACAATAATCATCAAAACACAAAATAATAGTACAATATATCAAACCCGAATCTGGTTTTTAAGAAGGTATGGAGGCACTGTGATACCCTTTGCCTATCAAAATGCAATGTGATACCCTTGTGTTACACCCAAACCCTACAATCAAAATCAAATCATAATCATCAAAACACAAAATAATAGTACAATATCAAACCCAGATATGGTTTTTTAGAAGGTATGGAGGCACTGTGATACCCTTTGCCTTTGAAAATGCATTGTGATACCCTTGTGTTACACCCAAAACCTAAAATCAAAATCAAACCATAATCATCAAAACACAAAATAATAGTACAATATCAAACCCAGATCTGGTTTTTAAGAAGGTATGGACGCATCTGTTCCAGAAAAATCCAACGCAAGTATGAAAGTGTGTGTGTGTGTGTGTGTTTGGGGGGGGGAGGAACATGTTCCATCGTCTCCATCATAGACACCACTGCCACTAACCTAGAAAAATCAGGTGCCGACGATGTTGACGATGGTCGTGGTCGTGGTTGCATAATCTTCTCAACGATCGACGGTCTAGTCAGTTCGAATCGTCGAGTGGTTGTAGAGCAGAATCTGTCGGCGATGGTGGTTGTAGAGCATAATCTGTCGGCGAAATAAAGTCATGGTTGCAGAATCCGTGGTCGGAAATGTGTGCGGTACAAATCTAGTCTTCTTGTTTCCATGACGGCAACCGGAGAATGATTAAGGTTAGGTAAGAGAGAGAGAGAGAGAGAGAGAGAGAGAGAGAGAGAGAGAGACGCCAGGGTGGGGGGGAAGAGACGTACAACAAATTTATGGAGATATTTTAGGATTTAATGATTTAATTAGATTTGGGAAAAAATTTACTAAAATACCCTTTTGTATTTATTTAAATTTTTTGTTAATTATCTTAAATGTGTGGCTCACATTGGATCTCACAGTTACCACAAAATAACTAGTTCTCAAATGATAAAGGAAAACGGAAGGAAATAATGATAAATTTTCTTCCAAATCTTTCCTCCCAAATGTGGGAGTAAAGAGAAAGAAAATAAGTTAATGAAATTAAAAGCATTTAAAAAATTACATGTTGATCCAAACTCTTTCAGTGATTTGACGACGACCCTTAGAATACTTAGTGAAAATTGCCTTTAACATCTGTATGCATTAGTGTGTTTCACCGTCAACAATAACATACTGAGTTTGTTTAGTATCGCTGATGTTTCTAATGTAAAGTGTTTGACGTAATCCCTGAAGACAAGCATCGCGACTAAAAAGTTCATCGCTTCCATCAAAGACAATGTTGATGAACAAGGACAAGTCTACTCATGATCTGAAGCGGCATTCAGTGAAACCAAGAAAAGTCTACACACGCACGAAAATTCAAGAACAAGGCTTCAACGATAGCTGACTTACATCAAGCCTCACTGATGAAAGAACCCATCAGTGACCGCTGGTCATGAAACTTGCTACTCAATAATTGTTTGTCTTATCCTGTTGCACAAAAAGTATGAAGGTACAAAAGGAAGTTTGATTTTGTCCATAATCGTACAACCACTCTGCCACTATGATATTCACCATGCGGCCAAGAGCATGTCTTTGACAAATGTCAAAAACATGCACCCAATGAAGATCTGACACGTGTAAAGTGCTCCTGTCATGCATTTAATGCATGAGGTGCAAATAGGAGCAACACCCTTCATTTTGAAGGATCTCTCCTGACTTCTTAGTGGTCGTGGAGAAATCCTCTTTTTCTACATATCCTTTATCTTTTTATTTCTAGTACAAGAACCTTAGTGTTTCTCAAGTTTGTCTACATTAGGTTTTACTTAATATTATTCCTCAACAAAGTGTAAATTGTATTTTGATTTATCAATAAACAATTTAGAAAAGTAAATTTTGTGTTTGTTTTCAACCCCCCCCCCCCTCTACAAACTTCCACCCTTGTAAAATCCCTTCGAGACCAACAAGTGGTATCAGAGCAGATTGTTTAATCTCATAAACAAGATCTTGCTTAAATCTCTTTTCCTTGCTATTCTTCAAATGGCATTCAACTCAAACACAAACTATATAGATAATGGTTCTCTTGCAAAACCTCCTCGATTTAGCAAAGATAACTTCAGTCTTTGGAAAAAAATCGAATGATGTTTTATCTTGAAGGTATAGACCCTACTATGCCTTACTATGTTGAAAATTGACCCTATGTTCCATTTGTCATAGATGATGTTGTTTCTTCTACTGCTACAACTGATGCCATACCTGAAAGGCAAGTTCAATATGAAGGTACATTTGAAGACAAGAAAAAGGTGGTCATTGATACAAAGGCTAGATCAGGCATTTCAATGGCTCTACCTGATGAGGTTTATCACTCAGTAATGAACCTTAAAACTTCTAAAGCCATGTGGGACACAATCTGTGTTCAATATGAAGGTACATTTGAAGTACAAGAATCTAGAAAGATAAATTTGGTAAGACAATACGAAAGTTTCGTTTGTGTTAAGAATGAATCTTTGTCTGAGGTACACCAACGTTTTTATTACTTATTAATTGACCTAAGAACTGTTGGTAGGACCTATTCTAATTTTGAGACCCTAACAAAATTCTTAGAATGTCTTCCTGAAAGTTGGGATAGTTATACCATGTGTCTTAAACTTTCAAAAGATCTCAAAGATATTTCCTTAAGCACTCTTTATGGCATTTTTCTCAATCATGAGCAATCATGTCAGCTTAAGAAGAATCTTGTTAAAGATTCAAAAGATTCCAAAAGCACACTAGTTGTTTTAGTCTCCTCAGAGATGATTCTCACTCAGCGATCCTCTGTTACTATCACTGAGATGAAATCTGACTCTGATGACTTATCAGAAACTGATCTATCAGAATATGATGAGTCATTGGCACACTTGACTAGGGGAGAGCATCGGTCGGGTTTTGGCGGATTGGGGCCCAAAACCCAATCACCGATCGGGTTTCGGGGGGGTCTGGCGGAACCCAAAACCCGTCCAAACTATGTTCAGATATTCGGATATCGGGTAGGTTCGGGGTCGGGTTTTATCGGGTCGGATTTTTTGGATTTTTCAGATATTTCGGGTCGGGCCTATTTATAATTTTGGCTTTTTATAACATAAAGATTGAATGATATCGATAAACCCATTAACTGAATGATTTCGATAAACCCAAAATATCTTCATCATAGCAATCACCACCAACAACCTCCATTAAAATCTTCAAATTCCCACCTCTTGCCAACGCATGAACACCCCTGTTCTTCATTTCTTGCTTATACCCACATGGGATTTCCTCCACCCACCATACCCATATACAATCAGAGAGTTTCTTCCCTCCCAGATTCAATAACGTACACAATAACGAGGTTTAGACTGATTTAGGAAAGTAAGTTACTCTATTTATATTTTTGTAAATTAAATAATTAATTAATAATTTTTTAAAAATTTTAAAAAATATCGGATATTCGGTCGGGTTCGGGTGGGGTATATAGAGACCCACCCCGAGCCAAAATATCTGGGATATTTAATCAGGTTTGGCTACTTTGGATATCGGGTGCTCGGGTTTCGTTTTCTCGGCTAGTTCGGATATCAGGTTGGACGGTTTTTCGGGTGAGTCGGGTTTTGCTCACCCATACTCTTGACAAACTCCTTTAGGAGATTTGCAAGAAAGAGCAATTTCAGAAGAAATAAACCTCTTTCTATCACTGACAAGCCAAAATCAACTCATGTTGATAAGGTAACTGCTACCTGTTATAACTGTGAGAAGAATGGACATTTTGCTAGTGAATGCAGGTCAAAGAAAGTTTTCAAACCTTCTTCATCCTCTAAATCCAGAGATGACAAATACCTTAAGCTGAAAGAAAAATATCTGAAGTTGAAAAACTTCAAGCAAAAAGGTAAAGGTCTAATCGCTGAAGAACACGGTTGGGCTTATTCTGATGAAGAAGATGTGGCCAACCTCTGTCTGATGGCCCAAATACAAGAAGTAAAGGAAAAAAACGTTGATATTTCTTCTACCTCTTCTACTTCTCAGGTATCTATCTCTTCTGATCCAGTTCTCACTGAAGCTGATAGACGTCGTGCTATCGACTCACTGACTGTTGATTTATATAAAATGGTAAAACACAAGCTGAACAACAAAATCTTGATTTAACTGAACAGTTTAAAAATGTCATTTAAAGATCCAAGAACTGTCTAATATAAAAGAAAGCTTAAAAGACCAGGTTTATGTAAATGAACAAATCAGCATCGAATGCGAACAAGCTATCGCTGAGTTGAAGGCTGAGAAAGCTACTGTTGAGAAAGCTACTGTTGAGGTTTGGTGTAACTCCTCAACAAAGATCACTGAGATAATCAGTGCTCAGATTCCTGTCAATGGCATAAGTGGTCTTGGTTTCAGTTATGATAAAGATGAACCAACCAGAGATCGTTCCATGCCTAAACTTGGAATGTTTGTCTCCTCCATCCCTGACACTTCATCATCATCATCTGAGTGCTCTTCTTCTATTGCTCCTATTCCTGAGGAAATATTCCAAGAGTTCTAAACTCATGGAGAAAGGAAAATCTATTTTCCAAGCTCCTCAGAAGGGTACCAATGTACCTAAGCTGAAGAAGACTCAGTTAAAACCTTCAACTAGTCAACCTTCTACTTCAAAAACCAAGGTCTCTGAACATGTTCAGAGATCTACTTCTAGAATAAAGGTTGATGTCAAGCTAAGAAATCTGATGAACCAAAAGTTCCTCCGATATCTGATGCTAAAGGCATTCTTGCAACAGGCCTGCTCATTTAAAGTTTTCTAACAATTATGCCTATGGTCCTAAAGCTACTTTCAGCAATAGGAAATGTTATCACTGTGGATTTACTAATCATATTGCTAGTAAGTGCGCCACAACAACCAAAGCTGAAAAATCAGCTAAGGTGAAGATGAATGCCTCCAAGGCAAAAAAGGTCACCAAAAATGAAAAATCTACCAAGATGAAAAATACCACTAAGATTAAGAAATTAACCAAAGTGAAGTATGGCTGAGCATCGGTCGGGTCGGGTCGGGCCCAAAAACCCACAACCCGATCGGGTTTCGGGTGGCGGGTAATTCAGGTCGGGTGGATCGGGTTGGGCCTGTTATCCAGCCCAAAAAACTATACATGTTGATTTAATGTTAACTGTCTTCATTAATATTTCAGTAGAGTTACACATAAAAACCCGATAATATTATCGTTCATATTGACTAAAGTGATACATGTGCCGATGTGCGTGTACATACACAATGCATATATATGTATATAAATATAATATCTTCCACGTAACATGTCAAATTAATGGAGCAGCAAATTAATGATATGATTAATATTGAAACTAAAACATGCAATGTTCATTGTTCAATACTTCAATCTGCATTTAAGGCAAAATGAACTATATATATATATATATTAAAACAATTTAAAAAGTATTAATATCAAGAAATTAAACTAATATTAATATCAAGAAATTAAACTAATATTAATACACTTTTAGCAGTTAATATTAATATTAAACTTATTAAGTTATTAGTTATATTATGGTATATTTATATTTTATATTTATTAAAAAATATTATTTTTTTAAAAAGTTCGGGTTTGGAAAAACCCAACCCAACCCGATCCGTATTACCCGTGAAAAACAATCGGGTTCGGCCTATTCGGGTTGCGGGTCATCGGGTTCGGGCCTATTCGGGTTCGGGCCTATTCGGGTCGGTCGGGTTTTGCTCACCCCTAAAGTGCAGGTTACCACTGACGCTGAAACATCAGATGTTGTGAAGATCGCTGAACCTTCCATCTCCACTAACACTTGTGGACCCATTATAAAGTGGGTACCAGTTCAAACTTAATCTTCCTTATGATTGCAAGTCTCGAAGGGTATCTGATATCTTGATAGTGGATGCTCTAGTCACACGACTGGACAAAAGAACCTACTATCTGAATACAAGGAAGAGAAAGGCCCCACAGTGACCTTTGGTGGAAACGGGAAAGGCTATACCAGACGGTTTGGTGTACTTACTAATGGTACAACTACCTTTCGAAGAGTCGCTTACGTAGAAGTATTAAAGCACAATCTTCTTAGTATTAGTCAGCTATGTAATAAAGACTACAAAGTATGCTTCACTAAGAAAGCATGTTCTGTCACCGATAAGAAGGGGATACTTTCTCTCAGTGGTTATCGTTTGGAAAATGTTTATGTCATTAACATGGATTCCTCAACCACTGAGAACATATGTTTTCTATCTAAAGCCTCCTCAGATGTCAACTGGCTATGGCATAAGAGGCTCTCTCATCTAAACTTCAAAACGCTGAATACTCTCTCTTCAAAGGAACTAGTCATTGGCTTACCTCAACACTCATACGCTAAAGAATCGCTTTGCTCAGCATGTGAAAAAGGCAAGCAAACCAAAGCTAGTTTCAAATCTAACCAAGTGTCATCAGTGACAACACCTCTTCAACTACTCCATATGGATTTATTTGGCACTATCAATATACAATCCATCGCTGGAAAGAAGTACACTCTAGTGATAGTAGATGAGTACTCTCGCTATACCTGGTTGATGTTTCTCAGATCTAAGAGTGACACTCCAGAAGAAATCATTTCCTTTGTAAGAAAAATGGAAGCTCGGAATAGTATGACGGTTCGCTCAATAAGGAGTGATCATGGAACTGAATTAAAAAATGGTTCTCTTGATAACTTCTTTGAGAGTAAGGAGATATCTCACAACTTCTCAGCTGTAAGAACACCACAGCAAAACGGAGTCGCTGAACGAAGAAAGAACGATCATCGCGGTTGCCCGATCTATGCTCAACGATTCTCATCTTCCAACTCAATTCTAGGCAGAAGCTGTCAACACTACCCGTTTTACTTAAAATAGGTCGTTGATTGTCAAAAGATTCAAGAAAACTGCCTATGAACGTTTTCATGGGAGAAAGCCATCTCTCAGCTTTCTTCATATCTTTGGTTGTCAGTGTTACATCTTAAACAACAAAGATACTCTTGGAAAGTTCGATCCCAAAGTTGAGGACAGAATATACCTTGGATACTCCTCAGTATCCAAAGCCTTCAGAGTCTTCAACAAGTGAAGACAAACTGTTGAAGAAACTATTCATGCCACCTTTGATGAATCCCGATCAGCAAATTCTAAACCTACTGCCGAAAAAAAGAATTAAATCAGTGGATGTTTTCTCATCATGGGGAACCTGAAGCCTATTTTACTTATGATCCTCTAGATAACACCCCAATCGCTGATGATGATCCTATCATCATTCTCAGCCTACAAACAAGTTAAGTTGAACCTCTTCATGGATATTAGTTGTCCCTTTAAACACTTTACCTCCCTCTGAACCCTCGAATTCTGAAAACCCATCCACTTTTCCTCAGCAATCAGTCAATAAAATATTTTCTGAAACTTAGCAGTTGAAGCCTTAAAATAGAATCACCAACGTAATACTATCTGAACCTCGGTCAATGGATATCGCTGAAGCTTCTTCTTCAGCACCTCCAGAAATCTACTTAGAGCCAGAGTTTCAAGCTCTAGCTCATACTCGACGCGGTTCAGGTAAATATTTGTCTCTTTGTAAATTTCATATCACTGCTTGAACCTAAAAAGACCGAGGATGCCCTCAGATATCCAAACTGGGTCAACGCTATGCAAGAAGAGTTGAATGAGTTTGAAACAAACAAAATTTGGAATGTCGTTCCCAGACCATCTAACAAAAATGTTATTGGCACTAAGTGGGTGTATCGTAACAAGTTAGACGAACATGGGACTGTAACCCGAAACAAAGCTAGACTTGTTGCTTAGGGATATAGACAAGAGGAAGGCATAGACTAAGATGAAACCTTTGCCCCTGTGGCCAGGCTTGAAGCAATTCGATTATTCTTAGCTTATGCAGTTCATAAGGACTTCAAAGTACATCAAATGGATGTTAAATCATCATTCCTAAATAGAAAGATAAACGAGAAAATCTTTGTTGAACAACCTCCAGGGTTCGCTGACCCTAAGCATCCAGATTATGTTTATAAACTGGACAAGACCCTTTATGGTTTAAAACAAGCACCTCGTGCATGGTATGATACTTTATCTTCTTTTCTTATCATTGAGAAGCTTGAACGTGGAAAGATTGATAACAATTTGTTTTTTAGAAAGGTTAAAGGTCATATCATACTTGTTCAGATATATATCGATGACATTATATTTGGATCCACTAACCCATCTCTATGTACTCGATTACCGATAGACCACAAGGTGTGGGATAAAACAAAGCCCAGCTGGGCATGGATGGCTCTCCAACAAATGTAAAATGAGTATGATGGGTAAGCTAACTTACTTCTTTGTACTTCAGATAAAGCAAAACACCAAAGGTACATTTATTTACCAAGGTAAGTACGTTAAAAATATGCTGAAAAAGTTTGATCTTACTCAAAGCTCAGCAATGAAAACTCGTATGGCACCTCCGATGACACTCAACAAGAACCTAAATGGGAAACCTGTTAATGTTACTGCCTATAGAGGAATGATCGACTCTCTTTTATATCTTACAGCTAGTCGATCCGATATCATGTATTCTACTTGTTTATGTGCATGATATCAATCAGAACCCAAAGAATCACATCTGATCGCTGTAAAGTGAATCTTCAGATATCTGAGGGTGCTCCCAGCCTAGGTCTTTGGTATCCCAAGGACTTAGGGTTCGATCTCACTACCTATTCAGATAGTGATTTTGCAGGTTGCAAAATGGATAGAAAGAGCACCACTGGAGGCTGTCAGCTTCTAGGTGGAAAGTTGGTGAGTTGGACAAGTAAGAAGCAAAACTCAGTGTCCACACCAACAACTGAAGCTGAGTATGTAGCCGCTGGTAGTTGTTGTGCTCAGGTCTTATGGATGAGAAATCAACTCATAGACAATGGCCTTCAGCTATCAAAGATTCCTATCTATTGCGACAGCACTAGTGCCATCGCTATAGCAAACAACCCTATGCTACACTCAAAGACCAAGCACATTGATATCATATATCATTTTATCAGAGATCATGTGATGAATGGATATTAGAACTTTATTTCATTCCCACTGACTATCAGCTTGCTGATATTTTCACCAAGCCTCTTGATGAGATAAGATTCAACTTTCTCATTAGTGAGCTTGGAATGCTAAACCTTGAAGAATAACTCTTCAGCGGTTGAGTATTACATCAGTGATTAAGGTGTAAAATCTGATATTCATCTCCTTATCTCTGCATAAATGCTCTCTGCTCATCAGGTATGTCTTCTATCTCTTCTCACTGAACTTTTCTTCAGCGAGATGTTTTCCAAAAATCTCAAACTTAATCATTTACTTTCCTTGAATGATTAAAAGTTTTTTTAATATCCTTGACATTTCCTATCAGTGATTCTTCTACAACCTAAAACTTATCACTGAATCTTTCAATCTCAGTGATATCTTTTGAAAAAAATGAGAAGACGTTTTCTCTTATGACGTCATTTTTTAGGATAACCCATGGCACACATTTTCTTTGACACACGTTCGTCCGTTACACTTCTTGACCAATCAAACTCGGGTTACGTATCCAAGTAATGATGAATCCTTTTCCCACTCATCATTCTTTTCTCTCTCCTCACTCGTATATAATGCACTCTTCGTCTCATTTTCACACTTTACGCGCATAAAACTATCTAAAGGCAAGAACAATCAAGAACTCGTACTCCAAATCTTTGAGATTTCCAGGTTTTAGTCTAATTTCCATGCACACATTGTTAACAAAAACAACCTTTTTAATAATCATCTCCTTCATGATTTCTTAAAAACCCTAAAATGGTTTTCAAGTTTAAAAGTCTCTTTTTAAACTATTTTCCATCTACATTGTAAGTTACCATTTCTTTCCCAAAAAAGAAACTAGTAAACTACATATTTTCTACCATTTTTCATTTCTTTTGAAATTTGGCAAACTTACTTCTTTCCATTTCTTTCCCAATAAGGAAACTGGTAAAACTGTATTTTCTTCACCCTAGAACTTTTCTTCTTAAAATTTCCATTCTAAGAAACTCTTTGCGTTTTTTTCTTCATCTTCTCCAAACAGAAATGGCCACTCAAGCTTCCACCTTCACTCGTTCCAAGAACGTGAAATTCGAACTCTCAGTTGTGCCCTTCAAATCCAACAATCACTTGGCACTTCTCAACTTCAAGGCTGACAAACCACCCTCTCACCTTCAGAACGCTGCAACATTCCTGAAGAACTCGCCTATCTTCTATGCCTTCACTGTCTACCCACCTGGGCACAAGAACCTCCTTTAGCAGCTCTGGTATACTGCTGAAAGGACTGAGAAGACCCTGAAATAAGGGAAAAGGTATCTGTGATTGCCTTTGAAACTGAAAATGGAAAAGGAAGCATCACTCCATCAGGGATCCGACAGACGCTGAAGCTACCAGTCTCCAAGACTTATGACTCTCCTACTACTGATGAAGAGTTCATCAAACGTATTGACTTGATGGGTTATGATTGGGAAACAAAATAAGGTCTCCCTGACAAAGATACTCAAAGCGAGGATGCCAACGGAGCTCTGTTATATGTTTGCTCACTTCGTCCAGAGCATGGGCGAAAAGACATGCAGCATGGACCATGCAAGTCGGGTCGCTCTTGACCTGGGCTATTGGATCATCACTCGGCGAAATGTAGACTAAGCCAGGATGATCTTCGACGACCTGATGGTAAAGGTCGAGAAGGCTGATAGGGATCCCTATGTACCCTATGTACGCTTCATCAGCGTCCCTCTTCAGCATTTCTTGGGTCCCCTATACCCTGCTGATGGTGGTTATCATCTACGGTTCTCGCCTCCTCGACAGAGAGCCCTTGGATCACGAGGTACGTTTTTATACTCTCCATCGCCTCCTCTCATCCTCAGTTGTTTCTTCTTCAGCAGCAATGCCCACGGTCCAACCCCCCGTGGCTACCCAAGCTGCTACAACCACCTCCTCTAAGAGGAAACCCTCCACTACCCCTCTTGGTACCTCTAAGAAGGACAATAGACAGTCTAAGGAGAAACCTCAAGCTGCAACAACTACAACAACATCAGGGATCGGTTCTTCACATGCCTCCCTTGATTCCTTCGTGGTATGCTCCACCACATCTGATGCCATCTCATCAACCGCCTCAATGACTTCAACAATCGCTGATTCTACACTGGAATCTACCACAACAAACTCAGTGGCTCAAAGCACTGAAGGTGTAGTTCCAGGCAATGCCAGTGCCTCGTTGTCATCGATCACGGCCATCTACACTACTGTTGCTTTTCATCCCTCCATCTTTTTGGTCAACACATCCAGTACATCAGTTGTCCTCTCTGATACGCATGTGGATCTACTTCTCCATCTTATGGCTGAAAGCACAGAACCTGAAGGTTTCCCTCTCGAAGCCTCTCAGCAAACCATGTTCTCGACTCCTCTAGAGCAGGACATCCGAACATACTTTGGAGGAGATCCCTGGGAATCCTTCAATGAACTTTCAGGTATTCCATCTTCCCTACCCCTCATTTCTTCGGTGACTAAGCTTGAGCATTCTTATGCTCAAACTTCATTTACTTTTACAGGTCCTTCTTTTGAGACCCTGAATAACTCTATTCAGGACATCAGCAATAACATCTCCATCCTCTCCAATGACCTGCAAAACAACACCACCGCAATCAATAATGCGGACTCAATGCCCCAGATGCTCACCGCCTCTCTATCAAATAAAGCCGATAATTCTCAGCTCTCAGTTCTACAAGAGGTGGTGGAGCAAATAAAGGCAGAAGTTGCTGCAAACACCGCCTTCATCAGCTCGCTCTTATCTTATCTCAACGACCTCTCTTTAAAGGTCGAATCCAACAACAAGCTGCTAGCTGATGTGCTAGTAGAGGTAAAGAAGCCAACCACAATACAATCTCCTTCATTTACGGACTCAGACCGTAAGTCTCTTGACATGGTTGCCGACTATGTCATAGAGATCGCTGACGCTTTAGGGGAGTTGTTCAACATGGTTGAGGACCTGGAACAAGATGCTTCTTTAACCTCTCCCTCCTCCAATGATGACAAAGAGGGGGAGAAGATAGAAGAAGAGAAAATTGCTGATTCTCAGCCATCAGATGGTGAGGAAGAGCAGTTAGCTGAAGACCCTCCTCGTGTTGAGGGGGGGACAAATAAGGAGATTGAAGCTCCAGTCACCACAGTCGACATTCCCTCTGATGAAGAGGAAGAGGAAGAAGACATTGAGGAAATTGACATCGATAACGATGGGAAGGACCTTGGTTCCAAGGTGCTAATGATGATGAAGACGATGATGATGAAACTGAACTTTGGTTCATCCCGAAAACCGTCAGCGTTACTCTCAAAGGAATTGTCTGCAATGACGCAGTGGGGAGATCTGAAAAGGCCCTAGCCCAGAAGACCCCTCAGAGCAAACATAAATGAATTTCTGTTGAGGGGAACTTAAAAATCATGCATACTTCTGAGGGGGAGCAACCTTCTCAGGTATGTCTCTTCATCATCCCTTTTTCCTTCACCCTTGCTCACATAAAATCTCTCCTTCTTATCTGATCCTTCTTTTTCTTTATATAACTTAACTCCTTTTTCTTGTCATCAATCAGTTCTCTCCCCTGCTTGAGGGACAAGCTAAATACAACATCCTGCCAATAATATCAGCAATCGCTGAAGATCCAATAATCCAGTCTTCATTCCTAAGGCTGATGAAGAAGAAGAAGAAGAAGAGCTGACACACCCATTCAGACCCTCACGACTAATTCAAAGGTCTCAGGAAGAACAAAAGAAATGAATGTCAGCACTGATATCTCAGCTAGAAAGTCAATGCATCTAAATCCCTCCTCGATAAGGCACTAAAAATGAAGATAAGTTTAGATTTCAAAGTCAAGATGAACGTGAAGAATCCACTAGGGCTGAAAAGTTATTTGCGGCCTACCAAAATAATGCCCAATATGCCCTTAAGGTAGCCCAAAGCTCAGTCTCTGATAGGAAGCTTAAAAAGAACCATGTGAGAGTTCAAGCTCAACTGCTGAAAGAAGCCAACGAGGAAGCCCGAAAAGAAAAGGTCGTGAAAGATTCATAATTGGATTGGTGCAGAGAGAAACTCGAACATAGATATAGTCCAGAAAATATTACAAGTGTGACCATAACTGGGAAGATAAAAAAGAACTCAGTGATGGTGTCCATACAAGTTCTCAAAGAAGATAACTCAGCGAAGACAATGTTCATGTCAAAGCTGGAAAACTTTGGCTTCTATGAATGGTTAGAGCTCATAGATGCACTCAAAGATCAAAGTCCAAGTATAAAGCCCATGTGGAAAAATTCATGAACTTACTCATAAACCAAGTCTCAGCGAGGGTTGAAATACCTTCTCCTCTACCTCAGAACCCAAGGCCATCAAGAAAGAAGAAGCGAGCATCTACCTCTGAAGAAGAACCTGCATACAGAAACGAAACTATAATAGAATTCTCCAGAGATGCAGTACTTGGACCACCACCTGACCTCTCGGCGCTCAACTTATCACTGCCACCTGGAGGACCTTTTACTCCTGGCCAAGTGATAGGATTCCTCTATGGAATCATCTTTTATGATATGGATGGTATTCAAAGATTTCAGCGAGACTCAGAAATCCATCTCTGCCCCCTTGCCCAGTTGTCTTCATGAAATCTCACATTTACAAGGAAGCAAAACTTAGAAGACAGAGAAAGAAGAAGTACCTGACTACATGATCACATAAGACTCTTATGACGAAGACCTGATCAATGATGAACCACTCTAGCTTATAGATTCCCATTTTGTAATTCTTCTTGTAATTTATTAGTTTTAAACTTTCAGTACTTGTATTGTTTTTCACTTATACTTGTAAACTTTCAAATTCCCTTGTAACCTGATTACGAATTAATGAAAGTTTTTCAGTGAAGTACTTTACTCCATCAGTACTAGAAACGATCCCTCAAAACAGTAAATGGGACATGTATGAAATGAGACTTTTTTATCCTGATATTTTGTAACACTTAGCAATTTTCTCATATTGCTTTGTCATCATGAAATAGGGGGAGATTGTTGATCCAAACTCTCTCAGTGATTTAATGACGACCCTTAGAATACTTAATGAAAATTGCATTTAACATACGTATGTATTAGTGTTTCACCATCAGCAATAACATATTGAGTTTGTTTAGTATCGTTGATGGTTTCTAATGTAAAAGTGTTTAATGTAATCCCTGAAGACAAGCCTCGTGACTAAAGAGTTCATCGTAAGCTGATGAACAAGGACAAGTATACTCATGATCTGAAGCGGCATTTAGTGAAACCAAGACAAGTTTACACACGCGCGACAATTCAAGAACAAGGCTTCAGCGATAGCTGACTTACATCAGGCCTCATTGATGAAAGAACCCATCAGCGATCGCTGATCATGAAGCTTGCTACTTAAGAATTGTTAGTCTTATCCTCTTGCACAAAAAGTACGAAGGTACAAAAGGAAGCTTGATTTTGTTCATAATCGTACAACCACTCTGCCACTACGTTGTTCACCATGCGACCAGGAGCATGTCTTTGACAAATGTCAGAAGTATGCGCCCAAAGAAGATCTGACACGTGTAAAGTGCTCCCGCCATGCATTTAATGCATGGGGTATAAATAGGAGTAGCATTCTTCATTTTGAAGGATCTCTCCTGACTTCTTAGTGCTCGTAGAGAAATCGACTTTTTCTACATATCCTTTCTTTTTCTATTTCTAGTGCAAGAACCTTAGTGTTTCTCAAGTTTGTTTAGATTGGGGTTTACTTAATCTTAGTCCGCAAAAAACTGTAATTGTATTTTGATTTATCAATAAACAATTTAGAAAAGTAAATTTTGTGTTTGTATTCACCCCCCCCCCCATTCTACAAACTTTCACCCTTGTAGAACCCCTTTGGGACCAAAATTACCAAAATTACCAAAATTTTATAAATTACAAAATTACTCAATCTTTCATTATAAAAGATATATTTTTAAAAGTATATTAGTAAAAATGACATATTTTCTTTCTTTCCCTCCTGTTCAAGAACATGGAATTTTTTTTCTTTTCATTCTCTTTCAAAAACACAAATAAAAAAATTATTTTTTTATCTTTTCTTTCTGTTTCTTTTTCAACCGTTTCTTTTTCTTTTCTTTTCTCTTTTCTCTCCAAAGAACACAAGGTTACAGGCTTACTTAGTTTTTGTCCCTCACTGGGTTGGGTCGTGTCTTGCTTACTTAGTTTTTGTCCCTCACCCTCTTGCCCCTGCTGTCAGCCACCGCTCACGTCGTCGGCTGTCGGCCATCGCTACCGCCCCTGCTGGCTGCTGTGGAGCTACTTACGCTTGTAATGAGGTATGATTTAGTGATTTGTTGTATCAACTTAGGGTTTAGTGAGTTCCACAATCCATATTTTGATTCTGCCTATTATAACTTTTCCATTGTTGCCTTGGCCACTGTTTTTTAGGGTTTAGTGATTTGTGACAACATCCATCCAGATATGAACTCGAATTCTAGAAGCATCTTGTTTAAATTTGCAGCATCATGATTTTATTTTCATGTAGATCTTTCATCATATATAATAGAGGATAGCAACATAAATACTAACTAAACATAACGCTCTATGAAATCAACTTAGGGTTTAGTAATTTATTTCTTTATATGTGGGTTTGAAGAGGAGTACTACTAATATTGTATTCATGAAATTACACAGTTAAGAGAAACCACATGAAGTTGTTATTTCCTTATTGGTGTCATTTGTAATATGTTATTCACAATTACTCACTTCTGGTGGTTGGATAAATTATGAACTTATCCAAAAATGAATGAACAAATTGGTGGGTGAAACTATGAAAGTGTTATTTAGCTAAGGGGTTGTTTACCAAACGCTTACCCGACTAAGCGCTTACCAGTAAATTTAACACTAAACTTACTTACCGGGTAAGATTTTAGTCCACCAAATCGGTTTTGTATGCAACAATTCACCCGGTAAGCGAATTGTGGTAAGAGTCGTCATCCATACTACCGAGTAAGACTCTCGGTACTTGTACTTGCACTCACTCTTACCGGGTAAGATTTGGTCATTGGCATATTAATCTGGTAGGTAATGTGACTTGGTATGAGCTTACTCGGGTAAACGTTTGGTAAACGGCCCCTAAGTTATTTTACTTTTTTTTAGAACGGCGAAAACTAGCAAGAAGCTAAAAAAAGAAACCGTTACATAGAAAGAATAGCAAGGGAATGATTTGCTAGCCAACCAACCCAATTAATAGACAAATTTCTACTTCTATGGTTAACCCAAAAATAAGCACGGGTTATAATGTTCTCGAAGATCATCGCCTTTTTTGGTTTCGGGTTGCCGAAGAGAGTACCATTCCGAAAAAGACCCATATAGACCACAAAGTTATAAGCATAACGGCCTCGAAACACCCAAAAACCTCTTTCTTCAATCGGATTGAATCGATCCAAGAAATCCATTCTGATTAGGAGCGGGGAGACAGAATATCAATTTGCCACCATCGACTAATAAGGACCCATAAGTCTTTAGCAACGGGACACGAGAAGAAAAGATGACTGTAATCCTCTACCCCCGTTCACAAATGGGACAAAAAAGAGATGAAATGTCGATACATCTTTTATCCAAATTAGCCCGAGTATGGAGCCGATTAAGACGCAACTGCCACGCGAACACGTTGACTTTGATGGGAACAAGTCTATTCCATCTACTAGGAAGAGGCTCCACCTCCAAAATATGAGAATCAATACAACGCCTAGCCGAAGCCACCGAAAATTCACCCGACCCGTCTAACAACCACACTCATCTATCCTTTTGAAGTAAGGGTACAAAGGAGCACAAAATTTGTTGAAGATCGCGAAATTGGACGTACTCTACCCCATCTCTCGTTGGCCTCCAAAGACATAAATCCCAATACCCTAAGGCCAAATGAGACCTGACATTCACCGATTTATCCAAATCTAAAGCATAAACTCTAGGAAAATGAGTTTTAAAAGAAGACTCTCCAAGCCAAACATCATCCCAGAACGCGGTCAAACCACCATCGCCCCCTTTTTCTTACAAAAAGAAAAAAGATCGATGCCTTTCTCTTTAGAGAGTTGGCCGATTTTAAAATAGAAACCCAAGTGGAGTTCGAAATTTGCCTAGAAAAATTGAACCAATTAGACCCTTCGTGCCATAGATGGGTTTAATAATTTTAACTAGGGTTGTAAACAAACCGAACGTTCAGCGAATCGTTCGTGAACCGTTCGGCGGGAAGTTCGTTTATTTAATAAATGAACGAACATGAACACGTTTTTTGTTCGTTTAGTTAAATGAACGAACATGAACAATGGTCTCGTTCGTTCATTTATGTTCGTGAACGTTCGTTCATTTATGTTCGTTAATGTTCGTTTGTTTACGTTCGTTTATGTTCATTTATGTCTGTTTATATATATAAACATATTTATATAATATGAAATTAGTATGTATAATCATCAAGTAAATTGATCTTTTAGAATATATTTTTATACCTCCTAAGTTAACCCGGTTTTTCATTTTGTTAAAGTAGTTTTTACGAACGAAATGATGAGTATGGTGGTTGTTTTTTATTCATTTGGGTTCGTTCGTTTATGTTCATTTAAGTTCGTTCGTTTATGTTCATTTAAAGTCGTTCGTTTACGTTCTTTATGTTCATATAAGTTCGTTCGTTTATGTTCATTTAAGTTCGTTCGTTTATGTTCATTTAAGTTCGTTCGTTTACGTTCGTTTACGTTCGTTTAACTCTTAATGAACGAACATAAACGAACACGAACAAACAAAAATTCTTAACGAACGAACATGAACACAAAAAATCTCGTTCGTTTACCGTTCGTTTGTTCGGTTAAGTTAAACGAACGAACATGAACAAGCCTCAATTCGTGTTCGTTCGGTTCATTTACAACCCTAATTTTAACCCAAAGCGCCTCATCCTTCGACTAAAACCGCCAAATCCACTTGAAAAGCAAAGCATGGTTAAACGCCATAATGTTACCAATACCAAGTCCTCCGAATTTAAGGCTAGCCATAACTTTTCTCCACTTGATCCAAGACACTTTCTTTTCCTCTACGTCATCGCCAATAAAGAATTTATTTCGCAAAGATTCCAAGCCTTTATCAACCGACCTTGGAACTTTGTAGATAGACATGAAATAAGTTGGAAGGCTTCCCAAGACGGACTTAAGAAGAGTAACCCGACCACCAACTGAAAGAGTTTTAACTTTCCAATTAGAGAGTTTGGCCAAAAATTTATCGAACACCACCTTCCAACCATACAATTTGGACATATTACCCCAAACGTTTAAACCTAATTACAAAAAAGGAGGATTCAATCCACCACACCCAACGCAAGAGGAAAAACGCTCGATATCATGCGGTTCCACCCCCCAAACCAAAAAGTTTGCTTTTATGAAGATTAATTTTAAGACCCAAGATAAGATAAAAACATCGAAGAATACGAAAATAATTCTAGCATTCGATAAATCCCGTTCACCAAAAAGATCGCATAGTCCGCATAAAAAAGGTGGGAAAGAGGGTACCGATCATTACCGATAAAAGCACCCCGGAAGAAATTCTTCGAAACCGCATCTTGAATAATGACATGTAATCCTTCCATGGCTAAGATGAAAAGGAAAGGAGAAAGAAGATCTTCTTGCCTTAAGCCTCTACGAAAGCCGAATTCTTTAGTCGGAGAGCCATTAACAAGAACCGACCCCGTCGAATCTATAAGACATCCATAAATCCACTAATGCTAAGCTAAGCCAAATTCCATTTTCGCTAGGATTATATCCAAGTAATCCCACCTTAAACAGACGTATGCTTTCTCGAAATCAATTTAAGAATCAAAAGCTTGGACCGATTTTTTTTATACCAATCCATGGCCTCATTCAAAATTAGAGGACCATAAAGAATGTGGCGCCCTTTTATGAAAGCGGATTGCTCACTACTAACAATGTCCCCAATAACCAAAGAAATTCGATTAGCAAGAAGTTTACCAATAATTTTATATTGGCAACCTATAAGACTAATCGACCTATAATCTTTAACAAATTTAGGGTCTTGGACTTTCGGAATAAAAGCAATGAAAGAAGGGTTTCAACCTTTCGGGAATATGCTAGACTGAAGGAAATCGCCCCAATTTCACCACATCATCTTCGGTGAGGGACCAAAATTTCTTGAAAATCGGAAAGTAAAACCATCCAGTCCCGGGGCTTTGTCCGCTTCACAATCCCAAACGACTTTTCTAATCTCATCTCGCGGAAAAATCTCCTCAAGATGTGAAGCTTGGTCACAATATATAACGTTTGGAAACTCCACCTCTAATGTTGATTGAACCTCGCCACAAAGCGATCTTGAAAATGGGAATGTAACTCATCTTTGACCTTGACCGGGTCCATAACCCAATCGCCATCAATCATAACTCCATGAATGGCTAATGGACGCCTTTTCGTTTTTAGAATTCCATGGAAAAACTTGGAATTCTCATCTCCTTCAACTCCCCAACGAATCTTAACTTTTTGCACCACATCCAAATTTTCGTCCCTTTTCAAGTCACCTAAAGTCATCATGAGATGAATACAAGAGTCCATATCCAATGTAGAAGCATTACCCGAGTCAATCTGAGCGTCAATGTCCTTAAGACTTCTTTTTATGCCAACTTTAACCTCCATGTCAGTCTTTATTTTATCACCAATCCACTTGCGAAGGTATTCTTTAGTAGTTGAAGCTTCTTTTTTAAAAGCAATCATACCATTAGAATCTTGGACACTAACATCACGCCATGAATTTTTCATAAATTGGTCAAAATCGGGTATTTCAAACCAAGAATGAAAAAGACGTAAAGGCATAGGCCCGTAGTCAAAGGCTAATTCCTTAAAAGAATAGGCATATGGTCGGAAAGCTTATGTAATAACCAAGTTTCAATTTAAAGGAAAAAAAGATGTGTGAGAGGAAAGTGAAATTTTGTTACTTGAGGGACCAAAGTGTAAATTGTGGAAAGAGGGTATAAAACCCTCAATTTTGGACACAAAACCCTACGTATTTGTTAATTTTGAGAGCGGATGTGTATGTGTGGGAGCAAGGGGAAGAAATCAAGCTATCACTTACGATTTTTGGAATAAGACAAGGAGAGTGTTGCATCAGGGATAACTCTAACATCAAATTCTTGAAGGTAAACTCCTAATCTCATGCTCTTATCGCGATTGTGAGTGAGTTTTCATGTTTAAAGAGTTTCTAGAATAAGAGAGGACTTAATCGAAGTTTATGTTGATTGAGAATTTGATTCTGTTATCTAGTAATGCCATAATGTTTCCTGCAATCATTCCTATTGTTTTCGGATAGTGTACATCGGTTTGGGTTGAATTTTAGACACTTAGAGTGAAATCAGCGGACGTTATGCGTAGTCCGGAACTTGAGGAATCCGAATCCGGATGAGTTTTTTTGGGAGTTAAGAGTCCGGATGTGTTTCCGGAATGAGGAATCCGGATGGGTTTTTCGGAAGGGTGAGTCCGGAAACCGGTTTTCCGGAAGCGAATTCTTGATTAGTGCAGTCCGGAATGGGATCCAGAAAAGTGAGATTCGGAACCCTGGTCCGGATTAGGGAAGTCGGGTTAATCAGGGATCAATTTAGGGAGTGGTTCAGGAGTACCCTCAAGTGTCAGACATTTGACTTATCATTCTCGTTTTCCTTAAAATCATAGGTATCCCACCTAGAGATCTAAAGCCTAAGTGAGAAGTCTCGAGCAAGGACGACATGTGAGTTTTTCTAACTAAATATGTATTTTAAACGTGTTTTCAGGAGTAAGGAAATGGATATGAAATGGTATGTTTATATTACATGAAAATGCGTGTTTGGAAGTTAACTTAAAATGTATAATTGTTGATAGATGTGTATTGGCTAAGTCGGGGGGGGGGGGGGGGGTCCCGCCAGTGCTCATACCGGGGGTGTGTCCCGTTTATGCCATGGGAGGAGTGACCCAGTAAGGCAGTGTGAGACTGACACGTCGTCACTTCCGAGTGACTTCAGTGTGCCACTTACATGTGTGATTTTACGTGAAAGCTTTTGTTTAAAGTTGTTTTTTATAAATGTTATGAAATGTTTGAATATTTTAGATTGAAACTGTTGCTACTAGAGGGAGCTCACTAGACCTCATGGTCTAACCCTCGTTTTTCCAAACTAAAACTTTTCAGGGAAGCCGTTAGTAGGAAGCTTTGGGAAGGGCAAGGAAAAGAATTAAGGCGGGGAGGCTTAGGCTATCGCTACTCCTATTATTTCTGTTCAACTTTTAGTTTACATTCTCAATTGTGTATAGGTTGTTCCGCAAACCTAGTTTTGAGACAGTTGTAATCGATTAAATTTTGGGGCCATTTTGGCTGGTTGATTTAAATTTAATGTTATGCGATGTTTTGGTTTTTGGGTTGTTACAACTTACGATCAAGCACCGATCCCGTTATATTTGACATTATATCAAGAAGGCCATTGGACAAGAGGAACCGATCAAGCTTACTCATTTTAGAAGCCCATTTATTTGTCTACGTAAAATAATATCCACCAAGAGGAAGGTCGTGAAGGTCTGCATCACGAATGAACGCATTGAATCTTTTTGCGGTGTTAGCCTCAAAAACCGAACCAAATCTTTCGGACGAATTACGGGCCTCATTAAAATCTCCCATCACAATTACCTCCCCATGCCATCTACTAATCATACCTAAAATCATAGACCATAAGTTGATCTTAAGATCCGAATCTTGAGACGCGTACACCGAGATAACCAATATAGATAGCGCATTAGGCACCCAAACTCCTTCTATAGCCACAAAATACTCCGAAGAAAAAGCTTGGTACTTTTTTAAATAAAGTATTACCCCAAATGCATAATATACCATCGGATCTACCCCTAGCCGAGCTAGAAGAAAAATCAAACAAAGGATTACCCCAGAGATATTTCACCACAAATAGATCGAGTCTTGTCAATTTCGTCTCCTGGAGAGCCAAAAAATTAACCCCATGGCATACACATAAATCTTTCACCCATTTTTTCTTCTCCACGCCCCCAGACCTTGAACATAGTACATTCATTTGGGCATCTTGCTAGTTCCTGCATTGCTAATAATAGCTTTAAGATCATTTTCACAACCTTTCATGAGGAAACCCAATGCAATTCCAAGACCAATAGTGGCAGATAACTCCTCTGTAACACCCCAAAACAGGGGTTAGCAAAAACTTCCATAAAACGGAAGAGTGGTACACATAACCAAAGTGAAAGTGTACATAATCATCATTACAACCCAATAATACAAAAACTTAGTTAATGTATAACTACTAAAAGTCTACTAGCTTGATTGCTCACTATTATGGCAATCAATTACAAAAAGGATGTCGGAAGTTCTAATATCAATCTTCCAATTCTTTAACCTTCCAACATCAATCCCATGCTCACACCCCGTACTAATCCTTCTTGAGTCCGGAACCACTAAAATCTGTAACACATCAAACACATAGCAAGTGTTAGGCTTTTAAAGCCTAAGTGAGGTTTACACATAATACATAGATTATAAACACAACATGTAGGATTAACAATTCGATACATTCACAAATTGGATTCCATGGAGAAGGTCCATATCGCTACCCAGTTACATCATAATCGAAGATATACCTTGATCGATACCCCACGGTATTGTCACAAGGCATAACACAACGGAAAACCCCACGGCATCCGAAGGTATGAACCAATACTCTTACCCCACGGTAGGTATGAATATATCCTCCAATGCATACTAGGTGCTCCTCCAATTAAGTGAATACCAAATATGTTAATCCAAATAAGATTCAAGCATATTAAGCACTTTAACAATGGTCCAACCATTTATCATAATCCATACTACTTCCATGTAGTTCATATACATCCACATGTATCAATTTACATTCTATAAGAATTCAATAATAAACCACCATGTTTACAATTTAAGAATAAGTCCATTTGGGCCATTAAGCCATCAATTCATCATTAAGACATCTATTAAGTCATCATCTCAATATCACATACTATTGATATATAATCAAACCAAACTCTTAACATCAACATTTATCATGGCATACCAAGTAATAAGCATAATTAAGCCACATTAACTTACTTGAACTCCTCTTATTTCCCTCCTAACCATTAAGAGCATATAACTCAAGATTTCACATTAACTATACCAAAAATCAAGATGAGAAATAATAGATAAGTATAATAGAATCATTTAGGTATAGATTACTCACCTTTAATCTCCAATTAGTATAACCTTACTTGAAGACTTGAGCCCTAATTCTCCAATTAAGAAGATGAAAGATGCAAAGCCCTAATTGAAGATTTATTTGGTGAGATTCATTTAACACTTACTTGAATTGGATTTAAGATTAAGATAAGAATTTACCTTAGGTTGGATGAAGAAAATCGTCTGATACAGAGAGCAAAAGCAGTAGTTCTAATTTAGAAGGATGAATGAATGACTAAGGGTAAAGAGGTGGGTTTAACCCCCTTTTGGCACGTCAGGTGTTCGGCGCCGATCACCCGCGCCGATGCATCGGCGCCAACCCATCGGCGCCAGCTTCTGTTTGCTAAACATCTTAACTTTTACTAATTTAGCCGTAACTCCTTCGTTAGAACCCCGTTTTTACTCCGGAAAGTATCGTTGGACTCGTATTCAGATTACCCATCCAACTAATCCATAAAATCTAATATTCCACTTTATCATCTATTTTTCATTAATTTTCTTAAGAAATAAACTTACTGATTTCTATCGGGAGTTATCAAATAACAATTAAAAATCACGGAAATTACTTAAGATATCAATCCTAATCTAAAAAGTCAAAATATCATGAAATATTTAACTTACTATTTCTTACGAGGATTTTCCGGGTGTTACAATTCTCCCCCACTTGAAATAGATTTCGTCCTCGAAATCTTAGATTAAGAAAACAAATGTGTGTATCGCCGCTTCATATTTTCTTCCGTATCCCATGTGATATTAGCTCCACGGTGATGTTTCCATTGTACCTTAACCATGTTGATCTCTTTTCGTCGAGTTCTCTTAGTCAAACGTTCCAAAATAGCTTCAGGTTCTTCTATACAATGCTTGTTCTCCACTCTAATTTCTGACAACGGTATTACATTCTCTTCATGACCCAAGCACTTACGCAAATAACATACATGAAAAGTCGGGTGGATTCCGTTCATTTCTGGAGGTAAGTCTAACTTGTAAGCTTGCAAACCTACTCGTTCCAAAATAGTAAACTGACCAAGGAAACGAGGACTCAGCTTTCCCCTTTTCCCAAATCGGATCAACCCTTTCCACGGAGAGACCTTTAACATTACTCGCTCCCCCACTTGGAATTCAATTGGTTTCCTTTTCTTGTTTGCATAACTCACTTGTCGATCTTGGGCCGCTTTCAACCGTTCTCTAATAATCTTGACTTTGTCCGCCGTTTCTTGAACAATTTCTGGTCCAGCGAACTGTTTCTCTCCCGCTTCCAACCAACAAGCCGGAGTCCTACACTTTCTCCCATAGAGTGCCTCAAATGGTGTTGCCTTCAAGCTAGAATGGTAACTATTGTTGTAAGCAAACTCTATTAATGGTAGATGCGCGTCCCAATTTCCACCAAATTCGATTACACAAGCCCTCAACATATCTTCTAGAGTCTGAATGGTCCTTTCGCTCTGACCATCTGTCTGCGGGTGATAAGCCGTGCTCAGATTCAGTCTAGTACCAAGTTCCTCTTGTAATGCTTGCCAAAATCGTGACGTGAACCGACTATCCCTATCAGAAACTATAGATACAGGCACACCATGACGTGAAACCACTTCATCAATGTAAAGTTTTGCTAACGAGTCCATTGATGAGGTTTCTCGCATTGCCAAGAAATGCGCACTTTTCGTCAATCGATCCACAATTACCCAAATCGTATTATTACCTTTCAAAGTTCTAGGTAACTTCGTCACGAAATCCATTGTGATCTTTTCCCATTTCCACTCGGGTATTTCCAATGGCTGCAATTTACCATAAGGTAACTGATGTTGAGCTTTCACTTGAGAACAAGTTACACATTCACTTACATATTGCGCCACATCTAACTTCATAACCGGCCACCAATATTGCGACTTCAAATCCCTATACATCTTGGTGCTCCCGGGATGAATAGAGTACTTAGATTTATGAGCTTCATCCATAAGTAGCTTTCTATTCTCACCTATCTTTGGTACCCATACTCGCCCATTGAACAGTTTAACCCCCCGGCTATCTTCAGTTAACAACTGTTTCTGCTTCACCATCACTTCCTCTTTAAGATTTTCTTCTTTCAATGCTTCAACTTGCGCGAGTCTTATGCGATCGATCAAACTCGATACAATATCAATCTTAGCAAAATCTGCTCGTAAACCCTTACCACGCTCTTTCCGACTTAATGCATCCGCAACGACATTGGCTTTACCAGGATGATAGAGCAATTCACAGTCATAATCCTTGAGTAATTCCAACCACCTTCGTTGCCTCATGTTCAACTCCTTTTGGTCAAAAATATACTTCAAACTTTTATGATCAGTATACAAAGTACATTTAGTACCATAAAGATAGTGTCGCCACAACTTTAATGCAAAAACTACTGCAGCCAATTCTAAGTCGTGAGTGGGTAGTTCTTTTCGTGCACCTTGAGTTGTCTTGAAGCATAAGCTATTACCTTTCCTCTTTGCATTAAGACACAACCCAAACCCAATTTAGATGCATCACTGTATACCACAAAGTCTTCCGATCCTTCAGGCAAAGATAAGACAGGTGCTTCACATAATTTCTTTTGAAGGATACGGAAAGCCTCTTCTTGAGCTTCAGACCAAATAAAATTCACATTCTTCCGAGTCAAAGCTGTCAAAGGAGATGCGATCTTTGAAAAGTCTTGGATAAACCTTCTGTAATATCCCCCCAATCCTAAGAAGCTTCGTATTTCACTCGGACTCTTGGGCGGTTCCCATTTCATTACTGCCTCAACTTTCGAAGAATCTACCTTCACTCCATCTTGAGTAACCACATGACCCAAGAATTGTATTTCTTGCAACCAAAAATCACACTTAGAAAATTTTGCATAAAGCTTCTCTTTTCTTAATGTCTCCAACACTTCACGGAGATGAAATTCATGATCCGCTTCATTCTTAGAATACACCAAAATATCATCGATAAAAACGATTACCGATCTGTCGAGAAAAGGTCGGCACACCCGATTCATCATATCCATGAATACCGCCGGTGCATTCGTCAAACTGAATGGCATTACTAGGAATTCGTAATGACCATAACGAGTTCGAAACGCCGTTTTTGGAATATCGCCTTCTTGCACCCTTACTTGGTGATAACCCGAACGTAAGTCAATCTTTGAAAAGCAGGTCGCTCCTTGCAACTGATCAAATAAGTCATCGATTCGGGGAAGTGGATATTTATTCTTCACGGTCACCTTGTTCAGCTCTCTATAATCTATACACATACGCATTGAGCCATCTTTCTTCTTTACGAACAAAACTGGTGATCCCCACGGTGACGAACTCGGTCGTACAAACCCCTTATCCAAAAGTTCTTGCAACTGAGCCATCATCTCTTTTACTTCTAACGGAGCCAAGCGATAAGGTGTCTTAGCAATCGGAGACGCTCCCGGCATCAAGTCTATCCTGAACTCTACTTGACGATCTGGCGGTAAGCCTGGCAATTCTTCAGGAAACTCGCACACTACTTTCACATCCTCCACTTTCTTCCTTTCCATCTTAGCATCAATCACATAAGCCAAGAATGCCTTACAACCTTTTTGTACGCATTTATGCGCTTTCAACATAGTCATAAACGCCATTTCCCCCTTCTTCCTATCCCCATATATAACAATAGGGTTTCCGACAGAAGATGGTATACGAATTAGTTTCTTAGCGCACACAATTTCAGCTTGAATTTCTGCTAACCAATCCATCCCAACCACTACATCGAAATCCCCAATCTGAATTGGCATTAGATCTATCGGAAGGTTTTTCCCTTCTATCTCTAACGGACATCTCCGCAAAACATCTCTTACCACCACACTTTCACCATTAGCTATTTCTACTAACAAGGCTTCATCAAACTGACTAATAGGCATATTCAGCTTTTGAATAAATGATAAGGACACAAATGAATAACTTGCACCAGAATCAAATAAAACACGTGCAGGTACGGAGTTTAGAAGAAACGTACCCGACACCACATCCTTTGAACTTCTAGCCTCATCAGTCGACATCTGAAATGCTCTTCCCGTTGCTTTTGGTGGTTCTGACTTGGGTTTTCCCGATCCACCCGTCTTCAACCTTGGACAATCTCTCTTCATGTGACCCGGCTCGCGGCATTCAAAACAAATTACTCCTTTTATGGAGCAATCCCGCATTAAGTGCCCAACCTTTCCACATTTGCTACAAGTTAATGGACCCTGAAATTGACGAGTATTACACGGACCCGTGTGAGATTTCCTGCACCGATTGCACCATCTTGCTTCATTACGACTCTCTCCACCCTTATTTCCCATGAACGGTCTTTGTTGACGAACATTTCCCGATGGTCCTTCCCATTTCCTTTTCTCACCTACCGATCCACTTTCTAACTTTCCTTGAACCATATCATCTTCTATTCGTAAGGATTCCTCAATCGCTTCCTGTATGGTTGAAACCTTAGCATTCCTCAGAGCAGTCTTCATATTCCCCGGTAATCCCCTTTGATAAGTCTTTATCTTTGTTTTCTCGTCCGGAGCTAAGTGTTCGACCAGATTTAACTTCTCTAAAAACAATCTAGAGTATTCCATAATCGACATGCCTCCTTTCTTCAACCCACGGAACTCATCTTCAATCTTATCAAGTGCCCGCTCACTGCAATATTTTTCAAGAATTTTCTTTTTGAAAGCTGCCCATGTGAACTTGGCCAATAATGCCGGTGCGATTGATGATCGCGTAAGATTCCACCAATTTAGAGCTTCACCCTTAAGGAGATGAGAGGCAAATTTAACCTTCTGAGAATCTTCACATTCACTTGCCTCAAAAGACATCTCCACTTCTCGAATCCAATTCATACACTTAGTAGGATCCGTAGTTCCTGCAAACTCGGGAGGTCTACATCCCAAAAACGTCTTATACGTGCATCTCCGCTCCTTCCTTCCTTCCCGAACCGTCGTATCTGTTTCTGTATTCATAGTATTCTCCAAATTACCTTGCCCATTCAAAGCATTTTCTGCCATTGCCTCACGTTGTCGAATACTATTATCTCTGTCATTCAACATCTTCATAAATCGCTCTTGCTGTTGAGTCATAGCAGATTCCATAGCTCGGAGCATACTATCCCTCAATCGAGCTTCAAGAGCATCTCCATCCGTTGCTGGGTTTGATGTACCAACATTAGGTCTTGATACATTTTCTGCTCCTCCACCTAAAACACGCGGTCTCGGAGAAGGTCTAGTTGTTGCTTGGTTTTCAGGTTGATCAGCTGTAGATTCAGATGCGGACTGACCATCACGCTGTTGCTGCCCATGACTTCGGGTATTTACCATTTCAGTCTGCCAAGCACACGAGAATGAGGTAAGAATCAGACTAATTTTGAGTACTAATACACTTATCAATTACCATAATAATAGAGATCAAGTACACTTACATAACAACACATTCATAATAACATTAGCTATATGAAATTATGAACGTGTAATATACAAGTATCCTTATTACCATCATTATAATTTTCGACAATTGTATTTCCACAATTCCTAACACTCTCCCATCCTATGCTATCTACCCATTCAACAATGTTTCGATCTTATTATTCTCAGCTTAAGTCTAGGCATACTATAGTCATACCTAGTTCACTTAAACTAAAGCTCTGATACCAACTTGTAACACCCCAAAACAGGGGTTAGCAAAAACTTCCATAAAACGGAAGAGTGGTACACATAACCAAAGTGAAAGTGTACATAATCATCATTACAACCCAATAATACAAAAACTTAGTTAATGTATAACTACTAAAAGTCTACTAGCTTGATTGCTCACTATTATGGCAATCAATTACAAAAAGGATGTCGGAAGTTCTAATATCAATCTTCCAATTCTTTAACCTTCCAACATCAATCCCATGCTCACACCCCGTACTAATCCTTCTTGAGTCCGGAACCACTAAAATCTGTAACACATCAAACACATAGCAAGTGTTAGGCTTTTAAAGCCTAAGTGAGGTTTACACATAATACATAGATTATAAACACAACATGTAGGATTAACAATTCGATACATTCACAAATTGGATTCCATGGAGAAGGTCCATATCGCTACCCAGTTACATCATAATCGAAGATATACCTTGATCGATACCCCACAGTATTGTCACAAGGCATAACACAACGGAAAACCCCACGGCATCCGAAGGTATGAACCAATACTCTTACCCCACGGTAGGTATGAATATATCCTCCAATGCATACTAGGTGCTCCTCCAATTAAGTGAATACCAAATATGTTAATCCAAATAAGATTCAAGCATATTAAGCACTTTAACAATGGTCCAACCATTTATCATAATCCATACTACTTTCATGTAGTTCATATACATCCACATGTATTAATTTACATTCTATAAGAATTCAATAATAAACCACCATGTTTACAATTTAAGAATAAGTCCATTTGGGCCATTAAGCCATCAATTCATCATTAAGACATCTATTAAGTCATCATCTCAATATCACATACTATTGATATATAATCAAACCAAACTCTTAACATCAACATTTATCATGGCATACCAAGTAATAAGCATAATTAAGCCACATTAACTTACTTGAACTCCTCTTATTTCCCTCCTAACCATTAAGAGCATATAACTCAAGATTTCACATTAACTATACCAAAAATCAAGATGAGAAATAATAGATAAGTATAATAGAATCATTTACGTATAGATTACTCACCTTTAATCTCCAATTAGTATAACCTTACTTGAAGACTTGAGCCCTAATTCTCCAATTAAGAAGATGAAAGATGCAAAGCCCTAATTGAAGATTTATTTGGTGAGATTCATTTAACACTTACTTGAATTGGATTTAAGATTAAGATAAGAATTTACCTTAGGTTGGATGAAGAAAATCGTCTGATACAGAGAGCAAAAGCAGTAGTTCTAATTTAGAAGGATGAATGAATGACTAAGGGTAAAGAGGTGGGTTTAACCCCCTTTTGGCACGTCAGGTGTTCGGCGCCGATCACCCGCGCCGATGCATCGGCGCCAACCCATCGGCGCCAGCTTCTGTTTGCTAAACATCTTAACTTTTACTAATTTAGCCGTAACTCCTTCGTTAGAACCCCGTTTTTACTCCGGAAAGTATCGTTGGACTCGTATTCAAATTACCCATCCAACTAATCCATAAAATCTAATATTCCACTTTATCATCTATTTTTCATTAATTTTCTTAAGAAATAAACTTACTGATTTCTATCGGGAGTTATCAAATAACAATTAAAAATCACGGAAATTACTTAAGATATCAATCCTAATCTAAAAAGTCAAAATATCATGAAATATTTAACTTACTATTTCTTACGAGGATTTTCCGGGTGTTACATCCTCCAACATAGAAAAACCTTCCCGAATAGATTTTGACGAAGTAAACGAACCCCCAGAATGATGAGAACTTTGGGAAACAAAAGGCAACTTAAGATTTTCAAGACCCATGGAAGTATTCGGCCTCCCCTCCACCTCAACCGAACCTGAAGGCGTCGAGACTGAGAAATCCGGCGCAGGGGCGCCACTACCACCACAAACAGCTTCCGCAGCTTCCTTGATGTCAAAGAAGGTCTGATGGCCCGCATCAATATCTGCACCCTCTCAGGCACCATAGGTCACGACCTCGCCACCCTCCCTAGGAGTAAAACTTGGTGGAAAATGAGGAGTGTTATCCGGGTTCCCACCCACAATGATTTGAACCTCCGGAATTTTCGTGTCTTCCACAAGAAGTTTGTTTAAACTAAATGGGTCATCACTCGCGTCCCCTATTTTCATCGAAGCAATTTTCGAGTTGTCTTCGTCCACATTGTGAACACCAATTGGAACATCATGGATCAAACCATTTAGTTAAGTCATAAAAGTTGTATTGCATGCGATAACCCGGGTTTTGATTAGAAGTCATGGATTCAGAGAGCCAGAATGCATCATTGCAGCGTCTCTAAACTGTTGAGAATGTCAATATACATGTTATACATTAGTAATTGAATTCAAAAGTGGGACTAAGAAATTGATAATATATTTGAATTGGATTCTCAGAGGATCATTAGAGTATTAGAACTTGCTGGTGGGGTGATGGAAGAGTTCTCAAATCCTAATGGACCTAGGAAGGAATTCGTCTACAGTCACTATAGTGAGTTCATGCAATTAATCAAGGTTATAATTTATGACAGTTTACTGTATACATACTTATACCTATTGTTCTTTTTATATTATACATACCTACCCTCTATGTTGCATCTTTAATATAGGCCACTTATAAGCAAAAAAAAAATTCTTTCTTTTATTTGTTATTCAGTTGTTGATCTTAAACATGGCATCTTATACTTGTATCATGTATATTAGGATATACAAGTGACTCTTAGGGAAGAAATTAAGAGCACATGCGAGTATCATTCATTTGAGAAGTGTGATTACATAGCGCATGTATCAAATGAAATCTGCTGCAAGAAAGTGGAATGTGTTCTTGAGAAATTAGATGGGATGAAAGAAACAATTGATGCATATCATTGAGCAACTTGAGTTGTGCAGGCTGACTGATATATTGCAAACTATCAAGTATTCAACTTACATGCACTGGTTAGGTTTATGTGAGACCAGTTTGTTTTCGTGAGACCCTTGAGACCACAAAAAACACTAAACCTTTTGTTTGCGATTGATCTGCTGTGAAGGTTTAGTATTTTATTTTTATGGTCTCACTAATCTAACGAAAACAGGTTGGTCTCGCATGATGTAACACCCTAAAAATCAGGGGAAATTTAAACCTGAAATAAAAGGGTTTACGCATCCAATATCCATAACATAAATATTCTATATGAGTGTAACTAGTAACAAGAGTCAATTTACATCAACTTGTCGCCACTATAAACTCTCCGCTCGTCCCATTACATCCCTGAGCTCGTACCTGATAAGAAAATGTTATTTGAAACGATTAGGCTAACGCCTAGTGAGAACATTCAGTTTCAAAATAATACTTTTAAATTAATGTAAACAAGGTTTATCAAACTTGACTTACACTCGTTCTTACCGAACTCATACTCGTCTCATAAAAACATAATCGTACTCAATCCCACGAGTATAATTACCATTCATAAAGTCATATCACCATATTCAATAGCCTACTACGAATCATCACGGATTCTAGTTTATCGATCAGTCCTACAGACTTACATTCAAACATCATACCTTCTTCTTGAAATTGATACAGAAATAGCACTTATATATTGCCTATTTTTAATCCGCCGAAAACACATGAAAACAACACTTACTCTTCGTCTAATTCATATTTCTACATCTTGGATACGAATAACAACTCTGCTTTGTCTATTCAATCAATCAACCTGAATAGCAGTTATGCTTTTGCCTATTCAACCGTTCCTATACGAATAGTAATTCTATTTTGCCTATCCAATCATTCAACATGAATAGTCATTCTACTTTGCCTATTCATTTCATTCAATCATGAATAGCAATTCTACTTTGCCTATTAGTTTCATTCCTAGTTAACGGGAATATGACTAACACTAAGTCAGTCATGATATCATGTTCCAGAGCCGCACTACGAATCTCCATGGATTCTAGATTAATGCTCATATCCAAGAAATCGCAATTGCACATGCCCATTTCTTGGAAAGGAAGTAGAGATTACAATTACACATGCCAATCTCTCCCCTTCCTTAGAAATCAGGAATTACGATTAATCCACACGCCAATTCCACGATTTCTCACACACACTGAAATTACGATTACTCCACACGCCAATTCCATGTGTTCATAACAACTAGTGCCTATGGAATCCATTACATTTATTTCTGCTCGTGCAAGTTAATGCTTAATATAGATTTCTCATATCATTCAGTATAAGCAAATCATATATATATCGTATAGATTCCTCATAGCATTCAGTATAAGCAAATCACATTTATATAACATAGATTCATCATAGCATTCAGTATGAGCAAATCACATTTATATCATATACTACACACCTGCTTAGTATCAAACTAAAGTAACCTATAAGCCTAACACACTACCATTCAATAGTAGATGTATTCAAGCTAATTTCAGTTCTTCAATATACCCTGTTCAGAGTTAACAAAACCCAAAGTTACCGGGTACTACACAAGTTACCGGATACTTACCACTTACCGGGTAATACACAACTTACCGGGTACAGATTTACCGGATACAACATTTACCGGATACAAACACTTACCGGATACTATACTTACCGGATACAAATCTTACCGAATACTACACTGAATCCGAATGACATTCCGGTAACTATTTCATACGGTAACTACAGAATAAACAGAACTTACCGGATACTTTGCCCCATCCAGAAACCTTCATACAGAGGTTACCGGGTACTAACTTTTTACCCGGTAACTTCGACCTGCAGCCTAAAAGTTCAACCCAATACCATGTCTGTTCCATTCAGCTTGTTTTAAACACAACCATTCATTCCCAAAACAATTTATACAGGTATCTTAGTGTTTAATTTGACAGAAAACATGGATTTAATCAAAAGAGTGAATGAACTCACCTAATGGAGATAAACCCACTTCTTTCTGCACAATTAAACTCCAAATCAAACAGCACCTAGAAGAGATCAGATTAAGATATGTTTGCTATCTTGTAACTGACATCAAACTTACAAAATCTTTATGATCTTACCCACAATTTCAGCTTATTTCTTCTTCTTTTTCTCTTCCTTTCTTCTTCCTTTCTTTCTTTTTTTTTTCTCCTCTTTCTCTCTGCCGTTAAAACACACACACACAACGAGATATCTAAAATATCTCATTTTCTTCTCTTTTAACTAAAAGAGGCGGTGGTGGTGATGATATCTTTCATCACTTCAACCAATTTAGCCCCTCAACTATCATCAAATAACAATTTCCACCCTCAAACTTATAAATTAAAATTAAAGTTTACCCCTTAACTTATAACTCCGTAAATCAAATAACGTAACTTAATCGGGGATAAACTCTAACATTAATTTATCAAATAACCGATCACAACTTATCAAATAATTATACTTAAATTATTTTAATAAGCCAAACATAATCCTTTATAAAAATCGAGATGTTACAATACTCCTCAACTTAAAAATGATTTCGTCCTTGAAATCAAAGCTAGGTAAATAAGTGAGGATATCTAGTCTTCATATCCTCCTCTGATTCTAACGTTACATTAGTAACTCGATGATGTTTCCATTGTACCTTCAACATAGCTACTTCCTTATTATTATGTAACTTCCTAATCGGTCTTTCTATAATCGCTTCCGATTCCTCCATACAACGACTCTTCTTATCCACTCTTACTTCAATAAATGAATCACATCATACCAACATAAAATATGTTATATATCTCTTCCATTTCTAATCTTACATACTTAATCATAGTTAAAAGTCTTGGAAGAGCAAGGACTCGACCTTCCACGTTTTCTGGATCTCCTATCCTTCAACATTACTCGCTCCCCAACTTGAAAACGACCTAAAATTCTATCGGTCTCCTTTGGTTATTAATCCAAATTCCACTACCGGACAAGGTTATCCATAAATGTGCCATTGAAGCTCTAACACCACTACAAAAGTTCAACTTTGACATGACACTAAGAGGTTTTCCTAGGTCCTCCATATTCTTTCGGATCATAACTCGCACTTCATCAATCCCACTTATCTAATTTATATTTTCCATCTACAATTGACTTAAGACACGGTTACTAGGAGGCAACTAGTCTAGAATCAGATTGGATCATCATCACCATTGAAATTTATCTTATGATTTAAATCAATGATTAGATTTGACTACCCACATTATCTTCCACTTGTTACTGGTTCATTGCCATGATCACATCACAACACTAGAAAATTCCGTCTGAGGAATTCATCTTACTAACCGAGTGACACGAATTCGTCGTGCAATACTTAAAACTCTTTTATGTGCATAACATCGTCATCTCCCGACTTATATCCTATCTGCTAACAGTTCCGTTCTTCCCTTTTTGTTTTTTTTTTGAAGAATTTGTTCATTGTTACTTTTCCCTTCCTCTTTACGTCTTTGTATCAATATCTCCCTTTTCCGTCACCTTTTCTCCTTTCGAACAACATAAAATTACTACATATAATACATATTAACCATTTCAAAATCTATGAATTCCAGTTTGAAAATGGTTAAAAGAAAACTCACCTTGATTATGATCACCAAAAATCAGCAAAACCGGACAACGGATCGAAACCGACAACCAACTTCAAATCCGAGACTTGGAATTTGGAATTGGCACAAACTAACATGTTCAATGGGTTCAAATGCTATTCTACACTCAAAACGAGTACCCATACCCCTATATTACGCCTTGAAACGACACCGGTACGCAAGAAACAAAAACTGAAAAATGCTGAAACAGTGAGTTGCGCGGTTTCTCATGCGACCTGAAGTCGCGCAGAAGGCCGCACAAGTCTCTGGACAGCCATTTTGCACCTGCAACAACCCCTGTTCAACCCTTTGACACTCCAACTCAAACCCATGTCGTTTTGATGAAGAAAATGCATGAAAACTTGACATAAACACATATAGACTACTACAAATCTCTTTTTCCATCAAATGAAACATTTAACTAACAAACAATCATCAGAAAGAATAATCAAAACCATCCATAAAAGCTTCAAATCCTTTATTCATTGTGTAAGCTTCAATATCAACTTTAGACATACTCAAATCATCTAAGGAGATAAGAACTTTGAAACCATTAACTATTATTCTATCAATACCATAAGCTTTTTGAATCTCCTACTGTCTTTTGGCTCTTAGATTCAAGAAACCATTGTTGTCAAAAAAAAACGTCCAACTAACTAAATGAAATAAGGTGCTGTTCTGTTCATTTTCTGTTAAGACCTGAATCCATATGACTGTCTGAGTGGATATGGTTGTCTGAGTGTTAACAGATAAGTTGTTGTTCTGTTGTTGGGCTGAATAAATAGTCTGAATATTAGAAATGACCAATTTACCCCTTATTTATTTATTCACAAACTATTATTATTATCATCATCAAACCACCATTTTCATGATTTCCCCCTGCACCCACATGGAGCCGTCACCAAACACCACCACCGCCGGTAACCAACTCCGGCCACCAACCATACCACCGAACCACCAGCACCATCCCTCACCTTCTCGATTTTTCCCTAACTGATCTATCGCCCTCACGATCTCTCTCTCTCGCTACAACCCACAAAACCCTAATCAAAGCCACCACCGCCGGCGAACTCGTCCTTCCCACCGCCGACAGCCGCGACCTGCACCTCACCCACACACATTTCACCCTTCGCCGGCCAATCTCCGCCGCCAACTGATGGTTCACGATGTGGAGAAGAAATGCAGAAAATCACACCTGCAGCAACAAATCGAAAAAAGGGTGAGAAATCTGATGGTTTACGATGTATAAACTGAAAATCGAACAAAAAAATGAAGAAAGTACCTGTTGTGATCGATGGAGAAAGCGATGTAGAAGGAGAAGACAGCGAGATGTGCAGATGAAAATGAACAACGGCTCTTTTAATTTTAGGGTTTTAATTAATTGGGTAGGTGGGGAGAAGGGTAGATGTGGAATTAATTGAGCTGAATACAAAGGACATATGTTTCACAGCTGAGCGATTCAGCCTATGGCTGACCGAATCAGCCCCAACCGAACAGATGGATATGGCTGACCGAATAAGCCATATCCATTTATCAGCCCAATAAGCCCTAACAGAACAGCCCCTAAGTGGATAATGGTTAAGTTATCCCACTTTCACTCAGAAATCTCCAAATGTTGTAAACTTTCATTTGTTAGATCAACTTGCAAAGTATCTTCCAAAAATAGTAACTGGTATAGCTAATTTTTAACAAAAGATTGAAGTACAAAAGACAAGTTAGTACTACCATTACATAATATACACACTTATATATTATATAACAAGGAATGTATCATAAACTACACCCACTCATTCCTTAACATCCTCTACCGTCCTACGAAACATTCACCCTGTTGATTTTGGAATGTTGGATTTCTTCTCTTGATTTCCGCTATTTTTCAACTTTGGGCAATCCCTCCGATAATGGCCAGACTTCTTGCATTCATAGCAGGTTGACCCTTGAATATGACAGTTTTTAATTGTGTGGTCAGCTTCTCCGCACTTGAAACATTTTATATACAATTTGGTTTCTCGACAGGATTCAATACAATGATTTTTAGCAAAAATTTCCGATTTCTGGCAAGGTTCTGATCTATCATCCCACTTTCTTTTCTCTCCCACTTGAGTTATTTCAACTCTATTTCCAGCATAAACTTCTTCTATTCTATCATCAGTATTCAATAATGGATTAACAGGTGGAATCCTAGTACCAGTACTCACCTTTGGTCTTTGTGACTCGTCGATACGATCATTCAACATTTTTGTAAACATTTCTTGTTGTTAAGTCAATGCAACATTCATGACCCGCATCACGTTTTCCATTATACGGGACTCCATAGTATATTCCGTCATCACCGGATCAGAGATACTGACATTAAGTCGATGAGTTTGACTTCCTCCTTCTCCCAAAATAAGAAACCTTGATGAATTTTCATTAACTTCATCTCTTTCAGGTTGACCTTTCACAATTTCATTTGACACACGATGAAAAGCCCGTATCCCGGTATGTAATTTATTAGTGTTAATTCTTTTTTTTTAAGTTTTATTTAATGTGGTGTCCGTTAACGGGGTTAGTCGAGTTAGACCTAATCGTAAAAATGTCGGAATTTTGGCTAGTTGCGAGAAGGTTTGTAGTTGAAGGGCCAATTGTGTTAAAGGGCCAAAGGGTTAGAGCTTCGGCCCATGCTATTGTATAACCCAAATCCATTTTTGTATTTTGTTTGGTGTGTGGCGTGATCAGCAAGCCAAAAGGAAGAAGAGTAGAAAACTAAACCAAACCCTTCTCATTTTTTTTTGTTGTTGATTGGGTGCCGTGAGTCAAGAAGAGAAAGAATAAGATTATCAAAAACCAAACCCTACGGCTCCTTTGCTTCTTGTGTGTCGGCCGGAGTGAGAGAGAAAGAGTCGCCGGAGAGAGAGAAGGCTCGCCGGAGAGAGAGAGGGAGAGCGAGCGAGAGACAAGAGAAGCCGGAGTCGTGTGTCACGGTTGTGTCGTCGCGAGGTAAGATTTCTTTTCGTCTTGTTTCCTTCTTGCGTTATTGCCGAAACCGCCACCGCCGGTGGTGGCTGCCGCCGTCGCCGACCACAACCGCCGGAGGCGGCAGTGGGTAGTGATTGGTGTTGTCCAGCCTTCGTACGTCCGTGATATCTAAACCGTTTTAAAAATCACTTTCTGTCCCTACTTTGCGTCGGCCATAACCTTTTCTCCGTAGCTCGGTTTGAGGCAAAACTGGTGCCCACGGTTCACGTTCTGGGTCGGGCACATTTTCCGTGTTTTAGCGGAAATCTGGTTCGGCCTCTAGCTAGGTGAAAAAGTGGTCGTTTTTACAGCAGTTCGTCATTTTATGTAAAAAAAAGTGCAGTTTCTATTCCTGTTTTGCGTTAACCATAACTCTTTACTCGTAACTAGGATTGGGGTGAAACCGGTGCCAAAAGTTTCCTTTCCGAGTCTAGCAACTTTTCTGTGTTTTGTGCAAAATCCAGTTCGGAACGTAGCATAGGCCAAATCGTCGTTTTATACCGATAACTGCTGTTTTTCACTGTTCTGCGAACCATTCTTATAAAATCCGTATTTAATTGTAGAAAAATCGTTAGGAGGTGTATAATATGTCCTTGGAACCCTATCTCAGAGTACTTTCTAATCATAAAATAATATTGGGAATTTTCTGGGTTTAAAGGGGTCGAAACAGGTCCCGAACAGACCTGTTTGGCGAGAACGGAAAATAGTTTTAGTGACGGGTTAAGCGTGTGTCGTGTCGTAGGGTCCGGGTCTCGTATTGACACGTTTTAACATGCGTTTAGGTGCTGGGAAGTGACCGTAATTGTGAAGCTTGAATTGTATTGTTAAGCTAGGCGCGCATTCGAGGTGAGTTCTCTCACTATAACTAATGTCGGTTATTTTTACATTACGTTGTGTGTATGTGTGGTAGTTCTATTTGCTTGTGGTGTGGGGTTAAATTGTGGGGTGTTTAGTCGGATCTAATAACGGTTGTTTTATCATTGCTATAGTACGTGTGTGGTAGCTTTATGTGATTGTGTTGTGGAACCAGATAGTGGGGTGTCTAGTTGATACTATGTTGTTACGTTAACTCGGTGGGACCGAGGATCCGGCGGGGCCGGAGATTTTATACGCGGGTAGCGTAGTGACTTGGTGGGGCCAAAGGTTGTATACGCGGGTGGCGTATGAACCCGGGGGTGCCGGGTTGCGAAGGTTGTATACGCGGGTGGCGTATGAACCCGGGGGTGCCGGGTTGCGAAGGTTGTATACGCGGGCGGCGTATGAACCCGGGGGTGCCGGGTTGCGTTTGCACGGTTGTCGTGTGGTCGGTGGGACCGACGTTTGCCTATTAGGTGGGTTGGTGTGAGTATGCACGTCTATGATTTGTTCGTAGACTTGTATGTTGTTTATGTGTTATTATCTGTTTATGGTGGTGTGGAAATAACTGTGTTATTTATGGTGTTTGAATTCACTAAGCTTCGTGCTTACCCTTTCCCAATAAACTGTGGTTTCAGGTGCGGGCGGCTCCAAGGCGTGACGAGTACACACTGGCGCGCGAGGAGAGCTGGTTGCTTTTTGGTTTTTAATAATTAAACGTTTATTCCGCTGGTTTTTATTTTGAAGATATTAATTATGAGTTTGCAAACGAGACGTTGGGATCATTTAATGAATTGTTATAAATGAAATGTTTATTTAAAAATTTAAATTTGCTTGTAATTTTTGGGACGTTACAACTTGGTATCAGAGCACGGCTTGAGTGAATCAAACGCATTTCGGTGTGTTTGATCTCAAGTTTGCGGCTATAAAAATTTTCTTTAAAGTTTTTGGGAAATAAAAAGAAGGAAAAATCCGTTTGAGAAACGGTGATCGGAGGCGCAGTGTGTACAGTCAGCCGGAGCCAAAGGGGAAAGGTACAGTACTTAGTGTTTTATTGCTTTCTAGACCATAGAGTATGCATGCTAGATTGCCTGTTGTGGACACTATGATGTATGTTGTACTGCTTGCTATTAGGAATTTATGCTAATTATGATAGGTTACTAAGTGGATGCCCTCTAGGTTGTATGCAGTAAGAGATTTATAGCCTTAGAATATTTGATTTAGTTCTATTGCGCAACTCTTGTTTGAGTCCAACCGTTCTAGGATAGAATCTTGTATTCGAATGTCTATTTATTTCGCACTGCATATAATCGGGTATTCGCGAGGTCACTCATTATAATTAGTAGAGATTCGGTAGTAGCAAGGGTAGTGGGATAAGAGGAAGTTCCTAGAGAGCTGGGAAGGGTGTTTATGTATGAGTATGTGTACTAGATTGCTTTCTAGAACATAGGAGTATGTATGCTAAATTGCTTGGTGCTTATTACACTGTATTGTATGGTTGTTACTTGCTATTAGGAACTTATGCTAACTTTGATAGGTTGTTAAGCGAATGCACTAGAGGTTGTATGCGGTAGGAACTGAATAGCCTTAGAATGTTGGATTTAGTTCTATTGCGCAGCTCTTGTTTGAGTCCAACCGTTGTAGGATAGAATCTTATATTCGAATGTCTATCTGGTTTCCACCGTATACGACTGTGCGTTTACGAGGCGACTTGTCAGGGTTAGTGGGGGTTCCGCCCTAGCAAGGGTAGTGGGGTATTATGATGATTCCTAGGGAGCTAGGAAGAGTGTGTACATATGCCGGTGTGGACATATGTGTGTAGTTATCGGCGAAAAACTACTTGGACCCATCGGATGGAACTCGGAACGAGTGATGATAGGTGTGGAAGGTAGTAGAAGAGCTCCTACTATCGGAAACACAGGATCAATGCTCGAGTCGGGGGATGTCACGAGGAATCCAAGGAGTTGAGCGTGCGCATTGTTAGTGTGAGTTATTATGTGCTAATAACTCGTTGTAATATCTACCCAGAATAGCCATCACAAGAAGGAACGACTATAGTAAACCTACTAGTACAGGTGTGTACTTGTTTTGCTTTGATGGGATGATCGTTGGGGTAGTGTCGGAGGTTATAAAATTAGTAGTTGTTGGAATAAAAGGACGATTCTAGTACTGATCACTTGGAGTGACGCTAAGGATGATGTTTGTTTCGGGTCAAGATGGATGATTGTGCTAGAATCATAGGCTTATAGGCTCGACTTTGATTGGAGGAAAAATCGCAGGGATTATTTGGCGTAATTTCCCAACTTGCCTAAGAGGTTTAAATGTCCGGATGTCGTTAGTGGATCGGAGAGATTTGGAGGAGTAGGAGTCGAGGCGTAGAATGCTGACTGAGTCATGCACAAAGTTTGATTTTGAAATAGATTGCATTAACAAATTCTTGTGTTTCAAATCATTTTATGGATGGTGTTTTGGAATTTTGGGAAATGTTCAGCACACACACAAGATTTTGAAATATGGTTTTGAAAGTGTATGAAATCGTTTTATCACGGGAGTGCAAACTTTGTTAGAATTTGTCTCATTTCTTTATTTTTCCAACGGTTCTTTCGGGTAAGATGATATCCGTGTTTTGTGGTGTTTAAAATGTTGGGCAAGTGACTACGGCTTGTGACTTTAACATTGGAACTCCTCCACATATGTTAGAGTTGAGACGGAAAGTTACATTCCATGATGTCTGTATAAAGCTAATTGAGTGAGTTGGTTAAGATAAGTTCTGTTTTACGGCATGTTGAGTCGTGTGGGTTTAATTTCACGTGGTGCATATCTTATTTGTTTATGTGACCATTTGGGGAAATCTTGGAAATCAAATTAAAGAACCCCACCTTTTGAGATTTTATGAGGTTTTAGTCGATATTTTCAAATGGTGGAAACGGATTGGTTTTTTTATCTTAAGTTTGAAACTTACACGAGACAGTTGTGTTTTAACAAAAATATATTTGTAAACCGTTTTATCGTTTTGTATGACTAGCCGACGTGCGTAAGATTTGTTAGTGAACCCTGTGCCACGACATTTTATGTTGAAAAAGAGGAATTTTGGGGTCAAACGTCGTGGGACTGATTTTGAAACTATGTGCACGCTTTTGTCGCACCCGGTGTAAGGTCGGGCGGTTACTTTAAATACATGTCATGAGTCAATTCATACTAGAACCGTGACGGTTCATTTTCAAAGAAATTATTTATTTCGCTTACGTTTGTGAGTAAATTAAGCTGCAATGAGATGATTTTCAACATGATTTTCATATGTGGGACGAGCGTGTCCATTTTTGCGTAACTACCGACCTAGTAATAGTAGTTTTATTGCTTACGGTCTTTTTGAAATGGAAAATCTTGACGTTGAAAACATTTTTGTAAATGATTTTGTAAACCATTTGGGAAATGCGCTTTTAAGTGTTATGTGTCATTTTGAGAATTTTAAGGGTGTGAGTCCTTTTGGAAAACTCTATTGTTTAACCCGTGTTGAGTTTGGGACTAATGTTGATTTTAGAGTATTGCTTGCTTAGACTTAATTTAAACGCGTTTTTGACCGACTTATGGGTCTAGCAAGCGTGGAGCATTTTGCTCGGTTTTGACTTGGAGTTAGTCATGGGCTAATTGCCCGGTTTTAATGACTCGAGGTGGAGTCTTGTTGATGAATTGTTTTGTCGCACCGTTGGGCATTCATTGCACGTCGAGTATTTACACGTTTGGGTGAGGGAGACAATCCGGGATAGGCACTTGTGGGTAGGCTGTTTTGCTTTGGATCCTTAGGCACGTTAGTCAGTCGCTGGTAGTGGTCGGTTGGGTATCTCGGGGTGAGGCCCCGATGTTCAGGTGTTATAGCCTAGGCTTTCTAGTAGGTGCTAGGAGGATATAGTTTTGGGCACTTACCTGAGAGGTAATTCCGATGTGAGGGGCCCTGAGGCGTTACCTGAGAGGTAGGCGTCAGGGTGTATCCTCGGTTCAGATAAATTAGCTTTGTAGAGCGAGTGTGGGGGATACGTCGACGGTGGGAGGTTGGGTATTCCACGCGTGTTGGTAATGTAGGCCGGGTAGTATCGGTTAAGGGAATGACCTACGTGTGTGTTAGTTGACTTGATTGTGGGGGATATCTATTTGTATTAGTGTCTAGGATAATACCACGCCTATGTGTTTTATTGTAATCGGTTGGACCGATGTTCGGCGGGTGGCCGATGTTTGTTATTGTAATCGGTTGGACCGATGTTCGGCGGGTGGCCGATATTCGTTATTGTAATCGGTTGGACCGATGTTCGGCGGGTGGCCGATGTTTGTTATTGTAATCGGTTGGACCGATGTTCGGCGGGTGGCCGATGTTTGTTATTGTAATCGGTTGGACCGATGTTCGGCGGGTGGCCGATGTTTGTTATTGTAATCGGTTGGACCGATGTTCGGCGGGTGGCCGATGTTTGTTATTGTAATCGGTTGGACCGATGTTCGGCAGGGGGTCGATGTTTTGTTAATATAATTTATTGAAAATCTTTGGAGTCTATTAGAATTCGTGGAAGTTAATCGACAGTTAAGGGTAGGAATGATCGTAGTCGAGTATCCTGTAGGGTATACTGTGAGCAGCTTTAGAATGGTTAAAGCTTGAAAGTGGATTGAGTTTGGGATATCATCAAATGCGAGAGAATTATTAAGAGCTGTTTGTGGACGTAGACTTCGGGGACGAAGTCTAATCCAAGTGGGGGAGAGTTGTAAAGCCCGTATCCCGGTATGTAATTTATTAGTGTTAATTTTTTTTTTTAAGTTTTATTTAATGTGGTGTCCGTTAACGGGGTTAGTCGAGTTAGACCTAATCGTAAAAATGTCGGAATTTTGGCTAGTTGCGAGAAGGTTTGTAGTTGAAGGGCCAATTGTGTTAAAGGGCCAAAGGGTTAGAGCTTCGGCCCATGCTATTGTATAACCCAAATCCATTTTTGTATTTTGTTTGGTGTGTGGCGTGATCAGCAAGCCAAAAGGAAGAAGAGTAGAAAACTAAACCAAACCCTTCTCATTTTTTTTTGTTGTTGATTGGGTGCCGTGAGTCAAGAAGAGAAAGAATAAGATTATCAAAAACCAAACCCTACGGCTCCTTTGCTTCTTGTGTGTCGGCCGGAGTGAGAGAGAAAGAGTCGCCGGAGAGAGAGAAGGCTCGCCGGAGAGAGAGAGGGAGAGCGAGCGAGAGACAAGAGAAGCCGGAGTCGTGTGTCACGGTTGTGTCGTCGCGAGGTAAGATTTCTTTTCGTCTTGTTTCCTTCTTGCGTTATTGCCGAAACCGCCACCGCCGGTGGTGGCTGCCGCCGTCGCCGACCACATCCGCCGGAGGCGGCAGTGGGTAGTGATTGGTGTTGTCCAGCCTTCGTACGTCCGTGATATCTAAACCGTTTTAAAAATCACTTTCTGTCCCTACTTTGCGTCGGCCATAACTTTTTCTCCGTAACTCGGTTTGAGGCGAAACTGGTGCCCACGGTTCACGTTCTGGGTCGGGCACATTTTCCGTGTTTTAGCGGAAATCTGGTTCGGCCTCTAGCTAGGTGAAAAAGTGGTCGTTTTTACAGCAGTTCGTCATTTTATGTAAAAAAACTGCAGTTTCTATTCCTGTTTTGCGTTAACCATAACTCTTTACTCGTAACTAGGATTGGGGTGAAACCGGTGCCAAAAGTTTCCTTTCCGAGTCTAGCAACTTTTCTGTGTTTTGTGCAAAATCCAGTTCGGAACGTAGCATAGGCCAAATCGTCGTTTTATACCGATAACTGCTGTTTTTCACTGTTCTGCGAACCATTCTTATAAAATCCGTATTTAATTGTAGAAAAATCGTTAGGAGGTGTATAATATGTCCTTGGAACCCTATCTCAGAGTACTTTCTAATCATAAAATAATATTGGGAATTTTCTGGGTTTAAAGGGGTCGAAACAGGTCCCGAACAGACCTGTTTGGCGAGAACGGAAAATAGTTTTAGTGACGGGTTAAGTGTGTGTCGTGTCGTAGGGTCCGGGTCTCGTATTGACACGTTTTAACATGCGTTTAGGTGCTGGGAAGTGACCGTAATTGTGAAGCTTGAATTGTATTGTTAAGCTAGGCGCGCATTCGAGGTGAGTTCTCTCACTATAACTAATGTCGGTTATTTTTACATTACGTTGTGTGTATGTGTGGTAGTTCTATTTGCTTGTGGTGTGGGGTTAAATTGTGGGGTGTTTAGTCGGATCTAATAACGGTTGTTTTATCATTGCTATAGTACGTGTGTGGTAGCTTTATGTGATTGTGTTGTGGAACCAGATAGTGGGGTGTCTAGTTGATACTATGTTGTTACGTTAACTCGGTGGGACCGAGGATCCGGCGGGGCCGGAGATTTTATACGCGGGTAGCGTAGTGACTTGGTGGGGCCAAAGGTTGTATACGCGGGTGGCGTATGAACCCGAGGGTGCCGGGTTGCGAAGGTTGTATACGCGGGTGGCGTATGAACCCGGGGTGCCGGGTTGCGAAGGTTGTATACGCGGGCGGCGTATGAACCCGGGGGTGCCGGGTTGCGTTTGCACGGTTGTCGTGTGGTCGGTGGGACCGACGTTTGCCTATTAGGTGGGTTGGTGTGAGTATGCACGTCTATGATTTGTTCGTAGACTTGTATGCTGTTTATGTGCTATTTTCTGTTTATGGTGGTGTGGAAATAACTGTGTTATTTATGGTGTTTGAATTCACTAAGCTTCGTGCTTACCCTTTCCCAATAAACTGTGGTTTCAGGTGCGGGCGGCTCCAAGGCGTGACGAGTACACACTGGCGCGCGAGGAGAGCTGGTTGCTTTTTGGTTTTTAATAATTAAACGTTTATTCCGCTGGTTTTTATTTTGAAGATATTAATTATGAGTTTGCAAACGAGACGTTGGGATCATTTAATGAATTGTTATAAATGAAATGTTTATTTAAAAATTTAAATTTGCTTGTAATTTTTGGGACGTTACACACGACCCTCCAAAGAAGTAGAAGGTTTAATTGGTGTATTAACCATCGTTCTGACATAATACAAAGAAATAGCCATAAGAAATGGTTACACATAACCAGATATACGAAACGTACTTTACCGTTCATTAGTCACTGTAACAATTAGAAACAATTATGCTTGTGTAGTAATATATTCATAATAACATTAGCTAATTGAAATTGTGAATATATTATACATGAGAATCCTCGTTACCATCACTACAGTACTAATTTCACATATTTCCGTCGACTTTAAAACTATCTCATCTTAGTACTTCTACCCATATCTCACATATAATATCTTAATTCATCTCAGCTTAAGTCTAGGTATATCACTATCATACCTAGTTCTCTTAAACTAATGCTCTGATACCATATTGTAACACCCTAAAATTCAGGGCAAATTTAAACCTGAAATAAAAGGGTTTACGCATCCAATATCCATAACATAAATATTCTATATGAGTGTAACTAGTAACAAGAGTCAATTTACATCAACTTGTCGCCACTATAAACTCTCCGCTCGTCCCATTACTTCCCTGAGCTCGTACCTGATAAGAAAATGTTATTTGAAACGATTAGGCTAACGCCTAGTGAGAACATTCAATTTCAAAATAATACTTTTAAATTAATGTAAACAAGGTTTATCAAACTTGACTTACACTCGTTCTTACCGAACTCGTACTCGTCTCATAAAAACATAATCATACTCAATCCCACGAGTATAATTACCATTCATAAAGTCATATCACCATATTCAATAGCCTACTACGAATCATCACGGATTCTAGTTTATCGATCAATCCTACAGACTTACATTCAAACATCAAACCTTCTTCTTGAAATGGATATAGAAATAGCACTTATATATTGCCTATTTTTAATCCGCCGAAAACACATGAAAACAACACTTACTCTTCGTCTAATTCATATTTCTACATCTCGAATACGAATAACAACTCTGCTTTGTCTATTCAATCAATCAACCTGAATAGCAGTTATGCTTTTGCCTATTCAACCGTTCCTATACGAATAGTAGTTCTATTTTGGCTATCCAATCATTCAACATGAATAGTCATTCTACTTTGCCTATTCATTTCATTCAATCATGAATAGCAATTCTACTTTGCCTATTAGTTTCATTCCTAGTTAACGGGAATATGACTAACACTAAGTCAGTCATGATATCATGTTCCAGAGCCGCACTACGAATCTCCATGGATTCTAGATTAATGCTCATATCCAAGAAATCGCAATTGCACATGCCCATTTCTTGGAAAGGAAGTAGAGATTACAATTACACATGCCAATCTCTCCCCTTCCTTAGAAATCAGGAATTACGATTAATCCACACGCCAATTCCACGATTTCTCACACACACTGAAATTACGATTACTCCACACGCCAATTCCATGTGTTCATAACAACTAGTGCCTATGGAATCCATTACATTTATTTCTGCTCGTGCAAGTTAATGCTTAATATAGATTTCTCATATCATTCAGTATAAGCAAATCATATATATATCGTATAGATTCCTCATAGCATTCAGTATGAGCAAATCACATTTATATCATATACTACACACCTGCTTAGTATCAAACTAAAGTAACCTATAAGCCTAACACACTACCATTCAATAGTAGATGTATTCAAGCTAATTTCAGTTCTTCAATATACCCTGTTCAGAGTTAACAAAACCCAAAGTTACCGGGTACTACACAAGTTACCGGATACTTACCACTTACCGGGTAATACACAACTTACCGGGTACAGATTTACCGGATACAACATTTACCGGATACAAACACTTACCGGATACTATACTTACCGGATACAAATCTTACCGGATACTATACTGAATCCGGATGACATTCCGGTAACTATTTCATACGGTAACTACAGAATAAACAGAACTTACCGGATACTTTGCCCCATCCAGAAACCTTCATACAGAGGTTACCGGGTACTAACTTTTTACCCGGTAACTTCGACCTGCAGCCTAAAAGTTCAACCCAATACCATGTCTGTTCCATTCAGCTTGTTTTAAACACAACCATTCATTCCCAAAACAATTTATACAGGTATCTTAGTGTTTAATTTGACAGAAAACATGGATTTAATCAAAAGAGTGAATGAACTCACCTTATGGAGATAAACCCACTTCTTTCTGCACAATAAACTCCAAATCAAACAGCACCTAGAAGAGATCAGATTAAGATATGTTTGCTATCTTGTAACTGACATCAAACTTACAAAATCTTTATGATCTTACCAACAATTGCAACTTATTTCTTCTTCTTTTTCTCTTCCTTTTTCTCTTCTTTCTTTCTTCTTTTTCTCCTCTTTCTCTCTGCCGTGAAAACACACACACACAACGAGATATCTAAAATATCTCATTTTCTTCTCTTTTAACTAAAAGAGGCGGTGGTGGTGATGATATCTTTCATCACTTCAACCAATTTAGCCTCTCAACTATCATCAAATAACAATTTCCACCCTCAAACTTATAAATTAAAATTAAAGTTTACCCCTTAACTTATAACTCCGTAAATCAAATAACGTAACTTAATCGGGGATAAACTCTAACATTAATTTATCAAATAACCGACCGCAACTTATCAAATAATTATACTTAAATTATTTTAATAAGCCAAACATAATCCTTTATAAAAATCGAGATGTTACACATGATCCCAAGTCTACATCCACTATTGTACATGCTTTTGTTTGCGATTGATTTTTGTTGCTTACTTCTAACTTGTTTTACAAATGTTAACCATGCCTCACTTGTTTTCAAGTTTCCTTTCTTGTCCTTCATATGTTTTTTTCCACACATTTTACACAAGTTAGGAGGTCTACTCTATGGGGTAAATGTCATGTCTATGTAAAGCTCACTCTTACTAGACCCCACCTTCGGGTTGGATATAATGGGCTGCTTGTGTAGAATTGGTAAATGTTGTATTAACACTGAGGTCATAATTTTGTTAATTACCATCTCATGGATGAGGCTTATAGTGGAAATGTGTGCTTCTTTGATGCCGTCAATAAATACAAATAAATAAAAATCGATGAATGACAATCAACGTTATTAAATTTAAAGTACTTTTTACGAAAAGAAAAAGAAGTAAACATGTTCAAGAACTTGTTGGATGCGTAGTTAATAAGCAATATCCAAAATGAGGTTTACAAAACCATTAAGTTATCGCCCGTCAAAACTGTGAAACTACCGTAAATAGGTAACATTAACGTTAAATTGATAATGAAGCAATGTTATTTGTATATTAAAAAACAAATCTTAAAACTAAACTGATCGACGTAACTTTATGCAGAAGTTACGTCTTCTAAAAATCAATAAGGTTATGGGTCGTTTGGTTCGCAAGGCATCGACGAAATATGAAAGAATTGGAATGTTCAATTCCGTAGACCAAATTCATTCCATTGTTTGGTTTACATATAGAATGGAATTAATTCCATATATTCCAACATCCATGTATTGGATTATTCAATCATAAGGAAAAAAAAGTATTAAATTTCATTTCATCCTATTTTTCTAAAAAATAATGAACTAAACCCTATATATATAGATATATAGAGGGACATTTCGCTTACAAACCAATATTAACCATTCATCTAGTATAATAAATATCTAATTCAATTTTGTATTTTAATCTAAAGTCATGATCAAAATAATTGAACTTTATTAATTTTGATATACATTGTAATGATAACCAATGAATCATGATAATTGTCTATATATATTTCTATTGTTTCCTAATATAAGCATTGATTATGGTTTGTTAGAATTTGATTGTTTGTAAATAACACGTCTCATATATAATGTCATTTACTCTTGCTTTATATATATATATATATATATATATATATCATTATATAGACGAATTATCATGTAGAAATAGCAGTTAAAGTTAGAATGTAAAAAGGGATTAGACTTTTGACCACTTTCAATTAGTATTGATCTAACGGTTCATATTAAGTCCAAAAATAATACATGAATTAGCTTAGAAGGGTATTTGATTAATCTTCATTAATCCAAGAATAGAGATCCCTACTATTCTTATCGAAAACCAACTATTATTATATAATATATACAAAACAAAAATTCCTTTTATATTAAATGTTAATTTCATTGTAGTTAATAAGTTGTATTCTGAAAAATCAAACACACATTTCAAACTTATTTCACAAATTACATTCATTTTCATTTCTTTATTCTAATTCATAAGTTATATTCTACAAACTAAACAAACGTATTTATGTTTATTTGACAAAATACACTCATTTTTCTATCAACCAAATATTTGATCAAACATAATAACATTTCATTTCAATTTCTTTTACATAATTCATTCTTTTAAAAACACTCTTTTACAACTTCTAAAAAATAAACAATTATCCTTTTAAAATATATATGAGTTAAATCAAATGAGAACCAAAAATATGTGAGAACTAATATAAAAATATTTTTTTACATGATATTTTTTCATCAAACGTTAGGATTTAAGATATTTTGCTTCACATATATTTGTTTCATAATATGATAGTTTCACATGAATTTGTTTCACCATGTGAATATTTTTTACACGTATTTTTCATTTCATTAGGTGAATCAAAAAATAAATTTCACATGTACTCTTTTCACAAGGTAAAAATGAGCATATGTGAAACAATATTTTTAAACTGGTTGGTTACCAAAGTACAAATATGTAAAATTCGATATAAACGTAAGTAATGATATCAATGTACAAATAAATCGAATCTCGATACAATCCAACAATGTTTTCATCTAATTTTATAGCTTTTACCATACATAGCTTTTGGTTCATAACAGGGATGCCATTGTCTCTTGCATGTTGAGCACCCCCACAAATAATATCCAATAAACAAATATGAATGAGAAGAAAGTAAGAAATGTAATAATACAACATATATATTCATTATAAGGAAGCTTAGATTAGTTAACTGAAATCTTATCTCTCATACAACTCCCACAAACACAAATTCAATCAAAAAAGACCATAGGATATGAACATGAATGAACACATATATTTTGAAATCAAAATCAAATTAGAGTTTGATTAAAAATGAACAAATATAGTAGGACAATGATATCTTCATCCCAAAAACAGCTTGTATCCGAAAACAAAGATTTCCCATTGTCAAAGACATAGACAAACTGTCATCATCTAGCTCGGGTATCTGAATGTGAAAACCAAACACCTGTAGCACTTTCAGTTCAACACCAAGTGCAATGGTTGTAATGCGACGTGAAGAAAACATGTACCTTGGAGAAAGGGAAATGAGTTAACAATTGTTCTTATTCTCTACACCAGGCTTCCATTCAAAATCAACTACATAATTATCAAAAGACATCGCCTGAGAATAAATGAACCAGTAGACATCCCCAGCAGGAAGTGATAAAGAAAGGCGAACAAATGTGAGTTAAAAAATGAGATCATAATGCGAGGCGAACAAACGTGAGTAAAAAAATGAAGCGACATAGCTGCCAACAACAGCAACAAGTATCACTTAACAAGCTACTAAAGTCATCAATGGCAACCAAAAAGCTACCTTATAGAGAGATTGGCGAACGAAAAACGCAACCAACTCAAGCAAGAAGATATGAGCAAACTGGTATTACTTCCTCAATCCCATCATGGTTATGATCACCTGGTCCCAACTAAAAGGACAATCTGCAGAAAACCAAGTATTGAATCAATCATTTTTGACACTATTCGAAGAATTCAAGAGTAATCAAGGGAAAATAAATGAAAGCTTGCTATCAAAGGGATAAAGCGTAGCCATACATAATATCTCCAACTTGCCCACAATAGAAAAAATTAAGACATATTATTTTTTATCTGGTAAAAGTATCATATTTTATGAACTTTGAAAGATTTAAAAACCCAAACCAATTTCAAGAACAAATCACGCTTAAACTACGAACAAACGAAAGAATATCACTGATTCCAACGACAAGTTTGAAGTCCTCTTCAAGTGATCGATTTGTGTACTTCTGGAAAAGAAACTAAAAACGGGAAACCAATCTTACCTAAACCTGAAAAACCAACCTATCGAATCAGGGGACAGGAGCAGTATCGAAAAACAACATTCGAGAAACGAAATATCGACGAAGAATGTACCTGAAAATGGCAAATCATACGGACCTGAAAATGGTTTGTTGCTGTCGATTTCGTGATATACAGGGATGTTATCCAAACCTTTCGATATAAAAGTGAAAAAAAAGCTAGAAAAATGAATCACCATAGAACTTGGAAGAAAGAAAGTAACTTCTAGCTAGGGTTTTGAAAACGATTGTTGAGATGGGGGAAATAGGAGCAGAAGAATCGCCAGCTATTATGAAACCCATTTGAACTTTGAAACAAAATAGAAGAGGGAGAGAGAACCAGGCTGTACATCTTGGGGGAGGGGAAGGGGCGACTGCCCAAAATCGATAGGAAAGGTGTGGTAATCGAAGATGGGCATGTTTTAAGACTTTTAAGACTTTATGCATTAAAAGGTAAAATAAAAGTTATCTTTTAAGACTTTTGGTCTATATGTTTTATAAGATAGTATAGATATAGATTAGTTCTCACGGATTTGTAACATATTTATGGTTCTCATTTAATTATCGTCCTATATATATATATATTTATATATTTATATTCGAAGTTTCATAAAATGTCTCACATTTTCCAAAAAATGTTGCAATTCTTTAGGGTGTGTTTGGTACATTGGACAGAACATGACAGAACAGAGATCACCGTTCCATGTTGTAACACCTTAGGCATATCCCACATCGGCCGTGGACAGGAGAGATGCTGGGTATATTAGTAAACCTTGGCCTTACCAGACACAACGCGTTTTGGGGCCACAAGCATGCGGATTCCTTGGGAACTCTGTGGTTAAACGTGCTTGGGTGGGAGTAGTACCAGGATGGGTGACCTCCTGGGAAGTCCTTGCCAGGTCGCCAAGAACAAAGCCGTGAGCCAGTGGGGCAAAGCGGACAATATTGTGTCGTGGTAAGCGGGGTGTTACAGAATGGTATCAGAGCCACTCCTGTGCCGTTCAGGATGGTGGGGTAAACCTCATCGAGGACGATGAGTCCCTAAGGGGGGGTGTGTGTAACACCTTAGGCATATCCCACATCGGCCGTGGACATGAGAGATACTGGGTATATTAGTAAACCTTGGCCTTACCAGACACAACGCGTTTTGGGGCCACAAGCATGCGGGTTCCTTGGGAACTCTGTGGTTAAGCGTGCTTGGGTGGGAGTAGTACCAGGATGGGTGACCTCCTGGGAAGTCCTTGCGAAGTCCTTGCCAGGTCGCCAAGAACAAAGCCGTGAGCCAGTGGGGCAAAGCGGGCAATATTGTGTCGTGGTAAGCAAGGTGTTACACATGTTTGGTAAGACTTTTATGTGGAACAGATAGAAACAGAGTGAAACAAGCCTGTTTCACCCCTTCCCATGGAACAAGCTGGAACAGACTTCTGTTTTACCAATATAACCTCAAAATAAAATTCATTTCTTTTTTAAAACATCAAATACACCTTCTTTTCGTATTTTATTCATTATTTAAATTTTATTTATCGTATTTTATTTTATTTTTAATTTCATCTTAGCGTTCTCAAAATAATATTTTTATATGATTTATATATTTTGATTAATTTATGTAAATTATCAAATATTAATATTAAAAATAATATAAAAAATGTTAGAAAATAAAAATTGAAAACTCCATCCACTTTTTATTTTAGGGCAACTTTAATCATCTTGAAAATTACTTTCTAATAATATATTTTTATTATAAAAAATATTTATTTTATTATAATTTAATAAATTACATAATTAATCAAAATATATAAACAAATTATTAGCGATAAACTGATCATGTTATATTCTCAATTCTATCCGGTTCTATCTTATCAAACGCTGAATAACTCTATCATGTTCCTATCCGGTCTGCATACCATACGCTGATTTTGATTCGAAGAAGCCCATTTTGACACCCCAATTTTCCAGCAATGTCTTCTTTTTACCCCGAATCTGGTTCGGCACTCTCCCATTCCCATCTATCTCCCCTTCGTCTGTTTCTCTCCTTCTCGAACCCTAATTTCGCTCTCTCTTTCTCTCTCTAACCAATTAATTGATTAACTAACCGTTCGACATTGTTGAATACTTTACATTTTATGCTTCCTCGTTCCTTCTGCATTCTTGTATCTAGATTGTGAGCGGTTAATTTGATCTCCATTTCTAAGAGAGAGGAGGAGGAGGAGAAAAGGGTCAGTTTTAAACGCTAAAACAAGTTAGGGGTATGTTCTCAAGATTTTCGTGCTGTAGTTTATTGATTTTCCTTGGGGAAATCCTTTAATTTTTGGCAATTGTTTTTTTTTCTTTTTAATTTAAATGTGGGCCATTTGATTTGAAATTGTTTGTGGGTAATTGTAGACTTTGTGGGTAAGGTGCTTCCTTTTCATGGGTCCTTGAGAAAATAAGCATATTGGTTGACTTTGTCCATGGTAAAAGTAAAATCTGAATAACAATTGAGTCATCAGTATGTAGGTTGACTTATTTTGTGTGTGATCTTGATTTTTGGATCTATGTTGGATTGAAATGTGTTAACTGGTTGACTTTATTAATGTGCTTTTGATTACTAAAGAGATTTTTGACATGGTAATTGAATGCTTTTGATTGAATGTTGTTGGAACTGTTTTACATGCTTTTTATTTTTTATTTTTGTTGAAAATTTTGTGTTATAGGAGTATAAATCTTTGTGAATTAGATACATATTATACTGAATAAAATGTGATATTTAGGGTAGTTGTATCCTGATCAAGATAATTCAGTCGCAACTCTCGATGTCTGATGTTCTTGTTTTGATCCCAGAAGATGTGAGTGTCAGGATATATCATATGAATTCAAAGTTGATCTGAGTTCCTGTAGCCATCATGTCAATGGCCTTGATGCTTGGTTTCATAAGACACTTATCATGTGTCCATTTTTGATTGGTTCATTTGATTAGGGGTGGGGATCTAGATGGGAGGATACGAGCCAGAGAGATAGAGATTAAGGGATAGGGTTAGTGAGGGTCTGTTTATTAGGAGCTTAATGGGACTCACAATTTATTCGGTTACATGACTGTTTGGTAGTGGCTTAATGATATGGAAAGTGGTTTATTCGGTAAGCTTCTAGGGGGTAGCTTTATGTAGAAAGCTAAGTCATTTTTCCAAACCTACCCCTCCCAATTAAAAACACGCCTTCTATCTAAAAATAACTATCCTAAAGAAAAACCTTTCCAATATATACGGAGAGATTAATCCACACAGAAAACTTTATCCATACAGAAGACCAACCAAACAGCCTCTGAGTAGGTATTTAGGTTACCAGAATCCTAAGTTAGAGCAGGGGTGTGTAGTTTCCACACCTTGGCTCTGCTTTTCTTGTACTTGCCTCTATTTATATTGTTGTTGCTTACTCGTATTTTTTTCTTTTCTAGTTGCATTGCTTTTAACTTACTCATAGTTGTTTTTCAAATATTAGCTTAATAGTTTTTTCACTCTCATTGCACTTCTCCCTAGCCCCGAAAGAGGGGGGGGGGGGGGGCTTCTCGGAAAAAGTTGCACCACTCTTTAGGGTTGAATTCAGGTTTGCATACGTCTTTACCCCAGTCCGCACCTCTGGGTCGGATATATTGGGCTCGTTTGGTTTGGTATATACTGGTCTATGTGGTAACGGTTTTGGTTGAATAGTTGAGTTGGGTTGGCTCTATGAAGCTTTTCATTCTTACTTTCTATGATTATGTGTTCAGTAACGTCTAGATCTATGCTAGACGCAATAGGATTTTTGCTTTCGTTTCACTTTTTGCCCACAATATCATATAATCTCCAGATTCAGATGGTTTGATCGTCTCTAGTATATGCCTGTAGTTGTTGTCTGTATGATCTATACACAGTTGATATCTTTTTATCTCATTGAAGTCTAAACTTAACTGAATTGTTCTGGTGGTTCTTGTTCTATGGTGTCTTCACTTCAAATTCATTTACCATACGTCTGCTTTTCAGAAAACCGGCTCTTGAAATTGAGGATGGAATCTGGGTTCTTGTGGTTCTGTCTTGAGGTGTTGTAGATCGCACATACATACGATGATGCATTTGGTTATATCTTAATCGCCCAGATGGTGATAGCTTGTACAACGGATCCAACTTATAGTTGATACTATCTTATTATGTCCGCCACAGTCGGTTCTCAACCCTATTTACTGGTATCAACTATTAACTCCCTCGTAACTATTTTTTTTACTTATGTTTTCTTACTCGTAACTATCTTTTCAAAATTTATCTTATATGCATTTCTCTCTTTAATTCGCACACTTTTTCACAAACCACGGGTCTTCATAGAAACAACCGCTCTAATCCTGATGTAGAGGTCGGGTCTGTGTGCATCTTACCCCTCCCAGATCCCACCTCCGGGTGGGTTATACTGGGATCGTTTAGTTTTTTTTTTTCTTTTTGTTTTTTTGCAAACACCGAAGTTATATTTTGGATGATGCATATCTTTATAGAACTTTGTAATGATATTTAATCGAAATGATGGATTTTTGTTAATGGTAATTATCAACGTTCTTGGATAGTTTCTTGAATAACGTCTTGTATATGTACATCAATATCATAAGGGTTATTCCCGATACCTTTTACTTAAACTATTTTCAAAATCAAGCATTTGATCTAAAATAACTATTGCCCTTTTCTTTTGCCGAACTTTTTTGTACAGATTTTTAATTAATTTGGGTGTGCTGATTAGGTCAAATTCGATGAGGCTTAAAGAACCTACATGATTCTGAACATGGTTTCGTAGCATGTTGCATTGTGTAAAAGATTAGAAGATGGCGTTTTATTCGGAAGAAGATTCAGGTGACAATTACCTCTTTAAGATTGTCTTACTTGGTGATTCGGGCGTCGGGAAGTCAAACTTGCTCGCCAGATTTGCAAGAAACGAGTTTTACTCAAATTCAAAGTCTACAATAGGAGTAGAATTTCAAACTCAGAAGATGGAAATTAACGGGAAAGAAGTTAAGGCACAAGTATGGGATACGGCTGGTCAAGAACGCTTTAGAGCTGTTACCTCTGCGTATTACAGAGGTGCCGTTGGGGCTCTTGTGGTCTACGACATCAGCAGGCGTCAAACGTTCGATAGTGTTGCCAGATGGCTTCATGAACTTCACAGTGAGTATAATAAACATATCATGCTTCCGTTCTCCGAAGGATCATGCATTTTGACTTTTGTGGTCAAACAAGTCTGGTTGACATTGATGTTGCAAAATTAAGAAATCGAGTTCATTAACCATCAATATGAAGGTATTATAGATTTGGTGCTTGACTTGTGACTTGTTTGACCATAAAAGTTAAAGTTTGACTTCTGTTACTTTTTTGGGAAAGGGTATCATATATTGTAATATATACTCTAAGGGGTTGTTTACTACAGAGTATCTGCTTACCACCTCTTACCGGGTAAAAGACGCTTACTTGGTCAGAGATGTTGATTACCAAGCGTCTCTTAGTGCATGTTTGTTAGCAGCTTAATGGGACTCACAGCTTATTCTGTTAGTTATACATGACTGTTTGGTAGTGGCTTAATGATTTAGAAAGTGGCTTATTCGGTAAGTGTCTAACGGGAGCTTTATGCAGAAAGCCAAGTTTTTTGCAAACCTGTCATTCCCAATTAAAAAACACGCTCCTGTCTATGAAAAAACATCCCAAATAAAAACATTTCCAGTCTATACAGGCAGATTAATCCAACAGCTTTATCCATACAGGGCTTACCGTTCCATGAGACTTGTGTGGTTTTGGTTTTTTTTGAGTTTTTGATGGGTTATTTTTTTATTTGTGGAGCAGCTCACTGCGATATGAACGTAGTTACGATACTTGTGGGCAACAAAAAGGATCTTAAAGATGCGAGAGAAGTTTCAACAGCGGATGGGAAGTCATTAGCGGAATCAGAAACTCTATTCTTTATGGAAACTTCAGCTCTAGACTCCTCGAATGTAAATGCTGCTTTTCAGACGATCGTTAAAGAGATTTACAACATCTTGAGTAAGAAGGTGATTCAATCTCAAGAACTGAAGAAAGATCCTTCCATCGGTAGCAGAAAAACCGTCGTTTTGGAAGCCAACCAAGAGAAAAAGAAAGAAGAGCAACATAAGAAGGCTGGGTGTTGTTCATCTTAGAGATTCATAAAATTCTATATATATGTGTTATTTGGCTATATATATAGGTGAAATTGTGTTAGAAAATGTAAATGGCATCAAGATTTTAGAAGGAAAAGAGAGAGGGTTTTGCTTTGTGTTCTTTTATTTTATTTTTCTTGTTGCTACTGGGAAAGGCTCAAGATTGAGAGGATGGTTGGGTAAGAAGTGGGAGCAAAAATGGAAATTATTAATTATTAATGGTATCTGGTTTGATGGAACTGAATACAATTATTATTAGATATTGTGTTCTATGGGTTTTTAAGGAAACAATGGCTTTATTCTTTGAGGTAGAGGTAATGTCTGCATATATCAAGACCTTGTTTTTTTTATTATAATTTACTGGATCAATTTGATTTTTCTTATAAGATATTGTGTAGTGAAGTATTTCTCAATAAATTGAGAGAATGAAACTCATTCTTGTCTTTTTTTTTCCATTCACAATGCAACCCGTCTCTCTTGTCGTTTTTTCTTCTTCTTGCACATACACGATGGTGAAGAACGATAAGCGTAAAAAATGATGTCAACCACCGGCACCAACTCCACCTATCGCCCATTCTCATTTTCATTTCCATTATTTGAAAAACGAACCAAAAACCCCCTAAAAATTTCCTTTAATATGAATAAGAGGTCTCTAGAATGCTCAGGATCAAGGTTCATATAACACCCGGGTTCCACTAACTCGTACAAGTTGTGTTAAGTAAACTTTGGGTGGAAATGTGCTTAACATGTTTGTGTCCTATGTTTAACTGATTTGTACCTCAGACTACTTTTGTGATGCAATGCCATACAAGGAACCACAGTCGTACAAAATGAAAGTAAACTTAACTTAAAATGTCAAATAAAATTCCTATTAGGGCATAAAGTTGAGAAACTAGACTTGAGGACCAAAGTGGAAAAATTGGAAAATATAAATACCCCCAAAATTCATGAAAATCTTTTAAAGCCTAGTACGTATTCTTCAAAAATCTGGTTTCTCTCCTCTCTTCAAGAGTCTCCATGGATGAAAATAAAATTAACTGAAGGTATCATCAAAGTTGAAGTTTGGAAGATTTAAGTTCGAAAATCCAAAGTTACGTGTAGAATTCTTAATCATTCTAAATTTGAACTTCTATTTAGGTCAATCATTCAATTCTTGGGTTTGAAATCTGTTTTACATTTGAAATTGTGAGAAGACTGAAGGGTTCAAGTTGGTTTGAAGATTGAAATCACAATTGGAATCAATGTTAAGTTCTTGGTATGAAAGTTTGAGGTTTTTGTTGGAAAATAACCCGTTAGTGTGGCCTTCGGACTATTCTTGTAATAATTATTACATGTTCGGTACAATTATATATTGTACCATAACGTTTGCCAAAATGACATTCCTGGTCCCTAGACTTAATATATGTAGTATGATGGATATGACATTTGTCTATAACTCAAGGGACTAATTTTGTGTGGTTCCTTAATTTACCCATAAGGTGCAATCATGACGAATAAATATACATTAAGGGAGAAACGGTTAGGAACTTGAAGGAGTCACCTTTTCACTTTCCTAATACCCTATATAAACACCATATGTCGTTATCAATCCGTCTGATAATCATCAAAGGACCCATTACAGGAAGAGAAGGGAATAAAAAATGGCATCGTCTTCAACGAAATTCTCAATCCCATGTAAGTATTTCTGTTTTTACTTCACTGAGAGATGAAGTTTATGTGAACTTGATCTTGGTTCATGCCTATGTTCTTAATATGTGGTATCAGGGCATAGTTTAGTTTTTGTCCTAAGTTTCATTTTCTGGTTCGTTTGATCTTTGATGATCACTTAATTCCAGAAAATTGAAACCCGAATTATGCTTTCTTATTGATTCATATATTTAATGAAGAAATCGTGTATAAAAAAGGATTTATAGAATTACTATATAATTATATTCATATATCTTGAATAATATTCTCTGATTATTATTAGTTTCATTGGTATTGTAATAACCATGCCCTAAGTGTATCTATTTGTATGAAGTGTGGCCAAAGTAAAGGACAAGAGAAAGATAGTGGACTAGGTTGCAATTTATTAAAGGTATAAAAAGGGAGGAAATCCTATTTCATTTCATTTTTTGGCATTGGGCGGCTGCAAATCGAGAGCTAAGGGAGGGAAGAAAGGATTAAAGGTTTGCAAAGGTTTCGACTGAGTATTTCTTGGGAGAAATCGATTTCAAGTAAGTTACTCACCCTCTCGCAACTTCTTTATGCTTTGTATCGGTTGATTTGAGAATGAGAAAACACACGAAGCTGGAGTCTGTTTTCTTTAAATGAGAAAACTTATGATTTTGCATCAAGGGTTTGATTAATGAATTAATATGGGATTAAATGGGTGGTTAAAGTTGGGATTGTGAACCCTAACGTTTTTCTAAAAGGTTTTGTGGCTAAATCGCATTGTGGTATCGATTTTATGAGATTTGGGGTTTTCACAGTTCGACTTCCGGACATCCCCCTGTCCGGATGAGTGTGTTTTCCGGATGGTTTTGGGCGTCCAGATAAGTGTGTTTCTGATTGGCGCTAATGCCCGGACAAGTGGGTTTCCGGGCGGGGGTTTTCCGAATAACATTTTCGGACAGGATTCCGGACAAATTTCCGGGTAACACTACCGGAAAGTAGTCGGTCCGGAAAAGAGAACTTCCGGATGTGAAGTGTCGGGTAGCAGTACCGGATCGCCAGATTTCCGGATGAACATCCGGAAAGTGTTAGTATCTGGAAAAGTGTGATTTCCGGGTAGTTGGTGTAATACCCCGGGTAAGTTCGTTAGTTAAATCCTCTTTCCGTTAAATTTAGTTAACTTTAAAAGTTAAGGTTTAGGGTAGGTTTGGGTTAATTTTTAGGATAAAGGTGTCTTGGTTATTAATAAATAGTTTAGGGGTTAAGATTGTAAATTTTGTTGATATTATCACTTAGACAATTCAGATATTTCACAAAAACAAAATTTCAGTGTGTGTGTGTGTGTATTGAGAGCAAAAGAAGAAAAGAGAAAGTAAAGCTAGGGATTCATTTGGTGTGCTTGGAAGTGAATTAAGGTATGTTTCCTTTGTAAATTATGTCTATAATTGCTAGTTAATAGTTTCTATCGGAGTAGAATCATTAAATTCGGGCCTGAGGTTAAAATCTGTCAAATATGGGTAAAATTGGGGTAAACCGACAGAGGTGTCCGGATGAAATGAAGGTTTTCGGGTAGTTTGATTGGTAGTGTCCGGATAGGGTTCTAAAGGTGTCCGGACGATTCTTGCATCCGGTAAGTTCCTATTTTCTTTAAGTTTCCGGATGATATAAGATACCGGATGGTATCCGGGTTACTTGGTTTCCGGGTGTCGTCCGGAATGTCTATGCCGTCCGGAAAGGTTATGCTGTCCGGAAAGTTGGGGTTGTCCGGAAAGCCCTGTTGTCCGGATAGTTTTGTGTTATCCGGATAGTTTGGCTGTTTGATCAATTTTGAGAGTTTAGGTACTTTTGAGTATCCAGTAACCTGTATTTTGTTAACCCTTAGATAGGGAATGAATGAGGACTGACTATTTTGTGGACTTGACTTAAGTTCGGGTTTGGGGGCAACATTTGAGGATTTGAGTTCTTTAGAGTTCTTAGCCTTAGTAAGACTTATGTGTTTTATGTGGTAAAGAGATATCTGTATCTATTTGTTACAGATCCTGTGAATTCTGGGTAAAGGACTGAACCTGTTAAGAAGGCTTGGAAACGTGTTGATAAACAAACATGTGAGTTTTATTTCAAAATGTTTTCAAACTGGAATACATATATGCGTGGATTGGGAATGTGATAGATGGTATGCTTATGTGTTTATGTATGTAATATAATATATTGAGATATTGTATTTACATGAGTATTCTACGATATGAGAATACGTGGCCGGGCTTAGGACCGGTGTGTTGGCTGTAATATTCGTACAACGTTGTTGGCTGTAATTGTCGTACAGTGAAGTTAATTTATTAGTTGGCTTGCAACCAACTAATATGGCCAAGAGAATGAGAGGGGAAAATACATGATGATTGAGTCATAATTGGTAATTGTGTTTGTATTATATGAATGGTAGTGTGCAAAGGATTTTCAAATAAAACAGGGATTTTCTCACTAGACTTTTAGGTCTAACCCTCATTTTTGTTTTTAAAATATGTTTTCCAGGTCGTGGATCAAGTAAGGGCAAGTAAGCAGGGTAATCGGTGAATAGCTTTGGAGAAGGCGTATAATTTTTGAAGATCATGACATGTTTTGTAGTTATGATGTAATGTAACTAGGGAAAAAGTTTGTAATGAATTATCTTATTTTGGATTGTAAAGACTAAGGGGCCTTATTTGATATATGATGTATCTTGATATGTAACGACGTTATGAAATATATGTTTTCTTGTTGTATGTTTGGGATCCGGGTTGTTACAGATGGTATCAGAGCCCTAGTTTAAGAGATTTAGGTATTAGTATCTGTACCTAGACTTAAACTGCATGTGAAGTAGGATGTCCCTATTATTGTAGAACCTTGGGGTGTTAAATATAAAAAGGTAGAAGGAACATCATGTAAGGTAAGTTCATTTTACACCTGGCCAGTGTAATTGTGATCTTACAGGTACATGTTTGAACTGGAATACCTTGTTATATGGGGTATGTGCTTATATGTATATTAACCTTGTTTGAATCAACAGTGGCAAGTGGTACTAGACAAATGAATCGGGAAGGAGGAGGAAATCCGAATAGAACAAACCCAACAGCCGGAGGAAGGGGAAGAGGGGGAGAAAGAGGTGGAGGCAGAATTGGAGGCAGAATTGGGGGTAGAACTGGGAGTGAAGCTCCGCTGCGAGGTAATGAATTTGTTACTAGGGACGATTTAACAGCCGAAATGGGAAGACTGCAGGCCAGTATACAAGCTATGTTTGATCGAACTCATCATAATGAAGCTGATACACCAGATCCTGGTCAGGAAGACGAGATGCCTATTACACCTACAATCACACCAGTACTAAGGAAGTGTGACTATAAAATGTTCTTAAGTTGTAAGCCTCCAACTTACTCAGGAGATCGGGATCCAGTGAAAGCTATGAAGTGGCTGAAGGAAATAGAGGCTATCTTTAAGACTAGTAAATGCGTTGAAGAGGATAGAGTACTCTATGGAGCTGCAATGTTGAAAGGCGATGCCCTATACTGGTGGGAAGCTTATATTTCATCTGGAGGGTCTGACATATATTCTACCTTCTCTTGGGAAGAATTCGTTATAGCTTTCAGGAAACAATTCTGTCCTCATGCAGTGGTTAAACAACTGGAGGGGGAGTTTATGAACTTACAGCAAGTGAATCTATCAGTTCGGGACTACACCGCTCGTTTTCTGGAAAAGTCTTGTTTCGCGGAATACTACATTGCCACGGAGGCAATGAAGATTGAAAGGTTTATCTTCGGATTGAATGCAGAAGTTAGAAGTTTTGTGATTGCTAAAGGACCAGAAACTTTCTCCGCCGCAGTAGACGCCACGGAAACCATGGAGCAAGATAAAAGGAGAAGTATTAGTGATAAAGGTGCGGGGAAAAGAAAGTGGGAAGGACCGCAGTATGATCCGAGGAAGTCCAGGTTTCAGCGATTTGATAACCGTCCACCTTTCCGACCAGCGGAAAGACCTTGTCCGAAATGCAACCGTATCCACCAAGGAAATTGTCAAGTTGATTCTCGAGTTTGTTTTAGGTGTGGGAAGACCGGGCATGTTGTTAAAGACTGTCGATTGACGCGATTTTGTTTCTCATGTAATTCTCCGGATCACATTCAGTCTGATTGTCCGAGGGGAAGAATACAGCAAGGGGGTACATCAGGGAAACCAGCGGTTGTCAGACCGGTAGTACCAAGACTAGAGCCACCAAGAACAAGGGGTCGTGCATTTCAGATGACAGCACAAGAAGCGGAGGAAACTCCGGATGTGGTTACAGGTACATTTTTAATAAACTCTACACGTGCTAAAGTGTTATTTGACTCCGGTGCAAACCGATCATTCGTGTCTCCTTCATTTGCTGCTTATATGTGTTTAAAGCCTAAAGTGTTAGATCATGCTTTAATGGTAGATACTGCAAATGATAAACAAGTGTCGGTTAATGAAGTTTTTGATAGTTGTGTGATAAATATAGAAGGGTGTGGGGTACCGATTCAGTTATTTCCTATAGCCTTGATTGAGTTTGATGTTGTAGTAGGGATGGATTGGTTAACCAAAAATCAAGCTAACATAATTTGTGATAAGAAATTAATCAATATCGTCTTGCCTAAGAAGGGACCGGTAGTGATTTATGGCGATCGTAGAAATCATCAGTCTTGTCTTATATCTTTGATAAAAGCCCGTAAGTGTGTTAACAAAGGTTGCTCGAGCTACTTAGCTTATGTGATAGATATTAAGCCAAAAAAGAATAAGTTGGAAGATATTCCCATTGTTAGTGAATTTCCAGAGGTTTTCCCCGAAGACTTGACTGGTCTTCCGCCCGTTAGACAAGTAGCGTTTGGTATAGATCTGATTCCTGGAGCCGCTCCTATAGCCCGTGCACCATATCGTTTAGCGCCACCAGAGATGAAAGAAAAGATGACGCAACTGCAAGATCTTTCCGATAAGGGATTCATCAGACCCAGTTCTTCGTCGTGGGGTGCACCGGTCTTGTTTGTGAAAAAGAAGGATGGTTCGATGAGAATGTGTATTGATTATCGGGAACTGAATAAGCGCACGATCAAGAACAAATATCAGCTTCCTAGAATGGATGACCTGTTTGATCAATTAGTTGGAGCCTGTTATTTCTCCAAAATTTATCTAAGATCCGGTTATCATCAGCTGAAGGTTAAAGAAGAAGATGTTTTGAAAACTGCTTTTCGTACAAGGTATGGTCACTATGAATTCTTAGTGATGCCGTTTGGAATGACGAACGCTCCAGCTGCTTTTATGGATTTAATGAATCGAGTATGTAAGCCGTATCTCGATAAATTCATTATTGTATTTATCGATGATATACTCATCTATTCCCGGTCCAAAGAGGAGCACGCACAACATCTTCGTTTAATCCTGGAGTTGCTGACGAAAGAGAAGTTGTATGCTAAATTTTCCAAATGTGAATTCTGGTTACGAGAAGTTCAATTTCTGGGGCACGTAGTTTCCGAAAAGGGTATTCGAGTTGATCCAACGAAAATAGAGGCAATTGAAAAGTGGGAACCGCCGAGAACGCCGACCGAAGTACGAAGTTTTCTGGGTTTAGCCGTCTACTATTGAAAGTTTATAAAGGACTTCTCTCGTATCGCCACGCCGTTGACTAAACTGACTCGGAAGAATCTAAAGTTTGAATGGAAAACGGAACAGGATGAAGCATTCAGAATTTTGAAAGAGAAACTTTGCACTGCGCCGATTTTGTCACTACCGGAAGGTTCCGAAGACTTTGTTGTTTATAGTGATGCTTCTAAACTGGGATTGGGATGTGTACTTATGCAGCGTGGAAAGGTTATTGCTTATGCTTCTCGTCAGTTAAAAGATCATGAAAGACAGTATCCTACACACGGCATGGAATTGGCAGCAGTTGTATTCGCGTTGAAGATTTGGAGACATTATCTTTACGGCTCTAAATGTCAAATTTATACCGATCATAAGAGTCTCCAACACCTTTTTGATCAGAAGGAATTAAATATGAGACAAAGAAGATGGCTAGAATTGGTGAATGATAATGACTGTGAAATCCTTTATCATCCGGGAAAGGCGAACGTGGTAGCTGATACGCTGAGTCGTCAAGAAAGAAGTGGAACGATAAAAGCTATTGCACTACGAGCTGAGCTTCTACCTAACATATTCGACGAACTGAAGAAGTGTCAAGTAGAAGCCTATCAGGAAGAATATTTGAAATCAGAACGGTTAGTGGGGTTATCAGCATTGCTAGTGAAAGATGATCGTAGGTTATTGTGTTTGGGGAACAGAATTTGGGTGCCTCGTTTGGGTGGTTTGCGTGATCGTGTACTACAAGAAGCTCATCAATCTCGATTCTCTATTCATCCAGGTACAAATAAGATGTACAAAGATCTGAAATAATGTTTTTGGTAGCCGGGAATAAAAAGGAGTATTGCTCAACATGTGGAAGGTTGTACTACTTGTAAGAAGGTAAAGATTGAACATCAAAAGCCGTTTGGTCAGTTACAACGATTAAAAATACCAATGTGGAAATGGGATCAGATTACTACAGATTTCATCACAAAGCTACCAAGGACTCCGAAGGGATTTGATGCCATTTGGGTGATCGTTGACAGATTGACGAAGTCTGCTCACTTCCTACCAATAAAAGAAACTGATTCATTGGAACGATTAGCCAAGTTGTACATCAACGAAATAGTGACACGACACGGAGTTCCAATTTCGATTATCTCTGATCGTGACAGTCGTTTTACCTCAAGATTCTGGAAAAGTTTTCAAAAGGAGATGGGAACGCAGATAAAGTTAAGTACAACGTATCATCCTCAAACTGACGGTCAGAGTGAACGAACGATTCAGACATTAGAAGATATGCTCCGGGCTTGCATTGTGGACTTTGGGGGATCGTGGGATAAACACTTGCCACTGATAGAATTTGCCTACAACAACAGTTACCATTCCAGCATACAAGCGGCACCGTTTGAAGTTCTGTATGGTAGAAAATGCCGAACGCCTCTGTGTTGGAACGAAGTGGGGGAGAAACAGCTGGCGGGGCCAGATATAGTTCAGTTAACCGCGAATAAAATTACTCAGATTCGGGAAAGATTGAAAGTGGCTCAAGACAGACAGAAAAGCTATGCCGACCGACGCCGAAAGCCGTTAGAATTCCAAGTTGGAGATTTTGTGATGTTAAAAGTCTCGCCTTGGAAAGGAGTCATCCGATTTGGGAAACAAGGTAAACTGAGCCCGAGGTACATTGGACCGTTTGCAATTACAGAAAGGATTGGTGAAGTAGCTTACAGGTTGGATCTTCCGCCCGAGATAAGCAGAATTCATAATGCGTTTCATGTTTCAAATTTCCAGAAATGTTTGGTTACGCCAGATCAGGCCGTCTCTCTACCAGATATACAAGTGGATGAAAAGCGGAATTATGTGGAGGAACCGGAAGCCATAGTTGACCACAAAGTTAAAGTGTTGCGGAATAAAGAGATCAGACAAGTGAAAGTTCAGTGGAGACATCATAGAGGTCAGGATGCTACTTGGGAATCAGAGTCGGAAATAAGAGCCAAATACCCTCATCTTTTTGCTTAACCGAATTCCGGGACGGAATTCTCTTAAGGGGGAGATAATGTAATACCCCGGGTAAGTTCGTTAGTTAAATCCTCTTTCCGTTAAATTTAGTTAACTTTAAAAGTTAAGGTTTAGGGTAGGTTTGGGTTAATTTTTAGGATAAAGGTGTCTTGGTTATTAATAAATAGTTTAGGGGTTAAGATTGTAAATTTTGTTGATATTATCACTTAGACAATTCAGATATTTCACAAAAACAGAATTTCAGTGTGTGTGTGTGTGTATTGAGAGCAAAAGAAGAAAAGAGAAAGTAAAGCTAGGGATTCATTTGGTGTGCTTGGAAGTGAATTAAGGTATATTTCCTTTGTAAATTATGTCTATAATTGCTAGTTAATAGTTCCTATCGGAGTAGAATCATTAAATTCGGGCCTGAGGTTAAAATCTGTCAAATCTGGGTAAAATTGGGGTAAACCGACAGAGGTGTCCGGATGAAATGAAGGTTTCCGGGTAGTTTGATTGGTAGTGTCCGAATAGGGTTCTAAAGGTGTCCGGACGATTCTTGCATCCGGTAAGTTCCTATTTTCTTTAAGTTTCCGGATGATATAAGATACCGGATGGTATCCGGGTTACTTGGTTTCTGGGTGTCGTCCGGAATGTCTATGCCGTCCGGAAAGGTTATGCTGTCCGGAAAGTTGGGGTTGTCCGGAAAGCCCTGTTGTCCGGATAGTTTTGTGTTATCCGGATAGTTTGGCTGTTTGATCAATTTTAAGAGTTTAGGTATTTTTGAGTATCCAGTAACCTGTATTTTGTTAACCCTTAGATAGGGAATGAATGAGGACTGACTATTTTGTGGACTTGACTTAAGTTCGGGTTTGGGGGCAACATTTGAGGATTTGAGTTCTTTAGAGTTCTTAGCCTTAGTAAGACTTATGTGTTTTATGTGGTAAAGAGATATTTGTATCTATTTGTTACAGATCCTGTGAATTCTGGGTAAATGACTGAACCTGTTAAGAAGGCTTGGAAACGTGTTGATAAACAAACAGGTGAGTTTTACTTCAAAATGTTTTTAAACTGGAATACATATATGCGTGGATTGGGAATGTGATAGATGGTATGCTTATGTGTTTATGTATGTAATATAATATATTGAGATATTGTATTTACATGAGTATTCTACGATATGAGAATACGTGGCCGGGCTTAGGACCGGTGTGTTGGCTGTAATATTCGTACAACGTTGTTGGCTGTAATTGTCGTACAGTGAAGTTAATTTATTAGTTGGCTTGCAACCAACTAATATGGCCAAGAGAATGAGATGGGAAAATACATGATGATTGAGTCATAATTGGTAATTGTGTTTGTATTATATGAATGGTAGTGTGCAAAGGATTTTCAAATAAAACGGGGATTTTCTCACTAGACCTTTAGGTCTAACCCTCATTTTTGTTTTTAAAATATGTATTCCAGGTCGTGGATCAAGTAAGGGCAAGTAAGCAGGGTAATCGGTGAATAGCTTTGGAGAAGGCGTATAATTTTTGAAGATCATGACATGTTTTGTAGTTATGATGTAATGTAACTAGGGAAAAAGTTTGTAATGAATTATCTTATTTTGGATTGTAAAGACTAAAGGACCTTATTTGATATATGATGTATCTTGATATGTAACGACGTTATGAAATATATGTTTTCTTGTTGTATGTTTGGGATCCGGGTTGTTACAGATGGTATCAGAGCCCTAGTTTAAGAGATTTAGGTATTAGTATCTGTACCTAGACTTAAACTGCATGTGAAGTAGGATGTCCCTATTATTGTAGAACCTTGGGGTGTTAAATATAAAAAGGTAGAAGGAACATCATGTAAGGTAAGTTCATTTTACACCTGACCAGTGTAATTGTGATCTTACAGGTACATGTTTGAACTGGAATACCTTGTTATATGGGGTATGTGCTTATATGTATATTAACCTTGTTTGAATCAACAGAATGGCAAGTGGTACTAGATAAATGAATCGGGAAGGAGGAGGAAATCCGAATAGAACAAACCCAACAGCCGGAGGAAGGGGAAGAAGGGGAGAAAGAGGTGGAGGCAGAATTGGAGGCAGAATTGGGGGTAGAACTGGGAGTGGAGCTCCGCCGTGAGGTAATGAATTTGTTACTAGGGACGATTTAACAACCGAAATGGGAAGACTGCAGGCCAGTATACAAGCTATGTTTGATCGCTCGAAAGTAAGGCGTGTGCGTAGCGAATTACATCGATCAGGTGAGTTCCCATGTACCCTTTTTATAAATGAAATGACTTGTTAAACGTTGTTGTTTATTACTGAATATGGTATGAGATGCGAGCATGCTTTAATTTATAAATCTTTATAAATTTATCGCATAAAAGACATGTTTCGTGAACGCTTATTTCGCATGTTATGAGCTATTTTGTAAAGATGCATGCATTTCTATTTATACTCCTATCCTTGCTTGTATGTCTATGTGGATTCGGGTTGCACAGTGGGAATAGTGTACCTCGGGATCTGACGGTCCCTTGGGAGTTAAATTATTAACCCGGTGTGTATGGAATCTGTTTCCTGCACACGAGAGGGAATGTGGAGTCTGCTTGGGCCCCGAAGATGAGAGGGGAGTCTGCTTGGGCCCCGATCGTGGTTATTGACGGATATGGATGTGGTCTATGAACATTGTGCAAATACCTTTGTTTGTTATGGATTAATTGTTGGCCGTATGGCGTGTAAAGTGATGTTTTATGCATGTTAAACTGCTTTTCAGAGGGAATTCACTAGACCTCATGGTCTAACTCTTGTTTTTCAAAACTAAAACCATTTTCAAGGAAACGCATTAGTGGTGCTTCGTCCCAAGGAAAAAGTGAAGGTATGAAGATTAGAGATGGAGGCGATCTTGTGTAGAGCACTCTAGTTCTTAATCTAGTATTGCTTTAGTATAATTAGTTCTCGGCTGTGGAAGTTTGTTTCCGCTGCAAGTGTTGTAACCTCTGATTTGGGATGCCATGTATGTAGTGGGACCCTTGTTTTGGGATATTTTAAATAAATGTATGTTATGGATTTTGGGTCGTTACAGGTATAAATCCTTCATGAGTTATTTAATTGTCAATCATTATTGATAAATTTTAAATATCGAAAATAAACTAGGATCCCCATATTATGTTAAGTTGAATGTCATTCAAATGAAATTGGATCTCGATTGTTAAATTGATTTGGCTAAATGGTTCTTTAAAAGACTTAAAAGATTATTATCCTAATTGTTCTAAAATTTGCATTTGTAATTCATCTGTGGTGGTTATGTATTAATGTAAAATATCATTTATAATTAGATAATTTAATCTCTCCCTCTGGCTTTCTATTATGTCTTGATTGGTTGTTTATCAAAATAGAATGATAAGTGGTTGCTTTGATGTTATGCTTAAGCAACTGGACCAACGAAAGGTTATTTAAGTCTGACATTATAGCTGAGCAAAACACCACATTAAGCAGTTGTTTGAGTCATCATTCCCTTAAGTTTGTTTGCCATGTCACTCATGATCATAAAGAATTCCATTTCATTGGGCCATTCCTGACTCTAAAAATGTAAAGACCTACCTTGAATCTGTAGAGGAACAATTTAAAGGTACATCAAAAGCCCATGCTAGTACTCTCATATTGAAAATGTTGACAACAAAGTATGATGGATCAAGTGGTATACGTGAACAGATAATGATGATGAGTGACATGGCAAACAAACTTAAGGGTATGAACATGGAAATAAGCCAAGGCATATCTTCTTGCTCAGTTTGGTCCATTCAAGGTCAACTACAATACACAACGTGAAAAATGGAAGATGGGCGAGTTAATTGCTTTGTGTGTCCAAGAGGAAGATCGCCTCAAAATTGACGTTGCATATGTCACTATAGCCAATCTCCATGATAAGGGGAAGGGTAAGATGCGTGTTGGTGAGAAGAAAGGTCCAAAAACCAAGTGGAGGTGCAGGTACAAGCAAACTGATAATAAGCCTCGTTGCAAGTTCTGTAACAACAAGGGAGGGTCATACTCAGCGGGATTGCCCCAGGTTTAAAGAATGGCTAGCTAAGAAAGGTAACCTCAATACTTTGATAATTTATGAGTCCTTAAACATAAATGTCCGTGTTGGTAACCAATTCATTACATACAATCCAGAAGCTCGAAAGAGGCCAAAAAACAATTAAAGTTGGGAATGGAGAAGACTTGAATGTAGAAGTTGTTGGATCATTTCCCTTAATTTTGGAAAGTGGTTTTTGCTTGAGTCTTAATAATACTCTTTATGTACCTGGAATTACATGAAACTTAATATCAGTATCTAAGTTGGCAAAAGAAGGTTTTACTCTTACTTTTAGATACAATGATGTTGTTATTAGTTCTGGTTCCCAAATTATTAGCCATGGTTGTCTTGAGGGAAATCTCTATAAATTGCGTCTAGACAACCACTTTATGGAACCCTTAGTATCGTTAAATATTAACGAGAGCTTAAGTAAAGGAAAACGAGAAGCGGAAACTTCATCCAATGTTTAGGGCACATTTCACGAGACTGAATGTTAAGACTTGTAAAAGATCAAGTGTTACCGAATCTTAACTTGTTAGATTTTGACAAATGTGTTAAGTGTATGAAAGGGAAAATGACAAAGGGGACTAAGAAAGGATCCAAAAGAAGTTGAGAATTACTAGAATTAATTCATACCGACATTTGTCGGCCTTTCACCATGGGCATAAGCGGTCATAAATCATTTATAACTTTTATAAATCACCAAGAAACTCAGCAGCCTGTAAGATGATCAAGACGACCCACGAATTTTGACGAATACATCAAGTATTTAAATGAGGTCGATCTAGACATAGGGAAGGAAAATGACCCTGTTGCATATAGTGATGCCATAACTTGTCATCAATCAACTAAATGGAATGAAGTTATGATTGGTGAGCTCAGTTCCATGGAAAAGAATAATGGTTGGCTCCTTTCCAAATTACCAGAGGGCAGCAAACCTGTTGGATGCAAGTGGTCTTTAAGACCAAGTTGGATCCAAATGGAAACATTGAACGATATAAAAGCTTGATTGGTTGCTAAGGGGTATACACAAAAGGAGGGCATTGATTATCAAGAAACATTCTCACCCGTTTCCCGAAAGGACTCTCTTAGGATCATAATGACCCTCGTAGCTCACTTTGATTTAGAGCTACATCAAATGAACGTCAAAACAGCTTTTCTTAATGGACATTTACACGAAGATGTCTACATGATCCAACCGGAATTTATTTCTAAGGGTCAAGAACATTTGGTGTGTAAACTCAAGAAATCAATATATGGGTTAAAACAAGCTTAATGCCAATGGCATCTAAAGTTCGACCAAGTCATGAAAGAAAAATAACGACTTCATCAAGAACCAAGTAGATCAATGTATATACCTCAAGTTGAGTGGGAAAAAAATTATCGTACTCGTCCTTTATGCAGATGATATTCTCTTGGCAAGCAATAACATTGATTTATTGCATGCATCGAAACATTTATTATCACGTCACTTTGATATGAAAGAGTCGGTGAAGCCTCTTATGTTATAGGCATAGAAATAAATCGAGATAGAGCTCAAGGGATTCTTGGGTTATCCCAAAGGGCGTACATTGAACGTATACTCAGTCAATTAAATATGCAACAATGTTCCCCCTCGATTGCTCCCGAAGTCAAAGAAGACGTTTTCGGTTTGTTTCATGTCCGAAAACGGAGGTAGAAAGAGATCAACTGAAGTTAATCCCTGCTTCAGTAGTTGGAAGCCTAATGTATGCCCAGGTTTGTACTCGTCCGGACATCGCTTATGTTACCGGCATGCTAAGTCGTTATCAATCCAATCCTGGCATAGATCACTGGAAAGCCGCTAAGAAAGTCTTGCGATATTTACAAGGGACTAAGGATTACAAACTTGTTTATAAAATAAGTGATAATTTGGAGTCCAACTTTGCAAAATGAAAAGACGACAAAAAGTAGACTTCGGGATACATCTTTATGATGTCACGTGTATCTTGGAGGAGTCATAAGTCTTGAAAGAAACAACTTCATTATTATTCAACCTCAAATACAAACTCTAGTCTATAAACAAAATGAAACCCTAAAATGTTTTAGAGAAAGAAAGTATTTTCTAAAATGAAAATGAGACTAAATGAAATCTGATTAGCCTTCCATACGTGAAAGGCCACTTCTATAAATACTAGAAGCCTTTTACAATCCAGTCCCTGAAGTTCAACCAAAATAGCTCAGCAACCCTTCGTCTTTGACCAGATGTGAGGAGCCATCCACATATTTCAGCTTTATACACTTTTAGTCCGAACTTCAATTCCATCCTTTTATTTTATCTATTCCTGAAATATTACAAACAACCCAGAGTCAAGATTGTATGATAATTTTGTAATTATATTTCCAACATCCGCCCTCAATCTTGACTCTTGAACAAATCAATCATCCTCATTTTAGAACAAAGAAAATTGTGTTGATTTATTCCAAGGGATTTTGTAAAAATATCAACAGTATTTTCAGCAGAAGGAATTTTAGAAACTTTTAACACACCCACACTAATCAAACGTCGAACTTGATGAACATCAATTTCGATGTGTTTAGTGCGCTCATGAAAAACAGGATTATAGGCGATTTGAATTGCTGATTTATTATCGCAAAACAGATTTACAGGCAGTAAATCTTTTATATGTAAATCATTTAAAATTTTCAAGACCCAAGTAATTTCACTGTTGATCCAAACCCTCAGTGATTTGATAATGACCCTATCTTAAATACTTAGTGAAAATTGTAAGTAAACAATATGTATCAGAGTTTCACTATCGCTGATAAGTACTAAGATCTTACAGTACTGCTGATAGGAACTCTCGCACTTTTAGATTAAACATTCAGCGAACATTGTTCACCATATCGCTGAGTCTGTTCAGTCCTTATGGTGATCGCTGATAAGTTAGTTGTTTACTTATGATCCCTGAAGACAAGATTCACGTCAACAAAGGTTCTACGCTGAAGTCGAAGATCAAGCTCAAGAACCAGCGACAAGTCTCCTAATGAACTGATGCGGATCAGCGAAGACTCAGATTTGTCCACTCAACGTGAAGTATCAAGTACAAGACTTCAGCTATCGCTGAACTTTATCATCTGCTGAATAGTAAATGATAATCGCTGAATCAACGAAAGCTGATCATGAAGTCCTCCGTACAAAGTACTTTTGTCTTAACCTCCCTTGCACGCCACCGTACGAAATGTCAGAAAAGAACCTCCGAAAATCTGAAATCGTACAACCACTCTGATACTACACTGTTCATTCATGCGGCTACTAAGGTTGTCAACAAAGGTCAATGACATGCAACCAATCCGCTGATGACACGTGTAAAGTATATACAGAATTGCATTAAATGCATGCAGTATATAAAGAGATGAACTCACTTCATTTGAAGCAACTTGCTAACTCTGGACAAGTTCAAATCTCTCAAGATAGGATTTTATTAGTAATCTCCTTATCTTTCTTAGTGCAAGAAAACCTTAGTGTTCCAACTTGTTTAGATTTAGGTTTATCCTTAATCTTGTTTCCGCAACAAGCTGTAAATTGTTAATGATTTATCAATAAACAATTTAGAAAAGTAAAATAGTGTGTTTGTATTCAACCCCCCCCCCCCCCCCCCCCCTTCTACAAACTTGTTTAAGCCTTTCGGGACCAACAAGTGGTATCAGAGCAGATTTGTTTAATCTCATAAACAAGATCTAATCTAAGATATTTCTCTTCCTTGCTATTATCTGAAAATGGCCAACTCAAACACAAACACTCACTATATCGACAATGGTTCTCTTGCAAAACCCCCTAGATTTTCCAGAGACAACTTCAACTTATGGAAAAATAGGATGACACTCTTCTTAGAAGGTGTAGACCCTACTATACCTTACTATCTTGAAAACGGTCCACACATCCCTGTAACGATTGATCCTGCCGTTCCAGCCACTGCAACTAGAGCTGCTATTCCAGAAAGGCTGATTCCAAAGGAAATCCATTATTGGACCGATGAAGACAAGAAGAAAGTGGCTATAGATACAAAAGCCAGATCCATACTATCCATGGCCCTTCCTGACGAAGTCTACCATTCCGTCATGAACCTGAAATCCTCGAAGGCCATGTGGGACACAATATGTGTTCAGTATGAAGGAACGTCTGAAGTCCAGGATTCAAGAAAGATCAACCTGGTAAGACAATACGAAAGTTTCATCTCTGGTAAGAATGAAACTCTCTCTGAAGTACATCAACGTTTTAACTGCTTAATTATAGATCTTAAAACGGTTGGTAAGGAATATTCTAACTTTGAAGTTCTGACAAAGTTTTTAGAATGTTTACCTGAAAGCTGGGACAATTATTCCATGTGTCTCAAGCTGTCAAAAGATCTAAGATCAATGACACTGGCTACCTTATATGGCACATTGCTGAATCATGAGCAATCTAGCCATCTTAAGAAGAATCTTATAAAAGATTCCAAAAGCACCCCTGTTGCTTTAATCTCAGAGGAACCTTCTACTCAGCGACCCGTGGTCACTATCACTGAGTTAGAAAGTAACTCTGAAAGATCATCAGATTCTGATTCTTCAGATGATGAATCCTTGGCTCTCCTAACTAAAAAGTTCAGGAGATTCGCCAAGAAGAAAATGTTTAGAAAGAACAAAACTCTTTCTATAGCTGACAAGCCTAAGTCATCAGCTTTTGTTGATAAGGCTACTGCTACTTGTTTTAACTGCGAAAAGACAGGTCATTTCGCTAACGAGTGCAGGTCAAAGAAAATCATGAGACCTTCAGCCTTTTCAAAGAAATCCTTTGTTCCAAGGAATAAAGACGACAAATACTTAAAGCTGAAGGAGAAGTATGCAAAGCTGAAAAGCTTTAAGAAGAAGGGAAAAGGCCTAATGGCTGACTATGATTGGGCTGCTTCTGATGAAGAAGCCTCATCATCTGATTCTGAAGATGATGAAGCAAATCAATGTCTCATGGCCAAGATTGAAGAAGAGGAAGAAAGTTCAGACATTCCCTCCACTTCAACATCTGCCATTCAGGTATCACCTTCCTTCTTTACCAATATTGTAAATATTGATGAAGCTGATAGTCTCCGTAAAATCGAACTACTGACTAGAAGCTTATACGAAGCCATGAACGGCAAAGCTGTGGTTGAAAACCAAAATCTTGATCTCGCTGAAAAGCTTAAAAATTGCCACCTTCAAATAGAAAAGCTTTCTAAATTTGAAGAAGATTTTAAAGATCAAGTCCATTTAAATCAGCTAGTCAAAATTGAACGAGCGGAAGCTATCGCTGCATTAAAAGCTGAACAAGCTACTGTTGAAGGATGGTGTAATTCTTCAACAAAGATCACTGAGATAATTAAGGCTCAGATTCCTCTGAGTGATAAACGTGGTCTGGGTTATAAAAATGATACTCCAATACCAACCACTGAACGTTCAATGCTTAAATTTGGAACGTTCGTATCCTCAGTAGCTGACACTTCTTCATCTCAGTACTCCTCGTCGATTACACCAATCCCTGAGGAAACTCCTACCTCCTCAAAAGGTAAGGAGAAAATGGTTTATTCAAAACCTACCTCTGTCTCTAAAGATAAAGGTAAAGGAATTGTAATTTATCAAAATCCTCAGAAGGGTACTTTAGTACCTAAGCTGAATGCTTCCAAAGCCTTAGTGATTCATTCATCTGGTTCTAGAAATCAGACCTCTGGATCAGTTCAGCGACCTACTCCTAGACTCAGAGTAGATGTCCTTGGTAAGAAATCTGAAGAACTGAATGTTCGTCCTATTTCAAAAACCAATAGTGTACTTGGTGCTGGCACTTCTAATTCCAAATTAAAAGCTCAGCACACAAGTGGTCCTAGAACTAATTTTAGTTATAGGAAATGTTATCACTGTGGACTTACCGATCATATTGCAAGTAAGTGTCCCACAGCCACCAAAGCTGATAAGATAGCTAAGGTGAAGATAGCACCAAAGAAGACCAAACCAGTTGCAAGTCAGGTCAAGGTGACTCCTACCGCTGAGGTCAAGAAATTGACCAAAGTGAAGAAAGACAAAGCTGAATCTTCAAATGCTGCGAAGACTGCTGAACCCATTCCAACCACTTCCACTGACAAACGCGTATACATGGTGAAGTGGGTACCCAAGCAAAACTAATCTTCCTTTGTATTGCAGGTTAAGAAGGGTATCTGGTATCTCGATAGCGGATGCTCTAGACACATGACTGGAAAGAAAAGCCTGCTCGCTGAATACAAGGAAGAGAAGGGTCCCTCTGTGACTTTCGGTGGAAATGGAAAAGGACACACCCGAGGGTATGGTGTACTTTCAAATGGTACAACATCCTTCAGAAGAGTCGCATATGTTGAAGGGCTGAAGCATAATCTTCTGAGCATCAGTCAGCTTTGCGACATGGATAACAAAGTGATTTTCACCAAGGAATCCTGCTTTGTCTCTGACAAAAAGGAGAAGATAGCTCTCAGCGGTTATCGTTTGGAAAATGTTTACGTTATAAACATGGACTCAACAACCACTGAGAACTCCTGTTTCTTCTCAAAGGCATCTTCTGATGTCAACTGGCTATGGCACAAGAGGCTCTCACATCTCAACTTCAAGACACTGAATACTCTTTCATCCAAAGAGTTAGTCACTGGTCTACCTCAACATTCATACGCCAAAGAATCCTTATGTTCAGCGTGTGAAAAAGGGAAGCAGACCAAGGCAAGCTTTAAGTCCAAGCAAGTTTCCTCAGTGTCATCTCCTCTTCAACTACTCCATATGGATTTGTTTGGCCCCGTTAACAAACAATCCATCGCTGGAAAGAAATATACGCTGGTCATAGTTGATGAATTCTCTCGTTATACATGGGTAATGTTTCTCCGTTCTAAGAGTGACACCCCTGAAGAACTCATCACCTTTGTTCGGAAGATGGAAACTCAGAACAATATGACTGTTCGCTCAATAAGGAGTGATCATGGAACTGAATTCAAAAACAGTTCTCTTGATTCCTTCCTTGAGAGCAAGGGTATCTCTCACAACCTTTCGTCAGTGAGAACACCACAACAAAACGGAGTCGCTGAAAGAAGAAATAGAACAATTATTGAAGCTGCACGTTCAATGCTCAGCGATTCTCACCTGCCTACTCAGTTTTGGGCAGAAGCTGTCAACACGGCTTGTTTTACGCAAAACAGGTCGCTGATAGTCAAAAGATTCAAAAAGACAGCCTATGAACTTTTTCATGGGAGAAAGCCTTCAATCAGCTTTCTTCACATCTTTGGTTGTCAGTGTTTCATACTGAACAACAGAGATGCCCTTGGAAAGTTTGATCCTAAGGCTGATGATGGAATCTTTCTTGGATACTCCTCAGTTTCCAAAGCCTTCAGAGTCTTCAACCGAAGAAGACAAACTGTAGAAGAAACTATTCACGTCACGTTTGACGAATCCCGTTCAGCGAACTCTAAACCGAACGCTGATACAGAAGAACTGAATCAATGGATGTTTTCTCATCTTGGTGATTCAGAAGATGTTCCCACTACTCATACTCATACAACTGAAAATGATGGTCCTACTATCATTCCCAATATGCAGAATAGTGAAGCTGAAACATCTTGGGTCTCAGCTGTTCCTATAAATACTATACCCGCAGTTGATCCAAATGTCTCAGAAATTCCATCTATTTCTCAGCAATCAGTGAATGAAGTGACAAATGCAAGCATTCCTCTCTTAGCTGATTATCCAGAAGTAGCTGAAGCCTCATCTTCAGTTTCTCCAGTTCAGACTGAGTCAGCGACGCATGCTCCGGCTCAGCGATGGACTGTAAATCACCCAATCGATCAAATTCTCGGTGATCCCAACGCTGGTATTCAGACTCGTAGAAGTGCAGGTAATATTTGTTTATTTGTTAACTTTATTTCTCTAACTGAACCAAAGAAAATAGATGATGCCCTCAGAGATCCAAACTGGGTCAGCGCTATGCAAGAAGAGCTGACTGAATTCGAAAGAAACAAAGTTTGGAAACTTGTTCGGAGACCAACTGACAAAACAGTGATAGGCACTAAGTGGGTCTATCGAAACAAGTTGGACGAACATGGTACTGTAACTCGCAACAAAGCTCGTCTTGTTGCTCAGGGATACAGACAAGAGGAAGGTATAGATTATGACGAAACCTTTGCTCCTGTAGCAAGACTTGAATCCATTCGTCTTTTCTTAGCATATGCTGTACACAAAAACTTCACTGTACATCAAATGGATGTTAAGTCAGCGTTTCTAAATGGAAAGCTGAATGAAGAAGTTTATGTGGAACAACCTCCAGGATTCTCAGATCCTAAGCGTTCAGGTTATGTTTATAAGCTGGATAAGGCACTTTATGGCTTGAAGCAAGCTCCTCGTGCATGGTATGACACTCTTTCTACGTATCTCCACCTTGAAAAATTTGAGAGAGGTAAGATTGACAAAACTTTGTTTTTTAGAAAAATAAAAGGTCATATCATTTTAGTTCAAATATATGTTGATGACATTATATTTGGTTCTACTAACCCTGAGCTTTGTACTCGTTTCGCTGATAGAATGAAAGATGAGTATAAAATGAGTATGATGGGTGAACTAACATATTTCCTTGGTCTTCAGATTAAGCAAACTGAAAAAGGAACTTTTATAAATCAGGGAAAGTATGTTAAAGATATGCTGAAAAAATTCGACTTAACTGAAAGTTCAGCTATGAAAACCCCTATGGCACCACCGCTGATACTTGATAAGGACACAAAGGGTGTTCCTGTCAATGTCACGCTGTACCGTGGGATGATCGGCTCACTACTGTATCTTACAGCTAGCCGACCCGATATTATGTTTGCAACATGTCTGTGCGCACGATATCAAGCTGAACCTAAGATATCTCATATGAAAGCTGTAAAGCGAATCTTTCGATATCTTAAGGGTACAGCGAATCTAGGTCTTTGGTATCCCAAAGATTCAGGATTCGATCTAACCGCCTATTCAGACAGTGATTTTGCAGGTTGCAAAATGGATAGGAAAAGCACCACAGGAGGATGTCAGCTCCTGGGTGGAAAGCTGGTAAGTTGGACAAGTAAGAAGCAAAACTCGGTGTCCACTTCCACAGCTGAAGCTGAGTATGTAGCCGCTGGAAGCTGCTGTTCTCAAGTCTTGTGGATGAGAAATCAACTACTAGACTATGATCTTCAGCTCTCCAAAATTCCAATCTATTGCGACAGCACAAGTGCCATCGCTATAGCAAACAATCCAGTGCTACACTCAAAGACAAAACACATAGAAATCAGATATCATTTTATCAGAGATCATGTGATGAATGGTGATATAGAACTTCATTTTATCCCAACTGATTATCAGTTAGCTGATTTGTTTACCAAACCTCTTGATGAGACAAGATTCAACTTTCTCATCAGCGAGCTTGGAATGCTGAACTTTGAAGGATAAATCTTCAGCGGTTCACATTTAATCAGCGATACGTTTATACTCTTGTATAGGCTCTGGATAAAATAAACTAGTACAATCCATTTCATCATCTTCTCTCTGAATAAATTGGGTTAAACTGATATCAAGGTATGTTTTCTCTGACAAAACGCATGAAAATGCAAGATTTCAAATTCTTTCATCGCTGAATAATATTTTGAAATTTCTTAAAACCCTCACTGATATTTCTATTCAGTGCTTCATATTTTCCAAAGAGTCCCTGAGTTTTTCTTTCAAAACCTCAGAGACAACGAAAGAATGTGAAAGGACAGTTGTGACGTCATTGCAACGGATAACACCAGGCACGTTTCTTTTTCTGACACACGTTTGCACGTTTCGTTGTCTATCCAATCAAATGCAAACACGTGTCCGTGTCATGATGAAAAACTTTCCCGCTCAAGTTTTTCTCTCTCTACTCTCTTCCTATATAAACTCTCTCAAAGTTTATATTTGTCTTTTATGCGAGTCAATCTTTCTCCGCAAGAAAAGAACACTGTTGCATTTTGTGCTCTCAATCTTCAAGAACTGTTCATCATCTTCTTCATCAAACTCAAGGTTAATATGTTCTTATCTATTATCAAATGCAAATAACTTGTTTTCGATCTTATCATTGTTTTACACAAGATCAAACAAAAGAACTCAAAAATAAAATCATTTTCTTTCATGGTTTTATAAACACAACCATTTCATGGTTGTTCTTCAAGTTTTAAATCTAAAATCTTAAACTTGTTCTTCTTTCGTATCCATTTTTTAAAAAAAAAAACTGGAATACAAGGCTTATAGGTGTTATATTCGTTTTTTTAAAAAAAAAAACAAGAAAAACCCTAATCTTCATTAAGACTTTTTTGTCTGAATGAAATGGACAAAATTCGAAAAATCTTAATGGAAATTCTCTTTCCACATTAATATATTTCTTATTTGTTAACATCTTTGGTTGAACTGATAATACAGTGAAATGGCAACTTCAAAGCTGAATGTTACCGCTGAGTCCATCTCCACTGATTCTGAGGAACTGGAAATCACCAAAGCTCCTCAGGTTAAGTTTGAGCTGGATCAACTAGACTGGAAAAAGGCAAACAACCTTTCAGCGCTTCTCGAGTTTCCTCCTCGGAAGCAGGTATCCCATCTAGACGACGCTGTGAATTTTTTGAAGAATAGCCCCATATACACAGCACTGACAATCACACCTCCTGCCAGTCAGCGTCTATTATCCCAATTCTGGTACTCTGCCAAACACACCAACCTACCCTCAGCCAAAGATCCATCTAAAACCATCGACTGCATACTCAGCGATACTGAGTATGGCACCATCAAGATAACCCCCGCAATAATCCGCAAAGCTCTGAAATTCCCTAACGCTACCTCAGAAAATCCTTTCATTCCATTTCCTGACCACAAGAAGCACGCTAACAGGGAAGAAATCATTGCTTTCCTTGATGCGATGGGTTACATCTGGGAGACTGGAAGAGACAAGCTACCTGAGAAGAAGCTGACGCTGACAAAGAAATCCAAGATGCCCAGCGAGATGAACTTCATCTTCGCTCACCTGATCAGCTGCATGACAGCGAAATCCGGATCTTCTGATCAAGCCGCTCAACCTCAGCAGGCCATGGGTTACGCACTGCTGAAAGGTCTCAACATTGACTGGGCCTCCATCATCTATGAAGACCTCATTCAACGTGTTGATTCTGCCGCTGACCGACCAGCATGGGTTCCTTACCCGCGATTCATCAGCGCCATCTTTCAATATGGCCTGAAGGACAGCTATCCTGAAGAGGGTGATCTGAAACTCTCTCAGATTGGCCCTAAAGTCCTCGACTTCAAGCCTGTCGCCAACGAGGTACGTCTCTCTTCTCTTCTCACTCTTCTAAATTCTCCGCTTTCTGTGGCTCCTTCAGCGACAATACCCATCGCTGATACCCCGGCCACAAAATCCATTCCTTCTAAGAAAAGGAAACAATCTCTTACCCCTCTTGATTCCAAAAGGATCAAGAAACCAAGGAGCAACCCCAGCAATTGCATGCTGAAGACTCCTCAGCTCATTCTGAAGAGCTGAAGGAAAGTTCCGTGGTACGCTCTGCCACACCAATTCAAGCCATCCCTTCTAAACCTACTTCAGCGTCCCTAAACGCTGAGGTTAGAACTTTGGAATCTACCCAACCTTCGTCAGTCTCTCAAAAGACTGATGAAGTACTTCTCAGCGAAGCCAACGCTGAACTTGAACCCCAACCCCAATTCTTATCCTTCGCTCCTCCCTCTACTTCTTTGGACACTCCTCCAGTCAAAACTGGAGATGCCATCATTCAAGAAGCCGTTGAAGCTTCTCAGCGAATGACGAAGAAAGGACCTGCAGAGATCTCCATCCCTCACGGAACTTTTGAGGGAGATATGGAACACTATGGAGGGACTCGAAACTTTGATGAGTTCGTCAACGCTCCTGCAGGTACAGATCCCACCTTAAACACTGTAACTAAACCTGAAACTTCTGAGCTTTCCTTTGTTCACAAGTACTTATATGTTACAGGTCCTTTTTTGGGAGACATCAACCAGTCTCTGAAGTCTATGGAGATGAAACTTACGGATCTCACCACCGGTCTATCAAATAACTCTACAGCTGTAACAAACGCTGGAGAGAATCTGACGAAGCTGACTACTGTGGTGGAAAAGAAGGCCTCCTCTGATGACATCAAAGACCTTGATAAAACTCTCGCCGACTTTGCCAAAGTGCTCTCCGACATCTACACTGACTACACCAACCTCAAATCATCAGTTTCCACCATTTCCAGCGAGGTTACAACGCTGAAGAAATCGGTTGGTACACTCGAAGGTGATATGTCAGTGGTCAAGACCGACTTGGGCTCAGTGAAGACCGACCTTGGTTCTGTCAAGACAATGATCGAGACGCTGGTGAACAAGGCAAATAATCCAACTCCTGCTCCGCCCCCTGCACCTGTTTTGGACTCATTCACCGCAGAGGATCGCCAAGAGCTAAAGAAAATCACGCCTGCTATTTCTGGCCTAGAAGACAGAATAGCTAAGCTTGAAGGTTGTGTGAAAATCTCTGGCCCGGAAGACAGAGACAACACCAATGCTGAATCTACCCATTCCTCCCCCGCCCATCATGAGAAAGAGGGGGAGAAGAGCGCTGAACAGGAGAAGAGCGCTGAAGATCAAAACAAGAGCGCTGAAGACCTTTCCCATGATGAATCTATCAGGGGAGAGGGTAATGAAGATCGGATTACTGGACCTCAGGGAGATGAAAACCCTGAGGGAACCGAGAACCTCGCCTCTGTATCTGAGGGGGAGCAACTCGAAGAAGATGCTGAGGAATCTGAAGCAGAAGAAGACGAAGACTTCGACATCCCTGAAGCTGAACCATCCTCCTCTCCAAGGAACGATGATGATGATGATGAAGATGACGATGATTTCTTTGTTGTCAAACCTGCTCCTCGAACCAAAGCTCTTAAAGGTATTTCAATAAAAGAACCTTCAGGGGAGAAGACAAAGACAAAGCACTCAGCCTCTGGCGCTGAGAAAAGCAAAGACAAAGGCATCGCTGAAGATGATAATCTGGCGATCCTACTTGCAAAGCCGATTTGTCAGGTACACTAAACTTATTTTTCCTTCCCTGATCATCTCTGAACAATCAGTTATCCATTCCACAAACACCATACACATCCACATTTTTTTCTATCTTTTCTACCCAAGTTCTTCTACCCAGTTCTTATTTGTAAGATCGCTGCGTTTCAGCTAGTCCTCTCCCCTGTTTGAGGATATCGCTGAAAGATCTTCTGTTGCGACTTCACCAATAATTCCAGCTACCGCTGAAGACATAATCCCAGTCTTAGATTTAATCTCTGAGACTGATGAACCAGAAGAACAACCTCTCTCGCACAGAAACAGACCTTCCTCAGTTCCTCAAAGGCTGAGTGAAGAAGATCAAAAGAGGAGAGAAGAAATGATAAAGCGATTCGAGGATCAACGAATCATCCTAAGGCGCGATCAACTACCTTCAGTTCCTCCTAAGTTCAGAATTTCAAAAGCTGAATACCAGGATCATCTCAGAGCTGAACGCCTCATCGCTGAAAGGAAGGAAGCTGAAGATAAAGACAGAGAATACGCCATCAAGCTCACTCAAGAATCTGTCAAAGACCCCAAGCTGAAGCGTATTCCCATTCAAATCCAACGAAAGCTTTGGGAACAAGCCCAGAAGATCGTGGAAAAGAAAGCTGAAGTTTCTCAGACCACCCTGATCTGGTGTAAAGAGAAAATCCACTTCAGATATCGTCCAGCGAAGATCAACAAGGTATTCATCTCTGGAAGAACCTCCATCGGAGTACCTATTGTTGACATCAAACTGTTCAGAGAAGATGACTCATCTGAAACCTTTCGTGCTGACACTGTAAAAAGGTATGGTCTCTCTGAATGGCTGGAGATGAGGTTAGCTATCCAACCATCAAAATCTAAGTACAAGGATCATTTCGAAAAGCTGATAAACAGACAGATCGATTTGATATCTTCTTGTGTGGATATTCCTCCTGTTCCTGATCTAAAGCCGAAAAGAAAAAAGGACTCTCCAAGGAAGAAACGTCAAGATTCAAACTCAGGTCCTGTCATACGAAATGAAACTGGAATTGGTTTCTCTCGCGCTGAAGTACTTGGTCCTGATCCTGATCTATCTGCCCTTGATGTCTCTTTGCCACCATGTGAACTTTTCGTCCCTGGTAAAGTTATCAGTAATCCTTATGGAATATTCTTTCTTGACTACGACGGACGTAAATGCTTTCAACGGATCGCTGAGCTTCCAATCACTCCAATCGAACAGCTCAAAGATCTCATCTACTGGTGCGACTTCAGAAAAGACATTCAGGCACGACACCTAAAACCCTTGATTTTTGAAGCTGCTCTGAAGCTAAAGAATAAAGGAGAAAAGGTTCCTGACTGGATGATTCCAACTAAAAAGACAACCCTTGATGAACTTCTCATTAAGGAAGAACCCTTTGAAGGCTGACAACAATCACCATTTTCTCTATTGTATCAGTCATCCTTCAGTACTTGTAATTTATTTCGCTTGTACTTGTAATCTTTCTTATTCATATTGTAACCTGATTCAAAGATTTAAAGAAAGATTTCAGCGAATGTACTTTACTCCATCAGTACTGAAAAGATCCCAGAAAACAGTAAAAGGGACAAATATTTTATGAGTTCTTTTTATCCTTATGTTTTCATTAAATAGCAATTTTCTCTGTTGCTATGTCATAATCAAATAGGGGGAGATTGTTGATCCAAACCCTCAGTGATTTGATAATGACCCTATCTTAAATACTTAGTGAAAATTGTAAGTAAACAATATGTATCAGAGTTTCACTATCGCTGATAAGTACTAAGATCTTACAGTACTGCTGATAGGAACTCTCGCACTTTTAGATTAAACATTCAGCGAACATTGTTCACCATATCGCTGAGTCTGTTCAGTCCTTATGGTGATCGCTGATAAGTTAGTTGTTTACTTATGATCCCTGAAGACAAGATTCACGTCAACAAAGGTTCTACGCTGAAGTCGAAGATCAAGCTCAAGAACCAGCGACAAGTCTCCTAATGAACTGATGCGGATCAGCGAAGACTCAGATTTGTCCACTCAACGTGAAGTATCAAGTACAAGACTTCAGCTATCGCTGAACTTTATCATCTGCTGAATAGTAAATGATAATCGCTGAATCAACGAAAGCTGATCATGAAGTCCTCCGTACAAAGTACTTTTGTCTTAACCTCCCTTGCACGCCACCGTACGAAATGTCAGAAAGAACCTCCTAAAATCTGAAATCGTACAACCACTCTGATACTACACTGTTCATTCATGCGGCTACTAAGGTTGTCAACAAAGGTCAATGACATGCAACCAATCCGCTGATGACACGTGTAAAGTATATACAGAATTGCATTAAATGCATGCAGTATATAAAGAGATGAACTCACTTCATTTGAAGCAACTTGCTAACTCTGGACAAGTTCAAATCTCTCAAGATAGGATTTTATTAGTAATCTCCTTATCTTTCTTAGTGCAAGAAAACCTTAGTGTTCCAACTTGTTTAGATTTAGGTTTATCCTTAATCTTGTTTCCGCAACAAGCTGTAAATTGTTAATGATTTATCAATAAACAATTTAGAAAAGTAAAATAGTGTGTTTGTATTCAACCCCCCCCCCCCCCTTCTACAAACTTGTTTAAGCCTTTCGGGACCAACATTCACGACCTGTGGCAGCCATAGCACGATATTCAGATTCGGGAGAGGAACAAGAAACAGTATTTTGTTTCTTGCTTCTCCACGAAACCATACAATTTCCAAGAAACAAACAATAACCCGTAACAGACCTTCGAGTAGAAAGACACTTACCCCAATCAGCATCTACAAAGCCTTGTAAGCAAAAATTATCTGACCTGGTAAAGCTAACACCTTTTCCAGGAGAAAGCTTCAAGTATCTAAGAACTCTAAGTGCAAGTTTCGAGTGTGATTGTCTTGGAGCATGCATAAATTGGCTAAGACAATGTACTGCAAAGGCAATGTCAGGCCGAGTAGCTAATAAATAAATTAACCTACCAATTAAACGTTGATAACTAGAAAGGTCAGACAAAGGAGGATCGTTAGAATTGCTAGAATCGGTAACCACTAGATTCATATCCATAGGTGTACTACATGGTTTACATCCAAGATAACCAAAATCATTAAGCAATTCTAAACAATACTTTCTTTGTGACATACAAAGACCATCAATACAATCCAGAATTTCAATTCCCAGAAAAAATTTCAATTTTCCTAAGTCTTTTATGAGAAATTGACTTTTCAATTGTTCTTTGACTTTATTTATTTCATCTACACTATTACCAGTCAACACAATATCATCAACATAGACTAATAATGCAAGAAAAACAGAACCAAAATTTTTTGTAAAAAGAGAGTAATCACTTTCACTTTGAACAAAACCATAGTCAAAAAGACAAGAAGACAGCTTAGCGTACCATTGGCGAGGAGCTTGTTTCAACCCATAGAGAGATTTAACAAGTTTAGAAACTTTATGATCATCAGAATTATAATAACCTTCAGGTAACGTCATATAAACATCTTCAGACAAATCCCCATACAAGAAGGCATTATTTACATCTAATTGATAAAGATTCCATTTGAATTGTACAACTAAAGCAATAATACATCTTATTGTTACAATTTTGACCACGGGAGAAAAAGTCTCATCATAATCAATACCCTCTCTTTGACTATAACCCTTAGCAACGAGTCTAGCCTTATATCGCTCTATCTCACCCGTAGACTTGTATTTTATTTTATAGATCCATTTACAACCTATAGGCTTCCTATTAGGAGGTAAATAACAAACTATCCATGTACCATTTCTATGAAGGGCTTCCATTTCTTCATTCATAGCACTAATCCAATTAGTATCATTACAAGCTTCTTTAAAAGTTTTGGGTTCAACAGATTTATTGAGGCTAGAAACAAAACAAAAATTCTCATTGTTAAGGCAGGAATAATTCACAACTTTCTCTATCCCATATTTAACCTTTCCTTCTACCACAAAGTCATCAAACTTCCTTGGAAGATTTGATACCCTTGCAGATTTTCTAGAAGATTGAGAAGAAGAAGAGGAAGGTTGGGACAGATTACCCTCAGAATTGGAACCCAAATTTTGATCATTATCAAGTTCAATATTAGCGTCACATGGTCGACTGGCAGCCACACCGGTGCCACGCAGTGGCTGCTGCCATCCTACATCATGATCAAGGACATTTCCGGATGGCATGGAAGTGCCTTGATTAATGCAGTCATTTGACCTTCAAGGAGGCTGCCTAGTGTCTGCTCTACTGGGGCTACCAAGCGGACTATGGTCACTAAAGGTTTCATCGATTAACGGGTTCCCATTTTCATCATTGGGAGGTGAATCATTACAATCATCAGTAGTTTCAGAAAGAAAGTCAAAGAAATTCAAGGTATTTAACTGTCCATTATTATGATTAAACAACTTATCCAAACTCATCTTATATGGAAAAACGTTTTCATAAAATTTCACATCGCGAGAAATTATAATTTTCTTAGAGTCCAAACTGAACAGTCTATATCCCTTTTGAGAGTTTGCATATCCCAAAAGGATACACTTTTCAGATCTAGAGGAAAATTTATCAGTCAGATTTGGTATAACAGCAAAACACAAACACCCAAAGTTCCTAAGATGAGTAAGGACAGGTTTAAAACCATGGACAAGTTCATAAGGGCACTTACCATTTAAAATATATGCAGGAGTCCTATTTATCAAATAAGTGGCCGTAAGAACACACTCGCTCCACATGTTAAGAGGAACACCCCCCTGAAACATAAGAGCCCTAGCTACATTGAGTAAATGACGATGTTTGCGTTCCACCACCCCATTTTGTTGTGGGGTGTAAACACAATATGTTTGATGAATGATGCCTTTAGTTTTAAAATACATGTTAAGTTTAGAGTTGGTAAATTCGGTCCCATTGTCACTTCTAAAAATTTTTGACAGATTTTTCAAACTGAGTAGCAATGAGATTCACAAACTCAACTATGTAATCACCAACTTCATGTTTTCCTTTTAACAAATAAACCCACACAGCACGGGTAAAATCATCAACAATAGTCAGAAAATATTTGTATCCTTCCCTACTTTGAACATGATAGGGTCCCCAGACATCCAAATGAACTAATTCTCCGAGACATTTAGTTTTACGCTCACTTAGGTTAAACTTATCTCGGGTTTGCTTTGCCTTATGGCAGATCTCACAGGGAACACTCAAGTCATTTCCAAGATTAAGTTGATCCTTAAGCACTTTCAACACTGGGTCAGCTGGGTGACCCAGGCGACTGTGCCATAAGTGAGTGGACACAACACAAGAAACAGTCATGTTACTGCTGAGGAGGGATTTAGTATTAACATTTTGATCAAAGAAGTATAGCCCACCTGCCTCACTACCAGTCCCCACAAGACTCTCTTGAAGAGAAGCCTGCAGATTGAGAACATAACAACGAGATTCATCAAAACCTATAAAAAAATTACCGTCTCTGGCTAATTTGTGAACAGAAAGGTGGTTTACGTGAAAATTAGGTATAACCAGTACATCAAACAGAGTTAGATTATTTGTGAGTTTGAAATTTCCGATTTTATTTATTTTGGCTTCTGCCCCATTGGGCTGATTTACCGTAAGATTTAAGTCAGAAACATCAACAACATTTTCAAGTCGAGAAATGTTGGACGTCATGTGCTGGTTTGCACCAGAATCAATAACCCAACTTGGACGAGGCATAGAAGTTGTACCTGCCATATTTGCAGATACCCCATCTGGAATGTTTTTCTGACCAATCAAGTTTAGTATTTTGGCAACCTGTTCTTCAGAAAAGGGATGAGATAAAGTAGAACCAGATTGTTTAGGGGAAAGAGTTTCAGAAACACAGGCATTTCCAGCGACAGGTTTAAAGTTTGAATTTTGTGTTTTGGATCGAAATTGAAAGTCTTTTGGAAAGCCTACGAGTCTGTAACATCGTTCAATAGTATGTCCGGAAATTCCACAATGTTTACACATTAGAATAGAGGGTTTGGCACCAGTTTTCCTTTTAATTTCATTTGTTTTGCTCAAAAAAGCCGAGTGTTGGGACTTGGTGTGGGAAGTGGATGTGGTACCTCCATGATGAGATTCCTCTCTAGAAACTAGGGAGAAGGCAGTTTTGACGGACGGGAGGGGGTCACGGGTAAGGATGTTGCTTCTAATAGGTTGATAGATGTCATCAAGACCCATCAAAAATTGCATCAACTTGATGAGTTGACTATGTTCATGAAAATCATGAGAGGCATTACATGTACATGAATGAAGTTTAACAAGGGCATCAAATTGTTTCCACTAGGAGTTAAGTTTATGATAATACTCGGAAACAGGCATGCCATTTTCAGTTAGTGAATTTATCTTTTGATGCAAGTTAAAAGTGACAGATCCGTCCACTTTATCATAAGTTTCTTTCAATTCTTCCCAGACTTTAGAGGATTCTTTGGAAAATACTTGACCTAAAAATAGATCCTCAGTCATAGAACCTAAAATCCAAGATAGAACAACAGAATTACACCTGTCCCATTGTTTTCCCAAGACAGGATCATTGTCAGGACGAGGACATGATCCATCAATAAAGCCCAATTTGTTTTTAGTTTCTAAAGCTAATGTCATAGCACAAGCCCAGACTCTGTAGTTATCAGTACCGCTCAATTTAAAATTCAAAAGCGGTGCCCCACTGGTGTCACTGGGGTGCAGGTACAGAGGATCTCCAAAGTCTAATTTGGCTACTTTGGATTCCTTTGCACCTGTACCTGCAACGTCATCAGCAGAACCTACCATAACTAAAGAGACAAGAGAACAAGAACACACAAGGTAACAAACCGAATAGATTACAGCAGGATTCCTAAAACACTAGGAGGTGCTAGGTCAAGCCCACTATTCAGATACCAAGAGACTCAGACCACACAGCCAAACCAAAGAAACCAAGCACTCAAGAGAACAGGTAGGGAAAAACAACACAGACAAGTGAGCAGAAAATGCAGATACAAAACAAATACCAGAAGATTAAAGGAAGAGAGGACTTACAGGGCACTCCTTGTCAGCATAATAGAGCAAAATAGAGAGAGCACAGCGGAAAGTAAAGCAGAGGTAAAAAAAAACTTACAGTGCTTTTAGCAATACAAGGTCCACAAACCGTCTTGGACAAAGCACAAGTAGTGTTTAGCCAAGATACCTGAACAGAATAAAGGAATTTTTCTCCAAAAGAGTACAGGTAAACTAGAACAAGTATATCAACAGTAAGATCTGAGAGAACACGGACCAGATCTGTAATACAAAGGAAAGCAAAAGGAGGACCAGGCCTGAGATAATGGACTAGGTCTGGACAATACAGAAAAAGAAAAAGAGAACCGGACCAGATCTGAGAAACGGACTAGGTCTGGAGAGCGTAAAATGAATGGACCAGATCTGAGATTAAGGACTAGATCTGGAGAGCGTAAAATAACGGGACCAGATCTGAGATTAAGGACTAGATCTGGAGTGGTATCGAATTTTAGAAAAACGACATGTGGATGTGTGTATATTGATTTAAACAAACACAGATCTTGAAATCGATATAAACAAATCTGAGTAGTGTGTATATCGAGGAAGAAAAACACAGATCTGTGTGTTGGTTTAAAAAATAGATCTGCAAGTGTATTTATCGATGAAAAACATACTAAAGAAACAGATTAAAGGCAGATTAAACCAACAGTTCTTGGTGTATGTATATATCGATTACCAGAATGTTAAAAACACCAGATCTGTTCTGGCGAAGAGATAGGAATAAATCTGTTTTGTTAAAAAAACACCAGATCTGTTTTGATACCAGAAAATAGCCGACGTTTCTAAAGAGAAACTCGACGAGATGATCGATTAAGGCACACAAAAAACGATCATAAAAATAACAAAACCACAGACCTAAGAAACTCGTTTTCTATGGCTGTGTTACCAAATCTGCAGGGACAGTCGTCGGATCCAAAGAGAAACTCGACTGAACAAGATTTAATGTGAAACATAGAATGATAGAATGATAAGTGGTTGTTTATGTCTTGATAATTTAATCTCTCCCTCTGGCTTTCTATTATGTCTTGATTGGTTGTTTATCAAAATAGAATGATAAGTGGTTGCTTTGATGTTATGCTTAAGCAACTGGACCAACGAAAGGTTATTTAAGTCTGACATTATAGCTGAGCAAAACACCACATTAAGCAGTTGTTTGAGTCATCATTCCCTTAAGTTTGTTTGCCATGTCACTCATGATCATAAAGAATTCCATTTCATTGGGCCATTCCTGACTCTAAAAATGCAAAGACCTACCTTGAATCTGTAGAGGAACAATTTAAAGGTACATCAAAAGCCCATGCTAGTACTCTCATATTGAAAATGTTGACAACAAAGTATGATGGATCAAGTGGTATACGTGAACAGATAATGATGATGAGTGACATGGCAAACAAACTTAAGGGTATGAACATGGAAATAAGCCAAGGCATCTCTTCTTGCTCAGTTTGGTCCATTCAAGGTCAACTACAATACACAACGTGAAAAATGGAAGATGGGCGAGTTAATTGCTTTGTGTGTCCAAGAGGAAGAGCGCCTCAAAATTGACGTTGCATATGTCACTATAGCCAATCACCATGATAAGGGGAAGGGTAAGATGCGTGTTGGTGAGAAGAAAGGTCCAAAAACCAAGTGGAGGTGCAGGTACAAGCAAGCTGATAATAAGCCTCGTTGCAAGTTCTGTAACAACAAGGGAGGGTCATACTCAGCGGGATTGCCCCAGGTTTAAAGAATGGCTAGCTAAGAAAGGTAACCTCAATACTTTGATAATTTATGAGTCCTTAAACATAAATGTCCGTGTTGGTAACCAATTCATTACATACAATCCAGAAGCTCGAAAGAGGCCAAAAAACAATTAAAGTTGGGAATGGAGAAGACTTGAATGTAGAAGCTGTTGGATCATTTCCCTTAATTTTGGAAAGTGGTTTTTGCTTGAGTCTTAATAATACTCTTTATGTACCTGGAATTACATGAAACTTAATATCAGTATCTAAGTTGGCAAAAGAAGGTTTTACTCTTACTTTTAGATACAATGATGTTGTTATTAGTTCTGGTTCCCAAATTATTAGCCATGGTTGTCTTGAGGGAAATCTCTATAAATTGCGTCTAGACAACCACTTTATGGAACCCTTAGTATCGTTAAATATTAATGAGAGCTTAAGTAAAGGAAAACGAGAAGCGGAAACTTCATCCAATGTTTAGGGCACATTTCACGAGACTGAATGTTAAGACTTGTAAAAGATCAAGTGTTACCGAATCTTAACTTGTTAGATTTTGACAAATGTGTTAAGTGTATGAAAGGGAAAATGACAAAGGGGACTAAGAAAGGATCCAAAAGAAGTTGAGAATTACTGGAATTAATTCATACCGACATTTGTCGGCCTTTCACCATGGGCATAAGCGGTCATAAATCATTTATAACTTTTATAAATCACCAAGAAACTCAGCAGCCTGTAAGATGATCAAGACGACCCACGAATTTTGACGAATACATCAAGTATTTAAATGAGGTCGATCTAGACATAGGGAAGGAAAATGACCCTGTTGCATATAGTGATGCCATAACTTGTCATCAATCAACTAAATGGAATGAAGTTATGATTGATGAGCTCAGTTCCATGGAAAAGAATAATGGTTGGCTCCTTTCCAAATTACCAGAGGGCAGCAAACCTGTTGGATGCAAGTGGTCTTTAAGACCAAGTTGGATCCAAATGGAAACATTGAACGATATAAAAGCTTGATTGGTTGCTAAGGGGTATACACAAAAGGAGGGCATTGATTATCAAGAAACATTCTCACCCGTTTCCCGAAAGGACTCTCTTAGGATCATAATGACCCTCGTAGCTCACTTTGATTTAGAGCTACATCAAATGAACGTCAAAACAGCTTTTCTTAATGGACATTTACACGAAGATGTCTACATGATCCAACCGGAAGGTTTTATTTCTAAGGGTCAAGAACATTTGGTGTGTAAACTCAAGAAATCAATATATGGGTTAAAACAAGCTTAATGCCAATGGCATCTAAAGTTCGACCAAGTCATGAAAGAAAAATAACGACTTCATCAAGAACCAAGTAGATCAATGTATATACCTCAAGTTGAGTGGGAAAAAAATTATCGTACTCGTCCTTTATGCAGATGATATTCTCTTGGCAAGCAATAACATTGATTTATTGCATGAATCGAAACATTTATTATCACGTCACTTTGATATGAAAGAGTCGGTGAAGCCTCTTATGTTATAGGCATAGAAATAAATCGAGATAGAGCTCAAGGGATTCTTGGGTTATCCCAAAGGGCGTACATTGAACGTATACTCAGTCAATTAAATATGCAACAATGTTCCCCCTCGATTGCTCCCGAAGTCAAAGAAGACGTTTTCGGTTTGTTTCATGTCCGAAAACGGAGGTAGAAAGAGATCAACTGAAGTTAATCCCTGCTTCGGTAGTTGGAAGCCTAATGTATGCCCAGGTTTGTACTCGTCCGGACATCGCTTATGTTACCGGCATGCTAAGTCGTTATCAATCCAATCCTGGCATAGATCACTGGAAAGCCGCTAAGAAAATCTTGCGATATTTACAAGGGACTAAGGATTACAAACTTGTTTATAAAATAAGTGATAATTTGGAGTCCAACTTTGCAAAATGAAAAGACGACAAAAAGTAGACTTCGGGATACATCTTTATGATGTCACGTGTATCTTGGAGGAGTCATAAGTCTTGAAAGAAACAACTTCATTATTATTCAACCTCAAATACAAACTCTAGTCTATAAACAAAATGAAACCCTAAAATGTTTTAGAGAAAGAAAGTATTTTCTAAAATGAAAATGAGACTAAATGAAATCTGATTAGCCTTCCATACGTGAAAGGCCACTTCTATAAATACTAGAAGCCTTTTACAATCCATTCCCTGAAGTTCAACCAAAATAGCTCAGCAACCCTTCGTCTTTGACCAGATGTGAGGAGCCATCCACATATTTAAGCTTTATACACTTTTAGTCCGAACTTCAATTCCATCCTTTTATTTTATCTATTCCTGAAATATTACAAACAACCCAGAGTCAAGATTGTATGATAATTTTGTAATTATATTTCCAACAATAAGAAAAAGTTGATGACGACCTCAACTATGATGGCGGAATACGTTGTCGCTTATAATGAAACGTGTCATGGGATGTTGTTGAGAAATTTGATAAAAGGACTCATGATTGTCAATTCTGTAGAAAGGCCACTAAAAATCTATTGTGACAATTCAACAGTTGTAAGCTTTTCAAATAAAGTAGTTCAAGTGGGGTTGGCTTATACCTCGATACAAAGTACTTGTCCATGCGAGAACGCGTAGATGAGAGTGATATTTGTATCAAACACATTAGCACTAATAATATGCTAGAGGATCCGATGACGAAAGGTCTACCACCCAAAGTATTTCAACATGTCCTCAGTATGGGATTAAAGCTAGACCTAGTATGATATAATTCTAGCATGGTGCTTTGTTGGAACGTTTTCTGTTTAATTATCAAGTACTTGATTATTATTTCTTCTTTATATGCAATTGTCTATATAATAAATTGTGCACACTTACTTTCTATACAGACAAATATATTGCATTACCACTTAATTTTAAAGTCATTTGGCTCAAATGAATCACAAGTTTCATATGAAGTACCGAAATATGATCGGTGGGGTCCCGTGTCTAAAACGATGCGTCAGACTGTACTTTTCTACTTTTGGTATCAATATGAAACAAGACGAGTATAACTTTTCCAAAGAACTAACAAAACATGTATATAGCTAGTCACTCGGCCAAGTGGGAGAATGTTGGAAAATAACTCGTTAGTGTGGCCTTCGGACTATTCTTGTAATAATTATTACATGTTCGATACAATTATACATTGTACCATAACGTTTGCCAAAATGGCATTCCTGGTCCCTAGACTTAGTATATGTAGTATGATGGATATGACATTTGTCTATAACTCAAGGGACTAATTTTGTGTGGTTCCTTAATTTACCCATAAGGTGCAATCATGATGAATAAATATACATTAAGGGAGAAACAATTAGGAACTTGAAGGGGTCACCTTTTCACTTTCCTAATACCTTATATAAACACCATATGTTGTTATCAATCTATCTGATAATCATCAAAGACACCATTCTGGGAAGAGAAGAGAATCAAAAATGGCATCGTCTTCAACGAAATTATCAATCCCATGTAAGTATTTATGTTTCAACTTTACCGAGAGATGAAGTTTATGTGAATTTGATCTTGGTTTATGCCTATGTTCTTAATAGTTTTAGATCAAGTTAGGTATTTAATGGTGGACTGTAAAGATGAGGTTAAAAACACTAAGAGAACATCTTTCGAGTCTAAATGGCTCAAAACCTTGAGTTTCCAGAACCGGTCAAATGAAACTCGGGAACTGCATACTGTTTTTGTAAAATTCATATAAAATTTGTCATTGATCCAAATAAGGTAAATCTTGTGCGATTAGATTCCTAAGGAATAGTATTGCAACTTTCATTTAAAGTTGACACTTAATTTGTCCTCTAAATGTGTGTAAAACGTCCAAACGTTTGAGAGACATAAGTTGCTACGTGCAGGGACTTGAGTTGCAACAGTCGCTTGTACCTTATGCACATCCAAATTGTACTCTATGATAAAACTTATACCAATCAACCCTAAAGCTACCTAGAATTACTTTAGAGATAATAATAATAAGTAGAAAATGGATTAAGGCTTGTTTACTCAAGCAAATATGTTGATTACTATATGATAGTAATCGGTTCTTGTTTTAGGTAAAGGTGATTTTGCGTGACTTGTAACAAGAGTACGAGCATTCGCTTGTGGTATGCCATCATATACTATTCAGGTACAAATATCCTATTTCTTTGACTCGAGGGTAACTGTTACATTCCGAAAATCACATACATCTTGATAGACGTGACTCCGAACCTTATGGTTTTGAGTACTTGTATAGAAACATTTCTTTCACTTCAAATTTGAGTTTATGTTAATCATTTCAACAAGTTCCGTGATTCGAACGCATTGTTGAAAGAGTTTGACTTTTTGATTATTGACTTCATGTTTTACGAAAATTGCATGATTTCAGGATGAATTGATTTTTGAAGATATGATCCGTTTTCAGTCTATTTGAATATTTTGAACAAATTCGTTTCCGGTTGTTTAGATTATTATGAAATGTGGTTTTATGATATATTGAAACATTGATTTTTAACGACACAAAGTTTCTTGATTTTGAATTAGACTCAACACTTGGGCCACGGGTGTTGAGATGTCTTCCGTGGTGGCTATTAATGACCCTGACGTTCTCGTATAGGATAAGGCCAAGCCAAATAGGGGACATAGGATGCATCCAAGAGCCGAATACCAAAAAATGTTTGATTACCGGATAGAACCGATTACCGGATAAAGCCAAATATCAGAAAATGTTTGGTTACCGAATAAAAGCGATTATCGGATAGAGCCGAATTGTAACAACCCAAATCCCAAAACACACTTTATAATACATAACATACATGCATATCATTGAATTACAACAAAAGTTACATAATAAACCAAGTACGGTCCTTTTTGTTTCGTAACTACAAAATACATAACATCTTCCTAATCATCATTGGTCCACGAAAGCAGTCTACACCTTATTCTTTCCTTTGCCACTATCAAAGCCTCGACCTGGAAAACATATTTTTGAAAAGAAAATGAGGGTTAGACCAAACGGGTCTAGTGAGTTAATCCTGTTCTTTTCCAAACTCAATGTAAAACTCTTTTCACATAATACTTTGTATCAAAATAGTTTACATAAAGCTTTTCGTATAAGCACACATATACCACACGTATATAAATACCACATTGGGACTCGTGCACCGTGTATCTCTCCTCATCTCATCTTCTTTCTCATGGCCACATTAGTTGGTAGCAAGCCAACTAATTATCGTCACTGTACCATACAATCGACTCCACTGTAATTTCATACAGCTCCGCTGCAATTACCCACCGCTCCACTGCAATTTCATGCAGCCCCACTGTAATTCCATACAGCCCCGCCGAATAATAATTCGGTTCACCTATACTCGTTTCGTGCCATATATATTTCACACATACTCACATACACATATAAACACATATATATATTCCAGTTGAAAACGTTTTAAAGTAAAACTCACCTCGTGTGTTTATCACAAAACTCTTCCAAGATAATTCACGTATGTCGATCCTTCACAGAATCTGAAATCAGATAAAATACCAAATATCTCTCTTAACACTTAAACTTACAAAATTCTCAACCCAAAACGCAATGAACAGTACCCAAATCGCAATGAACAGTATCCAAATCGCAATGAACAGTACCCAAATCGCAATGAACAGTACCCAAATCGCAATCTCCTATTGCGATTCCACCCTGGAGTCGCAACCCACTATTGCGATTCCACCCTGGAGTCGCAACCCACTATTGCGATCCCAAACTCGAATCGCAATCAACTACTGCGATTCTAACCCAAGTCGCAAACGACCATTGCGACTTCATACCCAAGTCGCAACCAACTATTGCGACTCCGATGAATGTCGCAGTCGTCCATTGCGACTTCGATGAATATCAGCCCACTGCGACTTCGATGAATGTCTCAGCCCACTGCTCATTCTAAAACCCAGAATTGCAGTTTTACTCTATGCATGTTTATATAACTTTGCAGATATGTTTTATACTACCATTAGAACACTATTCCAAGCCCAAAATTATCATATCTTTCTAAAATCACCGAAACCCACTTCTAAAACCCATAACAAAACTTTAGAAACTAACACACATAAAAAGAAGAGTTTGGCAAGGATTATTACCTTTGCCTTCTGAATTTGAATCCTAAACCCAGCTGTAGTAAAATAGAAGTTACTTCTTCTTCTTGATCTTTCTATGCCTCTTTCTTTCTCTCTTTTCTCTCAACCGAGAAACACACACACATATAGATTTAAAATATTTTGATTTTATCCAAAAGAAGACATCCTTTCTAACTTGATATACTAAAGTCGGCTAATGGTTTAAGGTTTGATTAAAATGACCAATTAAACCCTAAGTTTCTCTCAATTGGCAAAACTTACCCCCAAGCTTCCAAATATAAATTAAAACTTACCCCGTAACTCCTAACTCCATAAAATACTAAAATAAGAACTTATAAAAATTCCAAATTAAACTTGGATAAAATACCTGGTTATTACAACATCTCCCCCTTAAAAGAATTCCGTCCCGGAATTCGGTTAAGCGAAACGATACGAATACTTATCACTACTACCTCGAACTAAATCAATACCATAGAAACTAACTGAATAGCCACCCCACACCCACCTATGTCTCTAACACAGATCAGCAATATAAGCACAGAAGTACCAAGAACCGCTTCGTACCGAAGTCAGATAACACCTTAGCACGTATAGAGTTTATTAGAAATGTACCTGTATCCTCATCCGGAATTTCCTCCTCATCTTGCGTTGTCATTTGGAATACTCGTCCCTTTGCTTTCGGTTCTTCAGACCTTTGTATCTCTCATGTCCTGACGCTTATTGGTTTCCCCGTCGTATTACCCTGTTGTATTTTCCTTTGTGGACAATCTGACTGAATATGATCAGGGGAATTGCAAACGAAACAGAATCGATTTGCGCGACAATTCTTAGCGACGTGTCCAGCCCTTCCACACTTATAACAACTTCTAGGATCAACATAACAATTTCCTTGATGTACGCGGTTGCATTTTGGACATAGTCTTTCATTTGATCTAAAAGGTAAGCGACTATCGAACCTCTGAATTTCGTACTCCGTTGAATCATGTGTCATCTCTTCCGATTTTCTTTTCCCAGCACTCTTATCATTTGCATCTCTCTTAATATCTCGTTCTACATTCTCCGCGGCATTTACTGCAGCTGAGAAGTTATCAGGTCCTGTTGCAGTCACTAACTTTCTGACTTCCGAATTTAACCCGAAAATAAACCTTTCTGTCTTCATTGCCTCTGTGGCCACATAGTATTCTGCGAAACGTGACTTTTCTAGAAAACGGGCAGTATAGTCCCTGACTGATAAATTTCCTTGCTTCAAATTCATAAACTCTCCTTCCAATTGTTTAACTGCGGCTTGGGAACAAAACTGTTTCTTAAATACTATAACGAATTCCTTCCAAGAGAAAGTGGAGTATATATCAGGTCCTTCAGAATGAATATGAGCTTCCCACCAGTATAATGCATCCCCCTTTAACATTGCTGCTCCATATAATACTTTATCTTCTTCGGCGCACTTGCTCGTCTTAAAGATAGCTTCTATCTCCTTCAACCATTTCATCGCATTCACGGGGTCCCTGTCTCCAGAGTAGGTCGGAGGTCTACAGCTTAAGAACATTTTGTAGTCGCACCTCCTTGGCACCTGTACAACAGCTGGTGTAATTGGCATTTCAGCTTCCGTTTCGGGATCCGGTGTTTCAGTTTCACCGTGACGATTCTGATCAAACATTGCCTGAATACTGGCTTGTAGCCTTCCCATCTCTGCCATTAAGTCACCTCTCGTAACGAACTCTGTATCTTGTTGCTGAGTTCTGCCTCCAGTTCGGCCTCCAGTCCTACCCCCGATTCTGCCCCCAGTTCTGCCTCCCCTGTCCCCTGTTCCTATTGGCGGATTAGTTCTATTCGGATTTCTTCCTCCTCCTCGATTCGAATTTCGTGTTCCGCTTGCCATTCTGTAGATTTAAACAAGGTTAACATACACATAAGCACATACCCCATATAACAAGGTATTCCAGTTCAAACATGTACCTGTAAGATCACAATTACACTGGCCAGGTGTAATCTGAAATTACCTTACATGATGTTCCTTCTACCTTTTATACTTAGCATCCCAAGGTTCTAATATATCAAGGACATCCTACTTCACATGCAGTTTAAGTCTAGGTACGGGTACAAATACCTAAATCCCTTAAACTAGGGCTCTGATACCATTTGTAACAACCCAAATCCCAAAACACACTTTATAATACATAACATACATGCATATCATTAAATTACAACAAAAGTTACATAATAAACCAAGTACGGTCCTTTTTGTTTCGTAACTACAAAATACATAACATCTTCCTAATCATCATTGGTCCACGAAAGCAGTCTACACCTTATTCTTTCCTTTGCCACTATCAAAGCCTCGACCTGGAAAACATATTTTTGAAAAGAAAATGAGGGTTAGACCAAACGGGTCTAGTGAGTTAATCCTGTTCTTTTCCAAACTCAATGTAAAACTCTTTTCACATAATACTTTGTATCAAAATAGTTTACATAAAGCTTTTCGTATAAGCACACATATACCACACGTATATAAATACCACATTGGGACTCGTGCACCGTGTATCTCTCCTCATCTCATCTTCTTTCTCATGGCCACATTAGTTGGTAGCAAGCCAACTAATTATCGTCACTGTACCATACAATCGACTCCACTGTAATTTCATACAGCTCCGCTGCAATTACCCACCGCTCCACTGCAATTTCATGCAGCCCCACTGTAATTCCATACAGCCCCGCCGAATAATAATTCGGTTCACCTATACTCGTTTCGTGCCATATATATTTCACACATACTCACATACACATATAAACACATATATATATTCCAGTTGAAAACGTTTTAAAGTAAAACTCACCTCGTGTGTTTATCACAAAACTCTTCCAAGATAATTCACGTATGTCGATCCTTCACAGAATCTGAAATCAGATAAAATACCAAATATCTCTCTTAACACTTAAACTTACAAAATTCTCAACCCAAAACGCAATTAACAGTACCCAAATCGCAATGAACAGTACCCAAATCGCAATGAACAGTACCCAAATCGCAATCTCCTATTGCGATTCCACCCTGGAGTCGCAACCCACTATTGCGATTCCACCCTGGAGTCGCAACCCACTATTGCGATCCCAAACTCGAATCGCAATCAACTACTGCGATTCTAACCCAAGTCGCAAACGACCATTGCGACTTCATACCCAAGTCGCAACCAACTATTGCGACTCCGATGAATGTCGCAGTCGTCCATTGCGACTTCGATGAATATCAGCCCACTGCGACTTCGATGAATGTCTCAGCCCACTGCTCATTCTAAAACCCAGAATTGCAGTTTTACTCTATGCATGTTTATATAACTTTGCAGATATGTTTTATACTACCATTAGAACACTATTCCAAGCCCAAAATTATCATATCTTTCTAAAATCACCGAAACCCACTTCTAAAACCCATAACAAAACTTTAGAAACTAACACACATAAAAAGAAGAGTTTGGCAAGGATTATTACCTTTGCCTTCTGAATTTGAATCCTAAACCCAGCTGTAGTAAAATAGAAGTTACTTCTTCTTCTTGATCTTTCTATGCCTCTTTCTTTCTCTCTTTTCTCTCAACCGAGAAACACACACACATATAGATTTAAAATATTTTGATTTTATCCAAAAGAAGACATCCTTTCTAACTTGATATACTAAAGTCGGCTAATGGTTTAAGGTTTGATTAAAATGACCAATTAAACCCTAAGTTTCTCTCAATTGGCAAAACTTACCCCCAAGCTTCCAAATATAAATTAAAACTTACCCCGTAACTCCTAACTCCATAAAATACTAAAATAAGAACTTATAAAAATTCCAAATTAAACTTGGATAAAATACCTGGTTATTACAACATCTCCCCCTTAAAAGAATTCCGTCCCGGAATTCGGTTAAGCGAAACGATACGAATACTTATCACTACTACCTCGAACTAAATCAATACCATAGAAACTAACTGAATAGCCACCCCACACCCACCTATGTCTCTAACACAGATCAGCAATATAAGCACAGAAGTACCAAGAACCGCTTCGTACCGAAGTCAGATAACACCTTAGCACGTATAGAGTTTATTAGAAATGTACCTGTATCCTCATCCGGAATTTCCTCCTCATCTTGCGTTGTCATTTGGAATACTCGTCCCTTTGCTTTCGGTTCTTCAGACCTTTGTATCTCTCATGTCCTGACGCTTATTGGTTTCCCCGTCGTATTACCCTGTTGTATTTTCCTTTGTGGACAATCTGACTGAATATGATCAGGGGAATTGCAAACGAAACAGAATCGATTTGCGCGACAATTCTTAGCGACGTGTCCAGCCCTTCCACACTTATAACAACTTCTAGGATCAACATAACAATTTCCTTGATGTACGCGGTTGCATTTTGGACATAGTCTTTCATTTGATCTAAAAGGTAAGCGACTATCGAACCTCTGAATTTCGTACTCCGTTGAATCATGTGTCATCTCTTCCGATTTTCTTTTCCCAGCACTCTTATCATTTGCATCTCTCTTAATATCTCGTTCTACATTCTCCGCGGCATTTACTGCAGCTGAGAAGTTATCAGGTCCTGTTGCAGTCACTAACTTTCTGACTTCCGAATTTAACCCGAAAATAAACCTTTCTGTCTTCATTGCCTCTGTGGCCACATAGTATTCTGCGAAACGTGACTTTTCTAGAAAACGGGCAGTATAGTCCCTGACTGATAAATTTCCTTGCTTCAAATTCATAAACTCTCCTTCCAATTGTTTAACTGCGGCTTGGGAACAAAACTGTTTCTTAAATACTATAACGAATTCCTTCCAAGAGAAAGTGGAGTATATATCAGGTCCTTCAGAATGAATATGAGCTTCCCACCAGTATAATGCATCCCCCTTTAACATTGCTGCTCCATATAATACTTTATCTTCTTCGGCGCACTTGCTCGTCTTAAAGATAGCTTCTATCTCCTTCAACCATTTCATCGCATTCACGGGGTCCCTGTCTCCAGAGTAGGTCGGAGGTCTACAGCTTAAGAACATTTTGTAGTCGCACCTCCTTGGCACCTGTACAACAGCTGGTGTAATTGGCATTTCAGCTTCCGTTTCGGGATCCGGTGTTTCAGTTTCACCGTGACGATTCTGATCAAACATTGCCTGAATACTGGCTTGTAGCCTTCCCATCTCTGCCATTAAGTCACCTCTCGTAACGAACTTTGTATCTTGTTGCTGAGTTCTGCCTCCAGTTCGGCCTCCAGTCCTACCCCCGATTCTGCCCCCAGTTCTGCCTCCCCTGTCCCCTGTTCCTATTGGCGGATTAGTTCTATTCGGATTTCTTCCTCCTCCTCGATTCGAATTTCGTGTTCCGCTTGCCATTCTGTAGATTTAAACAAGGTTAACATACACATAAGCACATACCCCATATAACAAGGTATTCCAGTTCAAACATGTACCTGTAAGATCACAATTACACTGGCCAGGTGTAATCTGAAATTACCTTACATGATGTTCCTTCTACCTTTTATACTTAGCATCCCAAGGTTCTAATATATCAAGGACATCCTACTTCACATGCAGTTTAAGTCTAGGTACGGGTACAAATACCTAAATCCCTTAAACTAGGGCTCTGATACCATTTGTAACAACCCAAATCCCAAAACACACTTTATAATACATAACATACATGCATATCATTAAATTACAACAAAAGTTACATAATAAACCAAGTACGGTCCTTTTTGTTTCGTAACTACAAAATACATAACATCTTCCTAATCATCATTGGTCCACGAAAGCAGTCTACACCTTATTCTTTCCTTTGCCACTATCAAAGCCTCGACCTGGAAAACATATTTTTGAAAAGAAAATGAGGGTTAGACCAAACGGGTCTAGTGAGTTAATCCTGTTCTTTTCCAAACTCAATGTAAAACTCTTTTCACATAATACTTTGTATCAAAATAGTTTACATAAAGCTTTTCGTATAAGCACACATATACCACACGTATATAAATACCACATTGGGACTCGTGCACCGTGTATCTCTCCTCATCTCATCTTCTTTCTCATGGCCACATTAGTTGGTAGCAAGCCAACTAATTATCGTCACTGTACCATACAATCGACTCCACTGTAATTTCATACAGCTCCGCTGCAATTACCCACCGCTCCACTGCAATTTCATGCAGCCCCACTGTAATTCCATACAGCCCCGCCGAATAATAATTCGGTTCACCTATACTCGTTTCGTGCCATATATATTTCACACATACTCACATACACATATAAACACATATATATATTCCAGTTGAAAACGTTTTAAAGTAAAACTCACCTCGTGTGTTTATCACAAAACTCTTCCAAGATAATTCACGTATGTCGATCCTTCACAGAATCTGAAATCAGATAAAATACCAAATATCTCTCTTAACACTTAAACTTACAAAATTCTCAACCCAAAACGCAATTAACAGTACCCAAATCGCAATGAACAGTACCCAAATCGCAATGAACAGTACCCAAATCGCAATGAACAGTACCCAAATCGCAATCTCCTATTGCGATTCCACCCTGGAGTCGCAACCCACTATTGCGATTCCACCCTGGAGTCGCAACCCACTATTGCGATCCCAAACTCGAATCGCAATCAACTACTGCGATTCTAACCCAAGTCGCAAACGACCATTGCGACTTCATACCCAAGTCGCAACCAACTATTGCGACTCCGATGAATGTCGCAGTCGTCCATTGCGACTTCGATGAATATCAGCCCACTGCGACTTCGATGAATGTCTCAGCCCACTGCTCATTCTAAAACCCAGAATTGCAGTTTTACTCTATGCATGTTTATATAACTTTGCAGATATGTTTTATACTACCATTAGAACACTATTCCAAGCCCAAAATTATCATATCTTTCTAAAATCACCGAAACCCACTTCTAAAACCCATAACAAAACTTTAGAAACTAACACACATAAAAAGAAGAGTTTGGCAAGGATTATTACCTTTGCCTTCTGAATTTGAATCCTAAACCCAGCTGTAGTAAAATAGAAGTTACTTCTTCTTCTTGATCTTTCTATGCCTCTTTCTTTCTCTCTTTTCTCTCAACCGAGAAACACACACACATATAGATTTAAAATATTTTGATTTTATCCAAAAGAAGACATCCTTTCTAACTTGATATACTAAAGTCGGCTAATGGTTTAAGGTTTGATTAAAATGACCAATTAAACCCTAAGTTTCTCTCAATTGGCAAAACTTACCCCCAAGCTTCCAAATATAAATTAAAACTTACCCCGTAACTCTTAACTCCATAAAATACTAAAATAAGAACTTATAAAAATTCCAAATTAAACTTGGATAAAATACCTGGTTATTACACGAATACCATAACTAAACTGGTTATTGAGGAATGGGTGGTGTTGTGCCTGATATTGACATTCCAAATCTGATTGTACTGATCATCCGATTAAACAGCGTATTATTAAAATACAGGTGACTTGTTGATTTTCCTTTTTATAAAAATTGGAGCAAAAAGGTTAACGTAAAAAGTGCATCCAGCAGGAATCGAACCTACGAATTTGCCCGGTTGGGCGCTTGTTTAACCGACAACCTCAAACCGGCCCACAATCGGCTGCCAATTCCATAATGTGGGGGGCATACCTGACTCATTCAGCGGCAAAGCGATTGCGAGGGGGCCCCGAGCCCGTCTCCCGCAGGATTCGAACTCGTGACCAACGGCCTATTGGAGCAAACATCTCCTCGCCCCTTAACCAACTGAGCTACACGCCATTGGCTTCCTTTTTATAAAAATTATTTTTACTTTTGTATTCATGTTCAGAATTGTTCTCGTACGACTGTTTTACGTTAACTTTTACTTTAACATATATTATGTTCACACCGTTATGCACATTATCCGTCCAATGAGCGACATTGATCAGATTTAGGTTCCACTCCAGGGACGAGTTGAAAGATCGAGATATCAATGGGAATAAAAAGGACTTAAGATCAACTTTTGTATATCGGATTGTATAACTTTTTGGGATCACTTCAGATGCTAACATTTTGGATTTGTTAATTATGTTTGAAGTTTAATAGTTATTTTTGGAAAGCTTAGTACAACCTTTGAATTGTGGTATTTTTTTTAATGTTGATCCAACTACCGGATTGTACACTTTCCGTCTCAGGCTGCAGTGGGCAAGGGTGTTACAGTTCATGCCTAAGAATTTTTCTTGAAACATTTATATACGACAATGCAACAAATAAATTCATACACTGTCTTCACCTTTGATAAAGTTTAAACCCGTGACCTCTCGTAAACCAAAGACCCGGATACCACTAAGCCAAAGGTCCTATGGTGCGTAAGAATTTTCCTCAAAGCCCAAACAAGACCGAACTCGATTAGATTCGGTTAGGATTGAAATTTGTGTGGTTACGAACCATGACAAGCTGACAACCATTGTTGTAAAGCCTGAATTTGCGAACAACTCGATGACGTTGAAGAAGGTAATCAAAATGTGGATCACTATTTGATAAACTCTAATGAATTATAAATTTTAGAGTAAATTACATGATTGGTCCCTGTGGTTTACACAAAATTGCACTGTGCGTCCCTAAATCAAAATAATTATGGAAAACGTCCATGTGGTTTACATTTTCAGACGCCTTCGGTCCCTTTGCCTTAACACTGTTAAAGACATCTGTTAAGTAGATTAATTTGAAGGGTATTTTAGTCTTTTTATTACCTATCAATAGAATATTGTTATATGTACATTTATTTATATTAAAATCAGTTTAAATTATACATTGATAATTAGAGCGGTAAACGAACACGAATGGAGGCTTGTTTGTGTTCGTTCGTTTAACTTAACATAGCTGAACAAACGAACGAACACGAACGGTAAAAGAACAAAATTTTTTATGTTCATGTTCGTTCGTTAAGTAAATTTGTTTGTTCGTGTTCATTTATGTTCGTTCATTAAGAGCTAACGAACGAATATAAAAGAATATAAAAGAACATAAATGAACGAACCCAAATGAACAAAGAATAACCACTATTTCGTTCGTAAAATAATATCATAACAAAATGAAAAAACAGGTTAACTTAGAAGATATAAAAATGAATTCTTAAAAATTTAATTTACTTGTTGAATTTACATATTAATGTCATACTACATAAACATGTTTATATATATAAACAAATGTAAACGAACATAAGTGAACTAACGTTCACGAACGTAGATAAATGAACGATACCATTGTTTATGTTCGCTCATTTAACTAAACGAACAAGAAAATGTGTTCATGTTCGTATTTAATAAATAAACGAACTTCCCTCCAAATGATTCACAAACGATTTGCTGAACGTTCGATTAATTTACAACCCTATTGATAATATTTAAAATAAGTATTAATGTTAACATATATGCAAAAGAAATTAGCATATAGGTGTGGAAAAAGAAATAAGGATGGGGTTGTAGCTATTTAAATAAATGGATCACCGGAATTGTTGGAAAATGATTGAAAAGGCTTGTACCATTCCTTATTTTTAATGTTTAAACACCTCTTTGCATTTTTTTATTAAGAAAAAAACACAAAAAAATGAGAGGCCTACATGTAAATACAGGGTTCACACATATGTAAAGAGTCATGTTTTTACAAGAATAAGAAAAGAATTCACTAGAGATTTTTAATAGTGTTAGAGCATCTCCAACAGTTATGTTAAAATAGAAAAAAAATAGCAATTTTTTGTTCCAATAGTTATGCTATCTTGTATGTTAAAATAAAAAAATGTGAGAGAATGTAAAAATCTCCAACTTTGGAGAAATTTTCTTGTATGCTAAAATTAGAAAAAAGATGAAAGAGAAATAATATTTTATTGTTTCGACATTTGAATTAAAAGGTTAAGGAGAGGATAATAATATTTTATTAATGTATTGATTATTTAATATTTTAATTAATACTACAATCTCTAAAATAGAATTGCTGTTGCAGTTAAAAGCAAGTTTTTTTAGAGATTTTGACTTTTAATACTCTATTTTATGAAGAAGAAAAAAAATATATATATATATATATATAGCATAACTGTTGTAGATTTTTAACGGTTAAATCTCGCTTTCAAACATATCTAAATGATGAAAAGGTTGACCTATTAAAGTTTAGGGTTCCCTTATAAAGATTTGAGTAAATTACACTTTTGGTCCCTGTGGTTTTCACTTCATATCAAATCTAGTCCCTATTTTAAACTAATTACACTTTTGGTCATTATGGTTGTCATTTTATTACACTTTTGGTCATTGTGGTTGCCACTTGATTTCAATTTTGATTCATTTGACTAACTTCAGTTAAAATATTCTATAACTAAAGGGTATTATGGTATTTTTACTTTATTTTGTGTCATTTTAATTTAAAAATAGAAATATATACTTATAAACTAATATAATATATTATTAATATTTTAAGATACCCTCTCAGATCCACATTTTGATTTAATTATTTATTAGAGTTCTGATTTTAGAGTTTGAATTAGTTAGATTCTAATTTTGGATTTTTGTATCCATCGGAAGCAAATAATTATTGATAGACATTGGACCAATCGAGCCTGAGAAGATTGGTTTCTTCATGATATGTTCCTTTCCTTTCGATGCATCTTGGAGATTATCTCTGTGTTCTTGTGATGATCGATTAACCTGTAAAAAACATATCAGAGTTATTAATTACCATCAACGAAACCACCAATCTGTAGCTCAGAAATTTGAAGCTCATTCCACTCTAAACCAATCGTATCTGGGTGCTCCCCCAACACTAAGATCCTTGCATCTCGACTCGTTTTGCTCATAAATCTAAAGCTCATTCCACTTTAAACCCATATCGAGATGATGAACCTGTAAACAAATCAAAACCTAATATGGAAAACCCTAAAAAACCAAAACCCAAATAGAAAATGAACTCGTTGGCCCTCGTTGCAAGCCAAAGCCTACAGACCTCAGATTCTAGGAAATCTCAAAGAAATTAATCCACTGCATATTAAAAAACTCGAATTGAAATCAATCTGGTAGAGATTAAAGGGTTTTGGTCGGTGAAATCGGTGATCTACAAGTGCTTCCATTGAATAAGGCAAGAAGAAATGACGGTGGTTACGTTTTGCACGACGCAGCCGAAAGCTTAGGGGTGGCGCTGGAGTTATGCCGGAGAAAACGATGAACCGCCGGGAAAAGGAGCGGCGAGGGAAAGTCACCATAAAAGGGTACATCTAAATATACAATTATACATACACACATGCTCTCTCTCTCTCTCTCACACACACACACACACACATATATATATATATATATATGATATAAAATATATTTATTTAATTTTTATTTAAACATTATAAAGCAATGTTGAAAGGACCAAAATGTCCTTGACTAACATCCTTTTTAGACAGAGTTAGTTAGAGGTACCAACATTGAAAAAGAATGGGAACCACAATGACCTAAATTGTAATTAGTTTGAAATAGGGACTACTCTTGATAGTAGGTGGCAACCACAAGGACCAAAAGTGTAATTTACTCTAAAAATTTTATTAAACCTCGAGGACCAAAACTGAAGTTTACTCTTTTTTTTATACTTTAATCACTTAGAAATTAAAAGTAAATTTATGAAAAGGATATAATACTTTGTTAAAAATATAAAATATTTTAATAATGTTGAACTGGAAAATAACTTTTTTTTGAGAAATTATGAATTTTGAATAACTTGCTCGAGATGTTCTCATAAATTTTTTAGATAGGGTCCGTTTACATAATCACTTACTCGGGTAAGTGTTTATCGGAAAAAATTGTTAGCTCCAACTTCTGTTCTAAAGAAGTATTGAAAAATAGGCTAAGTAGAGATCATCGACAGAGCCTCTGTCGAGACACCAAGAGCAACACTCACTTGATCATTCGACAGAAGACTTTCAGAGGACAAGGCCACAGAGCCTCTGTCACCCTTGACAGAGCCTTTGTGATATGAAGACTTAAAAGCTTGAAGATACTTGAAGATAAAGACAAAGACAAGCGTGCCTCTCACGTGCCTCTGCTGTACGAAGATTCTGAAGATCATTCGTACAAGGCGTGCCCTGCACTTTCCACGTGTCATCCTCTGATGGGTTACAACCTTTACAGTAGGCGGCGCACTACATTAACGTTGTACCAGATTCAGTCCCACGACCTTGTCTTTGTACCTTAGTACTTCTTGTCTCCAACTTGTCCCCCGTAAAGTAGTATAAATAGAAGGTCTCTCCGGACCTTTTAGAGTAACTTTCACACACACACACACACACACCAGATTAGAGCATATTCTCTTGTATTTCACACACTTACGGTGTTCTTGGAGTTCTTGAAGAATCAACTGAAAGTGAATCATTGAGCTAAACTCTCATCTTATTATTGTTTTACTTGCTTGATTCTGTGTATGTTTTCTACCAAATATTTCTCTTTAGTTCTATTAAAACGCTTCCGCATATAAATCTGTTTGAACTATCGAGATTAATATCATTGTTGAGTCTTATTGTGGGATCAACAATTGGTATCAGAGCGAACTTTGATTTTCCATATCAAATGATCCACTCTAACAATGATTTCGACTCATTTTGGTAGATTTATGGACTGATTTAGACCTTCTTTTCACTCGTTATAAAACATCCCCTGTTTCTCTGCTATTCTCGACATGTTCGACTTTAGTAAACTAATATGCACTGTTTCTTTGGTTAAATCTTTCCATTTAAGTGCATTGTTCAAGATTTTTTTTATTTAAAACCCATTTCCCATGTTAGTATCATCATCTGAAGATCTTCTCTTCATACTCTGTTTTCTGATATTTTTCAAAACTGCTCAAAAATGGCGAACGCTGCCAATTTCTTCACTGCTGGTTCTTTAACCAAGCCCCCAACTCTGCTCAGAGATGAGTACCCCGAATGGAAAATCCGCATGATCCACTTCTTTGAGGGTATCGACAGAGAACTCAGCACATATATCCACAATCCTCCTCATGTACCCATGGTTACAGTACCACGAGTACCCGCCACAGATGACACTCCAGAGGTTCCTAAGTATGAGAAACTAAAGGCGATGGACAAATAATCTGTAACAAACTGGGAGAAATACGAACTTGCACAGAAGGCCAAGCGACTTCTGATAATGGCCATTCGAAATGATCTCTTTCAGTCTCTGGACGCATGTGAATCTGCCTACGATCTGTGGAAGGAACTTGAAAAACAGTTAGAAGGCGGTGCTAAGACTCAGAAGAACAGAAGAGCTCAATGCATTAACGAGTACTATGCATTTAAAGCTCTGCCGTCAGAATCTCTACAATCAACCTATGACAGATTCAACTCGCTGATCAACAAGTGCAAGAAGTTCGGGATCCACAGAACCTCTGAGGAGAACAACGTCATGTTCCTTAAGAGCCTAAACGACGAATGGCTCCAGTTGTCCATGTCCCTACAAACAAATCAGGACTTGGACACCTGGACTCTGTCGGACCTTTATGGCACGTTAGCCGCACAAGAAACTAAGATTGCTCAGACGAAAGCCCATACGAGTGGACCTCTAGCACTGGTCGGCAAGGCCACAGAGGTGAAGGAGAAGACCAAGAAGGAGAAAGCTGTGGAAAAGAAGAAGGAGAAAAAGAAGAAGGTTCTAGTTGTGGATAGTGAGGAAGAAGAGCTGGTGGATGAAGAGGAGGCAACAATGGCCTCGATAGCTAAATCTTTAGCTTTATTGACAAGAGAGTTTGGCAGCAGAGGTTACCAGAAGAAGACTGGGTATGAACGTGATGGAAGAGATGATCGGGGTGAGAAGTATGAATCGAGGAACCAGAGAAGAGAAAGTTCAAATGACCAACAGAGGTCAAATGACAGAATTGGTGATAACCAGCAGAGACAGGGTGATAGAGCTGGAAATGCACCACAGAATCAGAGATGTTTTAACTGTGGCAAGCCAGGCCACTATGCAGCAGACTGCAGGAGCAAACCGAATCGGCCACAAAGATACTCTGCTTTTTATAAAAAGAAGGCAGAGTACTACGCTCAAAAGTCTCTCATGGTTGAGCAAGAAAACTGGCTGTCCGATGAATCTTCTCACGAAGGAGAGAAAAAGAAGGACATGTTCTGTGGAATGGCAGAAGTCAGCTCTGATAGTGAGGTATCCACTTCTGACTCTACCTCTAATAAAATTGAAGCTAATCTACTTAAACTGACAGAAGATCACACTGAACTTAAAAAGATTTATGTTGATATTCAGAAAAAGCTTGCATTCTTTGAGAGAGAAGCCAAACTTCTCACTCAAGAAAAGGCAAAAATATCTTTAGAAAAGGAAGAGCTTGAAACTAATTGGCATAAAACTCTAAATCCTTTAAAAGAAAAGATTAAAGATCTTAACTCTACCTTAAAAGCCAAAACAAAAGAACTTTTGGATAATGAGAGTGATAGACTTAATATACTTGCTCTTAAGAACTTCTTTCAAAGAGAAAGAGAAGTCCTTCACCAAGACCTACTCAGCAGAGATCTTTTAATAAAAAAGTATCAAGATGCACAGAAGGTGTATGAAAAGATAAACACACAAATAGGAAGAAGGGGAATTGGCTTATGTGATATAGATCCCTATACAAGACCTAAAAGAGACAAGTCCATGTCTTCTCTATTTTGTGTAGGAGACACTATAAAACCAGGTTTTCCAAATCTACTCTCTGTAAGCAAAAGGCAGAAAATCTCGGGGGAACCTCATAAGAGGAAACCTATGAAGATGATAAATGTGTGGTATCAAAACACGGATTTGTCACCTTCAGCCTCTGTCAAAAGAGACTCCAAACCCAAGAAATATCTGAAAACTCAGGATCAGATATGAATCTTCAAGTTTGGTGGCCCTGAGACCCAGGTTGCCTTTGTCTGCATGATAGACTCTGAAAAGAGACTATCGGCAGAGACACCTGAGTTTATGTCTGCTTCTGCAGATGATAAACCACAACTTATTTCTGAAAACGAGTTGATGGAAATTGGCAAAAACAACTTTTATGAAAACGTTGGTACACCCTCTGTCACACAAAATCTCTCTGAGGAAATCTTGATGAACACTTCTATTGCTCTAGAAGATATTCCCAAAAGAAAGGAAGAAAACGAGTATGGCGCATGCTCAGAAAGTCCAGCCTCTATCCACAGAGATCTCTGTGACTCAACCTCTGTATACGAGGATGAATCGTCCTCTGACGAATCGGAGACTGACTCAAATGAGTCAAAGATAGTTCCTTGTTAATCAGAAGGATTTAAACTTCCCTTTGGAATTCTTAACAGAACCATTCCTCCAAAGGAGAAAATCACAAGTATTCATATCTGCCCGGACTTTTTGGACATGTGTATACAAGCAAAAACCTCTCTTGAGCTTGAGAAAATCAAACAACAAAAGGAAATGTCCTCTCATTGTTCAAAAGCTCCAAAACCTTTTAGGCAATTTCAAGAAAAATTAACTTGGCAACAAAAAGGCAAATGGGTTGAAAATAACAAGTCTTTTTCTTCTGTGACAGTGAAATCGACAGAAGTTCACCACAGAGGATGGGCACAACAGAAGGCTACTCCCAAGAGAGAATTTTCAAAAAATCGATCTGGCCTAGATAGGTCTTCTTGTAATAGGAAGTTTAATGCTAGGAAAGATTGTAATAATAAAGCCTTTGTGCCCATATTCAGTGATTTTAATGAAAAGTTTAAGCAAATTTCTTCGCATATCAATTACTGTCATTGCTTCGATCTTATGTATCAATTGAACCAACACTTCTCTAGCCCTCACTGTTTCCTCTCTAGACCCAAAAAGAATGCAAAATTCAAGGGTAAGAAGAAACAAGATGGTTCTTCGAAAGAGGTTAAAACCAAACCTAAGGATGCTAAGGAAACCTTAAAGACCCCTAACAAACCTGGACCCATTTGGAAATAGGTACCTAAAAATCTCTGATTATGTTGTAGAAGCAGTATGTGCCGATATGGTACCTAGACTCCGGGTGCTCAAGGCACATGACTGGCGACAGAGGTCTACTATCCTCATATAAAGACAAACTTGAAGGAGGATCAGTTACCTTTGGAGATAACAAGAAGGGGTACATAAAAGGCTATGGAGTCATCAAGAAAGAAAATATAACCGTATGCAAAGTTGCATATGTGGATGGCCTTAAGCACAATCTTCTTAGTGTTAGCCAAATTTGCGATACGGGTTTTGATGTCATGTTCAAAAGAACATTTTGTTCTCTGTAAGGGGAAGATACAGGCGTAGAACTTCTTCGCGTCGAAAGAAAAGGTGATCTGTACCTTATGAACTTCAGTGTCAAAAACAAAAACGACAAGCTCTGTCTTGTCGCGTGCAAGAATGAAGAAGCTTGGTTATGGCATAACAGGTTCTCCCATCTAAACTTTCACACTCTAGATAAACTGGTTAAGCTTGATCTGGTTAAAGGTTTGCCCAATGTCAAATTTAACAAAGATCATTGGTGTTCTTCCTGCGAAATGGGAAAACTCAAGAGAGCTTCCCATAAAGGCAAGACTGATGTGTCTTGCCCTAGGCCTCTGTACATGCTTCATGTTGACCTCTGCGGTCCCATTGCTACACAAAGCTTAGGTGGCAAGAAATATATACTAGTGTTGATTGATGAATATTCAAGATATACGTGGGTGGAATTTATCCGAAAGAAATCAGATGTTCCAAACATTCTGATTAAAAACTCTGTCATTGAATCTTACCTTACAGAAGAAGGCATCTCGCAGAACTTCTCTGCTGCACGCACCCCACAACAAAACGGCGTGGTCGAACGCAAAAATCGCACGCTTGTGGAGGCTGCAAGAACAATGCTAACAACATCTGGATTGCCCACATCTTTCTGTGCTTGTTTCACCCAGAATCGATCAACAATAGTGAAGAGACACATCAAAACACCATACCATTTGATCAACCAGAGGAGACCAAATATCAAGTTCTTTCACGTTTTCGGGTGTAAATGCTTTGTCCTCAACGACAGAGAAGCTAGAAGGAAGTTTGATGTGAAGGCAGACGAAGGCAAGTTCATCGGGTACTCTGCCACTTCTAAGGCGTACAGAGTCTATGTTCTGAGGACCTGATCAACCATGGAGAGTATCAATGTTTCTTTTGACGATTCTTTTCAGAAGACTTCTGAACAAATCAGTTCAGAACTCGATCTGAAAAAGGAATCCTCTGGCATTTCCAAGACAAGAGAAGCAGAACTTAATCTGTTGTTTGAAGAAATGTTCCATGATGATATTGATCCCTCTGTTGGAGCCACCAGAGCCTCTGGAGAGACCTCCTCTGCCGACCAGACTGATTCAGGTATATCTCTAACTGGTCCCTCAAATACTTCACCCTCTTCCATCAATAATGCAGATGCAAGTGTCGAGGGGGAGCAAGCAGATGATAACGTGAGCAAGAATACCACTACAGAGGCACTGGAAATACCAACTCCAGTAACAACAGAGGAAGCAATACCAGAGGAAAATGAGGATTCGGTCTCAATATGCTCAGAGGAATCAATACCAACTCTTATTAAAATACCACGTCAAGCTGAGACACTATGTTCTAGCACAGAAGTACCATCTACAACAGAGGTTGCACCAGAATCATCGTGTGCAACCACATAAGTTAAACTCAATGATGCTAATGACCATCTCCCAAGGATGACAAAGTGGACAAAGATCCATCCTCAAAGCCAAATCATCGGCAGTCCTTCCGACAAAGTGAAGACGAGATCAGCCACTGCTAATTTTTGTTTCTTAACAAACTTTATCAATGTGATCGAGCCGAAAAGAGTTTTTGAAGCCCTAGATGATCCAAATTGGGTAGAAGCTATGCAAGAAGAGCTTTTCCAGTTTGAGAGAAACAAAGTATGGACCTTAGTTCCTTTGCCAAGAGGAAAACAAGCTATAGGGACAAAATGGGTCTTTAGAAACAAGAAGGACAAGGATGGGGTGGTCATCAGAAACAAGGCGAGATTGGTGGCCAAGGGATACTGCCAGGCTGAAGGGATGGACTACGATGAGACATTTTCCCCTGTTGCACGGCTCGAAGCGATAAGGATCTTCTTAGCCTTCGCAGTCCACAGAGGTTTCAAGGTTTTTCAAATGGATGTCAAATCCGCATTTCTGAATGGGCAGATTCAAGAGTAAGTATACGTCCAACAGCCACCGGGGTTCGAGAGTACCAAGTACCCAAACCATGTCTACTACCTTGATAAGGCTCTGTATGGAATAAAACAAGCTCCTAGAGCATGGTACGAGAGACTTTCAACCTTTCTCTTTGGTAATGATTTCGAAATAGGTACTACCGACACTACTTTGTTTTATAAGAGAAACGGTGAAGAGATTCTGCTTGTGCAGATAAATGTGGATGATATTATATTTGGCTCTACTTATGCACAATACTGCACTGATTTTGAAAAACTCATGCAGAATGAGTTTGAAATGAGTATGATGGGAGAACTAAACTTCTTCCTAGGACTCCAAGTCAAACAATCATCAGATGGAATTTTCCTAAATCAATCTAAATATGTCTCTGACATACTTTCTAAATTCAAGCTCTCTGATGCCTCTGTCATGAAGACCCCCATGGCCACTGTATCTAAGTTACACTCAGATCTAGAAGGAAAGTTTGTAGAGTTCAAGCTCTACAGAGGCATGATTGGGTCTCTTTTGTACTTAACTGCCAGTAGACCAGATATAATGTATGCCACATGTCTCTCCGCAAGATATCAAGCTAACCCTAAAGAATCCCACCTACTTGCTGTAAAGAGGGTCTTTAGATACCTAAAGGGAACCAAGAATCTTGGCCTCTGGTATCCAAAGAAATCTGGCTTCGATCTCATGGCTTATACAGATTCAGACTACGGAGGATGTAAGCTTGACCGAAAGAGTACCTCTGGGAGTTGCCAATTCCTGGGTGGTAAGTTAGTCAGCTGGACTTCAAAGAAGCAGAATTGTGTGTCGACATCTACAGCAGAAGCCGAATACGTTGCTGCTGCTAGCTGTTGCTCCCAGGTTCTGTGGATGCGAACTCAGCTAAAGGACTATGGTCTTGACATTCAGAAGATTCCCATCCTCTGTGACTCAAAGAGTGCCATTGCGATCTCTGCCAATCCCGCACAGCACTCTAAAACGAAGCACATTGATATTCGGTACCACTTCTTGAAGCATCATGTTGAACAAGGCACAATCGAGATGTATTTTGTGTCCACGGAATTTCAGCTTGCAGACTTATTCACCAAGCACTTGATAAGAAAAGATTCCTTTTCTTGGTGGGTAAGTTAGGTATGCTAAACATGAGCTGATCCCTCTATAAGTGAGACTTAATCTCACTGTACATATGTATATATTTCAATTCTTTCAGTATGTGAATTCTTGATCATTAAAAGTTCTGTACCCGACAGAGCTTCTGTGAAATTGCTCAGAGCCTCTGTCAATTCCCACAGAATCTCTGATGAGTTTGACCTATGTTTTATGCTCTACTTATCACATCTGATCCAAGCATAGGTTAAGGGGGGAGCAGAAGTAGACCTTGAATTGATCTACAGAGGTTGATCATTCAAGGGGGAGCCAAAGAAGAGTATTGGTCGAACAAATCCACAGAAGTCGCAGACTTTGCCGAACAAAGGAGAATCAATGAGTGAGTTACTCGCGCAAAACCAGTTTCTAAAACAATTTTCTAGGACACCCATTTCCAAATATGTCCTAAAACACAGTTTAAAACTGTCAAAACTTTGGATGATCAAAAAGTTTTATGAGCTCTCCGTTATTAGAAATTTTCGGTCATAGAGCCTCTGCTGAGCTCAACAGAGCCTCTGTAAGCCAGAGCCTCTGCGACTGCAAATTTTGCTCGGAAACTCTATCGATCACTTCCACTGTCTTTTCAAATGTTTCTGGTAAAGGTGCGAGCACAGAGAAAATGGAAGAAGATTTCAGATCACAAAGCTCTTTTCACAACAGAGCTTCTGATACTTGGGTATTCAAATGGGTTCTGTAGGTGCGGGTTATTTACCACAGTGACAGTCATCTGCGTATAGAGACGCCCACGCGCCTAGAATTAAATGGGCGTCGCACGACGTCTCATCGTGCTCTGACACCTCTGACGTGGCACACTTCTATTAGATGTGTCAGTCAAACGTCGGTACTGAAGCGTTGCTCACAGCTGTATACTCTAGTGCGGACCCTAAATTACATTGAATTGACTTTTACTATGCAAATTCTATCCATTTCTACCCCACGCTATAAAACCCCGTTTACCCCCCTTCTTCTTCCTTTACAAATATCTCTCCCTCTCTCTCTAAAACTCTCCGGCAAACTGTGCAAGAACCTGCACCTTCTTATTCCTACTCTTTTCTTCAAAGAAATCATCCATGGCAACCACCAACACTCCGGCGAACTCCCCTGCTCAGGCCGAGCACTCACAGCATCCCTCACTAGCCAGAAATCTGGAACAAGCCCACAATGGCGACTCAGTGGACTTTGCTCCGACCACCCATCTTCAGCACTTTTTAGACCATGACCAGTTCGAAAATTCCCTTCCCCTTAAACCCAATAACCACTATCTTGTTCCCTCAAGAACTGCATTTGGGGATGAAAATGCTATACTGATGAACATTCTAGAAAACCATCCATTAAGAACCTTACTGACTAAGAACATTACAATAATCCCTGCCAGATACCTGAACCAGTTCTGGCAGAGTTGTTAATTACAACGAAGAAAATAGACAAATTACCGGTTATGTATCCAAACCAGACAGATCAGAAAACCTTGAGCTAAGGTTCAACAGAACCATGCTCTCCATGGAGTTTGACCTACCCACCAGAGGACTTCTGGGCATCAAGAATTACGCAGAAAGCCCTTCTGACAGAGAACTCTGCGACTTTGCAGAGATGTTGGGCTATAACACCCATCTCAACAAAAGGAATGATTTCATAAGAAATCGATTCCCCCCCTCTGTGGAACACTCTGTTCTCAGTGCTTAACAGATGCCTAACGGGCAAAGTAGGTAGCCCTAACCAGAGCTCTCACCAAATCCTGGCAATCATGTACGGGGTGTACTATGATTTGCCTCTGGATTATGCCAACCTCATGATGCAGGAACTCCTTAACACCATTGACCACATAATCTCTACGCAGAAGGCAAAGGGGCCCAAAAGCAAAGAACTCCATGCTCTGCAATTCCAAAGGACCCTAAGAGTAATTCTAGAACCTCTGTTGATCCTGAATGAATGGCCAATGGAAGGGCCAGTAGTAAAAACCTACCCTTTTACCAAAATGACCCCTACAAGGCACGTAGACGGATACCAGTTCTGCAGGCCTCTGCCATCCAAACTGCTTACATACGTGATCACCGTACTCCAAAACTGAGTCCTGTAACACCCCCGCGTCTAGGAGCCCCTGTAGGATCCTTGGTAGTATAAAAAATGAGTGACGAAGAGTGGGCAACAGCTTTAGCAAAGCATGAGCAGAAACAAGAAAAGATCCGGCTACAGAGAAGCAAGGGTAAAACTTCTGCATCCAAGAGTAAAACCACATAGACACCCTCCAAACACACAGAAGGCTTCCAAAGCCAAGAAAGCCACAGAAGGTACCTCTGCCTCTGCAGAACAAACCCAACAATGTAACACCTTAGGCATATCCCACATCGGCCGTGGACAGGAGAGATGCTGGGTATATTAGTAAACCTTGGCCTTACCAGACACAACGCGTTTTGGGGCCACAAGCATGCGGGTTCCTTGGGAACTCTGTGGTTAAGCGTGCTTGGGTGGGAGTAGTACCAGGATGGGTGACCTCCTGGGAAGTCCTTGCGAAGTCCTTGCCAGGTCGCCAAGAACAAAGCCGTGAGCCAGTGGGGCAAAGCGGACAATATTGTGTCGTGGTAAGCAGGGTGTTACAAACAACCACCAAAAGAAACAATTGTGGTTGGATCCTCTGAACCCCCTCCTCCAAAAGAAAAGAAGAAGAAAAGAAAAGCCAAATCTTCTGAGGAGGGAGCTCCAAAACCCAAAAGAAAGAAGGCCAAGAAACCCCAAACCCGTCTGCAGACCATCGCAGAGGAAGCAGAAACAGCAGCAACAATCCAAGAACAACCTCTGCGATCCCCCACGCCTATTCGATACGCAGAGCGAACTGACTTCTCTGCATTCCTTGAGCGCCAGGATATCGCCACCACCTTGGATACTTCTGGGTGGGTACCAGAAGACCTCACAGATTGGACAACTACAAACCCCAACGTAATTGTCTCAGAAGTTGACTCTGATCTGGATGAACATGACAGAACCCCTGAGGGTAATCAAGTAGAAACCCAGAAGGCAGAATGAACTCTGACCTGTTTGCCTATCCTCCCAGCTTCGACCTAGAACTTGATCTCACAGAGGAGATGGTGGAAACAGATGACACCTGGGTGGAAATAGAATCTAAGTTAGAATCCCCTGTCTTAGGATGCTTGACAGAGGAAGAGAGCCAAAAATATGCCGAAGGAAGTAGAGGCACACAACCTCAACCCCCTTCCAGTGCAACCCACACATCTAGCTCTGCCAGTCTAGTGGCAAATAGAGCTATTGAACAAGAGCAGCACGGCTCGATCCTATCCCCAACAAACCGAACAAAGGAACCTTTTTCCTCCTCTGTGACACTTATATCCGGGGAAAGTCCTCTTAAAAGGACTCTCCTCTTATTCGTGATCCTTCGCCCCTGATCACATCTGCAATCCCAACAGAGGAATTTGTTTCCTCTGCCACGCACACTACAATAGGACCCAAAAGCTCTTCAGATGAGCTTAGAGTGCACATAGACGAAGGGACTCTAGACAAGTCCCCGAGTCAACTCAAGGATACTTTTGTCCCCACCTCTGGAGTGGATCAGAACAAGGTCCCTGACAGAACTTCTATAAAGCATGAGGCCTCAAAAACCTCTGCTCGAGGATCAGAAGGAAGTCCTTCCGCTCTCAACGTCAAAACAGGAGCGAAAGAAGGCGTCTCAGGAATGGAGACTCACTCTGGTGATAGATTCGTTCACCCAGAGGTTACACCAGGTACATATGTCGCAAGGGATGAGTTCCAAACCCTTGTCACCTCTATGACCACTTTGTTTAAAGAGTTGAAAAACTCTTTCGACTCTCTTGCAGAATCCACCAACAGGGCGCTGAACGATCTAACCACCAAAGTTGAACACCTTTCAACTGAGGTGAATAATGCCAGTACGTTAATGAAAAATGCTGCAACGACCTCTGCAGCCACAACAGCCTCTGCAGCTACATCGCCCTCTGCACCAGAAGCAATCACCATCTCTGCACTTGAAGCTTCTGTCATCAACCTCTCCAAGAAATTAAAGAAGGCACGAAAGGTGGCCACACATCTTTCTACACAAACCCCTGCATCTACGGGCCTTACACCAGAAGATCTCAAAAAGGCCCTAGAACAAGTCCAAGAACATAACACAAGGGAAACTCAAGCCATGAAGCCTTCCGACTACATGACCAGAGCTCAGATAACAGATCTTGGCCAGGGCATACTGAACGAGACGACAGAGTTTATCAAGGCCTTCACCACTGCCAATGCCAACTTCATCAAAGACTTCCAGGCCAGCGTAGGAAAGCTCAGATTCAACTCAGAAGCAGAAGTTTCTTATCTGTTGGGCATTTGTGACGACCTTTGCGCGAAAATGCTCGCTGCAGGGGCAAGCCAACCAAAGAAATCATCATCCACATGCCGAGCAGAAGGTACGTCGGGCAGAGGACAGGATGACTTTGATGGGGATTCATATGGGCCATCAGGTCATCCTGAGGGGGAGAAAAGGGAAACAAGAGCCAACAGAGGTATGCCAGCACCACCACCACTTGTAGTCAACCCAATAACCCAAGTACCACCAGCCTCTGAAGACCAAAACCAGAAGAAGACCACAGAGGAAATACCCACCTCTGTGGAAACAACTCAACCATCTGAAAACCAGCCCTCACCAAAAGCAAAGACAACCTCTGAGCAGATCCATATCCTCTCTTCTTCAAACTCTGAAGAAGACCTTCCCTCCCCTACAACAAAACCAACAGAAAAAACCAAGCTGCCATCACCCACACCCAAAACAACAGAAGAGCCTAAATCGAAAGCTAGAACAAAAACCTTAGCTCAAAAACAACGAAAGTATCTGAGTAAAACCACAGAAGCATCCCCAACCAAACCCCAAACCAAAACAACAAAAGATTCTTCAACCCAACCACCATCTAAACCAACAAAGACAACCCCTACAAAACCAACAACCGAGGCACCCCCAACAAAGACCTCAGAAGCTCAACAGACAAAACCAACAGAGGCAACCCAATCCAAACCCACAGAGGAATCTCAGCCTAAGGCAAAGGACAAGGGAAAGTCCATCCTTACAGAGGAACCGAAACCCAAGAAACCAAAGCATCAACCTTCTGAAAAACTACTGAAAAATGCATTTGATGCCTTTATTACTCCTAAGCCAGAAGAAGAAGATTGGGCCTTCGAAATTCCTCCTCTGTCAGCAAAGCCCGTCCTAGATCCCAAGCCGAAGCCAACAGAAGACAGAGTGGCCAAGATGATCAGTGACTTGGAAGCTCTACGAAAACCTATGCCTCCTCCATCTGTACCTCAACGACAAATGGAAGAGGTGGTCTACAAATACCTCTACAGCAGAGCAGTCACTGATCCTCTGCCACCTCCGATTCTGAAACGTGACATGCTTCAGGAGATAAGAGAAGACTTCTACAGAGATAAAGCCAAACCTATCCACCAAGTCTTCTCAAACTCAAAGATCACACAAATCATCTACTGCAAGCTATCACACACCAAAGGCGGACAATTTCACTACAACCTCTACCATGTCAAAAGGGCGGACAGATCTGAGAACAAATTCTCAGATGCCGATCTAAGAAACCTTAGCCCTTATGACCTACCTGATCTTCTAAGTTAGGCCAGGAAAAACTACGATCACAGGCTTGAGGTCCAGACGGCGTACGATGAAATCAAAAGGGCCATGCGGGAGAAGCTTCTGCTCTACAGCATGACTGACTTCCAAGTGGGACTGGACCTTGGAGTAAAGAAGATAAGACTCCCACCTCCATAAGACCACTGCCCCTCCTCTGCTGACATCAGACCGAACTCCATCATCAGCAACCCAAAGGTTGGGTATGTCTTTCGTGATCCTCAAGGAAACTTGAAGCTGTTCTTGGAGGTTGATTGCCAGAAGTATGCTACTAAGACTCTGCTCGAGTTCAAGACCAACCTTTTGGAACACAGAGGATCAGAGTTCATGGATCTAACCTTCGTCAACAAATTAATTGAGGCCATTGATGTGGTCATCAACTTCAGAAACCTCTGCATCAACATGTTTCGTGAACTCAGGGATGGAGGACTCACAAGGCCAATCAACGACTTCCCAAATGCCAGAGTCAGACCTCTGCAACTATCCTACTTCTGCTTTACTTTTCATATTTTGCACTTTAATGTAATCAAATGTAAATGCCTCCGGCATCTTAGTGAATGAAAAGTAATTTTTTTACAGAGGTCAAATGATCCACCTCTTGTTCTTAGCTTAGAAAACATGCAACTTTCAAATTTTTTATTTTTCAATACTTAGGGGGGGATTGTTAGCTCCAACTTCTGTTCTAAAGAAGTATTGAAAAATAGGCTAAGTAGAGATCATTGACAGAGCCTCTGCCGAGACACCAAGAGCAACACTCACTTGATCATTCGACAGAAGACTTTCAGCGGACAAGGCCACAGAGCCTTTGTCACCCTTGACAGAGTCTCTGTGGTATGAAGACTTAGAAGCTTGAAGATACTTGAAGATAAAGACAAAGACAAGCGTGCCTCTCACGTGCCTATGCTGTACGAAGATTCTGAAGATCATTCGTACAAGGCGTGCCCTGCACTTTCCACGTGTCATCCTCTGATAGGTTACAGCCTTTACAGTAGGCGGCACACTACATTAACGTTGTACCAGATTCAGTCCCACGACCTTGTCTTTGTACCTTAGTACTTTTTGTCTCCAACTTGTCCCCTATAAAGTAGTATAAATAGAAGGTATCTCCGGACCTTTTAGAGTAACTTTCGCACTACAAACACACACACCATATTAGAGCATATTCTCTTGTATTTTACACACTTACGGTGTTCTTGGTGTTCTTGAAGAATCAATTGAAAGTGAATCATTGAGCTAAACTCTCATCTTATTATTGTTTTACTTGCTTGATTCTGTGTGTGTTTTCTACCAAATATTTCTCTTTAGTTCTAGTAAAACGCTTCTGCATATAAATCTGTTTGAACTATCGAGATTAATATCATTGTTGAGTCTTATTGTGGGATCAACAATAAAAATTCAACATTATCACTTACTTTCCAGGTAAGATTTTAGTCCACCAAAATAGGTATCGTATGCAACAATTTAGCCGGTAAGCACTAACCGTGGTAAGAGTCGTCGCACTCTCGATCCTTGCTAAGACTCTCGATCCTTGCTTCGACTCTCGGTCCTTGCTTCTGCTCTTACCGGGTAAGATTTTTAGTCCTTGTCATATTCATCCGGTAAGCTAATGTGACTTGATAAGCACTTACCCGAATAAGCGTTTTGTAAACGGCCTCGTAGACTTTTTAATTGAACTCTTAAAATTTGTAATTTGTTAAATATTACAAAAGATAAAGTGGACTCCATAACTATAAAAGTGAGTCCAAAATGTTTCTTCTAAGTATCCCCAATTAAATGTATTTAAATATATGATTCTTAACTCTTTTTTTTTTTGTTATTTTGTTATATATTGTAAAAATATGGGTAAATTTTTTAGAGAATTGAACTGTTGTTTTTAAGGTGTGTTAAAATTTGAATTTCTATTTCAAACTTGATTGATAAAATGTAATGTTAAAAGATTAATGTTTATAATTCTAATAATTAATATAATGAATGTCTTTTTGAAGGCTTGTTTCAAAAATAAAAACAGTAATATGTAAATAGAGGGAGGTTCGGGGGAAAACCTCAAATTATTGGAAAACTAAAAAACACTTTATCAACCGTTAGATTAGATAATCTAATGGATGTGATTAGACGGACGGTTACAACAATATTAATTAAATTAAAAACCCTCACCCCCTTATTTTTTATTCGAAAAAAGACGAAAAATAAACAAAATTCGAACGAATTACACCAAATAAACGATCATATTTTTCTCGTTAATTTGACATCCATATTGATATGTTTTTTCCTCCGTATTTTTGTGGTTTTCCGGTTTTCCAGTTATTTAGTGTTTTTCTCTGAACCTGACCCTATGTAAATAAACAAATAAATATATAATCAAAATAATCTAGCATATATAAATATTTATGTTCAAATATATTTGAGATTTTTCATTTTTTAATAAGCAATTAAATCGACGTTTTATTCTTGATTTATAATAAAATTTTGTATTTTGTTTTATCAAACAAAAACACAATTAAGTATCAACATACACAGAAAACCCGATTGGTTGATGCCTCGTTTCTAACTCTTATTCCGAAGAATCAAAACCTGATTGGTTGATGCCTCGTTTCTAACTCTTATTCCGGTGGGTGCGGCTATGAATAAAATCGATAGTTGAAAGGATGCGGTAGAGAAGGTGAAAAACAAGTTGGCTTCTTGGTCCGAAATTGATTTCGTTCGGTGGAAGACTAACATTGGTAAAATCGATCCTTGGTAGTTTATCTTTGTACTCTTTCTCGCGCCCCGAGATAAGTGATTAGTGAGCTTGAGAGGGTGAGAAGTCGGTTTTTTGGGGGAGGGGGTAACGGTCCTAATAAAAATAAAGGGGTGGCTCGGGTAAAATGGGAAAAGGTAGTGAAGGAATTCAAGAAAGGAGGTCTTAATGTGGGAAGCCTACAATCTTCAAACTGAGCGTTGTTTGAGATTCATTTGTAAGAAAGAAGCTTTGTGGGCTAAGGTGGTAAAAAGTATACACGGGGAAGGAATAAAGGGGGGAATTCGATTTGGTCCAACATAATTAAAATAGGTAAAGATTTGGAGAAGGTGGGTCTAAATTTTGCTTCGTCCTTTGGGAAAGAAGAAGGGAGCGGGAGTGGCACAAAGTTGTGGTCGGATAATTAAAATAGGAAAATCGCTTGGAATGGATGGCTTGCAGACCCCTCGGGTCTGCAGTAAGGTCTCGTCGCAGCCTGTCGTGGAGCCCAGGCCCGGTCTAGCTTTGCATTTGGGCGGTGGTCGAGTTTTGTCTTGCTGTAAGCTGTAATTTGTATGTAGTGTTCGGTGGGGTTCTTGCATAGGTTTGCTCCTTGCAAACTTGTGTTTTCTCTGTTTTGTTTTGGCTAAGTGGTGCCTCTATACTTGGTGACTTTGTGTAAGTTTTTGGTTTGGTAATGAAATGCCTGCTTTACAAAAAAAAAAAATACAATTAATCACTCAGTAAAAGAAAAAAGATTAATAAAAATGAAAACCAAATAAACTCAGTTTATCTTATTCAAAATTAGAGTTTAATGTAATTTTTCTTAAAGGTTTTGAATTTGGATTCTCCATTTTCAATAAAAGATGCAAGCAACCTTGTCAAACCAAACTAAACTTATCCAGTATTATCCCATTTGAAATAGGGTCTATGATGCACATATATATGCAAACAAAGAGAGATATAGTTGAAAATCTCATCTAATCAGGGTTTAAATCCAGACACTATGAAAGCTCTTATGGTCATAGAGGTTCACCAACGATGACTCCAGGTCATTCATGGTCACCCGGTGATTAGTCGGTGAGCATAAGTTGGCCAGGAAACCCACAGTTACAAAAAAAGAGGGATGAACAAAAATAAAATTGGTATCTTACATTGCGAGATCCACAAAAAGGTTACAAATCATGAGAATCGGTACATCATGTGTTATTTCACGTGATCTTTTCCCATCTAAAGTTGGGAATTAAGGTATTAATGAACATATATTTTTTTCATAATATGAAACTCTTTTACGTGTTGTAAAACAAAATACATGTAAAAAAATTACATAACAAATATATATATATATATATATATATATAGAGAGAGAAGAGGTTCAGAGGAAAACAAAAAAAATGAAAAACTGAGGAACAACCTGATAACCGTTAATTTGAACGGTATGTACATGTACATACAAGTAACTGAAACTGTTTATTGGTTTTTATGCACATGTGCATGTTAATAATTACTTGAATGCACAACATACCGTCAAAATAAACGGTTACGAAGGTGTTCCTCAGTTTTTCATTTTTTACGGATTCCCCCTAAACCCAACCCTATTAATCAATATCTTAAATCCTAATCCTAAATGAAAAAATCTTGTGAAACATACATAAACCAGAAGTTCTAACGGTTTTCAACTATTTTATGGTTCTCATTCAATTATACCAGAAGCAATCAAAAGAAATATCCCAATCAAAACTAGCAATAAACAATCAAATATTAAAAAAAATACAAATATATTGAATATAGAGCAACTTCATTGTAAAAAGGATTCCAATTTAGCATCCAACAAGTGTTTCACACCAAACATTTCATACAATCTAACCAACAACAAAACCCCAATTTGGGTATCAAAGATAAGACCACATACCTTAAAAGAAACTACAACTTCTCTGGAAAAAAAAAAGCTTCAAATACAACAAAAATCAATTAAAATTGAAAAGAACAAAGAAAGTTTGAATTTTTTTTCTTCTTCTTGTTTTCCACATATATCTTGATGTCACCAGATAAGAGATGCATCAGTAATGACACCAAGTATATATCTGCAATCCAAGTTTCACATCTCATATGAAGCCATTGTTGAAAAATTAAGCCTATTTTCTTTTTAAGAAAACTCGAACCAAATCGTGTAATTTTTTGTTCTATAAAACAGTTCTTCGATTAGCTCTAACCAAATGTACGATGTTCTAAAAACTAATGTACCTCCATCACACAATTTACAATCCTCCAAACTTTTTATATCTCTAGATACCAATCTTTCTATGCAGCAATTCCTGAAAATTAGATATCAAACCACCATATATGAATCATGTTAGATTGCAGCTTAGCTTTGAGAAATTGACAGATTATGTCATGTTACCCTTACAAAAGCATGACATAAGCATTACATAAGCAACCAATAATTGGTTCTAAATGTTTGATCCCCCCAAGGTAAAGTCTAGGTAGATCCTACCTGTCTAGACCCTACCTCTGTGGTCGGCGGCGGCCCGGGGGGGGGGGGGGGGGGGGGGGGGGGGGGGGTTATTTGTAGCAACTTTGAGTTAATCTTAATATTTCCCTTAGATTGTGAATGATATCCATTACTTCCTCTGTCCCAAAAATAAACGTCCACAATGAAAATGACACACAATTTTAGGAATTTGCAAGTATTACACTTTTTAAATGAACTAAATGACTCTTTTATCCTTGATAATAGATAAAGAAACTTTCTCCATCTTATAATTGAGGGTAGAATGGGAAAGTGACCATTTATTTTTGGACAAACTAAAGTAGAAATGTGGACACTTATTTTGGGACAGATGGAGGATTATTAACTCATGGCTTGTGAGAAGTGTGCAAAAGATAGAAAAACCATCGATGGTGATTCATTTTTTTCTTTCTAGTACTATTTATGTGCGCTATGAGCCAAAATTATCGAACTAAAATGTCTATTTCCATCAACAAATATACATACCGATAACCACATATACGTGCAATATCTAATGTAAAAAGAAAGATATGTACCTCTATTTGATCTATTTGTGACGCTATAACCAACATAGCCAACAAAGTTTTTTGGTATATCATCCGAAGCTCCACCTCCAAAACTATAACCAAATAAACCAGGTACTTCCAGCTCAGGAGACGATGATCGCCAAGTGGAGTCCGCATAAATTGAACCACCACCACCGGTGCCATATGAATTACCACCGCCAATTTCCCCATCATCAAATGCACCATATGAAATAGTTGGTGCAATGCTATTACTATTATTATTATTATTATTATTATTAGTGTTCCTCCTATACCCAATAGCAGTCTCTTCATTGCCATAGTTGAGATTACTACCAATGAAACCACCACTACCTCCGCCACCACCACCAGTATTGGCATTGCCCCAAATCGCTCCAATCCCACCCGACCCATTTCCAGGAGCCATAAAGTTACTCAAATTTGGCGAACTTGTAGTGAATTGTTGGCTTTCATTCCCCCACATGTTATGATTAGTTGAGTTCAAGAAAGAGACATTTCCATCACCACCACCATCACTCCCGCCGCCACCACTTCCTCCCATGCCATACCCAATCGGATCAACATATTTGTTGGAAGTTACACCATACATAGGGTTGATTGCACGCCCATATCCAAGATTAGAACTAAAGTTCCCATTTCCACCATAGTTCCTACCTAAAACTGAATCAGAATTAAGTCCCACATTATAGCTAGAAGGACTAAACGGTGGACACCCATTCCGACCAACAACAACTGGACAAAATCTACCATCCATTCTCGCTCCATAACTTGGATTATAATTATACCCTTGAGTGTAAGCATTAAGAAAACTACTAGATCTACTTAAACCATAGTTAAATCCACTTATCTGATTTCGGTTAGGACTGGGAGATGCCTCTTTTGGAACTGCACGTTTGACTTCCACCATTTTACCATTGAGTTCATGGAAAGTTCTAAGCAAAGCCTTATCAACAGATTCCTCTGAATCATAAGTGATGAATCCAAAACCTCTAGGCCTTTGAGTGTTGTGATCATACATCACCACCACATCCGTGATTATCCCAAATTGGTCAAAATAGTTCTTGAAATCACTTTCGGTAACCGATGATGCCAACCCTCCTACAAATATCTTTTTCGTGCGAGTGGGACCCAGCGATCCCTGAATGCTCCCATTGCTCTTGTTATGAATTTGTTGATCATCCCTCGGAACAGCCTTCTTTGCTTCTACCTAAGGATCGAAATACAAACAAATGTGCAGTTAGTTTCTTGAAATCACTCATTGAAATCAAGAAACACACATGTGGGCAATGCATTCAATTATTGTAACTTAATAAGGCATTATTATATGTATAAAAACTTACAGTTCTACCATCTATCATATGCTTTTCTTTCACAATCCTTTCAGCAACAGCAGGGTCTGAGAAAACAACAAACCCAAACCCACGGGCACGACCTGTGGTTCGGTCCTTCATTATTACAGCTTCAACTACTTCACCAAAGGTTTTAAAATACTCCTTTAAACGTTCTTCATTGGTGTCCCATGAAATCCCACCAATGAACAGCTTCCCATGGTCCATTTCCATTTTGCACAAGCCTAACATTTATCGCATCAAAATTTTGAATTCAATTTTCAAGATGGAATTTTCATCAACTAAATTAGATGAACTTCAAAAGAATCCCAATACACAGATCTCATCGGAACCATATGAAACACAGTACCCAGATGCATATGAGTCAGATTCTATGAGTTCATAAATCAAACACCTTACCTGCATAAACATCAGGATGCAGATTAACTAAAAACAAGACAAAGAAAGGTTCCAACTTTTCACAAAGAAATTTACCAGAAAGTTAGCGGATTATTTTGTAACTGAGAAATGGGTATTCTTGGATTCAATCAAAAAACATCGGATCTTCCGAAGATCGATAGTTGATCAACCCACAAAAAGCAGAAACTCCTACAACAAGAGTAAAGAGTATCAGGTTTTTTATTTTAGAATTGGAAAGTGTGAACTGATGAGAAATATGAACAACCCACGATTGTGATAGTCGTAATTTTACCATGGGACGACACCCAGATAAGGAAAACGGATTGAAAATCTAAGATCTGATTGGAGACATGAGAAGAGGGGGCGAGATATGCCCCCTTTGGGGAAAATTGACTGTTGATTTTAGTTATATAAATTATAAAGAGTCTTCTTATATGGTGTTAGATGATGAAGAGAGGAGAAGATTTATGTGTAATAATGGTGTTAAATAGTAGAAAGATCTGTGTTTGTGTTGTTATAGGTTGATTGCAGACAGAGGGAGAAGGAGAAAGAGGTCTTTTTTTTTAAAACACTGGTTTAGTTTATAAAGTGTGCAACAAATGCAAAATTTGTATTGCAAAATTTGTATTTTACGGAACCTATATATATATATATATTATGTTAATTGTTCCACCATTGAGGCTGAATATATAATAATTTTAATATAAAAATTTAAAAGTATATTAGAATGATAAATTTGTAGACTATTTTTCTCTATTTTAGAAAATAAGATTTTTTTTTGAAGATGCTCTAAACTTTTTTTAACTATTGATAATATGGATATTAAGACCATCAACAACGATGAAATTTCAACACAACTGAAATCAATAAATGTAACGTATAATTAAAATTTGTATATAATAAAATGGATGTGGAATATGAAGAACTAAACTGTAACAACCCGGGTTCCAAAATTTAACCGTAGTTATCTGAAACCAACCAAAACGAGGTTTGAAAAAGATCGACAATAAAATAATCTTCCCAGAATCACCTCAAATGCAACGACAAGAAAAACACTTCTAGCCTCAATAATAAATTATAACTAGAGATTTAGATCCTTACCAATCTACGATCACTCAACTGATAACAAAGTATAAACAACCCGATCAATTCTAGCGAACCGGTAATTGAATCCACTTACAACTACCTTTTTTTTCAAGCTAGCAATCCGGCTATAAAATTCACCTGAAATAATCGAATTAGGAAAGATGTTAATCTACCTTAATTATCTCAAAATTCCCCTTTTATAATTCTTAAATCAACCCTCTTAAACTATGCCTCAATCTTATCACGAAACGGAGAACGAAACAAACCGAACATTTATTCCCTAAATCATCACCATAATTTAATCCGGCAATATCGAAAATCGACCATAAATGATCTTTCATAAATAAACTTACCCAAAATATAATATCTCCAAAAATCTTAAAATTAACCAATACTTAAAGAAACCTTAGATTAAAAGGCTATTTTAACAATAGATTTTGAAACCAACCCAAAATACCTATTATTATTCCAAAATCCTACTTAAAAAACCAACTTTAGTAGATGAAAGAACTACATACCTGAAATTTTGAGTAAACATCCAAACCAAGACCATCTCTCAAGAGAAATACACACACAAATTCAATTGAAACTCACTTTATCATGAGTGAGGAGGTGGTTGTTTATATACCACCATATTAACCAAATCCCCCCTCAACTATTGATAAATGACACAACCAACCCTTGAACTTAAAACTAAATACCAAACTTAAGATTTTGGGTTATTACATAAACATTTATTAAATTAACCGTTGTACAAGTTAAAAATAAGGCAAACTTTGTTACATTTTAATAATTTTTTTGGTAGATAACAAATCTACTTTAATTTAATCCCTCCCTATATCCCACCATCCAATGAGATGTGTCAACCTCGTTTGTTTAATTTAGTCGTTTTGTTTTTACATATTTTACAAATATATTTCTTTAAAAATCTTTTATAGAAAAAAATATTAAGTTATTAAAATTTTACTTTTGTTTTCAAAATTTAAGTATAGTAAAACTGAAATGGTCAGATAAATTCGGTCTTGTTGCATAATTTAATAAGGGAGTCAAAAAGATTGTCGTAAATGAAAACAACTGAAATGATATAACACGATCATCATCAACGAAAAGGGTATTTTCGTGATTTCTATAACATTATTGTATGTTGACGTTTTTCAAGCACAACCACCATTAAAGCTACGGATGATGACACTTATGGTATTTAGCAACAATACGGTGTAGACACATCTCAACTAATAATCGATTCCCTAAACATATTTATTATATCGACTTTTATGGTTCCTAAACGGTTTCAAGTGTTTCTAGAAGTATTTTAGCTTCCATAGGCTAGAAATAATATGAATTAAATGTGTAATACGCCATAAGATTCACAAAATAAATTCTTTAAATATATGTTGTTTATAAGATGTTTTTCAAAACGTTCATGAAACTGCTTATTTCGAAGCAAAGACGACCTTTAAAAATTAGTATAGATATAACTTCAAGAAAGGTTAATAATTGTTTGAATGATACAATAAACATCATATATGAAATAAATATGTGTAAAAATGTAAATTAATGAACAAATAAGGATACGGATTTTCCAAAAAAAACATAAAGAATAACGAAGCTACTTGTTTTATTACATGACTTAGGGGTGTTTGGGATTGCTTATTTAAAACAACTTATGCTTATTTTTAAAAGTAGTTATCAACTTATGTTGTGCCAAAAAGAAGTTAGGGGTAAAAATGTAATTTGGACAAATAAGTTATAAGCACTTTCAAATAAGTTAGAATGGTTTAACTTATCAAAAACAACTTATTTGTAGTGGGGAAAAGTCATAAGCACTTTTCTTTTTTCTAATCCAAACACTAAAAATAGTTTATTTGCGGTGAGGAAAAACAATAAGCAAATAAGTCAAAAAAAAAATAAGCAATCCCAAACACCCCCTTACAAGTTATTATAATATTAACTAAAGTAAATTACTGATTTGATATATGTGTTTTACTGAAAGTTATGCGGGTTCCAGTTAGACCTTGTTTGTTTTTTTTTCATTTTTAGCTCTTAATCATTACCTATGACTGATTCGGTCAGACGCTTTATAATTCAGACCGTTTGTTTTTTCTTTATTTTCAGAGCATCTTATCACTTAATAAGGTATGGACAAAAAAGTGGTAAGCCTATCTCTTAATCTCCTCTTATTTATGTCCAACACCATTCTCAATTTCAACATCTGTTTTGGCCCATATGTACCCAAATTTTCAAAAATGCAAAACACGAAAATCGTAGATCTGTGTGTTGGCTTTCTAGAACATCTTGAATCGCTTAAATCGGAGCTTCAGTGTGTGAGTTATGATTAAAACTCCACAGTCTCGCAAATTTGTCAACATCTTTTTTTTGTTCCGTCCTTCGATTATGGATGCTCACTTCAATTGACGTATTTATATTGAATTTTTTTGGGATAAAGAGAAAATTATACATATTTAGACGTTTATCAGTTTACAAAAACAAACAGTCTTATTGATTCAGATTTAAGATTTTAACATCAACTCTTAAAAATCAGAAGTAAAATCAGACTTTAGATTTCAACACATTTAAAAAAACAAACGTCACCTTAATTTATTGTATTGATGGTCAATATTGTTTGCAAAAAGTTTTCTTACATATCTCTAATTAAAGTCATCCATGTTTAACCCTCAAGTCCACACAATTTAGAGTTCCGTGAAAAACAATATTGTAATTAATATCAAATAATGCCTTTTTATTTGGTTAACTTCACAAATTAAATTTAATATATAGTTGTTTAATAACTATTGAATTGTGCAAATAACTAATACAAGAGCCTTGTAGACTGAAACTGATACAATTCGGATTTTAGATACAAATAAATTCATTTATTCCTATATTTCCAGAATAAATATGTATCAAAATATTTTAAACTCATATTTCTATTTATTCCCGATTATTAGAAATTACGCGATACGATTCTAATTCGTATTTTTCTAATTTCTTATTAAGTTATAATTATAAAATAAAAAAACAGAAATGTCAAAAAAGGAATATTATTAAAATTGAGAAATAAGTAGGAAATGGAGCATTGAGGTGTGAAAGACAGAAGGGATTGCAAGGGTGTACATTGCTTCTTCTTTGCTTAGTTGGAAAGTCGGAATGCATCTTTGTTATTATCACCAACTCTTTTTTTCTTTTATGAGGGTCTCTCTAATGGATCACAGTATATTTTACATCAAATTTGAAAAGTAGTGTGTAAAAATATTATAAATTTTAATGGTAATGGTAAATCTTCTCCAATAGATAACACTATTTTTTAAAAGTGATGTAAATGAATAGTGTTACACCAAAAAAAGAACCATGTTGTTTTTGTTATGTCGTCCTTGTTTCCAATTTCAATAGTTAGTTATTGATGTTAGATTCAAGTTTTATGTATATTATGGACTTCTTAAAATAATACTAGTTAAAAGATTTATAAGGACATTTTTTATGAACAAATTACATAAAAAATATGAGTTAAATCAATTTTTTTAAACATAAGGAAAATCCATGTGAGAGAGATGAAGTTCTTGATGATCTATTAAATAATGTCTACATTTAGAAAATGGATTATTTTAAGTTACAATTATTTAGATAAGAGCAAATAATTTGTTTGTTAAAAGGGCATTATGGTAAAGTCACATGCATTAGGAAGTTGTATTTGTCCCCTCTCCTTCTCACAGAAAGTAAGGACACCTATGGTGGCTTCCTAATTACTTGTTTGGGGCACATGCTCTCCAATTAACCACCCAATATGACCTAATCCCCCTATTCATTATGTGGAAGCCATGGTGCCACTATGACTTATATATATATATATATATATATATATATATATATATATATATATATATATATATAACAAATCAACTATTTTTTAGACATTTTATGGTATATTATATGAATATATAATTGAAATGCAGATAATATTTGTCATTTGTTTATAAAAATAATAAATAATAATAACTTGTAATAAAATGTAAATATATTAATAACCTTTTGTGTCATGTTAAGCTCAATAATTAAGACATAATAATGTAGAAATAACATTTTCAATGTTCAATAAATTAATTAAGGGATGTTTATTTAGAGGGGTTGTCCCCTTAAAACCCTTTGTGCTTCAAGTTAAATAATAATAGTGAATTTACTTTTCTCACCCTTCATCTTTTCTTGCTTTTACAAAATTGACCCTTGATTGTTTAGTTAAGTTGTTTTACCTCTTAAATACAAATCACACGTCCTCAAACTTTATATTTCATCATTGTTCCACAAATCAATTTGACCATCCTTACTTTATTTAATTTATCTATATTAAATAACGTAACGATGTGTCAAAATGTTGATCGGTGAACAGGAAAAAGAGATAGTGTTTGGAGACAAGTTATTTGTATTCATCTACTTTCATGTGTTCTATGATCTTTCAAACCATCGGTTTTTAATTTATAACAGTTTCCATCGACATAACAAGTCCATCGAAACAAAAGTGCTTGATAAAATGGGAAGAACAAGTATTCTGTATTATACGCGGTTTAGTCATTTGAATTAAAACTGCTAGTTACCCTAAGACATGATTTCGTATTCATGTTTATAAATCACCTAATGAATTTTCAAATATTTGTCAATACATCAACAACAAAAATTTGATTTTTTTTAGTACATATTCGGTTATGGTTTTCAAAACGATTCCAATAATATTTAATTTGTGTTTGAATCTTAAGACTCTTCTAAGCATGAAGTGATACAAACAATAATTATAGTCTCTTATTAGGTCATGTTGATTAAAACATACAAGTAAAAATGTTTTATTCTAGTTCATATTTCGAGAATCGTCTTCTATCAAATAGTTTAAAAGGAAAAATAAATAAGAAAAAAGAAAAGATAATAACTAAAATTAAGAAGAGATAAGGAAAGGAAATGAAAAAGGAATTGGGAAGCAACATGTCCTTGAACGGTGGCTAATAGTTGGAAGCAACAAACAGTGTTTGAGGTGAGTTACATGTGGGTTAGGCCACATGCAACTCACTTCGACTTCTGTTTGCGTTTGAGGTGAGTTTCACGTGGGTTAGACCATATGCAATTCAGTTGCTTCAACCTCTGTTTGCGATTCTCAATTTGTTTCTCAGGCTCTCTCGTAACTCTCTTTATATTTGGTGCTTTCCGTTTATCCCTTTTTCGATGCAAGTTCCGAGTCTATTTCGAGTTCGTCTTTCTCTCCGAGCTCGTTTTCTCTTTTCCAATTATTTGCTAAAACCCTCAATTGAAAAGAACTTGTACTCGAGTTCACTTGAAAAACATCTTCATCTGACCTGTACAACATTCGTTTTCTTCAAAATGTTTGGATTCACAACTTGGCCTCCAAAATTCAAAACATTTGACCAGTTTTCAAATCTTAACGGACGTTGTCGCGATTTCTTCCATTGTAACACCCTAAAAACAGGGCCAGTTTGAACCTCAAAATTTCACAATATGTCATAATAAAATCCAAACTATTATTTATATAATCAGAAAATTAACTACGAGGGTTCATAAATACATCAATCGAATTCTCCAAATAACCTATTAATCTAATTATGTCAACTATAATTAGATTATAAGGGTTATCCAAGCAATCCATCCAAAGCCTTCTCGTAATTGCTAACTTCTCCGTTTATCACCAAAAGTCGAATACCCAAAAGCTCTCATCCCACATCCTATTAATCCCCTGAGCTCGTACCTGGTAAGAAATTTGAATTTGAACAATTAGGCTTACGCCTAGTGAGAACATCCAAATTCAAATTAAAACATTAACAACTTTGAAACTCAGATATCCAAAGCATATAAACAAACCTGTTCACCACCGTTCTTACCGTACACGTACTCAACTCAATGACGGGAACATACCCGATTATATGACTATGACTAACATTCAGAAAGTCATATCATCAAAAGTCAAGAGCTTACTACGAATCATTATAGATTCTAGATCATTGCTCTTATCAAGAAATTGCAATCGACGCCATGTCTATTTCTTGAAGTGGAAGTAGGAATTAACATTAAGTGCCTGGCCGATCCCTCACCATTAAGTGCCCGGTCTAGTCCATATTTCAATCAACGGGAATACCTTTAAGAGCCCGGTCAATCCCACGTTCATCACATCATAGCACAAATGGGAATTACCTTTAGAGCCCGACCCATTCCACGTTTATCGAATCAACGGGAAGTACAAATTACTTTATGTATTTTCCACGTTAATAATCACCTCTCGAAATGGGATTAACAATCCACATTATAGGTCAACGCCTCCCGAAATGGGATTAACAATCCACATTATAGGCCAACGGGAATTACCATTAATAGCCTGGTCTATTCCACGTTTCTAATCACAAAACAAAATGGGAATTACCCTTCAGTGCCCGGTCTATTCCGCATTTATCTAATCAACTGGAATTACCTTTAAGAACCCGGTCTATTCCACATTACCACATACTACCAGTGCCTATGGATTCATTACACTTACTGACGTATATGTATAAAACATATCACTTTATACCTCGTACATATTCTTAACTTAAGAATATTAACACTTTATCGTTTCTTTCTTCTCAATTGATTCCCTTTCAAATACTATAATAGAAAGTATTCCGAAATCCATTTACGGAATCAATCCAAAACCGGATTCTAAATTAAGATTAGATCCTTACCTATTAATTGATTTATAAATAAAATTCATATTGAATCCGAAATCATTTTCTGAGATCAATTTATATAAATCAATTTTTAATCTTCTGGATTTAATTTGTATTTTATTCCAAATAACTCAAGGTCCAATTAAATTAATGCCGCACCCACTTATTCTGAAATACAATTTTGTATTAATACTAACCCACCAATTAAATTAATTTGTATTATTAACGGAATCCAAATAACGAAATACAAATTAAATTAATTTGTATACTAACCCACAATTCTGGAACTCCTTCTTGGGCCCAAATACCGGAATCAAACATGGCCCAATGCCATTCCGGTTCTTTATTTTCCGAAAGTCCAAAACCAATAGTCCATCTCCCGGAATTGGTATTAAACGGCCCATCTAAGGGAATTAGTATTCCGGATCCACACCCCGACCTAATTCCGGTTTTGTTTAAAAGTAATACCGGATCCCCAAAACAATTCGGCCCATTCCGGAAGTCAATTCCGGATCCACACGTCCGGCCCACTTCCGGAAGTTGTTTTAGTTCCGGATCCGATTACAAAGCCCCATTTTCACAAGTTCAATTCCGGTATTTTACTATTCCGGAACAAGCCCAATTCCGGTACACAAATTCAATTCCGGAACAAGCCCAATTCCAGATCCTATTTTCGGAATCCAAATCAATTCCGGAACCCAAAACTCAGTTCCGGAACTCATTTTAATTTCCGGAACTACGATACTGTTCTATTCAATTTGCGTCAAAATATTCTTAACTCATCTAAAATTCGGCTTATTGATCAATTCCATTTCTAAACAATTATACCAGTTCATTCAGACAATTTATACATTTTATCTGATTAAATTTCAACTATGAACTTTTAAAAAGAACAGAATGAACTCACATGTTGCAGTTCTAAACCCAGCAATCACAATCTTCTCTTCTCCGATTCAACACCCTTTAAGAAAATAAATTCAACTGGTTATCATCATCTGATTTAGAAAGATTCATGAGATAATTTCCATTCTTACCTTTTGAAATCACTACTTGATTTTTCTTCTTTTTGCTTTCTTCTTTCTCTTTTCTTCTTCTTTAGCTCTCTCTGAGAAAGTGACCGACTAAGATACAGTATTGAGATAATATCTCAAATGAGGTCACTTACCCAAGCTTAAAGAAATCTCACTTTCAAGAAATGACTAAACAACCCCTCACTTTCTAATTTCACAAACTTCTTTAAACTTTAAATAAAATACAAATCCAACCCTGGAATTTATATTTACAATCAGTCTACAATTTAGACTAAATTACAATTCGACCCCATTCATATTAAAATATAATATAGGGGAATTTCAAGATGTTACAAATCTCTGATAGGCGGGTATCACCCCCCCTAAATCTTACCGCAAGTGTACGGGTCGAATCAAGTAATAACGTACGGTAAGTACGAGTATCGAACCAAAGGAACCAGGTGTCAAGTACCACAATGACTGTATAGATTATTAACTAGACTATCGCAAATTGATTTGGGTTGTTACTTATCAGAACACGAATTAAAACTTAATTAATTCAGAAAAGAGAGAGAGTTGGAGGGTTGGATTCCTCAGGTAAACAATTACTTAACTCACAGATTTGACACGATTGACATAACTCCAGGATGACTGGTATAATCACAAACCATCACTATACTCTATCGAGCTATAGCAACATTCATTCAACACTCTGTATCGTCATTCGATCTCAATAAAGATAATTGAACAAACAATGATTAAAAACCCACAAAGTACGAATTATCATATTTCTATCTCAAATTCGACTAAGACATGAAGGATTAGATAAACCTCAAAACTTTTCTCAAACGTTAAAAGATTCATTAAATCAAATAATAGATGATCGGACTATTACAAGCATTAAGAACAATCCCACATGTTTCATCCATAAGAATCAAATCGATCGTATCTACTGTAAACCTAAATAATCATCCAACCATGATTCAAACCAACCCCCCAACATAAACGGATTAGTTCATATTGGGGGTTTCACAACTCAGAAAAGAATTAATAAAAACGAAAGTAAACATGTTGGTTCTTAAAAGAAATGAAATCTAAAACTCCCTGAAAAGCTTAATCCTTCGATGAATGAACTCGATTCGCCTTTTGATTCTCGTTGATTGATGTTTCTTGCCTTCTATTCGTCTTCAAGAATCGCCCTCGTGCTCCCAAAATCGCCCAGAAAGAGTCTACGACCGTCACTAAGATCAGATGCCCAACCCTAGGTGAAAAAAAGGCTTTAAAAACGTATCAGGTCTTCTGCGCGTTTGTGGGCGCGTTTGGAGGCGCGCGCAGAGGCGCGCAGAGCACTGGAATGTTTGCGAAAATAAGCCTGCGCGTTTGTGGGAGCGTTTGGAGGCGCGCTCAGAGGCGCGCAGAGCACTGATTGGTCCAAAAATCTGATTTTTCTCCTTTTTGCACTGGACTGTTGTAGACTTGCTCCGATTGCTCCAAAACTCTTCCAACATCATTCTTCCATATAAACCTGTACTTTCTCATAAAAACCATTAAATTCTACTATTTTTACTCGGGAACTTACAACAAACAGAACGACTTCGGGATCAAAATAATGTCGGAAAACGACATTATCAACAACCCCAAACCGAGCGTTGCTTGTCCCCAAGCAAAATAGCGACACAAATAAGCATTCAACCACAATCCAAACAATCGCAATTTCGTGTTGTCGAGAATATCATTAGCGATCTCTAGACAACTCAACAACCACCATGAATTACCTGTGAGATGGACGAACAGTGAGCAGACCTAGCTATGGAATCTAAACAGCAAAACCTTGGGAACTGGATTTATCATGGACCACACCACACTTAAGTGCACCTAGACTAAACACACATAGAGAGGATTTCGCCTTGACCCTACCTCACGGTTCTCTCTCTTCGCTTGAGCCCTAGGTTTCACACTTGTTGTCATGCTTTCGGAGGTTGGGTATAAGAATTCACAAGGCATGCATGAACAACAATTAAACAATAACGCACAGTTGTACACAAATTGATCTCAGAAGGAATCCATTATCAAGACTAGGACATAGAAACGTTGCTTCGCCACTCTTTACAAACTCTCCATGCTGAATTCGGATCTTTAAATGGGTATGGTTGCAAATTCTGGGTGAAGGTCAAAGGATTTATGATGGTATTTGATGAGCCTCCCTTCTTTCTTTCGTTCAAGCTTCCTAACACTTCTCTCAAATTCTTTAAACTGACCCCTCAGTTTTATTTAGCTCTTTTTTTTGGCAAAACCCTTTATGACTGATTTACTGGGTTTGCAGTTTTTTTTTTTTTTTTACTGAGGGGGTTACACGGGTTTTCATTTGAGAACCTTGAGTAGTGAAAAGCAGTGGGATTAGCAGCAACCAATAAGATTTATGAGTTCTCACATGGTTTGTTCACAAAGATAGGCAGAAGCTTCACTTCTATTCCTATGGATGTCTTTGATAATGGATGCAAGTTATAGTGAGATCAGCTACAACAACAATCAAAGGACTAATGAAAAGTGTATCGAGTAGTGTGTAGTCTCTCAGAATCGAAGTTAGCACGTGTATGGCTCAACAAACTTACGGGTGGTCTCCACTAATGTCTCTATGTGTGCAGTCGCCCAGGTCCACCTTTGTGCTATATTATCCTTTCTAAATCATTTCCCCAAAATTAGTGTCTTCGAACTCTCACACTAAATCATGCTCAACTGGTTGCCCATTCCTCACTATAAACAAGGTGATTATTCAATCCACTGAGATCAACAAATGATAGACTCGACAAATCACCCCAAACCAGATATAAACATTGTCCTCAATGGAAACAATTAGCACACAAAATACAATCACGAAATAGCGATACAGTACAACTAACAGTACTTACGTCACCCCAAACCTAATCTCTAGATTAGGTTTGTTTTCTCAACAAGGAATCATAAAACGATAAAGTTCAAGTGAAAATAGGGACCCCAAACCTTGGTGAAACCGAGGTTTGCAAAGAGGTGTTGTGTAGATACCCTTCAGGATGCATGCGCGGATCACTGTTCACATATTTCTGCCCTTCCTTCTCCTGCCTTGCTCTTGGTTATATCGGAATTGCTATCAAGGATCAAAAACTAAACACAAACACACAAAACACAAAACAACACACAAAACAAAAGAAAGCAAACAAAAAAATAAGAAACTGACCAAAATAAAAATTAAGATTTAACCTATGGTGGGTTGCCTCCCACCCAGCGCCGTATTTTCTGTCGTGGCACGAATTTCTTTCCGATCACTCCTTCGGCTTTTCTTGCTCACCAAATTTCTCTTCGCCTCTATCTCTTATCTTCTCGAACATCTTGAACACTTCCCTCTCACCACCAACTCTCAAAGTCATCTCGCCTTCCTCCATGTCGATCAGCGCTCGGCTGGTGGCTAGGAAGGATCTTCCCAGTATCAGCGGAACCTTTATGTCCTCATCGATATCCAACACCACAAAGTCCATCGGAAAGTAAAACTTGCCAACCTTTACCAAGACGTCTTCGATCACTCCATACGGGTACCTTATCGATCTATCGGCAAGCTGAAGAGTCATGAATGTCGGCTTCACCTCCCCCAAGCCGAGTTTCCTGAAAACAGATAACGGCATTAGGTTAATACTAGCTCCTAGATCGCATAATACCTTATTAAAATTAAAGCTCCCAATTTGGATAGTGATCGAAAAACTCCCTGGATCCTTAAGCTTTTGGGGAAGCTTGTTCTGTATGATCGCGCTGCACTCCTCAGTAAGTGCAATTGTAGCCTGATCTTCAATCTTCCTCTTCTTGGATAAGATATCTTTCATAAACTTGAGGTATGTTGGCATTTGTGCCAAAGCATCTGCAAAAGGGATGTTAATATGCAATTTCTTAAAAATTTCAAGAAATTTAGAAAAGTTTAAATCATCCCTGTGGGCTTTAAGCCTGCTCGGATAGGGCACTTTTGGAGTTGTCGGCTTGACCTGTGGTTTCTTTGGTGCCTTTTCTTCATTCTTCTTATTCTCTTCACTCACAATCTCTCTATCAGCCTCCAACGCATCCATGTCACTGATCTCCACCTCTTGCTCGGCTTCCCTTGGTGAAGGCTCCCGTGTAGGGTCTCTAATCAGCTCCGTTCCACTTCTCAGATGAATAGCCTTGCACTCCTCTTTTGGTATTCGTTCAGTCTGACTAGGGAATTGACCTTGAGTCCTGGATTGTAGTGCTTCAGCGATTTGGCCGACTTGTCTTTCTAACATTCTGATTGAGGCGGTATTTTGGTCAGTTGTCGCCTTCACATTACCCACTGTACTTGCCAATCCTTCAACCGCACCTTCTATCTTTGTCATGAATTTCATCATCATGTCCTCCAATCCCGGCTTCTTTTCTGAAGATTGCCCCTCATCAAATTTCTTCTGATTGTAACCTGGGGGACGATAAACATTGTTAGATGGAAAAGAATTCGAAGAGTTAGAATGGTTACCATACTGCTGCTGCTGTTGCTGTTGCATCGTTTCCTTGCCCGGGCCTTGTTGAGGTTGACTCCAAGAAAAGTTAGGATGTCTCTTCCATCCCTCGTTATAGGTGTTGGAAAATGGGTCATTCCTCGGCTGATTATTTCGGTTCTGAACGAACTGGACTTGTTCCGGCGATTGATAGTCTTGCAAATTCTGAAAACTTGGTTGAATAGCCGCTCCTTTCATTTGGTTGGTCAATGCAGTCAATTGTGCCTTTATTGTTTTCAACTCTTCAGTTTCTTGCACACTTGCCACTTTTCTAACAGCGGATCTTGGAATGGAATAGCTGTGTTCCGCTAGATTCTCTATTAACTCGTACGCATCTTCATATGGCTTGTTCATGAATGCACCACCTGCTGCGGCTGTAAGGTCATTCTTGTACTGAGGAAGCAGTCCTCCATAGAAAGTTTGCATAACCATCCACTCTTGTAAACCATGGTGGGGGGCACTTTTTTAGCATCCCCTTGTACCGCTCCCATGCATCGTACAATGACTCCTGATCCCACTGGGCGAAATGGGTGATATCCGAAAGCAATTGGGCCGTTCGCCCCGGTGGAAAGAACTTGTTGAGAAAAGCCGTCACCATATCATTCCATGTTCGAATCGACCCCGGTGGTAGACTCTCTTCCCAAGTAGTGGCTCGGTCCCTCAATGAGAATAGGAATAACCGTATCTTGATCGAATCTTGATCCGCCCCATTTACCTTGAAGGTATTGCATATCTTTTCAAATGAGCGCAAATGTGCATGAGGGTCTTCAGTTGCTGCACCTCCAAGCATGTTCGATTGCACCAATTGGATAGTGCCAAGCTTGATTTCAAAGTTGTTGGCAGCTATCGGAGGTGCATAAGGTCCTCGTTGTGCAGCTCCCATGTTCGGGTTGGCGAAGTTTCTCATTGGTACCCTTTGTGGTGGCGGTGGTGGATGATGGCCATTGTGATGGATCCCATTATTGACGCCATGATTAACGTTGTGGTTGGCATTGGCATTGTTGTGGTTCTGATTGTTCTGATTATTAGGAGGAGGACCATTGTTTGCATTTGCATTTGCATTTGGTGGAACATTGCCCATGACCATCTCCTCATCCCAATCTTCTTCGAAGTTGTTGACGTTGTTGTCACCCATTCTGTTCCGTGCTTGTCTTCTCAGATCTCTGGCAGTTCGTTCTATCTCCGGGTCAATAGGTACTAATTCCCGAAACAGTCTTCTTCTTGGCATAAACCAAGAGGTAACCTGAAACAGAGAAAAGAGAATCTCAAAACCCAATTATAAATGAACTTTCAAAGCAAAGTATAATTAAATAAAGACAGGGTGTCTAATATAATAACTTCTACAGCTGGTAGTGATATTCACACAAAACAGGTTCCCCGGCAACGGCGCCAAAAACTTGATAGGCGGGTATCACCCCCCCCTAAATCTTACCGCAAGTGTACGGGTCGAATCAAGTAATAACGTACGGTAAGTACGAGTATCGAACCAAAGGAACCAGGTGTCAAGTACCACAATGACTGTATAGATTATTAACTAGACTATCGCAAATTGATTTGGGTTGTTACTTATCAGAACACGAATTAAAACTTAATTAATTCAGAAAAGAGAGAGAGTTGGAGGGTTGGATTCCTCAGGTAAACAATTACTTAACTCACAGATTTGACACGATTGACATAACTCCAGGATGACTGGTATAATCACAAACCATCACTATACTCTATCGAGCTATAGCAACATTCATTCAACACTCTGTATCGTCATTCGATCTCAACAAAGATAATTGAACAAACAATGATTAAAAACCCACAAAGTACGAATTATCATATTTCTATCTCAAATTCGACTAAGACATGAAGGATTAGATAAACCTCAAAACTTTTCTCAAACGTTAAAAGATTCATTAAATCAAATAATAGATTATCGGACTATTACAAGCATTAAGAACAATCCCACATGTTTCATCCATAAGAATCAAATCGATCGTATCTACTGTAAACCTAAATAATCATCCAACCATGATTCAAACCAACCCCCCAACATAAACGGATTAGTTCATATTGGGGGTTTCACAACTCAGAAAAGAATTAATAAAAACGAAAGTAAACATGTTGGTTCTTAAAAGAAATGAAATCTAAAACTCCCTGAAAAGCTTAATCCTTCGATGAATGAACTCGATTCGCCTTTTGATTCTCGTTGATTGATGTTTCTTGCCTTCTATTCGTCTTCAAGAATCGCCCTCGTGCTCCCAAAATCGCCCAGAAAGAGTCTACGGCCGTCACTAAGATCAGATGCCCAACCCTAGGTGAAAAAAAGGCTTTAAAAACGTATCAGGTCTTCTGCGCGTTTGTGGGCGCGTTTGGAGGCGCGCGCAGAGGCGCGCAGAGCACTGGAATGTTTGCGAAAATAAGCCTGCGCGTTTGTGGGAGCGTTTGGAGGCGCGCTCAGAGGCGCGCAGAGCACTGATTGGTCCAAAAAATAAGCTTGCGCGTTTGTGGGAGCGTTTGGAGGCGCGCTCAGAGGCGCGCAGAGCACTGATTGGTCCAAAAATCTGATTTTTCTCCTTTTTGCACTGGACTGTTGTAGACTTGCTCCGATTGCTCCAAAACTCTTCCAACATCATTCTTCCATATAAACCTGTACTTTCTCATAAAAACCATTAAATTCTACTATTTTTACTCGGGAACTTACAACAAACAGAACGACTTCGGGATCAAAATAATGTCGGAAAACGACATTATCAACAACCCCAAACCGAGCGTTGCTTGTCCCCAAGCAAAATAGCGACACAAATAAGCATTCAACCACAATCCAAACAATCGCAATTTCGTGTTGTCGAGAATATCATTAGCGATCTCTAGACAACTCAACAACCACCATGAATTACCTGTGAGATGGACGAACAGTGAGCAGACCTAGCTATGGAATCTAAACAGCAAAACCTTGGGAACTGGATTTATCAGGGACCACACCACACTTAAGTGCACCTAGACTAAACACACATAGAGAGGATTTCGCCTTGACCCTACCTCACGGTTCTCTCTCTTCGCTTGAGCCCTAGGTTTCACACTTGTTGTCATGCTTTCGGAGGTTGGGTATAAGAATTCACAAGGCATGCATGAACAACAATTAAACAATAACGCACAGTTGTACACAAATTGATCTCAGAAGGAATCCATTATCAAGACTAGGACATAGAAACGTTGCTTCGCCACTCTTTACAAACTCTCCATGCTGAATTCGGATCTTTAAATGGGTATGGTTGCTAATTCTGGGTGAAGGTCAAAGGATTTATGATGGTATTTGATGAGCCTCCCTTCTTTCTTTCGTTCAAGCTTCCTAACACTTCTCTCAAATTCTTTAAACTGACCCCTCAGTTTTATTTAGCTCTTTTTTTTTGGCAAAACCCTTTATGACTGATTTACTGGGTTTGCAGTTTTTTTTTTTTTTACTGAGGGGGTTACACGGGTTTTCATTTGAGAACCTTGAGTAGTGAAAAGCAGTGGGATTAGCAGCAACCAATAAGATTTATGAGTTCTCACATGGTTTGTTCACAAAGATAGGCAGAAGCTTCACTTCTATTCCTATGGATGTCTTTGATAATGGATGCAAGTTATAGTGAGATCAGCTACAACACCAATCAAAGGACTAATGAAAAGTGTATCGAGTAGTGTGTAGTCTCTCAGAATCGAAGTTAGCACGTGTATGGCTCAACAAACTTACGGGTGGTCTCCACTAATGTCTCTATGTGTGCAGTCGCCCAGGTCCACCTTTGTGCTATATTATCCTTTCTAAATCATTTCCCCAAAATTAGTGTCTTCGAACTCTCACACTAAATCATGCTCAACTGGTTGCCCATTCCTCACTATAAACAAGGTGATTATTCAATCCACTGAGATCAACAAATGATAGACTCGACAAATCACCCCAAACCAGATATAAACATTGTCCTCAATGGAAACAATTAGCACACAAAATACAATCACGAAATAGCGATACAGTACAACTAACAGTACTTACGTCACCCCAAACCTAATCTCTAGATTAGGTTTGTTTTCTCAACAAGGAATCATAAAACGATAAAGTTCAAGTGAAAATAGGGACCCCAAACCTTGGTGAAACCGAGGTTTGCAAAGAGGTGTTGTGTAGATACCCTTCAGGATGCATGCGCGGATCACTGTTCACATATTTCTGCCCTTCCTTCTCCTGCCTTGCTCTTGGTTATATCGGAATTGCTATCAAGGATCAAAAACTAAACACAAACACACAAAACACAAAACAACACACAAAACAAAAGAAAGCAAACAAAAAAATAAGAAACTGACCAAAATAAAAATTAAGATTTAACCTATGGTGGGTTGCCTCCCACCCAGCGCCGTATTTTCTGTCGTGGCACGAATTTCTTTCCGATCACTCCTTCGGCTTTTCTTGCTCACCAAATTTCTCTTCGCCTCTATCTCTTATCTTCTCGAACATCTTGAACACTTCCCTCTCACCACCAACTCTCAAAGTCATCTCGCCTTCCTCCATGTCGATCAGCGCTCGGCTGGTGGCTAGGAAGGATCTTCCCAGTATCAGCGGAACCTTTATGTCCTCATCGATATCCAACACCACAAAGTCCATCGGAAAGTAAAACTTGCCAACCTTTACCAAGACGTCTTCGATCACTCCATACGGGTACCTTATCGATCTATCGGCAAGCTGAAGAGTCATGAATGTCGGCTTCACCTCCCCCAAGCCGAGTTTCCTGAAAACAGATAACGGCATTAGGTTAATACTAGCTCCTAGATCGCATAATACCTTATTAAAATTAAAGCTCCCAATTTGGATAGTGATCGAAAAACTCCCTGGATCCTTAAGCTTTTGGGGAAGCTTGTTCTGTATGATCGCGCTGCACTCCTCAGTAAGTGCAATTGTAGCCTGATCTTCAATCTTCCTCTTCTTGGATAAGATATCTTTCATAAACTTGAGGTATGTTGGCATTTGTGCCAAAGCATCTGCAAAAGGGATGTTAATATGCAATTTCTTAAAAATTTCAAGAAATTTAGAAAAGTTTAAATCATCCCTGTGGGCTTTAAGCCTGCTCGGATAGGGCACTTTTGGAGTTGTCGGCTTGACCTGTGGTTTCTTTGGTGCCTTTTCTTCATTCTTCTTATTCTCTTCACTCACAATCTCTCTATCAGCCTCCAACGCATCCATGTCACTGATCTCCACCTCTTGCTCGGCTTCCCTTGGTGAAGGCTCCCGTGTAGGGTCTCTAATCAGCTCCGTTCCACTTCTCAGATGAATAGCCTTGCACTCCTCTTTTGGTATTCGTTCAGTCTGACTAGGGAATTGACCTTGAGTCCTGGATTGTAGTGCTTCAGCGATTTGGCCGACTTGTCTTTCTAACATTCTGATTGAGGCGGTATTTTGGTCAGTTGTCGCCTTCACATTACCCACTGTACTTGCCAATCCTTCAACCGCACCTTCTATCTTTGTCATGAATTTCATCATCATGTCCTCCAATCCCGGCTTCTTTTCTGAAGATTTCCCCTCATCAAATTTCTTCTGATTGTAACCTGGGGGACGATAAACATTGTTAGATGGAAAAGAATTCGAAGAGTTAGAATGGTTACCATACTGCTGCTGCTGTTGCTGTTGCATCGTTTCCTTGCCCGGGCCTTGTTGAGGTTGACTCCAAGAAAAGTTAGGATGTCTCTTCCATCCCTCGTTATAGGTGTTGGAAAATGGGTCATTCCTCGGCTGATTATTTCGGTTCTGAACGAACTGGACTTGTTCCGGCGATTGATAGTCTTGCAAATTCTGAAAACTTGGTTGAATAGCCGCTCCTTTCATTTGGTTGGTCAATGCAGTCAATTGTGCCTTTATTGTTTTCAACTCTTCAGTTTCTTGCACACTTGCCACTTTTCTAACAGCGGATCTTGGAATGGAATAGCTGTGTTCCGCTAGATTCTCTATTAACTCGTACGCATCTTCATATGGCTTGTTCATGAATGCACCACCTGCTGCGGCTGTAAGGTCATTCTTGTACTGAGGAAGCAGTCCTCCATAGAAAGTTTGCATAACCATCCACTCTTGTAAACCATGGTGGGGGGCACTTTTTTAGCATCCCCTTGTACCGCTCCCATGCATCGTACAATGACTCCTGATCCCACTGGGCGAAATGGGTGATATCCGAAAGCAATTGGGCCGTTCGCCCCGGTGGAAAGAACTTGTTGAGAAAAGCCGTCACCATATCATTCCATGTTCGAATCGACCCCGGTGGTAGACTCTCTTCCCAAGTAGTGGCTCGGTCCCTCAATGAGAATAGGAATAACCGTATCTTGATCGAATCTTGATCCGCCCCATTTACCTTGAAGGTATTGCATATCTTTTCAAATGAGCGCAAATGTGCATGAGGGTCTTCAGTTGCTGCACCTCCAAGCATGTTCGATTGCACCAATTGGATAGTGCCAAGCTTGATTTCAAAGTTGTTGGCAGCTATCGGAGGTGCATAAGGTCCTCGTTGTGCAGCTCCCATGTTCGGGTTGGCGAAGTTTCTCATTGGTACCCTTTGTGGTGGCGGTGGTGGATGATGGCCATTGTGATGGATCCCATTGTTGACGCCATGATTAACGTTGTGGTTGGCATTGGCATTGTTGTGGTTCTGATTGTTCTGATTATTAGGAGGAGGACCATTGTTTGCATTTGCATTTGCATTTGGTGGAACATTGCCCATGACCATCTCCTCATCCCAATCTTCTTCGAAGTTGTTGACGTTGTTGTCACCCATTCTGTTCCGTGCTTGTCTTCTCAGATCTCTGGCAGTTCGTTCTATCTCCGGGTCAATAGGTACTAATTCCCGAAACAGTCTTCTTCTTGGCATAAACCAAGAGGTAACCTGAAACAGAGAAAAGAGAATCTCAAAACCCAATTATAAATGAACTTTCAAAGCAAAGTATAATTAAATAAAGACAGGGTGTCTAATATAATAACTTCTACAGCTGGTAGTGATATTCACACAAAACAGGTTCCCCGGCAACGGCGCCAAAAACTTGATAGGCGGGTATCACCCCCCCTAAATCTTACCGCAAGTGTACGGGTCGAATCAAGTAATAACGTACGGTAAGTACGAGTATCGAACCAAAGGAACCAGGTGTCAAGTACCACAATGACTGTATAGATTATTAACTAGACTATCGCAAATTGATTTGGGTTGTTACTTATCAGAACACGAATTAAAACTTAATTAATTCAGAAAAGAGAGAGAGTTGGAGGGTTGGATTCCTCAGGTAAACAATTACTTAACTCACAGATTTGACACGATTGACATAACTCCAGGATGACTGGTATAATCACAAACCATCACTATACTCTATCGAGCTATAGCAACATTCATTCAACACTCTGTATCGTCATTCGATCTCAACAAAGATAATTGAACAAACAATGATTAAAAACCCACAAAGTACGAATTATCATATTTCTATCTCAAATTCGACTAAGACATGAAGGATTAGATAAACCTCAAAACTTTTCTCAAACGTTAAAAGATTCATTAAATCAAATAATAGATTATCGGACTATTACAAGCATTAAGAACAATCCCACATGTTTCATCCATAAGAATCAAATCGATCGTATCTACTGTAAACCTAAATAATCATCCAACCATGATTCAAACCAACCCCCCAACATAAACGGATTAGTTCATATTGGGGGTTTCACAACTCAGAAAAGAATTAATAAAAACGAAAGTAAACATGTTGGTTCTTAAAAGAAATGAAATCTAAAACTCCCTGAAAAGCTTAATCCTTCGATGAATGAACTCGATTCGCCTTTTGATTCTCGTTGATTGATGTTTCTTGCCTTCTATTCGTCTTCAAGAATCGCCCTCGTGCTCCCAAAATCGCCCAGAAAGAGTCTACGGCCGTCACTAAGATCAGATGCCCAACCCTAGGTGAAAAAAAGGCTTTAAAAACGTATCAGGTCTTCTGCGCGTTTGTGGGCGCGTTTGGAGGCGCGCGCAGAGGCGCGCAGAGCACTGGAATGTTTGCGAAAATAAGCCTGCGCGTTTGTGGGAGCGTTTGGAGGCGCGCTCAGAGGCGCGCAGAGCACTGATTGGTCCAAAAAATAAGCTTGCGCGTTTGTGGGAGCGTTTGGAGGCGCGCTCAGAGGCGCGCAGAGCACTGATTGGTCCAAAAATCTGATTTTTCTCCTTTTTGCACTGGACTGTTGTAGACTTGCTCCGATTGCTCCAAAACTCTTCCAACATCATTCTTCCATATAAACCTGTACTTTCTCATAAAAACCATTAAATTCTACTATTTTTACTCGGGAACTTACAACAAACAGAACGACTTCGGGATCAAAATAATGTCGGAAAACGACATTATCAACAACCCCAAACCGAGCGTTGCTTGTCCCCAAGCAAAATAGCGACACAAATAAGCATTCAACCACAATCCAAACAATCGCAATTTCGTGTTGTCGAGAATATCATTAGCGATCTCTAGACAACTCAACAACCACCATGAATTACCTGTGAGATGGACGAACAGTGAGCAGACCTAGCTATGGAATCTAAACAGCAAAACCTTGGGAACTGGATTTATCAGGGACCACACCACACTTAAGTGCACCTAGACTAAACACACATAGAGAGGATTTCGCCTTGACCCTACCTCACGGTTCTCTCTCTTCGCTTGAGCCCTAGGTTTCACACTTGTTGTCATGCTTTCGGAGGTTGGGTATAAGAATTCACAAGGCATGCATGAACAACAATTAAACAATAACGCACAGTTGTACACAAATTGATCTCAGAAGGAATCCATTATCAAGACTAGGACATAGAAACGTTGCTTCGCCACTCTTTACAAACTCTCCATGCTGAATTCGGATCTTTAAATGGGTATGGTTGCTAATTCTGGGTGAAGGTCAAAGGATTTATGATGGTATTTGATGAGCCTCCCTTCTTTCTTTCGTTCAAGCTTCCTAACACTTCTCTCAAATTCTTTAAACTGACCCCTCAGTTTTATTTAGCTCTTTTTTTTTTGGCAAAACCCTTTATGACTGATTTACTGGGTTTGCAGTTTTTTTTTTTTTTTTTACTGAGGGGGTTACACGGGTTTTCATTTGAGAACCTTGAGTAGTGAAAAGCAGTGGGATTAGCAGCAACCAATAAGATTTATGAGTTCTCACATGGTTTGTTCACAAAGATAGGCAGAAGCTTCACTTCTATTCCTATGGATGTCTTTGATAATGGATGCAAGTTATAGTGAGATCAGCTACAACAACAATCAAAGGACTAATGAAAAGTGTATCGAGTAGTGTGTAGTCTCTCAGAATCGAAGTTAGCTCGTGTATGGCTCAACAAACTTACGGGTGGTCTCCACTAATGTCTCTATGTGTGCAGTCGCCCAGGTCCACCTTTGTGCTATATTATCCTTTCTAAATCATTTCCCCAAAATTAGTGTCTTCGAACTCTCACACTAAATCATGCTCAACTGGTTGCCCATTCCTCACTATAAACAAGGTGATTATTCAATCCACTGAGATCAACCAATGATAGACTCGACAAATCACCCCAAACCAGATATAAACATTGTCCTCAATGGAAACAATTAGCACACAAAATACAATCACGAAATAGCGATACAGTACAACTAACAGTACTTACGTCACCCCAAACCTAATCTCTAGATTAGGTTTGTTTTCTCAACAAGGAATCATAAAACGATAAAGTTCAAGTGAAAATAGGGACCCCAAACCTTGGTGAAACCGAGGTTTGCAAAGAGGTGTTGTGTAGATACCCTTCAGGATGCATGCGCGGATCACTGTTCACATATTTCTGCCCTTCCTTCTCCTGCCTTGCTCTTGGTTATATCGGAATTGCTATCAAGGATCAAAAACTAAACACAAACACACAAAACACAAAACAACACACAAAACAAAAGAAAGCAAACAAAAAAAATAAGAAACTGACCAAAATAAAAATTAAGATTTAACCTATGGTGGGTTGCCTCCCACCCAGCGCCGTATTTTCTGTCGTGGCACGAATTTCTTTCCGATCACTCCTTCGGCTTTTCTTGCTCACCAAATTTCTCTTCGCCTCTATCTCTTATCTTCTCGAACATCTTGAACACTTCCCTCTCACCACCAACTCTCAAAGTCATCTCGCCTTCCTCCATGTCGATCAGCGCTCGGCTGGTGGCTAGGAAGGATCTTCCCAGTATCAGCGGAACCTTTATGTCCTCATCGATATCCAACACCACAAAGTCCATCGGAAAGTAAAACTTGCCAACCTTTACCAAGACGTCTTCGATCACTCCATACGGGTACCTTATCGATCTATCGGCAAGCTGAAGAGTCATGAATGTCGGCTTCACCTCCCCCAAGCCGAGTTTCCTGAAAACAGATAACGGCATTAGGTTAATACTAGCTCCTAGATCGCATAATACCTTATTAAAATTAAAGCTCCCAATTTGGATAGTGATCGAAAAACTCCCTGGATCCTTAAGCTTTTGGGGAAGCTTGTTCTGTATGATCGCGCTGCACTCCTCAGTAAGTGCAATTGTAGCCTGATCTTCAATCTTCCTCTTCTTGGATAAGATATCTTTCATAAACTTGAGGTATGTTGGCATTTGTGCCAAAGCATCTGCAAAAGGGATGTTAATATGCAATTTCTTAAAAATTTCAAGAAATTTAGAAAAGTTTAAATCATCCCTGTGGGCTTTAAGCCTGCTCGGATAGGGCACTTTTGGAGTTGTCGGCTTGACCTGTGGTTTCTTTGGTGCCTTTTCTTCATTCTTCTTATTCTCTTCACTCACAATCTCTCTATCAGCCTCCAACGCATCCATGTCACTGATCTCCACCTCTTGCTCGGCTTCCCTTGGTGAAGGCTCCCGTGTAGGGTCTCTAATCAGCTCCGTTCCACTTCTCAGATGAATAGCCTTGCACTCCTCTTTTGGTATTCGTTCAGTCTGACTAGGGAATTGACCTTGAGTCCTGGATTGTAGTGCTTCAGCGATTTGGCCGACTTGTCTTTCTAACATTCTGATTGAGGCGGTATTTTGGTCAGTTGTCGCCTTCACATTACCCACTGTACTTGCCAATCCTTCAACCGCACCTTCTATCTTTGTCATGAATTTCATCATCATGTCCTCCAATCCCGGCTTCTTTTCTGAAGATTGCCCCTCATCAAATTTCTTCTGATTGTAACCTGGGGGACGATAAACATTGTTAGATGGAAAAGAATTCGAAGAGTTAGAATGGTTACCATACTGCTGCTGCTGTTGCTGTTGCATCGTTTCCTTGCCCGGGCCTTGTTGAGGTTGACTCCAAGAAAAGTTAGGATGTCTCTTCCATCCCTCGTTATAGGTGTTGGAAAATGGGTCATTCCTCGGCTGATTATTTCGGTTCTGAACGAACTGGACTTGTTCCGGCGATTGATAGTCTTGCAAATTCTGAAAACTTGGTTGAATAGCCGCTCCTTTCATTTGGTTGGTCAATGCAGTCAATTGTGCCTTTATTGTTTTCAACTCTTCAGTTTCTTGCACACTTGCCACTTTTCTAACAGCGGATCTTGGAATGGAATAGCTGTGTTCCGCTAGATTCTCTATTAACTCGTACGCATCTTCATATGGCTTGTTCATGAATGCACCACCTGCTGCGGCTGTAAGGTCATTCTTGTACTGAGGAAGCAGTCCTCCATAGAAAGTTTGCATAACCATCCACTCTTGTAAACCATGGTGGGGGGCACTTTTTTAGCATCCCCTTGTACCGCTCCCATGCATCGTACAATGACTCCTGATCCCACTGGGCGAAATGGGTGATATCCGAAAGCAATTGGGCCGTTCGCCCCGGTGGAAAGAACTTGTTGAGAAAAGCCGTCACCATATCATTCCATGTTCGAATCGACCCCGGTGGTAGACTCTCTTCCCAAGTAGTGGCTCGGTCCCTCAATGAGAATAGGAATAACCGTATCTTGATCGAATCTTGATCCGCCCCATTTACCTTGAAGGTATTGCATATCTTTTCAAATGAGCGCAAATGTGCATGAGGGTCTTCAGTTGCTGCACCTCCAAGCATGTTCGATTGCACCAATTGGATAGTGCCAAGCTTGATTTCAAAGTTGTTGGCAGCTATCGGAGGTGCATAAGGTCCTCGTTGTGCAGCTCCCATGTTCGGGTTGGCGAAGTTTCTCATTGGTACCCTTTGTGGTGGCGGTGGTGGATGATGGCCATTGTGATGGATCCCATTGTTGACGCCATGATTAACGTTGTGGTTGGCATTGGCATTGTTGTGGTTCTGATTGTTCTGATTATTAGGAGGAGGACCATTGTTTGCATTTGCATTTGCATTTGGTGGAACATTGCCCATGACCATCTCCTCATCCCAATCTTCTTCGAAGTTGTTGACGTTGTTGTCACCCATTCTGTTCCGTGCTTGTCTTCTCAGATCTCTGGCAGTTCGTTCTATCTCCGGGTCAATAGGTACTAATTCCCGAAACAGTCTTCTTCTTGGCATAAACCAAGAGGTAACCTGAAACAGAGAAAAGAGAATCTCAAAACCCAATTATAAATGAACTTTCAAAGCAAAGTATAATTAAATAAAGACAGGGTGTCTAATATAATAACTTCTACAGCTGGTAGTGATATTCACACAAAACAGGTTCCCCGGCAACGGCGCCAAAAACTTGATAGGCGGGTATCACCCCCCCTAAATCTTACCGCAAGTGTACGGGTCGAATCAAGTAATAACGTACGGTAAGTACGAGTATCGAACCAAAGGAACCAGGTGTCAAGTACCACAATGACTGTATAGATTATTAACTAGACTATCGCAAATTGATTTGGGTTGTTACTTATCAGAACACGAATTAAAACTTAATTAATTCAGAAAAGAGAGAGAGTTGGAGGGTTGGATTCCTCAGGTAAACAATTACTTAACTCACAGATTTGACACGATTGACATAACTCCAGGATGACTGGTATAATCACAAACCATCACTATACTCTATCGAGCTATAGCAACATTCATTCAACACTCTGTATCGTCATTCGATCTCAACAAAGATAATTGAACAAACAATGATTAAAAACCCACAAAGTACGAATTATCATATTTCTATCTCAAATTCGACTAAGACATGAAGGATTAGATAAACCTCAAAACTTTTCTCAAACGTTAAAAGATTCATTAAATCAAATAATAGATTATCGGACTATTACAAGCATTAAGAACAATCCCACATGTTTCATCCATAAGAATCAAATCGATCGTATCTACTGTAAACCTAAATAATCATCCAACCATGATTCAAACCAACCCCCCAACATAAACGGATTAGTTCATATTGGGGGTTTCACAACTCAGAAAAGAATTAATAAAAACGAAAGTAAACATGTTGGTTCTTAAAAGAAATGAAATCTAAAACTCCCTGAAAAGCTTAATCCTTCGATGAATGACGACTCAAGTGGTGACGATAAAGCTAAGCCAAAGAGAGGTTTTTGTTACTCATGTGGCGACAAAGATCATTACGCCAATGAATGTCCTAAAAAGAACAAATTTCAAAATAAGAAGGAGAAAGCCTTCATTGGAGGCGCGTGGAGTGAAAGCGAAGAAGAAGACGAATATCAAGCTATTTGTCTTATGGCCGAAAGCGACGATGAGGTAAAATCTTCTTACTCAGATTATGATAGTGATAATGAAAATAATCTTGAAGAATTATATGAATCATTTCACAAAATGGCTGCTCTTGCAAATCGTTACCAAGACGAAAATTCTAGATTAAAAGAAACGATATCTGCATGTAATAAGGAAATTAATGATGGCAAACAAAAATCTGAAAATGATATGAATATAATTGCTAAATTAGAAACTAAATTAGGAGAAAAAGATTTTTGTAAATCTTGTGATATTCTAAATAAAGAAATTGCATGCTTAAATAAAAAGTCACATGAAAATATTATTTGTACAAAATGTGATATTCTTGAAAATGAAATTGCATGTTTAAAGGCTAAATGTGCTTCATATGAAAAAGATAACATGTTAGCTAAAGCCTTTGAAAGTAGTAATGAAAAAGTTCTTAACATGCTTAATATGTCGAACCGTATAAATTGTAGAAAAGGTATAGGTTCAAATACATGTGTTGAAAAATGTAATTGCATGCCTATTAAAAGATGTTATGAACCACCTAAGTTTAATACACGAAAGCCGTATATGCAAAAACCTCCGTATGTACCTAAAATGCATAATGTAAATTATAATACGAGAAAACCGTATGCTCGCATGTATAACGATAAATATTCTAGACCTAAAAATGATGCGAATATAAATGCTTGCTTTTATGTGTATGATAAATACAATCGCAAAATTAAAATGGTAACTAAATGGATTCCAAAAGGAATGTTTAATAATGATAATCCCGGTGGTATGCGTTTATGGTTTTAAATGTGTTATATATTATATATATATATATATATATATATAGTTTAAATATGAATTCTTGTATATATGTTATATATAAGTAATATATTATTGTATGTACTTTTGTTTATATATATATATATACATACGTACTACACATATATATATATATATATACTTTCTGTTTGATTCTTTATTATATATATATTGTTTGACTTTTTGATATATTATATATATTTTTTTTTTGGTTGATTTGTTACATGTATATATATTCTGTGTATATTTATATATTTATATATATATATATTATATATATATATGCTTGTTGGTTTTTTATTAAAACTAATTGTCAAGGACCCACGAGAAATGGGGACCATAAAAATTACATCTTTATTATTGTAGATAAACCTTGATATGGACTGGATACTCGATAGTGGTTGCACACGTCACATGACCGGAAACAATAATCTCTTTTCATCATATAAGTCATGTGATGGTGGACAGGTAATTTTTGGAGGAAACTCCAAAGGAAATATAATTGGGAGAGGTACAGTCTCTTGCAATAATGTTAAATTTCTTGATGTGAATCATGTTGATAATTTACATTTTAATTTGTTAAGTGTTCGCCAATTGTGTAAAAATGGTATAAATGTCGTCTTCGAAGAAGACTCGTGCAAAATCTTGAAAAATGGCAAAGTTCTTTTGACTGGTTCTGTGAAAGGAAATTTATATATTTGCAAAACTGTTGTATCTGAAAATGTTTGCTTATCCTCTCTTCATGATGTTTCTACTTTATGGCATAGGCGTTTAGGTCACGCTAATCTAAGATTAATGCAAAACTTAAAAAATAAGGAGCTTGTGAGTGACCTGCCAAAATTAAAGTTTGATAATCATTTTTGTGATGCTTGTCGTGTCGGCAAACAACATCACGTTTCTCATAAATCAAAAAATGTTATTTCTACTCAAAGAGTTTTAGAACTTTTACATATGGATCTTTTTGGCCCAATGGCTATTCAAAGTTTTGGAGGAAATTTTTATACTTTGGTTATTGTAGATGATTATTCCCGTTATACTTGGACTCTATTTTTGAGACATAAAAATGAGGCTTTCGAAAAGTTTAAATTTTTAGGAAAAAGAATTCAAAACCAACAAGGTTGTACGATTGTTTCAATACGTACGGACCATGGACGAGAATTCGATAATGAAGTGCAATTTGGTGCCTTTTGTGATAAACATGGTATAACTCATAACTTTTCGGCTCCTCGAACTCCTCAGTCAAATGGAGTTGTTGAAAGGAAAAATCGAACGTTGCAAGAAATGAGTAGAACTATGCTAAACGAACATCAAGTTCCCCAAAAGTTTTGGTGTGATGCCGTTGCTACCGCGACCTATGTGCTTAACCGTGTCCTAATTAGAAGTATCCTAAATAAGACACCCTATGAAATTTACCGTGGTAGAAAACCTTCCTTAGCTCACCTGAAAGTTTTTGGATGTAAATGTTTCATTTTAAACACCAAATCCTATCTAACCAAATTCGATGCCAAAGCCTATGAGGGAGTGTTCCTAGGTTACTCTTGGAATAGCAAAGCCTATAGAATTCTAAATAAGGAGACCATGGTTGTAGAAGAATCCCTAAATGTTAGCTTTGACGAGAGTCCTCCCAAACCGAGTGCACCTTTAGCAAATGACAATATCCGTGAGGGAGACGTCTTGGCACAACAACTTAGCAACTTGGATTTAGGTACCCAACCTTCCACAAATAATATTGAATCTAGTGATGCCCCTCCTTGCTTTATTCCACAAGGTATAGATGATCCTAACCTTAGAACCGCTCGAGGCCATCCCGTAGATCAAATTATAGGTGACCTAAACCAAAGGACAACTAGATCACAAATCCATACCCATTGTGCTTTCCATGCCTTTATCTCAACCATAGAACCTAAAACCATAGATGAAGCTTTAGGTGATGAGGATTGGATAATGGCCATGCAAGAAGAGTTAAACCAATTTACTAGGAATGATGTGTGGGACTTAGTTCCTTGCCCTAGTAGTCAAACCATTATTGGCACAAGATGGGTCTTCCGTAACAAGGTAGACGAGAACGGTGGAGTCACACGAAACAAGGCACGTTTAGTTGCCAAGGGGTACAATCAACAAGAAGGTATAGATTATGATGAAACCTTTGCACCGGTTGCAAGGTTGGAGTCTATTCGAATGCTTCTCGCTTTTGCAAATGCTAAAGATTTTAAATTATTTCAAATGGATGTTAAAAGTGCTTTCTTAAATGGTATTATAAATGAGGAGGTATACGTTTCTCAACCTCCCGGTTTTGAAAATTTTGAAAATCCGACACATGTTTATAAATTGAAAAAGGCGCTTTATGGTTTAAAGCAAGCTCCGCGTGCGTGGTATGATAGATTAAAAACCTTTCTAATTGTTAGTGGTTATATTATGGGTAAAATAGATAATACTTTGTTTGTGAAATATGATCAAAATGATATTGTAGTTGTGCAAGTATATGTTGATGATATTATTTTTGGTTCCACTAATGAAAAACTGTGTAATGAATTTTCTGCGAAAATGACAAGCGAGTTTGAAATGAGCATGATGGGAGAGTTAAAATACTTCTTAGGATTGCAAATCAAACAATGTGAAACTGGTATTTTTATTAGTCAATCTAAATATTGTAAAGATATGTTGAAAAAGTTTAACTTTGAAAATGTCAAACCCGTTGAAACTCCAATGACCACAAACTTACAATTATCTCGTGACGAGGAGGGAAACGATTTTAATGAAAAGATTTATCGTGGAATGATTGGTAGTTTATTATATTTAACTGCTAGTAGACCTGATATTATGTTTAGTGTATGTTTATGTGCTCGTTTTCAATCTTCACCTAAACAAACTCACTATGAAGCTGTCAAGCGTATTTTTCGATATTTACGAGGTACTACTAATCTTGGCTTATGGTATGCAAAGCAACCCGAGTTAGAAGTAACGTGTTTCACCGATTCCGATCTTGGTGGATCTATTGTTGACCGAAAAAGTACTAGTGGGGTATGTGCCTTTATAGGTCTCTCACTTGTGTCTTGGTTCTCCAAGAAACAACAATCCGTAGCGTTGTCTACTACCGAAGCGGAATATGTAGCCGCCGCAAGAGCATGTGCTCAAGTCCTATGGATGAAACACACACTTACCGACTTTGAGGTACATCTAACCAAAATTCCAATTATGTGTGATAACTCAAGTGCCATAAACTTAAGCAAAAATCCCGTGCTACATTCTCGTACCAAACATATTGAATTGAGACATCACTTTTTACGAGATAATGTTCAAAAAGGCCAAATTGTGCTTGAAAAGGTTGATTCGGAAGATAATTTGGCCGATATTTTTACTAAAGCTCTTAACAAAAAAGCTTTCTTTAAATTAAGACTTGGTTTAGGCATGCTTGAGTATAACCCTTAAAAATACTAACTCTCAAATATTTCATATTTTGAGGGGGAGCATCTTTCGAGGGGGAGCATAAGCGACCTTCTTAAACCCTTTTTGCTTCGACAAAAGGGGGAGAGAAACCGAGTATGCTCTCGTGTTTAGCGTTGTGTTTGTCATCATCAAAAAGGGGGAGATTGTTGGTGCAAGTGTACCCAGCTTTAATATTGTGATATATTTTTGGTACACATAAAATCACATCTCCATATTTATTTTGATGATTACAAAACACACCGCATTCTTTGTTATCTAATATTTTATCTGAGTGTGCAGCATTTAAATAATCTCGATAATGTTTATCTGAAGAATCCAAGTCTGAAGATTTTCGTCGTTTTAATTTTAAAATGATAAATCACCCTAAAATAATATACCACTTGGATTTTTCTAATACTGTCTTTTTAAATAAACCAAGTAACATCTTATCATCTTGCTGGATTGTGAAAGATTTGGTTCTAGAAGACACTGCGCATGCGTACTGCTTCCTGCCCTTTGTTCTGGGCGGTATACCGCGGTGAATAGCCGGTATACCGCGGCGGCCTGCTGTACTTCTCTGACTGATTGGAAGTGTTTTGTGTCTGGGCGGTATACCGCGGTGTTTAGCCGGTATACCGCGGGTACAAGTTTACGTTGTTTTTGCAGGGTTGACCTTCTCTTCTGACAAGTACCTTTTCCTCTGCACGGTATACCGCGAGAGTTAGCCGGTATACCGCGAAAGCCTCAGGCCATGTTGCTCATCCAGTATAAATACATGCAAGCACCAGCCTTCAATGCTACCAACTAACAATAACTCTCCCTGCATTTGATAAAGACTCTGCAGCATCTTCTCTTGATATTTAAACTGTTAAAATTATAAAACTCGTTTTTGAGTAAGAAATCTTGAGTTGATAGCAGATTAAAATCTCTCGATTAGTTGAATCAGCAACACAACTCAAGTGATCAAACTCTCTAAAAATATCCAAGTGATAAACCTTATTCAAGAGTGATTATTCATATTAAAATTATACCCTCTTGTAAGTGTTTGAATAGAGTGAGTGATCCACATAAATCTCTCAAAGTAGAGTGATTCGCGTTTGTTGTACTAAGGTTTGTGTTCTACCGTAAAGAACACGTTTTCGTATTGGATCTCCGAGAAGTGTTATTTTCTCGAGGTGGACTAGCCAACTTTGTGTTTGGTGAACCACTTTAAAAATATCGTTGTCAAGTATTTTCTTTCCCTTATCTATTTACATTTCCGCTGTGCTTTTAAATTATATCTGTTTATATAAATTGCTTTGCATTTATATTTATTTATATAATATCTGTGTATCTGTTTGTATTTACACTCTTCTGTATTATTCCGTACTTACTCCGTATTTATTTATAAAAAGAATTTTTGAAAGTAAAAGTTTTAAATACAACCTTACCCCCCCCTAGGTTGTCCAACAATTGGTATCAGAGCAGGTCTTTCAAAAATTTTCTGCATAAATTTCTTTTATTCTTTTAAATGGCTCAACAAACTAATTTTGTGTTTTCAAAACCCCCTTTGATAGATACTGAAAAGTTTGGCATTTGGGCCGAGCTATTTGAATGTCACGTGCGTGGCAAAAATCAAAAGATTTGGGATATTATAGAAAAAGGGAATTTTAAACCCACCATTGTGAAAGATGATGTTTTTATTGATAAACCTATAGATGAATGGACTACTTCTGATGAAACTCATTTTTGTTTAAACTTTGAAGCTAAGAATATATTATATGCTGCTTTAACAACTGATGAAATTGAAAGAGTATATACATATAAAACTGCAAATCAAATATGGGAAAGTTTAAATAATACTCATCGTGGAAACACGGAGGTTAAATCTAGTAAAGTGAATATTTTAGTTCACGATTATGAACTGTTCGAAATGAAACAAGATGAGTCGATTGACTCAATGTTTAAAAGATATAACCTTATTGTGACTACGTTGAAAGGTTTGGATCGCACTTATCCTAACGAGGACTATATAAGGAAAATCCTAAGAGCCCTTCCTTCGGAGTGGATGCAAAAGATAACATCTTTAGAAGACTCCCGTGACCTTTCCATAATGAAGATAGATGACTTGATCGGTAATCTTAAAGTGCATGAAATTGCACTTAAAAGAAACAAAGATCGGGAGCAAGCTAAAAAGAAGTCAATCGCTCTCAATGTCTCAACACCAAAAGTCGAGAAGAAAAAGGAGAAAGCTGGCTCCTCAAAAGATCCATCCGAAACTCTCAATGAAGTTGCCATGTTGGTAAGAAACTTTTCCAAGTTTTTTAATAATAATAAATTTTCTAACAATGGCAGATTTCAAAGAAACGGTAACTACCGTCGTGGTGGTGAAAACCGAAGTCGTAAGTTCCATAAACGAGACGAAAAAGTAAAGAAAAATGACGACTCAAGTGGTGACGATAAAGCTAAGCCAAAGAGAGGTTTTTGTTACTCATGTGGCGACAAAGATCATTACGCCAATGAATGTCCTAAAAAGAACAAATTTCAAAATAAGAAGGAGAAAGCCTTCATTGGAGGCGCGTGGAGTGAAAGCGAAGAAGAAGACGAATATCAAGCTATTTGTCTTATGGCCGAAAGCGACGATGAGGTAAAATCTTCTTACTCAGATTATGATAGTGATAATGAAAATAATCTTGAAGAATTATATGAATCATTTCACAAAATGGCTGCTCTTGCAAATCGTTACCAAGACGAAAATTCTAGATTAAAAGAAACGATATCTGCATGTAATAAGGAAATTAATGATGGCAAACAAAAATCTGAAAATGATATGAATATAATTGCTAAATTAGAAACTAAATTAGGAGAAAAAGATTTTTGTAAATCTTGTGATATTCTAAATAAAGAAATTGCATGCTTAAATAAAAAGTCACATGAAAATATTATTTGTACAAAATGTGATATTCTTGAAAATGAAATTGCATGTTTAAAGGCTAAATGTGCTTCATATGAAAAAGATAACATGTTAGCTAAAGCCTTTGAAAGTAGTAATGAAAAAGTTCTTAACATGCTTAATATGTCGAACCGTATAAATTGTAGAAAAGGTATAGGTTCAAATACATGTGTTGAAAAATGTAATTGCATGCCTATTAAAAGATGTTATGAACCACCTAAGTTTAATACACGAAAGCCGTATATGCAAAAACCTCCGTATGTACCTAAAATGCATAATGTAAATTATAATACGAGAAAACCGTATGCTCGCATGTATAACGATAAATATTCTAGACCTAAAAATGATGCGAATATAAATGCTTGCTTTTATGTGTATGATAAATACAATCGCAAAATTAAAATGGTAACTAAATGGATTCCAAAAGGAATGTTTAATAATGATAATCCCGGTGGTATGCGTTTATGGTTTTAAATGTGTTATATATTATATATATATATATATATATATATAGTTTAAATATGAATTCTTGTATATATGTTATATATAAGTAATATATTATTGTATGTACTTTTGTTTATATATATATATATACATACGTACTACACATATATATATATATATACTTTCTGTTTGATTCTTTATTATATATATATTGTTTGACTTTTTGATATATTATATATATATTTTTTTTGGTTGATTTGTTACATGTATATATATTCTGTGTATATTTATATATTTATATATATATATATTATATATATATATGCTTGTTGGTTTTTTATTAAAACTAATTGTCAAGGACCCACGAGAAATGGGGACCATAAAAATTACATCTTTATTATTGTAGATAAACCTTGATATGGACTGGATACTCGATAGTGGTTGCACACGTCACATGACCGGAAACAATAATCTCTTTTCATCATATAAGTCATGTGATGGTGGACAGGTAATTTTTGGAGGAAACTCCAAAGGAAATATAATTGGGAGAGGTACAGTCTCTTGCAATAATGTTAAATTTCTTGATGTGAATCATGTTGATAATTTACATTTTAATTTGTTAAGTGTTCGCCAATTGTGTAAAAATGGTATAACTGTCGTCTTCGAAGAAGACTCGTGCAAAATCTTGAAAAATGGCAAAGTTCTTTTGACTGGTTCTGTGAAAGGAAATTTATATATTTGCAAAACTGTTGTATCTGAAAATGTTTGCTTATCCTCTCTTCATGATGTTTCTACTTTATGGCATAGGCGTTTAGGTCACGCTAATCTAAGATTAATGCAAAACTTAAAAAATAAGGAGCTTGTGAGTGACCTGCCAAAATTAAAGTTTGATAATCATTTTTGTGATGCTTGTCGTGTCGGCAAACAACATCACGTTTCTCATAAATCAAAAAATGTTATTTCTACTCAAAGAGTTTTAGAACTTTTACATATGGATCTTTTTGGCCCAATGGCTATTCAAAGTTTTGGAGGAAATTTTTATACTTTGGTTATTGTAGATGATTATTCCCGTTATACTTGGACTCTATTTTTGAGACATAAAAATGAGGCTTTCGAAAAGTTTAAATTTTTAGGAAAAAGAATTCAAAACCAACAAGGTTGTACGATTGTTTCAATACGTACGGACCATGGACGAGAATTCGATAATGAAGTGCAATTTGGTGCCTTTTGTGATAAACATGGTATAACTCATAACTTTTCGGCTCCTCGAACTCCTCAGTCAAATGGAGTTGTTGAAAGGAAAAATCGAACGTTGCAAGAAATGAGTAGAACTATGCTAAACGAACATCAAGTTCCCCAAAAGTTTTGGTGTGATGCCGTTGCTACCGCGACCTATGTGCTTAACCGTGTCCTAATTAGAAGTATCCTAAATAAGACACCCTATGAAATTTACCGTGGTAGAAAACCTTCCTTAGCTCACCTGAAAGTTTTTGGATGTAAATGTTTCATTTTAAACACCAAATCCTATCTAACCAAATTCGATGCCAAAGCCTATGAGGGAGTGTTCCTAGGTTACTCTTGGAATAGCAAAGCCTATAGAATTCTAAATAAGGAGACCATGGTTGTAGAAGAATCCCTAAATGTTAGCTTTGACGAGAGTCCTCCCAAACCGAGTGCACCTTTAGCAAATGACAATATCCGTGAGGGAGACGTCTTGGCACAACAACTTAGCAACTTGGATTTAGGTACCCAACCTTCCACAAATAATATTGAATCTAGTGATGCCCCTCCTTGCTTTATTCCACAAGGTATAGATGATCCTAACCTTAGAACCGCTCGAGGCCATCCCGTAGATCAAATTATAGGTGACCTAAACCAAAGGACAACTAGATCACAAATCCATACCCATTGTGCTTTCCATGCCTTTATCTCAACCATAGAACCTAAAACCATAGATGAAGCTTTAGGTGATGAGGATTGGATAATGGCCATGCAAGAAGAGTTAAACCAATTTACTAGGAATGATGTGTGGGACTTAGTTCCTTGCCCTAGTAGTCAAACCATTATTGGCACAAGATGGGTCTTCCGTAACAAGGTAGACGAGAACGGTGGAGTCACACGAAACAAGGCACGTTTAGTTGCCAAGGGGTACAATCAACAAGAAGGTATAGATTATGATGAAACCTTTGCACCGGTTGCAAGGTTGGAGTCTATTCGAATGCTTCTCGCTTTTGCAAATGCTAAAGATTTTAAATTATTTCAAATGGATGTTAAAAGTGCTTTCTTAAATGGTATTATAAATGAGGAGGTATACGTTTCTCAACCTCCCGGTTTTGAAAATTTTGAAAATCCGACACATGTTTATAAATTGAAAAAGGCGCTTTATGGTTTAAAGCAAGCTCCGCGTGCGTGGTATGATAGATTAAAAACCTTTCTAATTGTTAGTGGTTATATTATGGGTAAAATAGATAATACTTTGTTTGTGAAATATGATCAAAATGATATTGTAGTTGTGCAAGTATATGTTGATGATATTATTTTTGGTTCCACTAATGAAAAACTGTGTAATGAATTTTCTGCGAAAATGACAAGCGAGTTTGAAATGAGCATGATGGGAGAGTTAAAATACTTCTTAGGATTGCAAATCAAACAATGTGAAACTGGTATTTTTATTAGTCAATCTAAATATTGTAAAGATATGTTGAAAAAGTTTAACTTTGAAAATGTCAAACCCGTTGAAACTCCAATGACCACAAACTTACAATTATCTCGTGACGAGGAGGGAAACGATTTTAATGAAAAGATTTATCGTGGAATGATTGGTAGTTTATTATATTTAACTGCTAGTAGACCTGATATTATGTTTAGTGTATGTTTATGTGCTCGTTTTCAATCTTCACCTAAACAAACTCACTATGAAGCTGTCAAGCGTATTTTTCGATATTTACGAGGTACTACTAATCTTGGCTTATGGTATGCAAAGCAACCCGAGTTAGAAGTAACGTGTTTCACCGATTCCGATCTTGGTGGATCTATTGTTGACCGAAAAAGTACTAGTGGGGTATGTGCCTTTATAGGTCTCTCACTTGTGTCTTGGTTCTCCAAGAAACAACAATCCGTAGCGTTGTCTACTACCGAAGCGGAATATGTAGCCGCCGCAAGAGCATGTGCTCAAGTCCTATGGATGAAACACACACTTACCGACTTTGAGGTACATCTAACCAAAATTCCAATTATGTGTGATAACTCAAGTGCCATAAACTTAAGCAAAAATCCCGTGCTACATTCTCGTACCAAACATATTGAATTGAGACATCACTTTTTACGAGATAATGTTCAAAAAGGCCAAATTGTGCTTGAAAAGGTTGATTCGGAAGATAATTTGGCCGATATTTTTACTAAAGCTCTTAACAAAAAAGCTTTCTTTAAATTAAGACTTGGTTTAGGCATGCTTGAGTATAACCCTTAAAAATACTAACTCTCAAATATTTCATATTTTGAGGGGGAGCATCTTTCGAGGGGGAGCATAAGCGACCTTCTTAAACCCTTTTTGCTTCGACAAAAGGGGGAGAGAAACCGAGTATGCTCTCGTGTTTAGCGTTGTGTTTGTCATCATCAAAAAGGGGGAGATTGTTGGTGCAAGTGTACCCAGCTTTAATATTGTGATATATTTTTGGTACACATAAAATCACATCTCCATATTTATTTTGATGATTACAAAACACACCGCATTCTTTGTTATCTAATATTTTATCTGAGTGTGCAGCATTTAAATAATCTCGATAATGTTTATCTGAAGAATCCAAGTCTGAAGATTTTCGTCGTTTTAATTTTAAAATGATAAATCACCCTAAAATAATATACCACTTGGATTTTTCTAATACTGTCTTTTTAAATAAACCAAGTAACATCTTATCATCTTGCTGGATTGTGAAAGATTTGGTTCTAGAAGACACTGCGCATGCGTACTGCTTCCTGCCCTTTGTTCTGGGCGGTATACCGCGGTGAATAGCCGGTATACCGCGGCGGCCTGCTGTACTTCTCTGACTGATTGGAAGTGTTTTGTGTCTGGGCGGTATACCGCGGTGTTTAGCCGGTATACCGCGGGTACAAGTTTACGTTGTTTTTGCAGGGTTGACCTTCTCTTCTGACAAGTACCTTTTCCTCTGCACGGTATACCGCGAGAGTTAGCCGGTATACCGCGAAAGCCTCAGGCCATGTTGCTCATCCAGTATAAATACATGCAAGCACCAGCCTTCAATGCTACCAACTAACAATAACTCTCCCTGCATTTGATAAAGACTCTGCAGCATCTTCTCTTGATATTTAAACTGTTAAAATTATAAAACTCGTTTTTGAGTAAGAAATCTTGAGTTGATAGCAGATTAAAATCTCTCGATTAGTTGAATCAGCAACACAACTCAAGTGATCAAACTCTCTAAAAATATCCAAGTGATAAACCTTATTCAAGAGTGATTATTCATATTAAAATTATACCCTCTTGTAAGTGTTTGAATAGAGTGAGTGATCCACATAAATCTCTCAAAGTAGAGTGATTCGCGTTTGTTGTACTAAGGTTTGTGTTCTACCGTAAAGAACACGTTTTCGTATTGGATCTCCGAGAAGTGTTATTTTCTCGAGGTGGACTAGCCAACTTTGTGTTTGGTGAACCACTTTAAAAATATCGTTGTCAAGTATTTTCTTTCCCTTATCTATTTACATTTCCGCTGTGCTTTTAAATTATATCTGTTTATATAAATTGCTTTGCATTTATATTTATTTATATAATATCTGTGTATCTGTTTGTATTTACACTCTTCTGTATTATTCCGTACTTACTCCGTATTTATTTATAAAAAGAATTTTTGAAAGTAAAAGTTTTAAATACAACCTTACCCCCCCCTAGGTTGTCCAACAATTGGTATCAGAGCAGGTCTTTCAAAAATTTTCTGCATAAATTTCTTTTATTCTTTTAAATGGCTCAACAAACTAATTTTGTGTTTTCAAAACCCCCTTTGATAGATACTGAAAAGTTTGGCATTTGGGCCGAGCTATTTGAATGTCACGTGCGTGGCAAAAATCAAAAGATTTGGGATATTATAGAAAAAGGGAATTTTAAACCCACCATTGTGAAAGATGATGTTTTTATTGATAAACCTATAGATGAATGGACTACTTCTGATGAAACTCATTTTTGTTTAAACTTTGAAGCTAAGAATATATTATATGCTGCTTTAACAACTGATGAAATTGAAAGAGTATATACATATAAAACTGCAAATCAAATATGGGAAAGTTTAAATAATACTCATCGTGGAAACACGGAGGTTAAATCTAGTAAAGTGAATATTTTAGTTCACGATTATGAACTGTTCGAAATGAAACAAGATGAGTCGATTGACTCAATGTTTAAAAGATATAACCTTATTGTGACTACGTTGAAAGGTTTGGATCGCACTTATCCTAACGAGGACTATATAAGGAAAATCCTAAGAGCCCTTCCTTCGGAGTGGATGCAAAAGATAACATCTTTAGAAGACTCCCGTGACCTTTCCATAATGAAGATAGATGACTTGATCGGTAATCTTAAAGTGCATGAAATTGCACTTAAAAGAAACAAAGATCGGGAGCAAGCTAAAAAGAAGTCAATCGCTCTCAATGTCTCAACACCAAAAGTCGAGAAGAAAAAGGAGAAAGCTGGCTCCTCAAAAGATCCATCCGAAACTCTCAATGAAGTTGCCATGTTGGTAAGAAACTTTTCCAAGTTTTTTAATAATAATAAATTTTCTAACAATGGCAGATTTCAAAGAAACGGTAACTACCGTCGTGGTGGTGAAAACCGAAGTCGTAAGTTCCATAAACGAGACGAAAAAGTAAAGAAAAATGACGACTCAAGTGGTGACGATAAAGCTAAGCCAAAGAGAGGTTTTTGTTACTCATGTGGCGACAAAGATCATTACGCCAATGAATGTCCTAAAAAGAACAAATTTCAAAATAAGAAGGAGAAAGCCTTCATTGGAGGCGCGTGGAGTGAAAGCGAAGAAGAAGACGAATATCAAGCTATTTGTCTTATGGCCGAAAGCGACGATGAGGTAAAATCTTCTTACTCAGATTATGATAGTGATAATGAAAATAATCTTGAAGAATTATATGAATCATTTCACAAAATGGCTGCTCTTGCAAATCGTTACCAAGACGAAAATTCTAGATTAAAAGAAACGATATCTGCATGTAATAAGGAAATTAATGATGGCAAACAAAAATCTGAAAATGATATGAATATAATTGCTAAATTAGAAACTAAATTAGGAGAAAAAGATTTTTGTAAATCTTGTGATATTCTAAATAAAGAAATTGCATGCTTAAATAAAAAGTCACATGAAAATATTATTTGTACAAAATGTGATATTCTTGAAAATGAAATTGCATGTTTAAAGGCTAAATGTGCTTCATATGAAAAAGATAACATGTTAGCTAAAGCCTTTGAAAGTAGTAATGAAAAAGTTCTTAACATGCTTAATATGTCGAACCGTATAAATTGTAGAAAAGGTATAGGTTCAAATACATGTGTTGAAAAATGTAATTGCATGCCTATTAAAAGATGTTATGAACCACCTAAGTTTAATACACGAAAGCCGTATATGCAAAAACCTCCGTATGTACCTAAAATGCATAATGTAAATTATAATACGAGAAAACCGTATGCTCGCATGTATAACGATAAATATTCTAGACCTAAAAATGATGCGAATATAAATGCTTGCTTTTATGTGTATGATAAATACAATCGCAAAATTAAAATGGTAACTAAATGGATTCCAAAAGGAATGTTTAATAATGATAATCCCGGTGGTATGCGTTTATGGTTTTAAATGTGTTATATATTATATATATATATATATATAGTTTAAATATGAATTCTTGTATATATGTTATATATAAGTAATATATTATTGTATGTACTTTTGTTTATATATATATATATACATACGTACTACACATATATATATATATATATACTTTCTGTTTGATTCTTTATTATATATATATTGTTTGACTTTTTGATATATTATATATATATTTTTTTTGGTTGATTTGTTACATATATATATATTCTGTGTATATTTATATATTTATATATATATATATATTATATATATATGCTTGTTGGTTTTTTATTAAAACTAATTGTCAAGGACCCACGAGAAATGGGGACCATAAAAATTACATCTTTATTATTGTAGATAAACCTTGATATGGACTGGATACTCGATAGTGGTTGCACACGTCACATGACCGGAAACAATAATCTCTTTTCATCATATAAGTCATGTGATGGTGGACAGGTAATTTTTGGAGGAAACTCCAAAGGAAATATAATTGGGAGAGGTACAGTCTCTTGCAATAATGTTAAATTTCTTGATGTGAATCATGTTGATAATTTACATTTTAATTTGTTAAGTGTTCGCCAATTGTGTAAAAATGGTATAACTGTCGTCTTCGAAGAAGACTCGTGCAAAATCTTGAAAAATGGCAAAGTTCTTTTGACTGGTTCTGTGAAAGGAAATTTATATATTTGCAAAACTGTTGTATCTGAAAATGTTTGCTTATCCTCTCTTCATGATGTTTCTACTTTATGGCATAGGCGTTTAGGTCACGCTAATCTAAGATTAATGCAAAACTTAAAAAATAAGGAGCTTGTGAGTGACCTGCCAAAATTAAAGTTTGATAATCATTTTTGTGATGCTTGTCGTGTCGGCAAACAACATCACGTTTCTCATAAATCAAAAAATGTTATTTCTACTCAAAGAGTTTTAGAACTTTTACATATGGATCTTTTTGGCCCAATGGCTATTCAAAGTTTTGGAGGAAATTTTTATACTTTGGTTATTGTAGATGATTATTCCCGTTATACTTGGACTCTATTTTTGAGACATAAAAATGAGGCTTTCGAAAAGTTTAAATTTTTAGGAAAAAGAATTCAAAACCAACAAGGTTGTACGATTGTTTCAATACGTACGGACCATGGACGAGAATTCGATAATGAAGTGCAATTTGGTGCCTTTTGTGATAAACATGGTATAACTCATAACTTTTCGGCTCCTCGAACTCCTCAGTCAAATGGAGTTGTTGAAAGGAAAAATCGAACGTTGCAAGAAATGAGTAGAACTATGCTAAACGAACATCAAGTTCCCCAAAAGTTTTGGTGTGATGCCGTTGCTACCGCGACCTATGTGCTTAACCGTGTCCTAATTAGAAGTATCCTAAATAAGACACCCTATGAAATTTACCGTGGTAGAAAACCTTCCTTAGCTCACCTGAAAGTTTTTGGATGTAAATGTTTCATTTTAAACACCAAATCCTATCTAACCAAATTCGATGCCAAAGCCTATGAGGGAGTGTTCCTAGGTTACTCTTGGAATAGCAAAGCCTATAGAATTCTAAATAAGGAGACCATGGTTGTAGAAGAATCCCTAAATGTTAGCTTTGACGAGAGTCCTCCCAAACCGAGTGCACCTTTAGCAAATGACAATATCCGTGAGGGAGACGTCTTGGCACAACAACTTAGCAACTTGGATTTAGGTACCCAACCTTCCACAAATAATATTGAATCTAGTGATGCCCCTCCTTGCTTTATTCCACAAGGTATAGATGATCCTAACCTTAGAACCGCTCGAGGCCATCCCGTAGATCAAATTATAGGTGACCTAAACCAAAGGACAACTAGATCACAAATCCATACCCATTGTGCTTTCCATGCCTTTATCTCAACCATAGAACCTAAAACCATAGATGAAGCTTTAGGTGATGAGGATTGGATAATGGCCATGCAAGAAGAGTTAAACCAATTTACTAGGAATGATGTGTGGGACTTAGTTCCTTGCCCTAGTAGTCAAACCATTATTGGCACAAGATGGGTCTTCCGTAACAAGGTAGACGAGAACGGTGGAGTCACACGAAACAAGGCACGTTTAGTTGCCAAGGGGTACAATCAACAAGAAGGTATAGATTATGATGAAACCTTTGCACCGGTTGCAAGGTTGGAGTCTATTCGAATGCTTCTCGCTTTTGCAAATGCTAAAGATTTTAAATTATTTCAAATGGATGTTAAAAGTGCTTTCTTAAATGGTATTATAAATGAGGAGGTATACGTTTCTCAACCTCCCGGTTTTGAAAATTTTGAAAATCCGACACATGTTTATAAATTGAAAAAGGCGCTTTATGGTTTAAAGCAAGCTCCGCGTGCGTGGTATGATAGATTAAAAACCTTTCTAATTGTTAGTGGTTATATTATGGGTAAAATAGATAATACTTTGTTTGTGAAATATGATCAAAATGATATTGTAGTTGTGCAAGTATATGTTGATGATATTATTTTTGGTTCCACTAATGAAAAACTGTGTAATGAATTTTCTGCGAAAATGACAAGCGAGTTTGAAATGAGCATGATGGGAGAGTTAAAATACTTCTTAGGATTGCAAATCAAACAATGTGAAACTGGTATTTTTATTAGTCAATCTAAATATTGTAAAGATATGTTGAAAAAGTTTAACTTTGAAAATGTCAAACCCGTTGAAACTCCAATGACCACAAACTTACAATTATCTCGTGACGAGGAGGGAAACGATTTTAATGAAAAGATTTATCGTGGAATGATTGGTAGTTTATTATATTTAACTGCTAGTAGACCTGATATTATGTTTAGTGTATGTTTATGTGCTCGTTTTCAATCTTCACCTAAACAAACTCACTATGAAGCTGTCAAGCGTATTTTTCGATATTTACGAGGTACTACTAATCTTGGCTTATGGTATGCAAAGCAACCCGAGTTAGAAGTAACGTGTTTCACCGATTCCGATCTTGGTGGATCTATTGTTGACCGAAAAAGTACTAGTGGGGTATGTGCCTTTATAGGTCTCTCACTTGTGTCTTGGTTCTCCAAGAAACAACAATCCGTAGCGTTGTCTACTACCGAAGCGGAATATGTAGCCGCCGCAAGAGCATGTGCTCAAGTCCTATGGATGAAACACACACTTACCGACTTTGAGGTACATCTAACCAAAATTCCAATTATGTGTGATAACTCAAGTGCCATAAACTTAAGCAAAAATCCCGTGCTACATTCTCGTACCAAACATATTGAATTGAGACATCACTTTTTACGAGATAATGTTCAAAAAGGCCAAATTGTGCTTGAAAAGGTTGATTCGGAAGATAATTTGGCCGATATTTTTACTAAAGCTCTTAACAAAAAAGCTTTCTTTAAATTAAGACTTGGTTTAGGCATGCTTGAGTATAACCCTTAAAAATACTAACTCTCAAATATTTCATATTTTGAGGGGGAGCATCTTTCGAGGGGGAGCATAAGCGACCTTCTTAAACCCTTTTTGCTTCGACAAAAGGGGGAGAGAAACCGAGTATGCTCTCGTGTTTAGCGTTGTGTTTGTCATCATCAAAAAGGGGGAGATTGTTGGTGCAAGTGTACCCAGCTTTAATATTGTGATATATTTTTGGTACACATAAAATCACATCTCCATATTTATTTTGATGATTACAAAACACACCGCATTCTTTGTTATCTAATATTTTATCTGAGTGTGCAGCATTTAAATAATCTCGATAATGTTTATCTGAAGAATCCAAGTCTGAAGATTTTCGTCGTTTTAATTTTAAAATGATAAATCACCCTAAAATAATATACCACTTGGATTTTTCTAATACTGTCTTTTTAAATAAACCAAGTAACATCTTATCATCTTGCTGGATTGTGAAAGATTTGGTTCTAGAAGACAATGCGCATGCGTACTGCTTCCTGCCCTTTGTTCTGGGCGGTATACCGCGGTGAATAGCCGGTATACCGCGGCGGCCTGCTGTACTTCTCTGACTGATTGGAAGTGTTTTGTGTCTGGGCGGTATACCGCGGTGTTTAGCCGGTATACCGCGGGTACAAGTTTACGTTGTTTTTGCAGGGTTGACCTTCTCTTCTGACAAGTACCTTTTCCTCTGCACGGTATACCGCGAGAGTTAGCCGGTATACCGCGAAAGCCTCAGGCCATGTTGCTCATCCAGTATAAATACATGCAAGCACCAGCCTTCAATGCTACCAACTAACAATAACTCTCCCTGCATTTGATAAAGACTCTGCAGCATCTTCTCTTGATATTTAAACTGTTAAAATTATAAAACTCGTTTTTGAGTAAGAAATCTTGAGTTGATAGCAGATTAAAATCTCTCGATTAGTTGAATCAGCAACACAACTCAAGTGATCAAACTCTCTAAAAATATCCAAGTGATAAACCTTATTCAAGAGTGATTATTCATATTAAAATTATACCCTCTTGTAAGTGTTTGAATAGAGTGAGTGATCCACATAAATCTCTCAAAGTAGAGTGATTCGCGTTTGTTGTACTAAGGTTTGTGTTCTACCGTAAAGAACACGTTTTCGTATTGGATCTCCGAGAAGTGTTATTTTCTCGAGGTGGACTAGCCAACTTTGTGTTTGGTGAACCACTTTAAAAATATCGTTGTCAAGTATTTTCTTTCCCTTATCTATTTACATTTCCGCTGTGCTTTTAAATTATATCTGTTTATATAAATTGCTTTGCATTTATATTTATTTATATAATATCTGTGTATCTGTTTGTATTTACACTCTTCTGTATTATTCCGTACTTACTCCGTATTTATTTATAAAAAGAATTTTTGAAAGTAAAAGTTTTAAATACAACCTTACCCCCCCCCCTAGGTTGTCCAACAACTCACATAATATATATATATATATATATATATATATATATATATATATATATATATATATATATATATATATATAACTAACAAGGAATGTATCAAAAAATACATCTGCCGATTCCTCAGTTCCGTTTGCCATCAAGTAAAATGTTTAGCCCGTTGGTCTTGAGGTATTTGTTTTCTTCTCTTGATTTCCACTTTTCTTGAGCTTCGGACAATCCACTCGATAATGACCGGGCTGTTTGCACCCAAAACATGTTGGTCCTTGTATGGGACACGTCCCTATGGTGTGACCACCCTCACCGCACTTAAAACATTTTAGCCAAGTCTTACACGGGCCATAGTGCTTACTCTTACATTTCTGGCACCAATTCAGCTCCTGGCGGGGCTCAAAATGAGTTTTCTCAATAGAGGGCTTCAACCCATGCGAAGATTCCGATCGACCCTCCCCTTTCTTTTCTCTCCTACTTGGGCCTTCTCAGCTTTATCTTTTTCATACACCTCCTCCATGATCTTTGCTTCCTCAATCGTCTCTCTCAAAATCAAGGCCTTAGAATTTCTAACTCTAGACATCATATCGGCTGGTAAGCCCTTCAGGTAGGCTTTAATCTTCTCCTTTTCCGTTGGAGCCACATGCCCCACTAAGTTCAACTTTTCCATAAATACTTCAGTGTACTTCCGAACAGTCGAAGTACCCTTCTTAAGAGTCTGAAACTCTTCTTCAATCCTATCCATTTCGTTCTCATTACAATATTCCTCCAAAATCTTTTTCTTAAAAGACACCCACGTCATAGCAGCTAAGGTTGGAGCCGTTAAAGTCGATGTAACAATATTCCACCACGTCAAAGCGTTGTCGCGTAACATTTGTGAACTGAACCTGACCTTCGATTCTTCGTCGCATTCAGAAGCTCGAAAAGCTTGTTCGATCTCCCTGAGCCAGTTCATACATGCCACTGGATTGTCTGCTCCGGTGAACTCTGGCGGTTTACAACTCAGAAATGTCTTATAAGAACAAACTCTTTCCACCCTCCTGTTTACATTCACCACAAGATTTCGAATTGGATTTATAACACCAGTATCTGTCTCCGTTCGTAACGGCTCAGAACTTCGATCATTCAACGCTTTCATGAACATCTCTGTTTGTTGTGCCATTGCCGTATTCATCATTCGCATCATATTCTCCATCATGCGAGATTCCATTGTAGACTCCGTCGTCTCCGGGTTGACGGTACTGGTACTCGTTATGTGTGCCCGACTGTCCGTTCCTCCCATAGAAGGTAGCCTCGACGGACTCTCATGAGTTCCAACCATTTCATGTCGCTTTTCTCCCCAGTACAATATTACCCTATCCTCCGAAGAATTAGGGGACCTTAGTGGTGTATTCACCATCGTTCTGATGCACAAAGAAGTAACCATAAGAAATGGTTACACAAATTCAAGCACACGAAACGTACTTTACCGTTCATTAGTCACCGTAACAATTTAGAAACAAGTATGCTTGTGTAACAATATATTCATAATAACAGTAGCTAATTGGAATTGTGAACATATTATACATGAGAATCCTCGTTACCATCGTTACAATACCAATTTCATGTATTGCCGTCGACTCTAAGACTATCCCGTCTTAGCACTTCTACCCATATCTCACTAATCATAACTTAATTCATCTCAGCTTAAGTCTAGGTGTCTCATTATCATACCTAGTTCTCTTAAACTTCAGCTCTGATACCATATTGTAACACCCTAAAAACAGGGCCGTTTGAACCTCAAAATTTCACAATATGTCATAATAAAATCCAAACTATTATTTATATAATCAGAGAATTAACTACGAGGGTTCATAAATACATCAATCGAATTCTCCAAATAACCTATTAATCTAATTATGTCAACTATAATTAGATTATAAGGGTTAATCCAAGCAATCCATCCAAAGCCTTCTCGTAATTGCTAACTTCTCCGTTTATCACCAAAAGTCGAATACCCAAAAGCTCTCATCCCACATCCTATTAATCCCCTGAGCTCGTACCTGGTAAGAAATTTGAATTTGAACAATTAGGCTTACGCCTAGTGAGAACATCCAAATTCAAATTAAAACATTAACAGCTTTGAAACTCAGATATCCAAAGCATATAAACAAACCTGTTCACCACCGTTCTTACCGTACACGTACTCAACTCAATGACGGGAACATACCCGATTATATGACTATGACTAACATTCACAAAGTCATATCATCAAAAGTCAAGAGCTTACTACGAATCCTTATAGATTCTAGATCATTGCTCTTATCAAGAAATTGCAATCGACGCCATGTCTATTTCTTGAAGTAGAAGTAGGAATTACCATTAAGTGCCTGGCCGATCCCTCACCATTAAGTGCCCGATCTAGTCCATATTTCAATCAACGGGAATACCTTTAAGAGCCCGGTCAATCCCACGTTCATCACATCATAGCACAAATGGGAATTACCTTTAGAGCCCGGCCCATTCCACATTTATCGAATCAACGGGAAGTACAAATTACTTTATGTATTTTTCACGTTAATAATCACCTCTCGAAATGGGATTAACAATCCACATTATAGGTCAACGCCTCCGGAAATGGGATTAATAATCCACATTATAGGCCAACGGGAATTACCATTAAAAGCCTGGTCTATTCCACGTTTCTAATCACAAAACAAAATGGGAATTACCCTTCAGTGCCTTGTCTATTCCGCATTTATCTAATCAACTGGAATTACCTTTAAGAACCCTGTCTATTCCACATTACCACATACTACCAGTGCCTATGGATCCATTACACTTACTGACGTATATGTATAAAACATATCACTTTATACCTCGTACATATTCTTAACTTAAGAATATTAACACTTTATCGTTTCTTTCTTCTCAATTGATTCCCTTTCAAATACTATAATAGAAAGTATTCTGAAATCCATTTACGGAATCAATCCAAAACCGGATTCTAAATTAAGATTAGATCCTTACGTATTAATTGATTTATAAATAAAATTCATATTGAATCCGAAATCAATTTCTGAGATCAATTTATATAAATCAATTTTTAATCTTTTGGATTCAATTTGTATTTTATTCCAAATAACACAAGGTCCAATTAAATTAATGCCGCACCCACTAATTTCGAAATACAATTTTGTATTAATACTAACCCACCAATTAAATTAATTTGTATTATTAACGGAATCCAAATAACGAAATACAAATTAAATTAATTTGTATACTAACCCACAATTCTGGAACTCCTTCTTGGGCCCAAATACCAGAATCAAACATGGCCCAATGCCATTTCGGTTCTTTATTTTCCGAAAGTCCAAAACCAATAGTCCATCTCCCGGAATTGGTATTAAACGACCCATCTCCCGGAATTGGTATTCCGGATCCACACCCCGACCTAATTCCGGTTTTGTTTAAAAGTAATACCGGATCCCCAAAACAATTCGGCCCATTCCGGAAGTCAATTATAGATCCACACGTCCGACCCAGTTCCGGAAGTTGTTTTAGTTCCGGATCCGATTACAAAGCCCCATTTTCACAAGTCCAATTCCGGTATTTTACTATTCCGGAACAAACCCAATTCCGATACACAAATTCAATTCCGGAACAAGCCCAATTCCGGATCCTATTTCTGGAACCTAAATCAATTCCGGATCTGGTCCAATTCCGGAACCCAAAACTCAGTTCTGCAACTCATTTTAATTTCCGGAACTACGATACTGTTCTATTCAATTTGCGTCAAAATATTCTTAACTCATCTAAAATTCAGCTTATTGATCAATTCCATTTCTAAACAATTATACCAGTTCATTCAGACAATTTATACACTTTATCTGATTAAATTTCAACTGTGAACTTTTAAAAAGAACAGAATGAACTCACCTGTTGCAGTTCTAAACCCAGCAATCACAATCTTCTCTTCTCCGATTCAACACCCTTTAAGAAAATAAATTCAACTGGTTATCATCATCTGATTTAGAAAGATTCATGAGATAATTTCCATTCTTGCCTTTTGAAATCACTACTTGATTTTTCTTCTTTTTGCTTTCTTCTTTCTCTTTTCTTCTTCTTTAGCTCTCTCTGAGAAAGTGACCGACTAAGATACAGTATTGAGATAATATCTCAAATGAGGTCACTTACCCAAGCTTAAAGAAATCTCACTTTCAAGAAATGACTAAACAACCCCTCAATTTCTAATTTCACAAACTTCTTAAACTTTAAATAAAATACAAATCCAACCGTGGAATTTATATTTACAATCAGTCTACAATTTAGACTAAATTACAATTCGACCCCATTCATATTAAAATATAATATAGGGGAATTTCAAGATGTTACATCCATACTAGTAAGAGATTAGAGTAGTTTTACCGGGAATTGTTTCGGTTTGATCTGGAGCTTTGGGTGCTGGAACAATGGAACAAAATCTTCTTGACATCTCGCAACAAAGGTTTCGTTGGCTAGGGAATGTCTTAAACCGGTTCACATTTTGTCTCTTCGGTGACTGGTTCGAGATTTGATTCAGACACTTTGGCCTCAGTCAAGATTTCTAGTTGTGGTTCGGTCGCGACGGGGATGACTTTCTCTTTGAACTTGTCCGGCAAGACTTCGTCATTTTCAGATGCCTTTTCCGGAATGGGTGGTTGTTTGACCATGTAATAAGCTGATTGTATAATACGATTATAGTTGTTGTTTTTCTTGTCGATGCTTTCATCGAAGCTACTAACTGGTGTCTAGGCGATATATCGATCGCCCCAACGGAATAGTACGGTTTTGTCTCGTCCCTTGTAAGTGGCATTATTATCAAATTGTCACGATCAACCCAATAGAATGTGGCAAACATCCATATCAAGGACATTACATAAGACATCTTCTCGATATTGTTTGCCAATTAAGATAGGTACCCCACAAGTTTGTGTAACTCTAACTTGAAAATTGTTTAGAGATAAAAGGAGCTTCATGGGGTTGAGTGGGTAGATTAAAGTAGTCGACCAATTTTCCGGACACGAGGTTCTCACAACTTCTGTTATCGATAATTAGGTTACATACCTTTTTGTGCACCGAACAATGTGATCGGAAAATATTTTCATGTTGGCTTTTTTCTTTTGACGAAAGAAGTATTCGCTGGACTACGAGATTGATCTTTTCTTGGGGGTCTTCTTCCCCATCCACTTCGGATTCAACTCGAGGGATCGACCCGGTTACGGTTGCCATTGCATGACGCCATAGCCGGTCCTTCAAACCTGTCTCTTCTTCGACTGTTGTCGTTGATGATGTTGGGTTGTCAGATCAGGGACAGGGAGTGCCGCAGTAAAGGCCACGTTCAGCTCGGCTAAATCTGCTTTGGTAGTGGGTTGTTGACTGTCGTGTTAGTGAAAATACAGACGAATCTTGCTCTGATACCAACTGACGCATCGTAGGTTTGCAGAAGGATCGAAAAGCGTCTAAACCCTTTTGATAACGAGATTACGAAACGTACAACTCGAAAAACTTAAGAGAAAACTCTTAAAAGAAGAACTTTTATTAATTGATCAAAACTTGATTAATAATTAAATATAACAACCTTATTTATAATCTATACTAATAAAAAGATAAATACAAAATCTAATTTAAACCTAAAGATAAATAAAAGGAAAAATAAATAATAAAAAGAAAATATAATAACTAAAATTAAGAAGAGATAAGGAAAGGAAATAAAAAAGGAATTGGGATGCAACAGGTCATGTGAACGACGACTAATAGTTGGAAGCAACAAACGGTGTTTGAAGTGAGTTTTATGTGGGTTAGGCCGCATGCAACTCACTCGGCTTCTGTTTTGTGTGAGGTGAGTTTCACGTGGGTTAGACCACATGCAACTCACATGCACGTCGCTTTAGCCTCTGTTTGCGATTCTCAATTTGTTTCTCTCTCTCTCTCTCTCGCATCTCTCTTTATATTTGGTGCTTTCCGTTTATCCCTTTTTCGATGTCAAGTTCATCTTTCTCTTCGAATTCGTTTTTCTCTTTTCCAATTATTTACGAAAACCCTTATTAGTTTTCGAGTTCATCCTGTATCAATGTTTCATAAATAAAAATACATATTTTATGTATTTGTTTATTTAAATTGATAAATACGAATGAAAAAGAAACTTATTTATTGTTTAGTCCATCCAAAAGTTAATGAAGATCATAATTTAAAAACAAAAAATTAAATGACGAACACGTCTATCAAATTGACAATATATATATAATAGAAATTGGAGATCGAAAAGAAAAAACAAGTGATTAATTAATAAACTAGAAGTCTACGCGCGCAATGCAGCGCGATATATTTTGATTTTAATATTTTAATTTATTTTAATGTGTGGTTTTGAAAGCACGGTCATGTTTTTTTATAAATTTGTTTAAAGAATTAGGTTTTTAAGTAGTTCATTATTTGATGATTTGAAAGTGGTTAGAGATAATGATTAATTAATAAGAGTCCACGATTTAAGGATGTGAAGGTTGTTAGAGATAAGTATTAATCAATTAGTTAGCATTAAAAGCGGTACATAAAGCTTCATTAGTTATTTTTAAGAGATTTTAAGTAATTAACATTAAATAGCGGTACATAAAGCTTTAAGGGTTGTTTTTAACAGTTTTTCATAAATGCTTTATAATATAGTATAAATAATAACAATAAGAGTAAACTCTATGTTTGGTCCCATTTTCAAAGATTTCAGTAAAAAGCTTAGGTCCCACTTTCAAAGATTTCAATAAATCACATAGATCAAAATTAGAGTTTACTTTAATAATAATTATTATTAAAATGGTTGATACATGTTTTTAATTCGTGGTCGGCCACCTTGACTAACCTTTTCTAAATTTAATTTCATCCCCTCTATTATGATGTCACATGCAAATATATTATTTTTATTTTAAAAATAATGCATATTTTTATTTGCAAATAAATAATAGAAAAATACTTTATAAATTATTTGTTTGTGATGAACCCTTGAGTCTAGTTATGGGTCATAAATATATTAAGCTTTCTTAAAAAAACATTAATCCAATTAATAGATGTTGTGTGTACATATAAAAATAATTTTTGACATTTGCTTTTTTTCAATTGAACCTTCGCATTTGGGTCGGGACGAGATTACTATTTAGGTCCAGGACCGAATTTTGACCATCTCCAGGTCTTAATATTTTGGATGGTGTTTTTAGTCTTTTGGTGACTTAGAGCATCTTCAATAGGTTTTCTATAATAGAAAATTAAATGTTAAAATCTCTAAAAATGGTTACATTCATCTCCACAAAATCGAAAGCCTAATCCCCAAAATCGATTACCTGTTTGAACTCCTCTTTATCACCAAGATCGACTTGAAGTTTCTTCAAACTTGGGGTTTTAATGGTGTTTCCTCCTATGGGTGTTTTTGGGTTTTCGTCGACGGGTGTATCCTTTGGTATCTGATCATCTAGTGTTGAATTTTCTTCAGTTTTTAACAAATTTGCTAATCTGATTATTTTTGGTACCAATGGGTAAAAATGTAATTTTTACCATTCGGATAGTTGATTCAGAAAAAAGGTAAACAACAATGTATCTTTATCGAGACAAACAAAGTTATCCGGTAAGACAACTTTACCCATACAGGGCTTAATAGAAAATTTGGTAGACAACCCCTTAGAGCATCTCCAATAGGTTTTTTATAATAGAAAATTAAATGTTAAAATCTCTAAAAAGGGTTACATTCATCTCCAACAGCTTTGCTATTTTAGAGATCTTAACACAAATTATATTAATATAATATTCTCTAATTTATATTCCCAATACACTTTAAAAAAATTAATATAAAATGATAAAAGATTTATGTTATTTGTGGGTTGAATAAAATAATAATTTTTCTCTCTTATTTAGAGAATTATAGAGAGTTCTCTATATCTATAGATTTTTTCATTAATCTCTATTTTAGCAAACAAGATAGCAATATTGTTGAAGAAGAATAGAAAACAAAAATTCATTTCTTTCTATTTTAGCAATGCTGTTGGAAATCCTCTTACTTTTTTGTTGTTTTTTTGTTTTACATTATTAATAACCAATCCCTTTCAACAATTTCTTTGTGTGATTTGTATGTTTCGTTCTTAACATAAATAAGAGAAAGGACGGGATCGTGAAAATAAATAGAATTGAAAGAAATATTTGTCTTAAATTTTTTATATTATTCTTTTTTAATAATATATTATAATTATATTTAGAATAATATAATAGTACTTATTAAAACAAATAAGATATAAAATAATTAATATATTTATGAATTTATGATATATTTATATGTTTGATGTATAACAACATTATTTGTGGATTGGGTTCCGGTGAAAAGTTGGGTTAACGTGAGAAACGTGATAAGTTGTTATAAACGAATGCACATTAGGATGAGATGCACCGGATGAATCTCCTTGTTAAACGTGATTCATGGGTGAAATTGAAAGTGTTGATCCAAACTCTCATTGATTTGATAATGACTCTGAGAAACACTTAGTGAAATTTTTTAAGTAAACAATATGTATTAATGTTTTGCTATCAAGAAAAATATACTAAGTCTGTTTAGTATCGCTGATGGAAAACAAACTTTAATTTATACTTCAGCGAACACTGTACATCAATGAGTCATGAGTCTGTTCAGCCTCACTGATGATCGTTGAATGTTTATCATGTAATAGTTTGCTTATGATCCCTGAAGACAAGATTCGCGTCAACCAAGTTCGAAGCTGAAATCGAAGAGCAAGCTGAAGAACAAGTGACTAAGTCTACTAGTGACCTGATGTGGACATCAGCGAAGACAAGACTTGTCCATTCTGCGCGAAGTTTCAAGTAGAAGACTTCAGCGAACGCTGAACTTTATCATTCGCTGATAAAGATTCATTCAGCGAGCGTTGATCATGAAGCGTGTTCTACAAGCAACTTTTGTCTTATCTTTTTGCACGCCTCCGTACGATTTTGTCAGAACGGACATCCCTTTTGTCCAGAATCGTACAACCAACTCTGCAACTACACTGTTCATCATGCGGCCACTAGGATGTTTGCTAAAGTCAAATCATGCAATCAATCAGAGGCTGCCACGTGTAAAGATATACTGACTTGCATTAAATGCATGCAGTATATAAAGGAAACCCTACTTCATATTTGAAGTGCTCGGCTTTCTTCCTCGCTGAACTACTTAGTGCTTAGAAAACTCTCCTTAGTTTTCTTATTTCTTTTCTCTCTATTTCTAGTGCAAGAAATCTGTGTATTCTCATAGTTTGTTTAGATTAGGTTTTTAATTTGATCTTATTCCGCAACAAACTGTAAATTATTTGATATATATCAATAAACAATTTAGAAAGATAAAATTATGTGTTTGTATTCAACCCCCCCCCCCCCCCTTTCTACAAACTTGTATAACCCTTCGGGACCAACAAGTGGTATTAGAGCAGACTGTTTAATCTCATAAACAAGATCTTGCTTATACTCTCTTTTTCTCTTCCTTGCTATTCTTCTAAAATGGCAAATCATCAAGATGCAAATTACATAGATAATGGCTCTCTTGCCAAACCTCCTCGATTTAGTAAAGATAACTTCAACCTCTGGAAAAATCGAATGCTGCTCTTCTTAGAAGGTGTAGATCCTACTATACCATACTATGTGGAAAATGGACCTTATGTTCCCCATGTGGTCCATGGTCCTGTTGCTGCCACTGCTACCACCCCTGCCATCCCTGAGAGAACTCTCATCAGAGAAGTTTCTCAGTGGACTAAAGAAGATAAGAAGAAGGTGGCCATTGATACAAAGGGCAGGTCTATCATCTCTATGGCTCTTCCTGATGAAGTCTACCACTCCATCATGAACCTGAAAAGTTCAAAAGCCACGTGGGACACTATATGTGTTCAATATGAAGGTACTACTGAAGTCCAGGACTCAAGAAAAATCAACCTGGTAAGACAGTATGAAAGTTTCATCTGTGGTTAGAATGAAACTCTTTCTGAAGTACATCAATGTTTTAACTGTTTAATCATAGACTTAAAAACTGTTGGTAAGGAATATTCTAATTTTGAGATCCTGACAAAATTCTTAGAATGTCTTCCTGAAAGCTGGGACAATTATTCCATGTGTCTTAAGCTCTCTAAGGATCTAAAATTCATGACCTTTCTACCTTATTTGGCACTATGCTCAATCATGAGCAGTCGTGTCAACTTAAGAAGAATCTTGTAAAAGATTCCAAAAGCAGACATGTTGCTTTACGCTCCTCAGAGTTGATACCGGTTCAACGATCAACTGTCACGATCATTGAAATGGAATCTAACTCTGATGATTTATCAGACGCTGATCCTTCAGAACTTGATGAATCTCTGGCACTCCTGACAAATTCTTTCAGGAGGTTTTCTAGAAAGAGTAACTTCAGAAGAAGTAAACCTCTCACTATCACTAACAAGCCTAAATCTACTCCTGTTGATAAGGCTACTGCTACCTGCTTTAACTGTGAAAAAGTAGGACACTTTGCTAGTGAATGCAGGTCAAAGAAAGTCTTCAAACCTTCATCTTCCTCCTTCAAGAAATCCTCTAACCCCAGGGCTAGAGATGACAAATACCAAAAGCTGAAAGAAAAATATGAAAAGTTGAAAGGCTACAAAAAGAAAGGTAAAGGTCTGATCGCTGAAGATCATGATTGGGCTGAATCTGATGAAGAATCATCCGACTCTGATGATGATGAGGCTGATCTCTGCCTCATGGCCCAAATACAAGAAGAGGAAGAAAAATCTGAAATTCCCTCTACCTCTACTTCTACCTCTAAGGTATCAAACTCTTCTTTGAAAGTAAGGGTATTTCTCACAACTTTTCTTCAGTGAGAACACCACAACAAAATGGAGTCGCTGAAAGAAGAAATCGTACGATCATCGAAGCTGCACGTTCAATGCTCAGCGATTCTCATCTACCTACACAATTATGGGCATAAGCTGCAACATTGCTTGCTTTACGCCAGAATAGATCGCTGATCGTCAAAAGATTTAACAAGACTTCCTATGAACTTTTCCATGGAAGAAAACCATCTATCAGTTTTCTTCACATCTTTGGTTGTCAGTGGTTTATCTTAGACAACATAGATGCTCTTGGAAAATTCGATCCCAAAGCTGACGACGAAATATTTCTTGGATATTCTTCCATATCCAAATCCTTCAGAGTCTTCATTAAAAGGAGACAGACTGTAGAAGAAACCATTCATGTCACCTTTGACGAATCCCGTTCAGCGAACTCAAGACCATCTGCTGATAACGAAGAACTCAATCAGTGGATGTTTTCTCATTTTGGAGATTCTTAAACTGTTCCTAACCCTGACCCTCAGGGCAACACACCAACCGCTGATGATGATCCTATCATCATTCCCAGCATGCAGACAAGTGAAGCTGAATCATCTTGGGTTTCAGCTGTTCCAATCAACAATATGCCTGTTTCTGAACCATCATCTGATATTCCATCAGCCTCTCAGCAGTCAGTGAATGAAATCTCATCTGTTTTGCCTATCGTGCCTCTACTACCTGACGTCGTTGAAGCTTCCTCTTCAGTGATTCCAGAGTTTCATTCTGAGTCAGCGGCTCATGCTCTTGCTCAGCGATGGACCATAAATCACCCTATCGATCAAATTATTGGTGATCCAAACGCAGGTGTTCAGACTCGACGCAGTGCAGGTAACATTTGTCTTTATGTAAGTTTTATTTCACTAACTGAACCAAAGAAAGTTGATGATGCCCTCAGAGATCCAAACTGGGTCAGCTCTATGCAAGAAGAGCTGACTGAATTCGAAAGAAACAAGGTTTGGAATCTTGTTCCAAGACCATTTGACAAATCAGTGATAGGTACTAAGTGGGTCTATCGAAATAAGTTAGATGAAAATTGAACTGTAACCCGCAACAAAGCTCGCTTAGTTGCTGAGGGATACAGACAAGAGGAAGGTATAGATTATGACGAAACCTTTGCCCCAGTGGCAAGACTCGAAGCTATTCGTCTATTTCTAGCTTACGCTGTTCATCGAGACTTCAAAGTATATCATATGAATGTGAAATCAGCATTCCTATATAGAAGGCTGAATGAAGAAGTCTACGTTGAACAACCTCCAGGATTCACGGATCCTAAGCATCCAGGTTATGTCTATAAGCTGGATAAGGCACTCTATGGACTGAAAAAAGCTCCATGTGCATGGTATGACACTCTATCCTCTTTTCTTCTCATCGAAAAATTTGAGCGTGGCAAAATTGATAACACTCTATTTTTCAAGAAAGTAAAAGGTCATATTATTCTTGTTCAAATATATGTTGATGACATTATATTTGGTTCTACTAACCCATCTCTATGTACTCGTTTCGCTGAAAGAATGAAATCTGAATTTAAAATGAGTATGATGGGTGCGTTGACCTACTTCCTTCGACTCCAAATCAAGCAAAATGATAAGGGTACGTTTATCCACCAAGGTAAGTATGTCAAAGATATGCTGAAGAAGTTTGATCCGACTCAAAGCCCAGCTATGAAAACCCCTATGGCACCGCCGCTGACACTTAACAAAGATCCTTCAGGGAAAACTGTTATCTTACAGCTAGCCGTCCTGATATTATGTATGCTACTTGTTTGTGTGCACGATATCAATCTGAACCCAAAGAATCTCATCTGATCGCTGTAAAGCGAATTTTCAGATATCTGAAGGGTACTCCCAACCTAGGTCTTTGGTATCCTAAAGACTCAGGGTTCAATCTAACTGCCTATTCAGATAGTGATTTTGCAGGTTGCAAGCTGGATAGGAAAAGCACCACAGGAGGCTGTCAGCTCCTGGGTGGAAAGCTGGTGAGTTGGACAAGCAAGAAACAAAGTTCAATATCCACCTCTACAGCTGAAGTTGAGTATGTAGCTGCTGGAAGTTGTTGTGCTCAGGTCATATGGATGAGAAATCAACTATTGGACTACGATCTTCAGCTCTCCAAAATTCTAATCTATTGCGACAGCACTAGTGCCATCGCTATAGCCAATAATCCAGTGCTACACTCAAAGACCAAACACATCGAGATCATGTATCACTTTATCAGAGATCATGTGATGAATGGTGACATAGAACTTCACTATATCCCAACTGACTTTCAGTTAGCTGATCTTTTTACCAAACCTCTTGATAAGACTAGATTCAACATTTCAACTTTCTCATCAACGAGCTTGGAATGCTGAACCTTGAAGATTAAATCTTTAGCGGTAAGGCATTGGATCAGTGATACGAAAATTCTATTCACTCATTCCTCATCAAATCTCTGAACAAAAATGATTCACTGATATCAAGGTATGTTCTCTCTCTCCAATCGCTGAAGTTTACTTCAACATGTAGAATTTCAAAATAATTTGTATCGCTGAATATCTCTTTCTTCAGTGATTTTTTTTTAAATAACTATGCTCACTGATATTTCTCATCAGTGATTTCTTTTAAATTATCCCTGAGACTATCAAAACCTTCATAGATAACTTAGAAATGTGAAAGGACGTTTGTGATGTCATCAAAACGGATAACCTATGGCACGCCTTTTTCTCTGACACGTTCGTTCGTTTGCATTCTTGACCAATACGCTTCGTGGGACGTGTCCGTGTTATGATGAGCAACTTTTTCCCGCTCATCACTTTCTCTCTCTACTCTCACTATATAAACACTCCTTGTTTATATTTTTACTTTTTACGCTCTCGAACTCTCAATAGCAGAAAGAACCTCCTTCAATTCTTGCTTTCTCGGATTATTGTGTGAAATCTTATGTTTGATTCTTCAAACAATCAACAACAGGTTAATATTTCATCCCAAACATATTCTTCTATCTTGTTTTGATCTTATTATTGTTCTTAAAAGATCAATTTAACATGTTTTTAAACCTATGATCATCTTCTTCATGTTCATACAAACAAAACTTAAAAATAAGTTTTTCTCTTAAGTTTGTACTAAAAATCATAAACTTAAACTTCATACGTTTTTCATAATCCTTTCCTTAAAAGGAAACTGGAAAACAAGAAATTCACTAGTTTTGAACTCCTTTTAAAACTAGAAACCCTATTTTTACATCTTCTTTCCCCAAAAGGAAATTGTAAAACCCTCAAAACCCTTATTTTGGAAACCCATTTCCATTCTAAGATTTTGTTTCATCTTTTTCTCTATACTCTTCTTCTCACAGAAATGGCTATTACCACTAATGCTACTACTACCACTGTTGCTCCTTCATCAATGGTGAAAGCTGCAAATATGAAGCATGAACTACACCAAATCTCGTTTGTCAGCAACAACCATTACGCCCTTCTTGAATTTCCCAAGAAGAAACCTTCCCCCCACCTGACTGACGTGGTGAACTTTATCAAGACTTGCCCTCTTGCCACAACGATGACCATCACACCCCAGCGCACAAGCATCTTCTCCAGCAGTTCTGATACACAGCTCATCGTACCACTGCTACCTCTGCCAAAACCAAAAAGGAATTCTCAGTCATCGGTTTTCAGACCGAGCTGGGTCATGGAACCATTTCACCCGCTGCAATCCGTGCAGCCCTGAACCTTCCCGCTCGCAACAAACAAAATCCCTTCATTTCATTCCTTGACCCCAATTCCCCTGAAAGAAAGGAGGAACTCATCTCTTTCCTTGACAAGATGAAATACCTCTGGAACACCGGCTGAGACGGAGAACCTGAGAAGAAAATCACAACGGTCCAGAAGAATAAAATGCCTTCAGAGATCATTTTCGCTCATGTGATCAGCTGCATGACAGCGAAAACCGGCTCCACTGATCAAACTTCCAAGCTTCAGTGTGCCATGGCCTATGCTCTCCTTAAGGGCTTACATGTCGACTATGCCTGAGTCATTTTCGAAGACATGATGGACAAAATTGAGGCACCTGACCGCCCCAACACTATTCCCTACCCGCGGTTTATCAGCGCTATCCTCCAGTATGGCCTCAAGGACCTCCACCCTACACAAAGAGACATGAAGCTCTCTCAAGTCGATCCAAAAGTCCTCGACTTCTAACCGGTGAAAAACGAGGTAAGTCTTTCTACCCTACTATTTCTTCTTCGCACTCCTTCTTCTACTTCAGTGGCTACTACTACAGCAACGGTAATCCCAATCGCTGATACCTCGGCCACTACAACCTCCTCTCTTAAAAAGAGGAAACACTTTTCATCCCAACTTGGCAGCCGTAAGACCAAGAAGTCCTCAATGGATATCCCCAAGCCTTTTCAGGTTGAAGACCCCACGTTCGCCTCTTCACAGGGAACGATGGATGATTTCGTGGTTCACTCCGCCACATCTGCTGAAGCCACCCCTTTCACAAACACTTCAGTGACTCCGATCACTGAAGTAAACATGGATGAGAACCCTAAATCTAAAGTGCCTCAAAGCACTGCTGAGATCATTTCCAGCGGATCCAACGCTAAAACTGCTATAACCCCACCTTTCTCAACTATCGCTTCTTCTACTCCTTTCATCTATACTATCCCCCCATCGATGCCATCATTCCCTTTGATGGACACCAGCGTTGTTCTCCTCCAAAACATGATGCAGCAAAACGTCACTGGACCTGTAGGAACTTCGATCCCTGTTGGTACTCTTGAAGACGACATGGAACACCACTCAGGGACACGGGACTTCAACATTTTCTCCAACCCTCCTACAGGTATCCAAACACCATCTAATTCTCTCTCTGCACCCCTAACTTCTGAGTTTTCCTTAGCTCACAAGTTATTTTATTTTACAGGTCCAAATTTGGGCACCATCAGCGATTCCCTCACGGAAATAGCTGATAAAGTGAAAAATCTCTCCTCCACCATATCCAACAATACTTCAGCGGTTACAGACGCTGGAGTAACACTGAAGAACATCTCCAATGTTGTCGCTGACAAGGCTTCTAATAGTGATGTCTCCAAACTCGATGGAGGATTGATCACTGTGAAGACTGCCGTAATCAACAACACCTCCACCATCGCCAAACTCAACACAGCCATCACTGATCTCTCCACTGGGTTTTCATCTCTCAGTGGTGAGGTGCGTTCTCTGAAGACCAACTTCTCAGGTCTACAAGGTGAGGTGAGCAGCCTTACCAAACAGGTCACTGACACTAAAGACCTGCTCACCAAGATCTTCCAAAGGTTGGACGCCCTCACTGTCCCTCCATCCCACTTCTCCCAGGATGATCGGGAGAAGATGGAGATGGAAGTGGAATTCATTCTCAAAAGTACACCTGCCATTTCTGGCCTTGAAGACAGAATGACAGCGGTGGAACAAAAAGTAGGGAACCATGGCCAAGAAGACAGGGTCCCTGAAACCAATGTTGCTGATACTCCCATTGCCTCCCCCACCCATTCAGCGGAAGAGGGGGAGAAGACAGACAAAGGCCTTCCCCAGAATGTTGAGGGGGAGGAAATGAATGAAGACCCTCAAGAATCTGATCATCCTGAGGGAACCGAAAAGAATGAAGACCCTCAGGAATCTGATCATCCTGAGGGAACCGCTGAAAGTCCCTCTCCATCTGAGGGGGAGCAAGGCGATGTTCAAGTCCTCTCTGATGATGAGGAAGAGGCTGAAGAAGAAGAAGACGTTGATATAGACGGTGAAGAACTATCGTCATCTCCAAAGATGATAGTGATGATGATGATGACGACGACGGGTTCTTCTTTCAGCCTGCAACAATTCGAGCCCCTGCTCTTAAAGGGGTTTCTATAAACGAACCAGGGGAGGGGACCAAGGCTAAGTCTCCTTCAAAGAAAGCCTCCAAAGAAAAACATAAGGGACTTGCCACTGATGGCAACATGGCAATTCTAATGAAGAAACCAACTTGTCAGGTACACTACATCTTTTTTTCCCTATACTGCATCCCTCCTCTACCCCTTCTCAATCTCAACCCTTCTCATTCTTAAACCTCTAAACACTTAGCTCTCCTTTCTCTATCTTTTTTCCACAAATGATCTAACTCCATTGATCCACTGCTTGAGGCTACTGCTGAAGCTCCTCTACAACAACAAATAATCCCAGCGCTCAACGCTGAAGAACAAATAATCCTAGTCTCCGCTCTAGAAGAGACTGAAGCTCAAGCTGAAGAAGAAGAACTGCTCTCACATCCAAGAAGACCTCCTTGCCTCCTCAAAGGCCAAGTGAAGATGAACAACGAAAGATAGCAGCGATGATCCAAAAGCTCGACAATCAGCGTCTGGTTCCTCCTCATCTTTGCTGATTGACCTCAAGAGAAATTGCTGAAGCTTTGAAAGCTGAATAAATCCTCGCTGAAAAACAGAAGGCTGAGCTTAGTGACAAAAACTATGCTCGTGAACTAGCCCAGCGTTCAGTGAAGGATCCACAACTGAAGAAATTCCCTGAGGCAGTCCAACAAAAGCTGATAAAGGAGGCCCAGAAAAAAAACAATAAAAAACCAAGGTTAGTGACTCCACATTGGCCTGATGTAAGAAAAAGTGCCGTTTCAGAAGCCATGTATCAAGAATAAGCGTTGTGAACATAAGAGGGAAAATAGTCAACAAGGTATCGATTGTCGATGTCCAGATAATCAGAGAAAATGGTGACAGAAGAACCTTCTACATGTCAGATCTGGATAAACTCGGTTTCCTTGAATGGTTGGAAATGAGAATTTCAAATCAATGATCCCGCTCGTCCTTCAAGTCCTGTGTTGAAAAAGCCATAAGAAAGCTGATCGACATGGTAACCTCAGCGGTTGATATTCCACCTCCTCCACCAATTCAGAAGAAACGAGCTGCTCCAAAGAAGAAGACTCCTTCCTCTTCAGGCCCGGCAATAAGAAACAAGACAAGGATTGAATTCTCTCGTGAAGCAGTTCTTGGTCCAAATCCTGATGTCTCTGGTCTCGACATCTCCTTACCTCCAGCTGAAGACTTCATCCCTGGTAAAGTTCTCAGTGATCCCTTCGGCATATTTTTCTATGATTTCACTAGTTGCAAATGCTTTCAGCGTGTCTCTGAGTTATACAAAACTCCCATCGAACAACTCAGAGATCTACTCTACATTACTGGTGCGACTACATTGGTGATCTCCTTGGATCATTCCTGAAGCCCTTAATCTATCGCGAAGCAAAAGCTATACGGGATCAGTGAGTAATAGTCCCTGATTGGATGATTCCAGAGACTGATACTCTTGATGAACTTCTCATTAAGAAAGAACCTGAGTAGCTGATAGGATCTCCTTTTGTATTCTTCTATCTTATCAGCCTGTATCTTTTTGTACTTGTAATTATTTTTCATTGTACTTGTAATTTTTCCACTTCCCTTGTAATCTTTTACGAAGTTAATGAAAAATTCCAATGAAAGTACTTTACTCCATCAGTACTAAGAAAAGATCCTTGAAAAACAGTAAATGGGACAAGTATTTTATGAGTCCTTTTTATCCTTAAGTTTTTAACTTAGCATATTTCTTTTATTGCTATGTCATCATCAAATAGGGGGAGATTGTTGATCCAAACCCTCAGTGATTTGATAATGACCCTGAGAAACACTTAGTGAAAATTGTAAGTGTTAGGGTAATATTTGGTTGATTAGAAGTTCAAGGGGCTAATTGTAATAGATTAAATTAGGCCTTGTTAGTGAACGGGCCGTGGGCTTGTTAACCACGGGCCCGTCATATATAAAGCAATCTAGCCTTAGAAAAATAGTCTGGTTGTCTCATTTGCTTTCCTACACTTTTCTTGTAATTCTCTCTGATTGAAAGCTTAATAGAGATGACCAGTTGAAATCGTTACATACATTGTTTTATCTGTTTGATTTCATTATTGTTGCACGGATCTGAGACTCACAATTGGTATCAGAGCAGACGAACAGATTTGATTCAAAGCCTTTCTATTGATTTCTGGTAAGATTTTGACTTTTCACGTCTGTGTTCATCTTGGAAAATCAAAATCTTGATTCTGGTAAAATTGTTCGATTTTGCTTATTGGGTTGTGTTAGTATTATTGTTATTGTTGATTCTGCAAATTTTCATAACCTAATTCGTTCATTTGAGTGGTTAATTAAGCAAATCAAATTCAAAAGTTTTGAGAGTGTTCTTCATCAAAAATCTAATTTTTACTATCAAAACTTGTTGTTTTTGCTTTAAAATCCATTGGGTTAGTGTTATTTTTGTGTTTGGAAGTGTTTCTAATCATTCAGGAACGCTTTTGTGCAACCCTAATCGAGTTTCAATCGAGTTTGAAAAGTCAGCTGCAGTTCCCGGACACAGCAGCCGCAGTTTCCGGACACTTCTCAAGTTTCCGGATAATTGTGCATCCTTTCCGGGTACATCCAACAATCCAGGTAAGTCCAACAATCCGGGTAAGTTTAGCATTCCGGGTAAGTCACTAAAACTCTAATCTATCCGGGTAAATTAGTTCCGAAAACCCAAAGTTTCCGGTAACCAATCTTCCCGGACAATCTTGCATCCGGAAAGAATTTTATCCGGAATCTCTTGTCACCTGGTAAGAATCTCATCCGGAAACCCATTCCATCCGGAAAGTCTTTCACCCGGTAAGCTCAGTTTTCCGGATTCCTTATCCGGAAACCACCCGGACACATAATCCGGGAGATGTTTTCCGGATTCCTAAGTCGTAGGAGGGGGACATTTAAGTATCCTTGATATTGTTTCACTTTTAATCGAACCATCGTCTGACGATCACTCTAGTGCAATTGAAGATGTCTTATTCACCTCAGTCAAAGGAAAAGACAAGTCAGGTATGTGAATCTAACCAACAAGATCTCCTTAATCAAGTGCAACCACTTACTGAACGGGTAGATTCCTTTAAGGCCACCTCTAAAGAACAACTGCTTGAGATTAGATCTTTAACCGAAAAGCTAGATGTTCAAAAGAGGATAACTGAAAAATATAAGTCTGAAAATGCTAATCTAAAAGACAAATGCAAAAATCTCTCATTTGCACCTAAGGACTTAAGGGCCAAGTTATCTGAACTTCAGTCTCAGTTTGATCAGTGCATGAATGAGAAAGAAGAAATTGTTTATCAATGTTCCTCTCTTCAAATTCAGCACAAGGAGTTTGTTACTAAAATTCTTGATCTTGAAACCAAACTCCACAAAAGGGGTCAAACTGATCAAACCATTTTTCTGAATAAACCCAAAGAGTTCACCTATTTTAACAAAGAGTGGGGAATCGGATATGATAACCCACACTATTTGAAAAAAGGAAAGATACCAAACTCCTACTTTGTATGATTTTGCATGTTTTGGGTTAGACAAAGAGTATCCGGAATATGCCATTCAATGGACTGGTCCTCTTGAACCCGAAAAGGAAGAGGAAACCGAGGAATATAAGCGCGCACACAAACGAGGGATACAACTTCCGTTTTGTTATGAACCTTTGAACTATTCCTATCAAAAGAACAAAAAGTATCTCTCAAATGACTACTTCGACCCTTACAAGGTTGCTAAGCCCAAGGATTCCTCTAAACAGGATAAGGACCACGCACCCGCAACCAAGACTGAGACGGACGAGTTTAAACTCTATGTTCTCCCTCTCATCTTGGAAGCAAAGATTGTCGAGTTGGAGGAGTCGCTTGAGAAAGAAAGGTCTGTTTTTTTAAAACGAGAAGAAATTGCTAATTCAGGAACTTGAGAAACTCAAATCTGAGAAAACCGAAGGTGTGTCAAATGAAGAAAAGGAAACTCTTCAGTGTGAAATCAATAAGCTCTCATCGAGACTGTCTGAAGTGACAAGAGAAACGATGAAAGAGCATATGATAAATAGTCAACTCCAAGTGCAGCTTGACTTGCTCCAAACTGCGAAGCAAATTTCACTTGAACTTTCCTCTAACTCATCTGACACATCCTCGTGTAAAGCCTTCATCGGAAATATCTCTTCGCAAGAAAATAAAGTTTCTCAAGATGAGTGTGTTAAAAGGAATTTAAACTCTGATTTTTCAAACGCTTCCGCACCGAATTCCCCAAAGCACACAACCGAAAGCACAGCGTGTTCCTCGCCTTCCTCACCTGATCCAAGTCCTGAAATTCCGGACATTGATTTTTCAAAATACATGAACTCTGAAGGCAATTCTGATGGAGAGTTTGAGTCGTTCCCTTTCGACAAACCTCTTCCGAGCCATACTGATTTTCTGTCACCAGTAGTTAATCGTCCGGTGAATTTTAAAAAGGGCGACTGTTCTCAATCCAAGACTCCGGCTGTGATTAAGATTCTTAAAAATGCTTCAAATTCTCAAAAACAATCACAGCCGAAGCAAAAGACCGAACGACCGACCACTAAGATTCATGTTTCCTCAAAAGTCACTGACCGTACTGTCCCTGTTGTTTCGGATAAAACCGGTCGCGCCAAACAAGCAAAACCAAAGTGGCCAGCCGAGGAATATGTCGAGGATGCTACATCAAAGTCTTTCAATACTTTCTTTGTCCCTAGAATGAACAAAAACGATTGTGCTTGGAATCATAGGAATAATTTTGTTAAAAGAGATGTTAATTTTCCGATGAAAATCTATTCCACTCAGCAATTGATTCAATTGTCACATGATTGTTTGTGTTGTTCTAGTTGTGGCTGGAATGACTTTGATGATATCAATAACAATGATTGGTTTGGGTCATATCATATATATAATCATACACCCAAACGCAAACCCCGTAAAAACAAAAAGAAACATCATTTTCAACGGGGGCCCCAATCAGAAGTTAAACCAAAGCAGGAGAGGAAACCTAATTCAAAACCAGTTCCTCCTACTAAGGTTAAAACTACACCTAAGAGGCAACCTGTGTCAAAACAGGCTCCTCCGAAAGGTGTGAAACCTAACCCTCTGGGACCCAGGCAAATCTGGGTACCCAAGGTCCGCTAAACTTGTTTTGCAGGACGGTCATGTGTGGTTCTTAGACACTGGATGCTCCACACACATGACCGGAAAAAGGGAGCTGCTCACGATCTACAAGGAACAATATTGCGAAGACGTGAGGTTTGTCTATATATGTGATGTCACAAGTGTTCATGTGTTAAGGGGGAGCACACAACGGTATTAGGTAAGTTTACTCAATTGTTGAGGGGGAGCGTCACACACAATTTTTCTTAAATGTGTTAAAAGTTTTTTGTGTGTGTGGACTCTTCCGTGTGGATTTCACCACATGCTCAGTTTGAGGGGGAGCGAGAGAAGGTTTGATTTCGATCCTCACAGTCCTATTTTTGCAAAATCTACAAAGACAGGGAAATTTTTGGTGAAAATCCAAGACTTTCCGGACAGGTTTCCGGAAACCCTATCATTCCGGATAGGTTTCCGGACCAGGTCCTTATCCGGATTGGATGGGAACCCGGATACCGCACTCGGATTCTTGGCTCTATATAAATCGCATCCGGACTCATTGTTGGTCCCGAAGGGCTATACAAGTTTGTAGAAGGGGGGGGGGGGTTGAATACAAACACACAGATTTTACTTTTCTAAATTGTTTATTGATAAATCATTAACAATTTACAGCTTGTTGCGAAACAAGATTAAGGATAAACCTAAATCTAAACAAGTTGGAACACTAAGTTTTCTTGCACTAAGAAAGAGAAGGAAATTACTAATAATAACCTATCTCAAGATAAGAAAGATGACTTGACCAAAGTTAGCAAGTGACTCGTCCAGAGTTTTCGAGTACTTAAAAAATGAAGCTGGAGTCCTTCTTATATACTGCATGCATTTAATGCATGGCAGTTTATACTTTACACGTGGCAGCAACTCATTGGTTGTATGTCATTGACCTTTGTAGACAACCTTAGTAGCCGCATGTTTGAACAGTGTAGTATCAGAGTGGTTGTACGATTTCAGACAATAAGGAGGTTCTTTTCTGACATATCGTACGGAGACGTGCAAGGGTGGTTAAGACAAAAGTACTTTGTACGGAGGACTTCATGATCAGCTTTCGTTGATTCAGCGCTTTATCATTGTTTATCAGCGAATGATAAAGTTCAGCGATAGCTGAAGTCTTGTACTTGATACTTCACGTTGAGTGGACAAATCTGAGTCTTCGCTGATCCGCACCAGTTCATTAGGAGACTTGTAGCTGGTTCTTGAGCTTGATCTTCGACTTCAGCGTAGAACCTATGTTGACGTGAAACTTGTCTTCAGGGATCATAAGTAAACAACTAACTTATCAGCGATCACCATAAGGACTGAACAGGCTCAAAGCATTATGGTGAACAGTGTTCGCTGAATGTTTAATCTATAGAGCGAGAGTTCCTATCAGCGGTACTGTAAGGTCTTAGTACTTATCAGCGATAGTGAAACTCTGATACATATTGTTTACTTACAATTTTCACTAAGTATTTAAGAGAGGGTCATTATCAAATCACCGAGGGTTTGGATCAACAATCTCCCCCTATTTGATTATGACATAGCAACAGAGAAAATTGCTATTTAATGAAAACATAAGGATAAAAAGAACTCATAAAATATTTGTCCCTTTTACTGTTTTCTGTGATCTTTTCTGTACTGATGGAGTAAAGTACTTTCGCTGAAATCTTTCTTTAAACTTCGTATCAGATTACAAAGGGAAGTGGAAAGATTACAAGTACAAGCGAAATAAATTACAAGTACAAAAGAATAACTGGTAAATAGAAGAATAAGGCGATCCTATCAGCTTATAGAGGTTCTTCCTTAATGAGAAGTTCATCAAGGGTCTTTGATGTGGGAATCATCCAGTCAGGGACATTTACTCCTTGATTCCTTTTGTTCAGAGCTTCTTAAAAAATCAAGGGTTTAAGATGTCGTGCCTGAATGTCGCGTTTGAATTCACACCAGTAGATGAGATCTTTCAGCTGTTCGATGGGAGTGATGGGAAGCTCAGAGATACGTTGAAAACGTTTTCGTCCACCATAGTCAATAAAGAATATCCCATAGGGTTTGCTTATGACTTTCCCAGGGATGAAAGTCTCATCAGGAGGAAGAGATGTGTCAAGTGCGGAAAGGTCAGGTTCTGGACCAAGAACTTCAACACGAGAAAAACCAATACCTGTTTTGTTCTGTATAAGAGGACCTGAGTCTGAAGGTTTAGACTTTTTCTTTGCAGAGGCCCTTCTTTTCTGATTTGCGAGAGGAGGGGGAGGAGGAATATCCACACAAGAAGATACTAAGTCAATCTGTCGATTTATCAGCTTTTCAAAATGATCCTTGTACTTAGGTTGAGACTTCTGGATGGCTAATCTGATCTCCAACCATTCAGAGAGACCGTACTTCATGATGGCTTCAGCATATAATTTTTCGTACTGTCCGTTTTCTCTGAATATCTCGATTTCAGCGATTGAAACTTTGAGGGTTGATTTTCCAGTGATATGTACCTTTTTGATTCTGACAGGTCGATATCTGAAGTGTACCTTTTCTTTTCACCAGATTAAAGTAGATTGAGACACAGTTCTCTTTTCTTCAACGATCTTCTTGGCGTCTTCCCATAGCCGACGTTGGACTTGAATGGGAATTCGTTTCAGCTTGGGGTCTTCGACTGATTCTTGAGTAAGCTGGATGGCGAGTTCTCTGTCTTTTTCTTCAGCTTCCCTTCTTTCAGCGAGTAGACGTTCAGCTCTGAGGCGATCCTTGTATTCCTTTTGTGAAAGTCTGAGCTTTGGAGGAATAGAAGGAAGTTGATCACGCTTCAGGATGATTCGCTGATCTTCGAATCTTTTGATCATTGCATCTCTCTTTTTCTGATCCTCTTCACTCAGCTTTTGAGGAGCCAAGGAAGGTCTGTTTTTGTGAGAGAGCAGCTGTTCTTCAGGTTCATCAGTCTCAGAGATCAAATCCAAGACCGGGATTATTTCTTTAGCAGCAGCTGGTTGTACTACAGAATCCTCAAGCAGGGGAGGGGACTAACTGAAACACAGCGATCTTACAAATAAGAACTTGGGTAGAACAGAGAAAAGAAATGGGTTTAAGTGTATAGGCTTTTTGTAGAGAGTAGAGCTGATAATGTGTATAGATAGAGGAGGGATGCAGTGTAAGGAAATAGAGGTTAGTGTACCTGACAAACTAGCTTTAGAAGCAAGATCGTCAGATTGTCTTCGTCTTCAGCGACACCTTTTCCTTTGCCCTTGTCAGCTTCAGACGCTGAAGGCTTTGTCTTGGTCCGCTCCCCTGAAGGTTCGTTTATCAAGATCCCTTTAAGAGATGTAGTCTTCTGAGAAGGCTTGACGATAAAGGAGTCATCATCATCATCATCGTCATCATCACCCTTATCACTGGATGATGGTTCATCGTCAGAGATGTCGACGACTTCTTCATCTTCAGCTTCAGATTCAGATTCTTCAGCAGCCTCTTCGAGTTGCTCCCCCTCAGATACAGAGGTAAGCTTCTCGGTTCCCTCAGGGTTTTCATCTCCCTGAGGTTCAGCAGTTGTTTCTTCATTTGTCTTCTCATCCTCTTCAGTAAGGGTAAGGTTTTCAGTCTTCTCCCCCTCGATAGATTCATCATGGGGAAGGTCTTCAGAGTTCTTCTCCCCCCTTCCTCATGATGAGTGGGGGAGGAATGTGATGACTCAGCAGATGGTGTTGGTTCCCTGTCTTTTTGGCCAGGGACCCCAATATAGGTTTCAATCGTTGCTACTCTGTCTTCTAGGCCAGTAATAGCAGGAGTGATCTTGAAAAGTTCAGCATGATCCGCCGGAGTAAAATGCGAAGGTGCAGGGGCAGGGGCGTTCATGCGTTCGAGGATCTGCTGTACCATCGTCTTCACTGAACTTACGTCAGTCTTTACAGAACTCACGTCAGTCTTTACTGAACTCACGTCAGTCTTTACAGCAGTCATCTCTCCCTGAAGATTTCCAACCGATGTCTTCAGTGTTGTGAACTCGCTGGACATGGTTTGAACTGTTGTTTTGAGAGAGGTGTAGTCTGTGTAGATGTCAGCAAGAACTTTGGCAAAGTCACCAAGAGTACCATCAACCTTCTCCAAATCAGCTTTGGAGGCTTTCTGTTCCACCACTGTTGTCAGCTTGTTGAGATTCTCTCCAGCGTTTGTTACAGCTGAAGAGTTGTCTGAGAGAGTAGTGGTGAGACCTGTCAGCTTTGTATCCAGGTTCTTCAGAGAGGCGTTGATGTCTCCCAAATTAGGACCTGTAACAGATAAGTACTTGTGAACAAAGGAAAGCTCAGAAGTTTCGGGTTTAGTTACAGTGTATATGGGTTGGTGTATACCTGTAGGAGGGTTGGTGAATTCGTCAAAACCTCTGTGCCCTGAGAAAAGTTCCATGTCGTCAGTTAGAGTGCGTGTACGCATAGACATTCCTGCAGGTCCTGCATCCATCATTCCTTGAAAAGTATCAGCTTTAGCTTCTAGAAAAATGACGGGTGCGCCAGTGATCGTGGTGAAGACTGGATTAGAGTCCAATGGAGTAGAGAGAGAAGCGAAGGTTGAGAAAGTTGGTTGTGGAGCTGATTCAGTGTTGGATCCACTGAGAATCACTTCTTCAGTCTGTAGAGAGACTGAAGGAGGTTGGGTAGTTTCCAAGTTTATAACTTCAGCGTTTAGAGACGCTGAAGCTGGGATGGAATGGGTGGCTTGTTCAGCTGTGGCAGAGCGTACCACTAAACTTTCCATCAGCTCTTCAAGATGAGCTGAGGAGTCTTCAGCATGAGATTGCTGGGGTTGCTCCTTGGTTTTCTTAGTTCTTTTGGAACCAAGTTGGGTAGATGAGTGTTTCCTTTTTCTAGAAGGAATGAAGGTTGCAGTTGGGGTATCAGCGGTGGGTTTGTCCACTGAAGGAGCTGCATAAGTAGAAGAAGAAGGAGGATTTAGAAGAGTTAAGAGAGTAGAGAGACGTACCTCGTTTTCCACTGGCTTGAAGTCGGGTACCTTAGGGCCAACCTGAGAGAGTTTCAGGTCTCCTACTTTTGGGTAGTTGTCCTTCAGGCCGGTTTGGAAGACGGCACTGATGAATCTTGGGTATGGAACCCATGATGGTCGGTCAGCGGCATAGTCTACTTTGAGCACAAGGTCATCGTAGATTATCGAGGCCCAGTCAATATGAAGACCTTTCAGCAAAGCATAGCCCATGGCTTGCTGAGGTTGAGCGGCTTGATCAGAGGAGCCGGTCTTTGCAGTCATGCAACTTAACAAGTGTGCGAAGATGAAGTTCATCTCGCTGGGCATTTTTGACTTCTTGATGAGGGTCAGCTTCTTCTCAGGCTTCTTGTACCTTCCAGTTTCTCATACATAACCCATTGCATCAAAGAATGCAGTGATGGCTTCCCTATCAGTATGTTTCTTGTGGTCAGGGAGAGGAACAAAGGGTTTTTCTTTTGTGGCGATGGGAAGGCTCAGTGCTTTTCGGATAATGGCAGGGGTGATTTTTATGGTGCCAAAATCAGTGTCACAGAGGATGCAATCGATTTTCTTCGTGGGGTCTTTGGCTGATGGTAGCTGAGTGTGTCTGGCAGAATACCAGAACTGAGACAGTAGTAGCTGATGAGCAAGAGGTGTTATTGTCAGGGCTGTAGAGAGGCAACAGGTTTTGAGGAATTTCACAGCATCATTCAGATGTGTGACTTGCTTTCGAGGAGGAAACTCAAGAAGCGCATAGAGATTGTTTGTTTTTGTCCAATCTAGTTCTTCAAGTGTGAACTTGACCTGAGGAGCCTTGATGATTTCCAGTTCCTCAGCAGCAGCAGTGTTCTCAACAGTAGGAATATCAGAAGATGCCATTTCTGTATTATCAGTTCAACCAAAGATATAACAAATAAGAATAATCTTAATGTGGAAAGATTTTCCAATAAGATGGTTCGAATTTTGTCCATTTCATTCAAACAAAAATGTCTTAATGAAGATTAGGGTTTTCTTGTTTTTGAAAAAGAAATGCAAACCCAACAAAAAAAATCTTGTTTTCCAGTTTCCTTTTGAGGATTAGGATTCTGGAAAAACGTATGAAGAACAAGTTTAAGATATTTGCGATTAAACTTGAAGAACAACCATGAAAGGTTGTGTTCATAAAACCATGAAAGAAATGATTTCATTTTTGAAAAAGTTCTTTTGTTTGATCTTGTTAAAACAATGAGAAGATCATTAACATGTATAAGAAACCGGTAAATAAAAGAAATATTAACCTGGTTCGTTGAAGGAGAAGAAGAACAGTTCTTGAAAACTTGAGAGCAAAAATGCAACAGTAGTTTTCTTGAGGAAGAAGTTTTTCGCGTAAAGGAAAAATATAAACCCAAAATGTGTTTATATAGTGAGATTAGAGAGAGAGAAAATCTTGAGCGGGAAAAGATTTTCATCATGACACGAACACGTGTTTGCATTTGATTGGAAGGTAAACGAAATGTGCAAACGTGTGTCAGAAAAAGAACGTGTCGGGGCTTATCCGTTGCGATGATGTCATGGATGTCCTTTCATATTTTAGGATGTCTCTGAGGTTTTGAAAGCTCAGGGACACTTTTGAAAACATGAAGCACTAAATAGAAATATCAGTGTTGGTTTTAGAAATTTCAAAGTATCGCTGATTAAGGAAGAGATATTCAGTGATGCAATTTGTCTTGAAATCTTGCATTTACATGCGATTGTCAGCGAGAGAAAACATACCTTGATATCAGCGAATCAAGTTTATTCAGAGAGAGAATGATAGAATGAGTTATACAAGTTGATTTTATCCTATCGCTGATCAAATGTGAACCGCTGAAGATTTTACTCTTCAAAGTTCAGCATTCCAAGCTCGCTGATGAGAAAGTTGAATCTTGTCTCATCAAGAGGTTTGGTGAACAGATCAGCTAACTGATAATCAGTTGGGATAAAGTGAAGTTCTATATCACCATTCATCACATGATCTCTGATAAAATGATACCTGATTTCGATGTGTTTTGTCTTTGAGTGTAGCACTGGATTGTTGGCTATAGCGATGCCACTTGTCCTGTCGCAATAGATTGGAACTTTCGAGAGCTGTAGGTCATAGTCCAGTAGTTGATTTCTCATCCACAAGACCTGAGAACAACAGCTTCCAGTGGCTACATATTCAGCTTCAGCTGTGGAGGTGGACACTGAGTTTTGTTTTTTACTTGTCCAACTCACCAGCTTTCCACCCAGGAGCTGACAGCCTCCTGTGGTGCTTTTCCTATCCAATTTGCAACCTGCAAAATCACTATCTGAATAGGCGATTAGATCGAACCCTGAGTCTTTGGGATACCAAAGACCTAGATTCGCAGTACCCTTAAGGTATCAAAAAATTCGCTTTACAGCGGTCATATGAGATTCCTTAGGTTCAGCTTGATATCGTGCACACAAACAGGTTGTGTACATAATATTAGGTCGGCTAGCTGTAAGATACAAGAGAGAGCCGATCATCCCACGGTACAGCGTGACATTAACATGAATACCATTAGTATCCTTGTTTAGTGTCAGCGGTGGTGCCATAGGGGTTTTCATAGCTGAACTCTGACTTAAATCGAATTTCTTTAGCATATCTTTAACATACTTTCCCTTATTAATGAAAGTTCCTTTTTCATTTTGCTTTATCTGAAGACCAAGGAAATATGTTAGCTCACCCATCATGCTCATTTTATACTCTTCTTTCATTCTATCAGCGAAACGAGTACAAAGGTCAGGGTTAGTAGAACCAAATATAATGCCATCAACACATATCTGAACAAGAATGATATGACCTTTCACTATTCTGAAAAATAGAGTTTTGTCGATTTTACCTCGCTCAAAATTTTCAATATGGAGATAAGTAGAGAGAGTGTCATACCATGCACGTGGAGCTTGCTTTAAGCCATAAAGTGCCTTATCCAGTTTATAAACATAACCTGGACGCTTAGGATCTGAGAATCCTGGGGGTTGTTCCACATAGACTTCTTCATTCAGCTTTCCATTTAGGAACGCTGACTTAACATCCATCTGATATACTTTGAAGTCTTTGTGTACAACGTATGCTAAGAATAGACGAATAGATTCTAGTCTTGCTACAGGAGCAAATGTTTCGTCGTAATCTATGCCTTCCTCTTGTCTGTATCCCTGAGCAACAAGTCGAGCCTTGTTGCGGGTTACAGTTCCATGTTCGTCCAACTTGTTTCGATAGACCCATTTAGTGCCTATCACTGTCTTGTCAGTTGGTCTTCGAACAAGTTTCCAAACTTTGTTTCTTTCGAATTCAGTCAGCTCTTCTTGCATGGCGCTGACCCAGTTTGGATCTTTGAGGGCATCATCTATTTTCTTTGGTTCAATCAGAGAAATAAAGTTAACAAATAAACAAATATTACCTGCACTTCGTCGAGTCTGAACACCAGCGTTTGTATCACCAAGAATTTGATCAATTGGGTGATTTACAGTCCATCGTTGAGCCGGAGCGTGAGACGCTGACTCAACCTGAACTGGAGGAGCTGAAGATGAAGCTTCAGCAACTTCTGGAATGTCAGCCAAGAGAGGAGTAGGTGCAGATGTCATTTCATTCACTGATTGCTGAGAAGTAGACGGAATGTCTGAGACATTTGGTTCAGAAGCAGGTATAGTGTTTAAAGGAACAGCTGAGACCCATGATGTTTCAGCTTCACTATTCTGCATGTTTGGGATGATAGTAGGACTATCATCTTCAACTATATGAGTATGAGGAGTGGGAATATCTTCTGAATCACCAAGATGAGAAAACATCCATTGATTTAGTTCTTCAGTATCAGCGGACGGTTTAGAGTTCGCTGAACGGGATTCGTCAAACGTGACGTGAATAGTTTCTTCTACAGTTTGTCTTCTTCGATTGAAGACTCTGAAGGCTTTGGAGATTGAAGAATATCCAAGAAAGATTCCATCATCAGCCTTAGGATCAAACTTTCCAAGGGCATCTCTGTTGTTCAGTATGAAACACTGACATCCAAAGATGTGAAGAAAGCTAATTGAAGGCTTTCTCCCATGAAAAAGTTCATAGGCTGTTTTATTGAATATTTTGACTATCAGCGACCTGTTTTGCATAAAACAAGCAGTGTTGACAGCTTCTGCCCAAAACTGAGTAGGCAGGTCAGAATCGCTGAGCATTGAACGTGCAGCTTCAATAATTGTTCTATTTCTTCTTTCAGCGACTCCGTTTTGTTGCGGTGTTCTCACTGATGAAAAGTTGTGAGAATACCCTTACTCTCAAAGAAGGAATCAAGAGAAATGTTTTTGAATTCAGTCCCATGATCACTCCTTATTGAGCGAACGGTCAAGTTGTTCAGGGTTTCCATCTTCCGAACAAAGGTGATGAGTTCTTCAGGGGTGTCACTCTTAGAACGGAGAAACATTACCCATGTATAGCGAGAGAATTCATCAACTATGACCAGCGTATATTTCTTTCCAGCGATGGATTGTTTGTTAACAGGGCCAACAAATCCATATGGAGAAGTTGTAGAGGAGATGACACCGAGGAGACTTGCTTTGACTTAAAGCTTGCTTTGGTCTGCTTGCCTTTCTCACACGCTGAACATAAGGACTCTTTGGCGTATGAGTGCTGAGGTAGACCAGTGACTAACTCTTTTGAAGAAAGAGTGTTCAGTGTCTTGAAGTTTAGATGAGAGAGCCTCTTTTGCCATAGCCAGTTGACATCAGATGAGGCTTTTGAGAAGAAACATGAGTTCTCAGTGGTTGTTGAGTCCATGTTTATTACATAAACATTTTCCAAACGATAACCGCTGAGAGCTATCTTCTCCTTTTTGTCAGCGACAAAGCAGGATTCCTTGGTAAAGATTACCTTGTTATCCATGTCGCAAAGCTGACTGATGCTTAGAAGATTATGCTTCAGCCCTTCAACATATGCGACTCTTCTGAAGGTTGTTGTACCATTTAAGAGTACACCAAACCCTCGGGCATGTCCTTTTCCATTTCCACCGAAAGTTACAGAGGGACCCTTCTCTTCCTTGTATTCAGCGAGCAGGCTTTTCTTTCCAGTCATGTGTCTAGAGCATCCGCTATCGAGATACCAGATACCCTTCTTAACCTGCATTACAAAGGAAGATTAGTTTTTCTTGGGTACCCACTTAACCATGTGTACACGTTTGTCAGTGGAAGTAGTTGGAATAGAAGGTTCAGCAGTCTTCGCAGCATTTGAAGATTCAGCTTTGTCAGTCTTCACTTTGGTTAATTTCTTAACCTCAGTGGTCTTCTTTGCCTTGGGGGCAATGATCTTCACCTTAGCTATCTTTTCAGCTTTGGTGGTTGTGGGGCACTTACTAGCAATATGATCAGTAAGTCCACAGTGATAACATTTCCTATAACTAAAAATAGTTCTAGGACCATTTGAATGTTGAGCTTTTGATTTTTGAATTTGAAGAACCAGCACCAAGTAAGCTATTGGCTTTTGAAATGGGAGGAACATTTAGTTCTTCGGATTTCTTACCAAAGACATCCACTCTGAGTCTAGGAGTAGATCGCTGAATAGATCCACGCTGAGTAGATCCAGAGATCTGATTCCTTGATCCAGAGGGATGAATCACTAAAGCTTTAGAAGCATTCAGCTTAGGTACTAAGGTACCCTTCTGAGGATTTTGGTTAAAAGAAATTCCTTTACCTTTATCTTTAAAGACAGAGGTAGGTTTTGGATAAACCATTTTCTCTTTACCTTTTGAAGAGGTAGAAATTTCCTCAGGGTTAGGAAGTTGAGAAGAGGAACACTGAGAGGATGAAGTATCAGCGACTGAGGATACGAAAGTTCCAAATAAGAGCATGGAACGATCAGTGGTTGGTTCTAGAGTATCAGCTTTGTAACCAAGACCACGTTTATCACTCAGGGGAATCTGAGACTTAATTATCTCAGTGATCTTTGTTGAGGAATTATACCATCCATCAACCGTAGCTTTTTCAGCTCTTAATGCAGCGATAGCTTCTTCTCGTTCGATTTTGACTAGCTGATTTAAGTGCACTTGATCTTTAAAATCTTCTTCAATTTTAGAAAGATTTTCTATTTGAAGGTGACAGTTTTTAAGCTGTTTAGCGAGATCAAGGTTTTGATTTTCAACTACAGTTTTGCCATTCATGGCTTCATATAAACTTCTAGTCAAGAGATCGATCTTTCGAAGACTATCAGCTTCATCAATATTTGCAATATTGGTAAAGAAGGAAGGTGATACCTGAGTTGCAGAGGTTGAAGTAGAGGGAATGTCAGGATTGTCTTCCTCATCTTCAAGTTTGGCCATAAGACAGAGATTGGCTTCATCATCTTTAGAGTCAGATGTTTCTTCCTCATCAAAGTCACCCCAATCATAGTCAGCCATCAGGCCTTTGCCTTTCTTCTTAAAGCTTTTCAGCTTCGCATACTTTTCTTTCAGCTTGGCGTATTTGTCATCTTTATTCCTGGGAATAAAGGATTTCTTGGGAAACGCTAAGTTTCTCGAAACTTTCTTTGACCTGCACTCGTTAGCGAAATGTCCTATCTTTTCACAGTTAAAACAAGTAGCAGTAGCCTTATCAACAGGAACTGATGATCTTGGCTTGTCAGTAATGGAAAGAGGTTTATTCTTTCTGAACATTTTCTTTTTGGCGAATCTCCTGAACTTTTTAGTAAGGAGAGCCAAAGATTCATCAAGATCTGAAGAGTCAGAATCTGATGACCTTTCAGAGTTACTCTCCAACTCAGTGATAGTGACCGAGGGTCGCTGAGTGGAAGGTTCCTATGAGATTAAAGCAACATGGGTGCTTTTGGAATCTTTTACAAGATTCTTCTTAAGATGACTCGATTGCTCATGATTCAGCATCGTGCCATATAAGGTAGAAAGGGTCATTGATTTTAGATCCTTTGACAGCTTGAGACACATAGAATAACTGTCCCAGCTTTCAGGTAAACATTCTAAAAACTTTGTCAGCACTTCAAAGTTAGAATATTCCTTACCAACAGTTTTCAGATCTATTATTAAATAGTTAAAGCGTTGGTGTACTCCTTCTAAGAAGAGAATCATCCTATTTTTCCATAGATTAAAATTATCTCTGGAAAATCTAGGGGGTTTTGCAAGAGAACCATTGTCGATATAATTTGTGTTTGTGTTGGTAGCCATTTTCAGAAATAGCAAGGAAGAGAAATCTTAGTATAGATTAGATCTTGTTTATGGGATTAAACAAATCCGCTCTGATACCACTTGTTGGTCCCGAAGGGCTATACAAGTTTGTAGAAGGGGGGGGGGGGGGGGGGTTGAATACAAACACACATATTTTACTTTTCTAAATTGTTTATTGATAAACCATTAACAATTTACAGCTTGTTGCGGAACAAGATTAAGGATAAACCTAAATCTAAACAAGTTGGAACACTAAGTTTTCTTGCACTAAGAAAGAGAAGGAAATTACTAATAATAACCTATCTCAAGATAAGAAAGATGACTTGACCAGAGTTAGCAAGTGACTCGTCCAGAGTTTTCGAGTGCTTAAAAAATGAAGCTGGAGTCCTTCTTATATACTGCATGCATTTAATGCATGGCAGTTTATACTTTACACGTGGCAGCAGCTCATTGGTTGTATGTCATTGACCTTTGTAGACAACCTTAGTAGCCGCATGTTTGAACAGTATAGTATCAGAGTGGTTGTACGATTTCAGAAAATAAGGAGGTTCTTTTCTGACATATCGTACGAAGACGTGCAAGGGTGGTTAAGACAAAAGTACTTTGTACGGAGGACTTCATGATCAGCTTTCGTTGATTCAGCGCTTTATCATTGTTTATCAGCGAATGATAAAGTTCAGCGATAGCTGAAGTCTTGTACTTGATACTTCACGTTGAGTGGACAAATCTGAGTCTTCGCTGATCCGCATCAGTTCATTAGGAGACTTGTCGCTGGTTCTTGAGCTTGATCTTCGACTTCAGCGTAGAACCTATGTTGACGTGAAACTTGTCTTCAGGGATCATATGTAAACAACTAACTTATCAGCGATCACCATAAGGACTGAACAGGCTCAGAGCATTATGGTGAACAGTGTTCACTGAATGTTTAATCTGAAGAGCGAGAGTTCCTATCAGCGGTACTGTAAGGTCTTAGTACTTATCAGCGATAGTGAAACTCTGATACATATTGTTTACTTACAATTTTCACTAAGTATTTAAGAGAGGGTCATTATCAAATCACTGAGGGTTTGGATCAACACTCATTTGCACTCATTTATCCGGATAGTATGCCTTGTCCGGGAAGTTGTGTCTTCCAGTTTTATGTCCGGATACCCCAGTTTGTCAAGTCTTGTACCTGTTTTCCTACTGCCAGTCCTCAATCCGTCTCAGATTGAGCCACTTATTGCAAAGGCACGCGCCGGAACCTGTTCATCCATCTTGTTTACTAACTTTGGGTCTTTTACAGATATTCCATGGCGGATAAAGAGCAACATCATTATGTTCATCACTTGAGGGGGAGCGTCACACTGTTTTTCTTAAAAGTCTAAATGTTTCTTTTTCCTTGTGTTAATGTCTCCCAAGAAAATCACACTCTCACTACGAGGGGGAGCAAGTCAATCCCCATGCATGTTTTGAGGGGGAGCAGGATAATATCCGTGCTAGAGTTGAGGGGGAGCATAAAATCTTTCATTTTTTGTCATATAACTGAAGCCCTACTGGCACACACGGATCCCGCTGCACCGAGTGTGGTTGCTTATAGGCGAGAGTTAGGGAATCCCATGGTCCATCCAGCGCCGGAGGGACCTCCCCAGGGACATAGAACCAAGGGAGTATTAGGTGATGAATTAGATCATGTGAGAAGGAGGGAACTGCGTTCGAAAGCGAACCAGGAAAGATTGAGCCGTAAAGATAACGAGGCTCCTGAGCGAACCCAACCGAGTGATATCCGGGTCGCCACATCTACTATCCCGTCTCATTTGTTAGGATGGGGTATTGAAGAAGCCTCCGTGGACCCAGCGGAGCAATTGCACGACCCCCTTATCCACTCATCCATCTCTCAAAAGACAGATGTTTCAGTTTCTCACGGGGATATAGCACAACTTCCACCGGTCTCTCACTCGAAGAGCACTGGTGTTGAAATAAGCGACCAGCAGCCCCCGGTCGTGACTTCTTTCAATGCACAGTTGAGTCTAGAGCCACTTGATATTATACATTCTTCGGCTAGGACACCGCATGAGGAACAACAAATCGAGACTCTTCGTGACTCGATCGGAACGTCTGTAGTGTCTCCGTCTGGCGGAACACGAGGATCGGACGGAAATCCTACCACAACTACCACTATGCCAACTGTTAACGTAGGTGGCTCTGCCTCTATGGTAGATGCCTCAACGGGTAATCTAAGTGATCCCGGAGTTATCTTACCCGACTTTGTGTCACCAGGGTCCCTGGACAGCACCCTTAAGGCTGTCCGCGAGGCAATGGAGCAGCACGTTGCCGCCCAAATCGACACCGTTAAGCGCCTAATCAAAGGTAAAGATAAGATCGTCGATGCTGAAACCGCACCTACACCTCCACCGGCTCCTACTCAGCCTACCTACTCGGTGGACACCCTCAAGACGATGCTTCTAGCCCAGCTGCTCCAACAATCTGAAACTGACGCCTCAACCGAAGCAGACCTGATATCCGTTCTGAAATCCCAGGTCACTGCTCCTTCATCATCCATTACCACTCGCTTAGACGCCATTGACTCGACTCTTAAGGACTACAACCAAGCGCTATCTACGCTGTCCGAGAGAGTCCGCTCACTCGAAGATACCTGTAAAAGTCAAGCAGGCGGTCTGAAGCGCAAGCACGATGACCAGGATGATCCTGATCACCGTGAGGGGGAGAAACGACTAAGACCTACCGAGACCGTCCCTATCCTCACAGAATCTACAACTGTGGTTCATCTGTAACTAGCAATTGCGGCAACAACAACCGACGCCGAACCTGAAGCTGAGTTGCCATTAGCCGAGATGGTAATAGATATGGACATCTCAGATGATGAAGACCCGATGGTTGAAAAGCCCGAGGGTTCAATACAGGAACTGGTCGACTTTGACTCATCAGACAAACCATTACTGGATATGATCGATCCAGACTGCGAAGCCAACCCGGAAATCTCCAGGTAAACTTGGTTTTCCCGACTGATGAAGACGACAACATCGACTATGATCAGTTCCTGCTACAGAATTTTTATGACACTTCTCCCGTTCACTCAAGCAAAGCCGCCGAAACTTCTGAAAGACCCCAATCTGCAACTGTCAATCCTACGACATCTCCTCTACAACAACAGACAGCTCCTGATCTTCCTCCCCTTCCTCAGCAACAAATCCGTTGGGAGAAGATCCCTGTATTTATTCCTCACCTGGAGGAATCCATGAAGAAGTTGTTTGTTCACAAGCTACGCTCGATCGAGCCGACCTTTTGCCTTGGTATTTACAACTACGGCCCTGAATACCAACGCTGATACATCTGCTCAATGAAATGGTGTCTACCAGTCAGCCAAGTCAGAACCAAGGATCAGATCACAGAGGTACTCAACATACAGTCCAGCCGCATCATGAAAATTGTCTATCCAGTATTCACCGTCCGCCGAGAAGATGGTAATGAATGGAAATTTTCTGAAGCCGACTTCCAGCACCTCCGACCGTTTGACTTCCTGGCTCTTCTGAAAGACCTTCGCACTAGAACCATCCGACCGCTTACCGTTACAAAGGCGCTCGAAGCTGTTCGTCGATTCCTGGTCCGTACAATTATGATGTCTTATCTAACGGACTTCCAAATGGCTATCGAGAACAGGGCGAAGAAGGTAAATCTGATAAAGCCGAATCTGCAAGCTCCTGAGTTGAATATGTATCCCGAGAATGCTATGCTTCTAGAACTAGAATTTGGGATCGTCTACGTCAACGAACAGAGAGAAGAAATTTATGCGCTTCAGTCAGGTAGATAGATTCTGCGATGGCACACTCTTCAAAGTTCAAGATGCTCTTCGAAAGATCATTCAGCACGAGTCTGAAAATCCAAGGGTTTCGTATGTTCCTAATCCGAATGAAATAACTGCTCGGAATGCCTCGGAAATGGTTGAAGAACGCATCGACTATCACCGTGCTATCAGATGGTTCGAGATCCACTTCGTGCTTCGAAAAAGATATGTCGCGAACTGGCGCCAAATCAAACTTCAAATCAAAGGGGGAGATTGTTAGGGTAATATTTGGTTGATTAGAAGTTCAAGGGGCTAATTGTAATAGATTAAATTAGGCCTTGTTAGTGAACGGGCCGTGGGATTGTTAACCACGGGCCCGCCATATATAAAGCAATCTAGCCTTAGAAAAATAGGTTAGTTGTCTCATTTGCTTTCCTACACTTTTCTTGTAATTCTCTCTGATTGAAAGCTTAATAGAGATGAGCAGTTGAAATCGTTACATACATTGTTTTATCTGTTTGATTTCATTATTGTTGCATGGATCTGAGACTCACAGTAAGTAAACAATATGTATTAATGTTTTTCCATCAAGGAAAATATACTAAGTCTGTTTAGTATCGCTGATGGAAAACAAGCTTTAAATTTATACTTTTGCGAACACTGTATATCAATGAGCCCTGAGCCTGTTCAGCCTCACTGATGATCGCTGAATGTTTATCATGTAATTGTTTGCTTATGATCCCTGAAGACAAGATTCGCATCAACCAAGTTCGAAGCTGAAATCGAAGACCAAGCTGAAGAACAAGTGACTAAGTCTACCAGTGACCTGATGCGGACATCAACGCAGACAAGATTTGTCCATTCTGCACGAAGTTTCAAGTAGAAGACTTCAACGAACGCTGGACTTTATCATTCGTTGATAAAGATTCATTCAGCGAGCGCCGATCATGAAGCATGTTCTACAAGCAACTTTTGTCTTATCTCCTTGCACGCCTCCGTACGATTTTGTCAGAACGGGCATCCTTTTTGTCCAGAATCGTACAACCAACTCTGCAACTACAATGTTCATCATGCGGCCACTAAGATGTTTTCTAAAGTCAAATCATGCAACCAATCAGAGGCTGCCACGTGTAAAGGTATATTGACTTTCATTAAATGCAGTATATAAAGGAAACCCTACTTCATATTTGAAGTGCTCGGCTTTCTTCCTTGCTGAACTACTTAGTTCTTAGAAAACTCTGCTTAGTTTTCTTATTTCTTTTCTCTCTATTTCTAGTGCAAGAAATCTGTGTGTTCTCATAGTTTATTTAGATTAGGTTTTTAACTTGATCTTATTCCGCAACAAACTGTAAATTGTTTGATATATATCAATAAACAATTTAGAAAGATAAAATTATGTGTTTGTATTCAACCCCCCCCCCCCCCCCCCCCCCGCCTTCTACAAACTTGTATAACCCTTCGGGACCAACAGAAAGTAAAATTTATCAAGGGCTCAAATCCACTTCTTACTATTCTCATGTTAACTCAACTTATCCCACGATCTTTAACTTGTTATTTATAATATAAAATGATGTTTGTTTCCCACTAGGGTTGGGCTCTAGTGAGAAGTTGAGGTTAACGTCAGAACAGGTTAACGTGAGAAGTGGTTATCAACCGTTGGATGAGAAATAGATGCACATTAGAATGAGATGCATCGAGATAATCAACACTAAGATACACCGGGTCAATTCCCTTCTTGGTCGTCATTAGTGAGAGGGCATTTGGTTAAAAGTGATCAATGGTTTAGATCCACTTCTCATGCTTCTAACGTTAACCTCAACTTGTCAAACGATCATTCACCTTATCCACTATCCGTTTTGTTACTGGTTTTTTTAATACGCAGGATATGAATGTTGGTAATAGTTTAGTCGTTGCGTTAAGATAACGGAATAACCATTGCCTCCATGCTCCAACCCACACCAAACAGGCACGCCAAAGCTACTAAATTAAAATATAAACGCCAAAAGGCCCAAAACATAGGTCACACATTCGAGATTACAAAACTAAGGTTCGCGGAAATAATCCTAATTACAGCTGAGAAATCTATCTAAAATTTTAAAAGGAAGGTCTTCTAGTTCCACTAGACGCAAGCTCCATCTTACAACTTGCCCTTGCCCTTACTCGAGCCCTCGACTACCTGCTTGCCTGAAAAGGTTTTAGTTTTGAAAGCGAGGGTTAGACCACGAGATCTAGTGAGTTCCCTCAATTTTTCATCCATGCTACAAAATAAATACAGTTTATGTAGCAGTTTATAAACACTTTTAAACAACACACTTTTATCATGATATACACACAACGACACATGTTGATGGCCCACACTATGGTCACACACACCCGTTACAACGTGTTAGGGCACACACCTGCCTTTTATAAATTATATGAAACAGATTCATATAATTTATGAGACACACCCCCATATACACACCATAAGACATCGCATGCCCGCACTCAAGTAATCACACCTTTTATAAATAACCACACCCTTTATCGATAATCACACATTTCATAAATATTCACACATTTTATAAACAACCACACCTTTTAAGCATGATTAAAAGCATTAAACGAAACATGCAGTGTAATCATGTATGTGCGTAAATAAACACACTTGATAAAACTTAGTTTGTAAAGACTCACCTGGCGTCCACGCTAAAAGTTCTTACTTGAAGCTGCTATCCTCTACCCGTACCTACATAGCCCAACACACAAGAGTGGATAAGTCACCCGACTACTCGTGCAGGTATCGACCCTCAAGAACTCTTTGACAACCCAAAGTCCTGGGCCAAGCAATCCGGATTCCGAATTCGCTTTCCGGATCCCTTCCGGACTCCGGTCCTTTTCCGGACATCTAATCCGGACGTATCCAGATTTCTCTTTTCCGGTACAACTTCCGGATTCCTGGGTTTTCCAGGTTCTTTCCTGGGTAGCGACTTCCGGTACGACTTTCCGGATCCCATCCGGATTCCCAAAGGTTTCCGGACACAATCCGGACAACAGCGGTTTTCCGAGAAATTCTTCCAGACAACCATTCAGATTTCGACCGCTTCCGGAATTCCTCAAAGTTCGGAAGACTCCTCCGACTGTTCCCGAATTCTCACAAACGTATGCGACCAAAACTCCTCTAGGCCTTTCATTTAAACAATAGAAATGGATTCGAAATCTCCAATCGATTAAACCAACAACTCAATTCGTTTCCCCACCCTGATTAATCTAGGTTAACACACACAAACTACTTTTCACTTCCTTCTCAAGAAATATTGACCAAAGTAGCATCAAGGTTTCAACAATAAAATCCACACTCAGCCTTTCTATAATACTCAATAGATAAAAGAATCAAGAAGAAGATAATTACCTTGATAATGATGATTCACTCCCAAAGCTCCCAAGCCTTTCCTCCAATGCCGCAATATGATCCACATACAGTTTCACACACTCAGCCGCTCTCTAAGAATGAAGAGAGAGAAATGAGGGTTTTTGGGTTTTAACCCTATTTTTCATATTTGCACAGAAGTCGTCCAATTACATTTCTCCTACCATTCACACTTACTTCATGTTTTTACTTCAAAATAGACCCGGTTATTACAACATCCTCTCCTCAAAAGAATTTCGTCCCCGGAATTCCATCTTTGAATAAATGAGGGTATTGAGACAACATGTCCGACTCCACTTCCCAAGTCGTCTCCTGACCCTTATGGAAGCGGCACTGAACCTTCACAAGAGAAATCTCTTTAGTTTTCCACTTTCTGATCTTGCGATCCACGATCGCCAACGGCTCCTCAACGTACTTCAACCTCTCGTCTACACGAATATCTTTCAACGATACTGCCATTTTCCTCGGCCAAGCACTTCCTTAGATTCGACACGTGAAATGTCGAATGAACTCCCTGAAGTTCCTTGGGCATCCTCAACTTATATGCCACTTCACCCACACGCTCGGTGATGACAAACAACTCAACATACCTAGGCCTTAGCTTCCCTTTCTTTCCAAAACGCACAACACCTTTCCACGACGAAACTTGTAGCATCACTTTGTCACCCCACTATAAATACAATCGATTTCCTCCTTTTGTCCGCATATATCCTTTGGCGGTCTTAAGCCACCCCTAACTTCTTGCGAACCTGGTTGACTTATCGGCGGTCAACCGCGCGGCCTCCGGTCTTACCAAATGCCTCTTTCCCACGATACATCTTTATTCTTGGAAGATTCACAGATAACTGCGCATGCCAACCTCTTTGCTTCTTTAAGGATTCTATTTCTCCCACCATGCATGACCCTTCCACAATAGGGCGTATGCCAACGAATTATCACACTTTCGGTTAACTACAACTCTTACCCCAGAAAATTCGCGTAACAAAATATAACGCCTCGGGCCAACTGTACACAATATCACCCACACACCTGGACTCCCGGTTTTAAAACGCGTCAAAATAAGGGTTTCACACACAACTTCACTTTCTTAAGAGAACGGATTTTATGTAAGTTAGCGTCACGACAACATGAATCCTTTAATAACGAACACTCAGTTGCCAATCTTAACACAAGGTCAACCTTGAATTCCACCATATCTCGTAATTATAAGCTTCTTGATCAGATAACACGAAACTCGAAAATCTCTTCCCCCAACACGACATATGTCTAACACAGATAATTCTTTCTTTCCCGAATCGAATTGACTACAACTCATCAATGTTAACCAATTCATACGCTCCCACCAATCCAAACAGAACCAATCTTGAAAACACACCTTCAAATTCTCCTTGCATCCGACAATCGTCCATCCACATATGAATTAAATTCAAGTTTCACTCACTCAACAGGAAGGAGTATCCATGCTCACACGAAACTATTCCCATTAGCTTAACTTCGAACGACAAGCTCACTTGAAATATTTCCCATACTACTACCAAGTCTAACCCAATGGTCCCTCATTCCGAGCACTACATTCAACTTCCTTCTTCCACCTCCTTCTCAAAACATAAAACATGTTTCTAAAGAACGGCTCACTAGAAGGTGCACACTTTTGACCAACCACACAAGCTAGCTTCCCTCAACTCTTGATTCATCACATACTCGCAAATCCCCTCTCAAACTCCCACTAGGGGTTCATATATCCGATGATGACACTCTGTAAACATTGCCTCACATTCCTGTGTCACTTGCCACACTTCCTACTACTAGTTTACTCACTTATTTCAACATACCATTCCCATTTCCTCAGGCTAGCATGGGACATTGCTCGTCCAACATTGACCACTCCCTACATGCAATCTCAACGGTTACTATGCCGAACCAACGGTTTCACCACCTTTCGCACTAGAAAATTCAACCAAGTCATTTCGAAACAACACCCAATTTTCGAAGCCACCACACACTTCTCGTTTCTCAAATGAGGTTAAGCCACTTCTTTGAATTCCTTTACACACAAGGGATAATTCAACATTCCCAAAGATTTCATATCTACTACGAACCATCATGAAATAACCAATCCAACATCTTCATAAATAATTCAATGGCATAGGATAAATTCGCCCATCACTCATTGCGACTAAAGAGCACACGGTTTTTCTTCTTTAGGTAGCCACCAACTACTACTCCACTCTTTTATTCTCAAACTAGCAATTCAACATCACCAACCAAGCATCCATGTATCTCATCACACATATACAAGCCGCCTTTGAATAACTTAACAAAAATCTCCGAGCAAAGATTCCCACTTACGCTTATCCCATATCAACAACAACAACGCCACACTTAACCTCGCAGCAACTCATTACCACATCAATGGCTTGCACGTCTACTAAGTATAAGTTACCACTAACTCATCCACACAATCACCACACCTCAACATCACACTAGAGTCAAAGTCCTCACAATCATTTGTACACACCATATGCCTTGTCTTCTTCATACCAACCATAACACGTATTAGAATAAGGCTATCTCACGGCTTTGACTCCCTCCAAGAAGATAAGCCACGAAGTCAAGATCGTCTACTCCCCTCGTACAAGCCTTTGTCCCCAGCCGGCTCTTCGGTATCTACGCGAAACAAGCTCAATGAACTAAAAAGGTAAGGTGCTCCCTTGCAACCCCACATAATCAATGAGTCACACTTCAGTTGTGCTAAATACTTCATTCATAAACGAAACATCAACCACATAGAAAATTACCCATCCAACTAACGATCTTCCACTTTCATAACACTCGCACAAGGCGGTTCAACATCTTGTCAGGTACACACCTTTCCCCGAACGACCTCTTATATCTTTGTATAAACTCAACAAAATAAGAACACCAGAATTTCCTCTTCCAATTCCAACCTCCCGACAACGACCTTAACGAACGGTCGCTGACTTCAATGTCAATGGCCGACATGACGCTTCCACTGTGTCTCCGACAAACGAGGACTCCCAACATAATCTACTTCATCCCGCACATCGTAACTAACTTTGTGCCCCACAATCCTCCCACAATTAAGGCGCAATACTTACCCGACATTTAGCCTAACTACGAGGCCACCACTAACTCCGGCTCCACTCCGATACCGCTTCATCAACATACAACAATGCCACGTTTAGAAGTATCCTGCCTACTTCGAAGTTACTCGGGACACACACCCCGCCGCCAGCGACACCTCAAATTACCCAACAAGCAAAGACTACCGTAATACAAGTATATCTGAAATCAAAGACTGAGACTGCAGTTATCCACCGTCCTCCCTAAAAGGAAACACCAAGGTCACGAATCGACCATCGACGACTCAACCACACATTTCCACTCTCGAAACTTTCCTTCACCCTTAATTACGATATCTCTCACTACCTAGCGAGTTCATAGCCTTCATGCATGACAACACAATGATTTAGATCGTTTTGCACATTTGAAAATACGCCGTGAAACAAGATTAGACATGCACGACATGACACCGCCATAAAAAATACACACATACACATCGATCTCAAGGATCGCTCACACACGACCCATGATATCTCACCACCTTGTCTATCAATCGAAAGTGCATTCACTAAAACTCTTTTCGTGCAAATTCTAAAATACGGCAAAATCACCCACACTGGGAGAGTCGATCGACTCTCACAATCACTGGTATGTCAACAACGTGTCCATATTGATTTCACTCATAAAACCATGCGATCAAACGTTGTTATGATTTCTACAACAAGGTTAACTCATTTGTAAAAGAGGTGAAATACTTCACAATTTCTCCAAGTTCAAAATTTATCACACAACGTAAATAAATGTGTCTTTTCCTTCAAACACACACTTGTACGCGCCCACTCAGTTTCAAAACCTGAAACTTACAAGGTACACACACACACATATATTTTGACATAAAGGACTCATGTGACTTGTTTGAAAATACAATGCATGACTCACTTTACATTGAAGGCTATTCGCTCTAGCAAGGTCAACCGTTTGCATTCACCACAATTCAACATCGGTGCCCTACTTCCGACCAAACCATCAGGTTTCTCACAATTGCAACAACCTTTGGTACCGGTGCTTCCCCACATGCTTGTATGTCCCAACTACACAGTTACCACCTTGACTATTGATTTTCAAAATACGCGGCTTCACTTCAATCCCAAATAGGTTAACCTATAATAGCCCCTTTTCATCCTATCATTGCCTCATATTACCAATCCACAAGGCTATCATTTCTCAACCACCCTTGCCGTCCTTCTACTGCCTAGAGAATCAAAGGCTCATCTCTACCTCTCAATTCTTAAGTTGAAGCTCTCAAGATCCCAATTGGTCGACATAACAAACTCCCAGAGTAGAGGCTCACCAAAAACTAGGAGCTCACTTTCAATCAGTTATTCTTCCCTTATGAACTCAAGAGGTTCCACCTCACATCAGGCCCACCAACAACTCAAACAATACTCCTTCTAGAAGGTGTCATCATTCACACCATAACCGATCTCGCACAACATACTAAGTCATTGATATTAATGCAAGGTTAGAACTCTCTACATACTACCACCTCCATCGATTATCTGAACAACAGTAATCAAGCATACCCATGCACCTGTAAATTCATAATGACATTGTCCAGATGTGATTTGAATTTACCTTACATGAGAATCCTCACTACCATCATCCTGAATTCTCGGTGATCAAGGTCTTCCCTAAAGGCTTCCTATATCTCAGTTGTTTCCCCTTACTCCACAGTTTAAGTTTAGGCTCATCCGATCACCTAAATCTCTTAAACTAGCGCTCTGATACCAACTGTAACAACCCACACCAAACAGGCACGCCAAAGCTACTAAATTAAAATATAAACGCCAAAAGGCCAAAACATAGGTCACACATTCGAGATTACATAACTAAGGTTCGCGGAAATAACCCTAATTACAGCTGAGAAATGTATCTAAAATTTTAAAAGGAAGGTCTTCTAGTTCCACTAGACGCAAGCTCCATCTCACAACTTGCCCTTGCCCTTACTCGAGCCCTCGACTACCTGCTTGCCTGAAAAGGTTTTAGTTTTGAAAGCGAGGGTTAGACCACGAGGTCTAGTGAGTTCCCTCAATTTTTTATCCATGCTACAAAATAAATACAATTTATGTAGCAGTTTATATAACGGTTTATAAACACTTTTAAGCAACACACTTTTATCATGATATACACACAACGACACATGCTGATGGCCCACGCTATGGTCACACGCACCCGTGACAGCGTGTTAGGGCACACACCCGCCCTTTATAAATTATATGAAACAGATTCATATATGTACATAATATTCTTTATGGGACACACCCCCCATATACACACCATAAGCCATCGCATGCACGCACTCAAGTAATCACACCTTTTATAAATAATCACACCCTTTATCGATAATAACACATTTCATAAATATTCACACATTTTATAAACAACCACACCTTTTAAGCATGATTAAAAGCATTAAACAAAACATGCAGTTTAATCGTGTATTTGCGTAAATAAACACACTTGATAAAACTTAGTTTGGAAAGACTCACATGGAGTCCACGCTAAAAGTTCTTACTTGAAGCTGCTATCCTCTACCCGTACCTACATATAGCCCAACACACAAGAGTGGATAAGTCACCCGACTACTCGTACAGGTATCGACCCTCAAGAACTCTTTGACAACCCAAAGTCTCGGGCCAAGCAATCCGGATTCCAGATTCGCTTTCCGGATCCCTTCCGGACTCTGGTCCCTTTTCGGACATCTAATCCGGACGTATCCAGATTTCTCTTTTCCGGTACCACTTCCGGATTTCTGGGTTTTCTCGGTTCTTCCCCAGGTAGCGACTTTTGGTATGACTTTCCGGATCCCATCCGAATTCCCAAAGGTTTCCGGACACAATCCGGACAACAGCGGTTTTCCGAGAAATTCTTTCGGACAACCATTCGGATTTCGACCGCTTTTGGAATTCCTCAAAGTTCGGAACACTCCTCCGACTGTTCCCGAATTCTCACAAACGTATGCGACCAAAACTCTTCTAGGCCTTTCATATAAACAATAGAAATGAATTCGAAATCTCTAGTCGATTAAACCAACTACTCAATTCGTTTCCCCACCCTGATTAATCTAGGTTAACACACACAGATTACTTTTCACTTCCTTCTCAAGAAATATTGACCAAAGTAGCATCAAGGTTTCGACAATAAAATCCACACCCAGCCTTTCTATAATACTCAATAGATAAAGGAATCAAGAAGAAGATAATTACCTTGATAATGATGATTCACTCCCAAAGCTCCCAAGCCTTTCCTCCAATGCCGCAATATGATCCACACACAGTTTCACACACTCAACCGCTCTCTAAGAATGAAGAGAGAAATAAGGGTTTTTGGGGTCTTAAGCCTATTTTTCATATTTGCACAGAAATCCTCCAATTACATTTCTCCTACCATTCACACTTACTTCATGTTTTTACTTCAAAATAGACCCGGTTCTTACACTATGCTATGATCTAGGGCTTCGGTAGCATTTTTGCACCAATGAAGATAAATGATAATGAAAATATGTTTTGATTAATTCTTTGTTTCTTAAGTATATATGAAGAACCAAATGATTGATAAAATGCATCAGTGAACAACAGATATGTATGTACCTATTGTACTTGTATTCCTTTACACAAATTTGAGGTTATTCCCTGTGTTCTTTTTCTACTAAGAAGGTAATAGTGATGTGTTTTTCTAGTATCCAGGTCTTTTGCATGAAATGAAGACTTTTGAGGTGAAATGATTAGGGGTGTGCATCGGGAAGGTCGGACGAGCTCGGGTGGACAAACCGAAAACCCGATTGTTATCGAGTATGAAAATCAAGACCCGAAGTTTGGGTTTCGAATTTCGGATTGCTTCGGGTTCGGGTTAATGTCGGTCGGGTTCACGTATTATTATAATACAAAAAGTATATATATAAATTCAATCGATTTTGAGGATGAATTCAATCAAATGAGAGATTGATGAAATCGAAAATAAGTTTAAAAATTAAAAAACATTTCGACCGACTATAATTTATGATTTTTTAAAAATAATTAATTAAATAATTATATTTATATAATACTTAAAATATAGATGTATATTATTTCGAGTTTTCGGACGGGTCGGGTGGCCAAAGATCAAACCCAACCCGCCCAAATATCCCCCAATAGTCAGGTTTTGCATTTCCGGATTTCGGGATATTTGGGTATTGCAAAAACACCTTATTTCGGTTCGGGTTCGGGTTCGGATTCCGGATTATTCGGGTTTTGCACACCCCTAAAAATGATCACTTTTGAACCTCAAAGTGTAACACCCCTAAAATTTGAAAATAACACACAAATTAAAACTTCCAAAATCCTTTAAATACAAAACTTGGAATAATAAATACCTAAAAAGTTTACAAAAGAATGAACACTAGGAACAAGTATCACATTTCTATTTTAGCTATCTGATCCCACAAATACAGATAGAACGAATTGGGTGTGACTAAAACTTCCGAATTTCGTTATCTTCTCAAAATCGGTTGACGCCTCTAAATCCATCCTACTGGAATTTCTACCAAGATCCATACACCACTCACGACCATCTATGACCTGATATACATGTCGAAAAGAAAAGTGTTAGGTTTAACGCCTAGTGAGTTAAAGCAGTTTTCCTCATGTAAAATATAAAACAGTTAAAATGGACATTTTGCTATAAATACAACCAACCTTGAGAACATAAATTATAGCGGACTTTAAAAGATTAGCTTTATATTTCAACCGCAAAAATACTCCATTTAGGTAAATGCCCAAAATACAACTCACCAATTTCACGTACAAGACGCAACTTCAAAAATACTGATTATATGGATAAAACCATAAATCCAAATATGTTCAAATAACCAAATGTTCACAGAACTCATCTCATATAGAGAGAACACATAAAAGTAGGTCCAAGACCCAAAATATTTATATATTGACATGTATATAGTTTGTTAAAGCACTAAAATTCACCTTACTAGATTTAAACTAAATCTAGGTTTTTACCCACCAAACTTGAGCTCCTTGGATGAAGACTCAGAATCCTCTAGGTCTTATCTTCAAGATTTCTATAAGGATCCTTGATTACAAACATTTCCAAAGTTATACTAAGTTCTCACAAAATAGAAGAGATAAGAGAACACAAAAACCTTACTTCTTAAATGAAGAAATGCGGAGATTACCTTGATTCATAACTCCTGAATCCACCAATAATACACTTCTATGGCTACAAATATGATCCTCAAACTCTAATTCACCAAAGAATGGAAAAGGGTTTGGAGAGGTTTTGATGAAACCCTATAAACTTAAAACCCTTGAAAATGTGGACAAGATGAAGAGCTCCACACCTTTACAATCATCTCCAAAATGTGAAGGATCACTTTACAATCCAAGGAAATGTGCCTAAAAGGCTTCAAACTTCGTCTTCAATGGTGAGGGTTCAGGTTGGGAGGGTTTGGGGAGAAGTTATATGGAAGAAATGAAAGAAAAGAGCTGAAGTTCGTGTTTTAAAACCCTCAGATCCTGATGGAGACCTTGACATGCGATAGTGACTGTGTCACTATCGCAGGGCATAATGGCCCAAACTGTACCGAGACAGGTCTGCTCCGCGCGATATTGCCACGGCGAGAGTGACAATGTCACAATCCTTGGGTGTTCTCGCCCTAAATGTACCGTATCGTCCTGAGCTTAGCGATATTGACATGGGCATAGTCGCCCAGACCACCCTGAGCTTCATAATTTCGAGCTTTTGCATGTGTTGCTTTTCTAGAGGAATTATACTTTCATATGTTAATTATTTTCTCAAACATTATCGAGAGACTAACTTGTAAATGATATGGCAGCTTTTACATTCCAAAATTCCAGGTGTTACAATCGTGCCCACCTTGAAAATGATTTTGTCCTCGAAGTCTAGACCCGGAAATACCAGTCGATGAGCGTTCCTCTAGGCCTCAAGGCGTAGAGTACTTTAAACGAAATTAGAACATACTAATAATTGGTCGCGTTAAAATTGAACTACTAGTCAATTACCCTTAGTTTCCACATCACGAACAAGCATTTCCGAACAATCGAACATCGATTTAGGGACATCACACCTCCATTTTCTTTTGTATCACATTCTCGCATAATCACTATGTCAAGGATTACAAGAAGGAAATCCCCTTCACCGTAGGTACTGCCTATAATTGCCAAATCCTCCATTCGGAAGGTTTTAGACGAAACGCCGATCCATGAGATACTCCCGACTATATCTTGCTCTGGTGATCCTGTGGAGGGTCCTTTTCCCACTAATCTCCAACGTATTTATAGAGTATTCCATTGGTCTCGCAGTCTCTAGGTAGACCCCTTTATGATCATCGGCTCATAGTGCTACGACTAATAGCGACCCTGAAAGATAACATTTCGCCCTAAGCATTGCCTTTAATCACAAGGCCCTCTAGCAAAGCTAAAACATAGGGATGTCTCCTAATTCTCTAGATTTTTATTCTTAGTGCAACTACTGACTTCATCTTTACTTTCGCCTTGTCATAGCGTTATGAAAGTCTACCACATTAACATGAAAGTATCATCTCAATCTTGAGATGACATTCTTCCCACTGGCCAACTGACAAGAATCACTAGGATCTTTCAACCTCTTCTATCCAACAATTCACCTTTTCTCCAAAATTTGAAATTTAAAGATATCAAATTTCTTAGTCCCAAAAGTTCGTGGGTAACAACATGACTAAAACGGCGTTAGCTCAAACTTCAATTTTGGGCTAGAAGGTTTTATCTGACACTTGGTCATCTACACCCCGGTCCATTTACTTGGTCTCAACCAACCGAGCATTAGTTTTGCATAAGAAGTGATTTAGGCTTATCACACTTAAAGGTTTCTATTAATTGGATACATCAATATATTAAGCCTAAGATCTGATCGATCCACAAAGTCACAATAGCTTCGAATTGTCGGAATCGTAGATGCTATTAATCTCTTAAGAATCTTGATCCACTGAACTTCCAAAGTGTCTGGTACGTGCGAAATATGTGAATTAATCGTAGTGGGTTGCAAACTGTCCACAGTGGGAAGCGCAAGTGTACACTGGCCACTATGATTGTCACATCAAGTAATAGTTGGTAAAATACCAGAATCGTATCCACAGGGACTGGGCAATCAAGACAATACGGTTTTCATGAGCTTCCTTTTACAAGTTTCAGTTACAGAAGAAGCAATATTTTGGTTTGGTTGGTGATATGCTATTTTAACGAGTTACTTAAGATTTAAAAGAAGGAATGTAGGTTAGATTTTCCCTAGATTTTATATTAAATACTCGATCTCAAAAGTGATCCTTGTACTTGAAGTGGGCATTCTCGTTAGAGAAGCCCGGTTACAAAATACTCACACTTTTAAGTAAAAATCCCATACTCTTAGTACTTACTGTTTTGTCAATGGTAATCTCAAAATGGACCTTTTCAGGCCTCGATGGAATGTGTAGAGACAAATACTCTAAGTGTTTTTAAGTACACCAACTAGCTTTCCTACTACTCCAGTGGGTTGAGATTAGCTCACTGTGCGACCTCACTTTCGTAAGTGTCATAAGAATTCTTTCGAATTCCCTATTATCATCCAAGCTCGTGTCACTGCGTTCTACTCATTTCTGAGTTAAGAACTAGACTTTTAGATCCTCACAAGTGATCGACTTGTTTGCATCATAGGGCAATAATCGAGAGTGAATGACCAAAACAATAAATATTCGAAGTATGAAGATTACTCAAGCATTTTTCATAAAATTCAGGTACATCTCTTTCCTACATCCCAAAGGATGTTTAGCTCGTCATTACCGAAGTAAAGAAAACAAAAGGTGAAAAGTTGCACATAAGTAAACTGAAAGTGACTTTGATTAAAACCGCAGTGGGGACCGAGAGTACAACACTGCCACTAATTACTTCAAACTAACGATTACACTAAGAATTGAAATACAGAAAATTAAAGAGCTACTGCAGTAAATTCTAGAGCTAACAACTACTACTAACTTGCACTAAATGTGGTAGATGGAATGATGAATTGAATGAAACCCAACACCTCTTTATATACTTAGAGGAAAAGTTGGACCAACAAAAGATGGGTAAATGTCTAGAGGCTAAAGATTTGAAGTGGAAGACATAAAATTCAGCTTCCATGAGTAAAGCTTCTTTCCACAAGATTGTAGCCTTTTACCCCAAGGTCTCTTCACATTTTCCAAAAAGTCCACTTTAAGTACCATGGGTTTTAATAAACAATTCATTTTGTCATCTTTAAGGGAACATGCTTGTACTTTTTATCCCATGCATCTGCCATAGAGCCTTCTATTCTCCAGGATTTTGCTTCCATGCTAAGAATTGATTTTTCTTTGTTTTCTTCTTGGCTCGCCAGTGGGATGCGGAGTGAGCACTCTGCAAGTCACTGCAGATATTTCATGAAAAAAAGCAACAAAACTCGACCAAATGGTTTATAAAAACTATGGTTCACTCTTTTTGCTCATTTTTAGGAATAATACCAAGAATGTGTGTTTTGAGGAGTGAAATGGCTAAAATTTGACAAAATAAAATAAAAATAAAAGGAAATAATAACTCTAAAATTAGAGTTATCACAACCTCAAACTTAAACCATTACTTGTCCCCAAGTAATAAAAAGAAATAGAAAAATAAAAATATGCACTTTTGAATGAATGTTGATCTCCCTCCATGGATGCTTCTTTGGGCCCCAAGACTAAAATTTCACCTTGTGCATTCGACGAAATCTTTCCCTTGTTCACATTTGATTAATAGGACTTTCTTGGGTTTGAAGGGTTTGTGGCTTTGAATATTTCCCAAGGGTTTTGTAGCAAACAATTCCAAACATGGACCAAAAATCTCGCTTTAAGATTTTTATTTCAAGAAGTGAGTGTCTCTGTGTTTTGCTCGGGTAAGTACGTACACTTCAGACTTTTATTTGGGTATGGCTATTTATTGTGAGAGTGGAGTGAGTATTCTGATGGTCCAGAATAGGCACATCGTCATTTTCCGGGAGTGAGCACTTTGATGGTCCAGAAAAGGCACACCATCATTTTCTTGTAGTGACACTCCGATTTTCTCTGTTTTTGTTTTTTTTTGGGAGGGGGGTATAGCTTACCCACCTCAAACTTAAGACTTCGCAGTGTCCCCACTGTGGAAAGACTGGAAGTCACACTGGAAGTACCTACCTCAAACTTAAGATATCACAGTGTCCCCACTGTGACATAGAAAGTGGGTTCAAAGAGGCATTTGGGTACAAAAAGGTCGAGTTTGGGCAAGTGTATGTGAATGAAGGCCTAAATCATTTCAATGTGACAAGATGAGAATCAGAACTTACAAAAGTGACTTTTTAAGTTGGAAGCCGAAAGTTGTGCACCTTGAAATGGAAGATGATCCAAATTCATTCAAACGAGAGATATGTTAGTACCCAAAAGTACCTACTTGACAGTAGGTATGCATGCATTTATCACAAAAAGTTAAAAGTAGCAAATTGTCACGAGCCTAGCCATAGGCAAATATCAACCAAACACAAAATTAAAAATGTTTTATGAGCATCAAGAGTGGGAACCAAAGTCCCAACAAACCATTTAATGAGTAGGGGTTGCCATCGGTGAGCTTTCTGCTGAGTCGCCACTGAAATCATCATCACTTTCGTTGGTGGGACAGATGCCTTCTAGGAAGTCAGGGAGTTGCGCGGCCAATTCTTGATCAGCACCTTGTAAGATTTGGTTCATGACTGTTAATGCCAAAAATCGCACCAAAGGGACAACTTAAGGTCGATGTGGACTTAATCAACTAAAGAAAGGATCTTTCGAAGAGACGTGCGACAAGGGAAAAAATAAACGAGACAAGGGATTTGATGACGCAGGAAAAACCTCAATCGAGGAAAAAACCTGCGGACGACAGTGGGTGTCGTCGCTGCACTATGGTCGCCAATCAGGGGCGACGTCCTTGGTACTGGCGTCGGTCGTACGATGATTACAATACAAATGAAGGAAATACTTCGAAATGTAAAGTACAAGTGTTTGAACGTAAAAACAGGTGTTTGTCGTGTGTGAATACAAAGTGTGAACTTCTGGTCGAGGGCTGTTGTCGTACGTCGAGAGCGATACTTGAGCTTTCCTTCGAGTGTTCTTGAGTTTGCGGTAGGATTCTGGCTTTCGGTACTTGATCTCCAGAGTTTGAATGTTCTTTGCTGTGAGTTTGGATGATTTTCTCTGCTGTTTGGTGATGTTTGGTGATGTTCACTGATGTATACTGGATGTTAACTGATGTCCCTTGAAATGAGGCTTTAGCTTGTCTTTTATAGTCATTGCGTCATTAATTAGCTCCATTAATGATTTGATCAACGGCTACAACGACTGGAAACGGTCGCCGGAGTGATTATCCATAATGCTCTTCGTCCGTTACGGGTAACAGCTTGCGTCGGATAACGGCTTGCGTCGGATATAGCCGTTGCTCCTTTAATAGCTTTGACTCCTACATTAAACACTTAACAAAACGTAACAGTCATGGTTAATGTTAGTTTGGTCGAGGTCGCATGGTTCTATGCGACGGTCGTGCTTGACGGGCGATGCGACGGTCGTGCGTCATGGGGGACGTATGACTTACCTTTTACGGGAGACAACGGATGTTCTATGGGTTCTGGTCGAGACCTTATCTTAATACAAGATTTGGATTATAACGTGCGTCTTACCTGCTCTGGTCGTGGTCGTATGACGTGATTTTTTGCCCAAACAGTTTGCCCCCAAATTTTGAAAATTGAATGTCAAATTTAAGTTTTAAATTTTGTCAATCAGACGCATAGGAAATAAAACAAGAGTTAGAAATTACCTCAATCGCCTTGGAGCTAGACTGGTCCGTTTCTAACTGAACGAGAAGTTGAAAACGGAACGAGGTCGTGACGTCATGGTGACACACGATTGTGCTTACCAGCTGTCGATGACAGGTGTCGACGATCCCTGTGGTTATACGAAAGGACGGGGATGCACGGCGATCATCAAAGGGTTCGACCTGACATGATCGACTGCATAAAGATTACGATGGATCTTTTCTTGGCGATTTCAGTTCGATTAGAACTTGCAAGGATCTTTGACCTAGTTTAAGTTTTTCTGAGATCATATAAGATACGACCCTCCAGTTTGCGTATGCGTCGCAAGTCTATTGCTAGAAAGCCTAGAAAAAACTGGGATATCTGGGGCCTTTCAGAAGTGCAAATCAATTTAAAGGGGCTGGCAATGTCGACAGAGCCTAGAAACACCATTAAAAACGAAGATGATCTCGACGACTTTAGAAGTCTAGCGAGGATTCCCAGGGGGATTACCGTAAGCAAGGTTGGCAAGGTTGGCAAGGTTCGACCGGAAATGTGCCCCGAGGGGTACATTGTTATATACGAATACCCGTTCAAAATAGGCTTTCACTGGCCATATTCGCCATTAGTCAAAGAATTCATGTGTGAATTTGATCTTTCGCCGGGGCAACTGATGCCCCAGTTCTGGCGAGTTATCTTGATCATCGAACGACTTACCTCCAACTGGAATCCACCGATGAATGTGAGGGACCTTCTGACGGCGTATAAGGTCAAGAATGACCGGTACCGTCGCTATAGTTTGTTTTCAAGGTTCAAGGGTGATCGTACCCTGGTTTTAAATACTACGGTCAACGACCGTGGATGGAAGAAGAGGTATGTATTCGTACGTATGTCGACGCTGGACACTGACAGTGACTGGATTAGGGAGGGTTGGAATATGACGGGTGAGCCTTTGATTATAAGTTTTCATGTTATTCTATTGCTCGATTGTTTCTTCGACTGATCTTCTTTTTTATGCATAGATATTGATTTCGATAAGGTAGAGTCGGATGATGCTTCTCGGGCTAAGATCGAAAAGTTCTTGGAATTTAGTACTGAAGACCGGTCGTACGTCACGCGTCATTTGATAGACAAAGATGATGACACCGTTTTCTTGAGCGACAGAATGAGGATGGGTCGAGAGGAGAAAGAAGAAGAGGAGGACTCTGAGAAGACTGAGGAGGAAGAGAAGAGCGAAGAACCAGAGGTAGAGATAATTTGGTAAGTATCCTTTTGTCTTCTTTTCGCTTGACCTGGTCTTTCTCTGTTCTGAATCGTCTAGTTTCTTTCTTGTACCGTACAGGTGAATCTCAAGCACATGCGACGTCTTCTGTTGCTAGGAAGATGGCCCAAGTCGAAGTAGCTCGCGAGGCGAGGGAGAAGGACGTTTCGACAACTGGGTCGGGAGTCCTGAAGAGAAAAGAGGTCCCGACAGCCGGGTCGGGCCTCTTAAAGAGGACAAAGGTGTCCGTTCTGAGGGAACCGTCTTTGAAGACGGGTAACCCATCGAGGGTTGCCTTGTCCAGGAAGGCGAAGGCGTCGGTTGCAACCGTCGCGAAATCTGTGGATACTGCGCAACTGGCGACGATGTCTCCCGTCGTCCTATCCGGCCCTTCATCGGTCGACAGGGGCAAAGGCGCGCAGAAGGGACCTTTGGGGGAAACGACGGTCAACTTTACGTTGCCATCGGGTTTTCTGGACGACAATGTCTTGGACGAGACAAAGTTGTTCCCCTATTTGGAAAAATATTTGCTTCCGTCTTTCAGGGAGCGTTTTGACGGGTTTTCTTTCGAGAAAAAAGAGTTCCATACAGCTGGACTCTTATTCTTGGTAAGCCTTTCTTTCAAGACTTGTTGTTTGTCGTTGTCGTTGTCGTTGTTTACTAATGCCGCTCATATTATGATTCTTCAGGCGTTCCAAGCTTCCCTAGCATTGCATGCCGAAACGACGAGTATAGAGGCTTCAACGGTTTCTGTTACCAAAGATGAAGATGCAGCGTTAGCTAAAGAGAAAGCTGCTTTGGAGCATGAAGAAGCAATGTCAGTGCGCCTTGACCATGCTCTGGACGAATTGGATGCCCTCAGTCATACAAGAGACGAGATAAACTCGCGTTTGAAGGAGTCCCTGATTTTGATGCGCGACCAGAGAGAGGAGCTAGAGGGGATGAAGGAATCCGTAGCCGCGAAGAGGAAGGAAGTCGAGGGAATCAAGGCTAAAGTGATAAATTTGAAGAAGGAGTCTGATGAGTTGAAGGACGAAAATAAGTCTTTCTTTTCTTATGCTCGACTTACTGCGCGTGCGGCAGTTATGCGACGTCACCTGCAGGGCAAGGATCCTTTGGCTTCAGCGTCAGATGAGCTGCGTCTCTTTTATGAGAGAGTCGGGACCGAGAGGGATCTCGACTTGGATGATGAGAAGGACGTTGAGGAGGAGGTGGCAGGCGAAAGCCTTCAGGACGGGACTTCGGGCATGAATGCGACGGATACTCCTCCTTTAATTTAAGAATTTTATCTTGTTTTGCTTTGCTGCTCGACTGTTGATGGTCGAGCGTGTACCTAACGATCTTTTCAGTAAATGTACTTTTTGTTTCATATACTTGGTAAGCAAATATCACATCGACGGAATGTAAGATACATAGGAAATCATGCGACTAAGGCCTTTATTGTAATACGATGAGAATAACGTAAAACACATATAAGAACACGCGATTAAAGCATCCATTCAGGGTATAAAAGCTAAGTTTATGTCGTGCGATTCTGCGAATTTAAAGTCATATAGTAGACTTAGTGATTATTGTCGTGCGATCCTGCGATAAAATGATGTCGAGGGTTGGTCGTTGGCTCACCAACGACCCTACGATGCCTAAGTCAGTAGACATTTTGTGAGAAAAAATCGTATGAGAAAGAGCTAGAAAGAGCTAGAGAACGTACCATTTCAGACTCTCTCTATTTGCCCCCTGTTATTTATTACCGTATCCTTTTTGGGAGGAAAAGATAGGTTTTAAATGACAGAATAACACGGAGAAATATTGTCCTGCGGTTGGCTATGTTGTCGTGCGACCGGGCACCATAGTAGACTTGTCTTTGTGAAAAAGATATTAATTTAGGGATAGAAGAACGAACCTGTCGAGAGCTTGATCTTGCGACTTCAGTTTATTTTCTCGGCTTCAAGGTAGACTTGTAGCATTCACGAGCGACTTTTGGCTCACTCTTGATCTCCTGGATTCCCCACGGCGTCGGGAATTTCAACATTTGATGATACGTCGAAGGAACAGCTTTCATATCATGGATCCATGGTCGTCCTAAGATGATGTTATAGGCCGACTCACAATCGATGACACTAAACTTGGTTTGCTTGTTGACTCCTCCGGCGTAGACGGGCAGGATTATCTCTCCGAAGGTGCTCGTCGCTTCTCCGTTGAAACCGACCAAAGTCGTCGAACGTCGGGTGATTTCCGAGCGATCGATTCCCATGGCTTTGATGGTGTTGAGAAAAATGACATTTGCTGAGCTGCCCCCGTCGATCAAGACTTGACGCGTTAGGCAGTTACCGACTGTGAGCTGAATGATTAACCCGTCATGATGCTTCTGATACGAGTCGCCCAGGTCGACGTGGTCGAACACAATCTTCATAGCTTCTAGCTCTAAATCTCCTTTGGGTCTAGACGAGCGAGGAATAGGCCGATCATCGGGCGCCTGACTGGCATAACGCTTGGCCGCTGAATACGTCAGACCACACACATCTGAACCACCGGTGATGCAATTGACGACTTTCGCGTGCTCGGGGGTCGACGGTCGATGGCCATTAGCTGGAACAGCGACATCGTCGATGATGTCCTTGAGATTTCCTTTCGAGAAATGATATGCTAATTCCTTCTTCAATGCGATACAATCGTCTGTCGCATGACCATGATCGGCATGGAAGTCGCACCACTTTGATTTGTCTTTCTTAGCATCGTCCAGGTCGGACTTCTTTGGCCATCGGATGGTAGCTTGGGTACCTTTCAGAGCTTCGACTAATTCCTTAGCAGAACCTTTGAATCCGTAAGAGGATATCTTGGGGTACTGAGTGAACTTAGTCGCGGTCTTGGCCTTTGCTTTTGTCTTGAAACGAACATTTGAAATTTGGAGCGCTGGTTCTATTCTGGAAACAGCCTTTGTCTTGAACTCTGGCTTTCTGATGCCTAACGACTTCTTGTCGTCAGTGTGCTTGCGACGAAAGGCGGCATCATCCTCGACCCTCATATATGCCAAGGTTCGAGCTCGGACGTCTTCGAAAGTCTCTGGGGGATACTTGGTCAGATCGATATATAGACCTGAACTATCGTCGAGACCATGCTTATAGGCTTCGATCGCGGTTTTGACGTCGCAATTGCGGATGCTGATCATTTCGGCATTGAATCTATTGAAATAACTTAGAATGGACTCATTAGCTTTCTGCACGATATAATATAGGTCGCTGGTCTGCTTCTCCATCTTACGACTGCTGGAGAATTGCTGGGAGAACTGGTTAACCAACTCAGCAAACGACCCGATGGACTTGGGTTTGAGATTGATTAACCATTGGAGAGCTGGACCAGTGAGAGTTGCTCCGAAACTCTTACACATGCATACTTCCTGGTACATAAATGGGATCGAGATCGTCCACATGAGCTGCTTGTACTGCGCGACGTGCTCAGTCGGATCAGTCACACCAGAATATTTGGGAGTGAAGGCAGGAATGTTATACTTCTTTGGGACCTCGACAGTGGCAATCTCGTCGATGAAGGGCGATGCCTGATATCCCGAGCGATGCTCGACGTCGACAGGCACGGCTGCCCCAGGAAACTTGGATAGCAAGGATAGGACGCACTCATTTTGGTCTTCTAACATCTTCAAACGCTGGGCGACGGGATCGTTAAGATCAGGATTTGCCCCTGTCGAGGGATTGGTCCCTGGACTAGTGTCATTACCATGCGATGAACCATTGGTGTCCCCGTTGAATGGAACAAAATATGGCTGCGACCCATATTGGAATTGCTGCGGTTCGTTCTGAAACGATTGTGGTCCCTGCTGGAAAGGCTACGATCCACCGTGGAGTGGCTGAGATCCACCTTGAGGTCCATTCTGAAATGGCTGCTGAAATGGTTGCGACCCCTGCTAGAAAGGCTGTGACCCTTGTAATGCCTGAGACCCATTATTCACGGGTGGTGGCCTTATGTGCTGAGGAGGAACTATCCCGAACTGAGGATTTGGGTTGAACGGCCCTGGCTGTCGATTCTGCATGAACGGGCCTGGAGGCTGATTCTGCGCGGATGAACCTGGATTCGGGACAAATGGTCTAGGGCCATTCTGGTCGAACGACCTTGGAATTGGGTTCTGCACGAATGGCCTGGGACCATTTTGAGGCCCAAGAGGATTTCTTAACTGCGCGATCTCCTCAGATGCTCTGCGATTCTGCTCTGTCATTGCATTGAGATGATTCCTGGCGACTTCGAGCTCCTGATACATCTGAGCAACAGCTTGCTGCGAATTTCCAGAGGCTGCCATTTTCCTGCAACAGAAAATAGAAGAAACTCCAAGAAACTATTAGTAGAATGCACGTTCGTCGAGGATTTTCTCTAGATGAGGTCCCACGGATGGCGCCAAACTGTTAATGCCAAAAATCGCACCAAAGGGACAACTTAAGGTCGATGTGGACTTAATCAACTAAAGAAAGGATCTTTCGACGAGACGTGCGACGAGGGAAAAAATAAACGAGACAAGGGATTTGATGACGCAGGAAAAACCTCAATCGAGGAAAAAACCTGCGGACGACAGTGGGTGTCGTCGCTGCACTATGGTCGCCAATCAGGGGCGACGTCCTTGGTACTGGCGTCGGTCGTACGATGATTACAATACAAATGAAGGAAATACTTCGAAATGTAAAGTACAAGTGTTTGAACGTAAAAATAGGTGTTTGTCGTGTGTGAATACAAAGTGTGAACTTCTGGTCGAGGGCTGTTGTCATGCGTCGAGAGCGATACTTGAGCTTTCCTTCAAGTGTTCTTGAGTTCGCGGTAGGGTTCTGGCTTTCAGTACTTGATCTCCAGAGTTGGAATGTTCTTTGCTGTGAGTTTGGATGATTTTCTCTGCTGTTTGGTGATGTTTGGTGATGTTCGCTGATGTATACTGGATGTTAACTGATGTCCCTTGAAATGAGGCTTTAGCTTGTCTTTTATAGTCATCGCTTCATTAATTAGCTCCATTAATGATTTGATCAACGGCTACAACGACTGGAAACGGTCGCCGGAGTGATTATCCATAATGCTCTTCGTCCGTTACGGGTAACAGCTTGCGTCGGATAACGGCTTGCGTCGGATATAGCCGTTGCTCCTTTAATAGCTTTGACTCCTGCATTAAACACTTAACAAAACGTAACAGTCATGGTTAATGTTAGTTTGGTCGAGGTAGCATGGTTCTATGCGACGGTCGTGCTTGACGGGCGATGCTATGGTCGTGCGTCATGGGAGACGTACGACTTACCTTTTACGTGAGACGACAGATGTTTTATGGGTTCTGGTCGAGACCTTATCTTAATACAAGATTTGGATTATAACGTGCGTCTTACCTGCTCTAGTCGTGGTCGTATGACGTGATTTTTTGCCCAAACAATGACCGCATCCCACTCCTTAGTGTACATCCATAAAATTTCTGTGGCCCTGTCCATATGCTTGTGTTGTGCCTCCATAGTGGTGATGCGATCAGTGAGGGCTTTCAGCGCATCCAGAATGGCGATCATGGGATTGCTAGAGCTTCCTGGAGTGGGATTGGGGAGTGGGTTAGTGGCAGATGTCACTGGGACTTCTTCAGCAGTGGGATCTTTAGTGGGAGCGGTAATTGCTCTCCCCATCTTCTTTATGGTCACCACGCTGATATTGTTTGCGGAAGTGACCCAAGCATCATCTGGAGCAGAAGGCACTCCAGCATCGATTAGTAGAGATGTAATGAGACAAGGGAGTGGGAGGATTACCTTTTTACGAGTTCGGGCTTGGTAAATCGCGACATGCATCAGGATTCCCAGATTGATTGTATTCCCCGCTAGGATGCAGTACAGAAGACTGCACTTGTGCATCGAGAGGGTGGTATCATGAGTGGTGGGCGACAGGGAGTGGCGTAGGAATTGGAACCACACAGCGGCCTCGGTAGTGAGGGAGCTAGCATGTAGACACCTCCTACTGCCATCCTTGTCCCAGGTCTTTACTTCAATTGCCAGAGCTTTCAAAATGGCCTCTTCATCAGCCGGGGTCATTCTTTGCAAGAATTTAGCAAAGGTGCATGAAAGTGGGGTCCTTATTCCAAGGACCCGATTGATCGCGGATGCATTATAATGCACTGTACGACCCCGGACTGTTACATATGTGTCCTTGGTTTGAGAGGCTTCGGCAAACAATTCTCTTACCAAAGAGGCGTTGGCCCTTCTATTGGCAGTTGCCAATGTTGCCCAATCTTGCTAGATAACCCTCTCTTTGATAAAAGGGTTGGCCTCCACAAAGTCAGGGTCAAAACCCTTCTCCAGGTTCAACTTTTGTTTAACAATACAGTCATAGTGGGCAGCGACCTCTGGGGTCGTGAACTGCCTGGGCACGCCACTGGGGGCATGCTCGGTGCCCACTATGGATTCATGAGGGTTTTGAGTTTGAACTTGTTCATCACCAGCATCAGACTCATCTGATGATGCACTTGAAGAGGGAGCAAGACCTTTACCTTTACCTTTTCCAGATGGTGCCCTCCTTGCTTTTCTCGGCGTAGATTTTTCTGAAATGGTTACCTCAGATCGGGTGACCATGCCTCTCTTTCTCGAAGCCTTCTTAATGGGGTTCTCCTCAATGTGGGCTGCCTTTTGAAGGGCCTCCAAATCGATAGTGTTTCCGATTTGGAGGTATTGATTGTGGTAATCCTCTTCCTCCTTTCTCCTCAACTCCTCTTCTTCTTTGAACAATTCGGCCTCTGCCTTTTTCCTCTCTTCGTCGAGCATTCTCTCTTTCTCGACCCTTTTTCTCTCCTCCTCCTCTCTTATCAACCGTTCGACTTCTTCCTTTTTTATTCTTTCTTCCTCTTCCCTTTTCAACCTTTCCTCTTCTTCTTTCCTTTTCTTCTCAACCTCTTCTTTCTTTCTTCGAAGGGCTAGGAGTTTTTGGTTAAACTCCTCCTGTAACTTCAGCATTGCCTCCTCAGTCTGTTGCTCTTCAATGTCAAAATCACTCAGACTGGCGTATAAGTCTTTCGATGATGAAGCGACTTTCGATCCTTCCTATTTTGACGACTTAGCATCTGGTGCAACGGTCGTCATTGTGTGCTCGTCGGAGGATGGCGGAGGCTGGTTTAGGTCGCCGGTGATGTTTTCCGGCAGGTCATCGGCGGTAGTCATGCGACGGCGCGTGGTGCGGCTGGGTTCGTTTGGGTTTGGGACCCGTCGCTTACTTCTTGCCATTGATGAGGGTTCTTTGTTCTTGAGAAATAATTTAGGAAGGAAGAGAGTATTTTTGAATTTTGAGAGCAAAAAGGTATCTTTTGTTTCTTAAGTGTAGGAAAGGATTATTCAATGGGTAAGGGTTTAGGAAGGAACGGTTATTGAGAGGGTATGAGTGTTTTTCTTGGAAATAGGAGTAGTAGGGTGAGGTGGCAGAAAAGGTGATGGGGGTGTAAGAAAAAGGTGATGGATATTCAGTTTCTTGGGCCACCAAACCGTCACATCCATTCGTCAGGCATGCAGTGGGATGCGCAGTGACATGGTCGATGTCACTGCGAAGCATTTGTTGACTTTTTCTTTAAAAATTGGCAATTCATCCTACACACATTCAAAATAAACTACCACAAGGAATTAAAAATACCAAAAATAATAAAAAGACAACAAATAACTGAAATAAAATATTTACACATGATTCGGACTTTTCCTTAACCAGAGTGGGATGGAGAGTGGGCACTGTCGCTCAGAAAGTGCTTCACTCTTTGCCCATTGACTTTAAAAGTCTGACCAGATTGTGGAGACATTAATTCCACTGTTCCAAAGGGACTTACCTTGACCACTGTGTATGGTCCCTTCCATCGAGATTTGAGCTTACCAGGAAATAATTTGAGACGGGAATTGAACAATAGTACTTGTTGGCCTTCGATGAACTCCCTATGGTTGATTCTTCGGTCATGCCACATCTTGGTCTTTTCCTTGTACAACTTTGCATTTTCATAGGAATGGTATCACAAATCTTCCAGCTCATGCAATTGTAAAAACCTCTTGGTTCCCACAACATCCTCACTCATGTTAAGCTCTTTGAGGGCCCAAAATGCCTTGTGTTCCAACTCAATTGGTAAATGGCAAGCTTTGCCAAAAACCAACTTAAATGGAGACATTCCTAAAGGAGTTTTGTAGGCCGTACGATAGGCCCAAAGAGCATCATCAAGTTTGGTTGACCAATCTTTACGGTGTGGTTTAACGACTTTTTCTAAAATGCCTTTGATTTCTCGGTTTGAAAGTTCGGCCAAACCGTTGGTCTGCGGGTGGTATGCGGTGGCCACTCTATGATGTATATCATATTTAGCAAGGACCGAGCTCATGACTTTGTTCACAAAATGGGTGCCTTCGTCACTGATTAATGCCCGTGGTGTTCCAAATCGAGTAAAAATATTTTTATGCAAAAAAATTACCACGGTGTTTGCATCATTAAAGTGACATGCAACAACTTCCACCCATTTTGAAACATAGTCCACCGCAACCAAGATATAAAAATTATTGTTTGAATTTGGGAAATGACCCAACAAATCGATCCCCCAAACATCAAAAAGTTCTACCTCTAGAATGTTATTGAGAGGCATCTCGTTCCTTTGTGATATATTCCCGGTGCGTTGACATTGCTCACAATTTTTCACAGATTCGTAAGAGTCTTTAAACACAGTGGGCCAAAAGAACCCACTTTGCAAGATTTTTGCAGCAGTACGGTTTCCACCAAAGTGGCCACCGTAGTGGGATGTATGACAACCATGGAGTATTTGATTTTGCTCACTCCCGTGGACACATCGTCTCATTTTCTGGTCCGTCCCTATCTTATATAAGAAAGGGTCGTCCCAAATATATTGACGAGTATCATGTAAAAACTTTTTAAATGGTTGTCCACCCATCCCGTGGGGCTTTAGTCCACTTGCCAAAAAGTTTGCAATGTCAGCGTACCGAGGAATATTATTGTCGTGATGTTGAGCTGCTAACAATTGTTCATCGGGAAAATTCTCTTTGACCGGAGTGGGTTCCACAATGGTCACTACCTTCTCGAGCCTGGACAGATGGTCAGCTACCCGATTGCTTGTTCCTTTCCTATCAACGATCTCAATGTCGAATTCTTGCAACAATAAAACCCATCGAATCAAACGTGGCTTGGAATCAGCCTTGTTGATCAAGTATTTTATTGCTGCATGATCAGTATGCACTATGACCTTTGTTCCTATCAAGCAAGACCTGAAACGATCAAAAGCAAACACCACTGCAAGTAATTCTTTTTCAGTGACAGTATAATTGATCTGAGCTTCAATTAGTGTTTTACTTGCATAATAAATGGGGTGAAAGATTTTGCTCTTCCACTGTCCTAGAACGACCCCCACAGCCCACTCGCTGGCGTCACACATGACTTCGAATAGGAGTGACAAGTCAGGAGTAGTCACTATGGGTACATTAACTAAGGTTTTTTTTATTGTTTCAAAAGCATCCCGACATTCTTGGGTGAAATTAAATTCTTTTTCATGTTGCAAAAGGTTACATAGGGGTTTAGTTATTTTGGAAAAATCTTTGATGAACCTCCTATAGAAACCGGCGTGACCCAAGAAACTTCGAATACCTTTTACAGTTGTGGGTTTGCGAAAGTTGTGCCACCAATTCGAGTTTGGCTTTGTCAACCTCCAATCTTCTTTTTGACACAAGATGACCTAGGATAATACCTTCCTCGACCATAAAATGACATTTTTCCCAATTTAAAATAAGGTCGTGGGTCTCACATCTCACTAGGCTTTTCTCCAAATTTCCCAGGCAGTTGTCAAATGATGTCCCTATCACAGAAAAGTCATCCATAAATACTTCTATGGTGTCCTCAATCATGTCGGTGAAAATGGCCATCATACAACGTTGGAAAGTGGCTGAGGCATTACACAATCCAAATGGCATCCTCCGGAATGCAAAAGTACCGTAGGGATAAGTAAAGGTGGTCTTTTCTTGGTCCTCGAGAGCGATATGGATTTGGTTGTATCCGGAGTATCCATCTAGAAAACAATAGAATTCATTTTCCGCTAACCTATCAAGCATTTGGTCGATGAAAGGTAAGGGAACATGGTATTTCTTAGTGGCTAGGTTGAGTTGTCTATAGTACATGCATATTCTCCACCCAGTAATAGTCCTAGTGGGAATGAGCTCGTTCTTTTCGTTCTCCACTACGGTTGTTCCTCCCTTTTTAGGGACACATTGAACGGGGCTCACCCAACTACTACTAGCTATTGGGTAGATAATACCGGCGTCTAACCATTTCAAAACTTCTTTCTTGACTACCTCCTTCATTATGGGGTTCAGCCTTCTTTGGGGTTGGACTTTTCCAGGGTGGTCACTCTCCAAGTTAATCTTATGTTGACATAGAGAAGGGCTAATACCTATTATGTCCGCTATGGTCCAACCAATTGCCCTCTTATGCTTCATTAACAAATCAATCAGAAGTTGTTCTTGTTTCTCACTAAGTTTGGAAAAGATAATAACGGGAAGTTTATTATCCTTAGTGAGATAAGCATATTTCAAGTGGGATGGCAATGGTTTTAGCTCTAACTCGGGAGGTTGTTCTATTGACGGGGGTTGAACATTTCTGTCCTTAAAGTCCAGAGGTTCAAAGGCTGCCACTATTTCGTTACACTCATCCTCAAAAGTGTCATCACTCTTAGAGTCGGACTGCTCACTCTCACTGCCCACTGTGCTCACTGTATCAGAACTTAGGGTACCACTAATTGAACTCAAAGCAAAACAGTCTTCGGTTTCTATGAACTTAAGGGACTTGAAGACATTGAATGTTACCTCTTGGTCATGGACTCTCATAGTGAGTTCCCCTTTGTGCACATCAATCAAAGTACGTCCGGTTGCAAGAAACGGACGCCCTAAGATGATTGGGATATCTTTATCGGCCTCATAATCTAGAATTAGAAAATCAGCGGGAAAGATAAATTTATCCACTTGGACCAAAACGTCTTCTATTTTTCCTTTGGGATAGGCAATGGACCGATCGGCTAGTTGTAATGTCACGGTTATGGGTCTAGCCTCTCCAATACCTAACTTGTTAAAAATGGACAATGGCATCAAGTTTATACTAGCTCCCAAATAGCAGAGTGCTTGACCTACTTCTTGTCCTCCTATTGTGCATGGAATGGTGAAACTACCCGGGTCTTTCAACTTAGGTGGAATCTTGCTAGTAAGGAGGGCGCTACATTCCTTGGTCAATGCCACAGTCTCAAACTCATCCAACTTTCTCTTTTTGCTCAAAATGTCTTTTAAAAATTTAACATAGCTTGGCATTTGCTCGAGAGCCTCTACCAAGGGTATGTTAATGTGAAGTTGTTTAAAAATGTCTAATAATTTTTTAAATTGAACATCGACATTTTTACTCTTCATTCTTTCAAGAAAAGGTACACTTCGTGGGTCAATTTGAGTTTGCTGTGGTGCTTGCTTCGGAACAGTGGGTTTTGGTATGGTCTCAAAAGTGGGAAGCTCAGGGACATCGGTCCTCACTGTGGGTTTGTCAATGACTTTAGGAGTGGCCAATGCGGTTTTAGGGGCAATGGGTATTTGAGGCGGATCATCAGAATCAAAAATGATATCATTCAGATCCTTTCCACTCCTAAGCGTTATGGACTTGACTTGTTCTTCTCCTATCACCCTAGCGTGTTCGGTGTCACTAGGTAACGTCCCTGGCGATCTATTCTTAACTTCGACAGCTAGTTGTCCTACTTGGGTTTCTATGTTCCTTATGGCTGCTTGAGTTTGATTCATGAAACCTTTGAGAATTGATTCGAGTGATGGTTGAGTCTCAGTGGGGTGAGCTGGTCGTGGTTGGAACTGTTGTGAGGACTGCCCTTGGTGAAAGTTTTGTGGGGGATGCCCACTGTGATGTTGATGAAATCCAGGGGGTTTTGTGGTCTTTGCTGGACATGACTCGCCCCGTGGGGTTGGAGTCCTAGATTACCAGCCCAAGAGAAATTCGGGTGGTTTCTCCAGCCTGGATTATAAGTCTGTGAATACGGGTTGTTCCTCGGGTTGGTTCCTATAACATTTACGGCCTCAGGATTTGCTGTACAATAGTCAAAAATATGTTCCTCTCCACAGAGAGAACAGTTCTCAGTGAGATGTGCTGCGGAATTGACTTGTCCTCTATTTTGATTCAAAACTAATTTAGTTAAGGCTACCAATTGTGCATTCATGGTTTTGAGTGCCTCAGAATCAATGGTGTTGGTCTTTGGCATGGGTGCTCTAGGATTTGACCATTCGGTGTTGTTGTTGGATACTTTTTCTAAGATTTGATATCCTTCATTGTAAGTTTTACTTGTGAATGTTACACTTTGTTGCATCTAAGATGATTTTGGCTGAATTGGAAAGACCATTGTAAAAGGTCTCCAATTGGATGCAATGTGGGATGCCGTGATGTGGGCACTTTCGAAGTAACTCTTTAAAACGTTCCCATGCATCCGAAACAGCCTCATCTTCTTCTTGCTTAAACAAGATAATATCATTTCGAAACCTTACATTCCTTGTGGGAGGAAAGTATTTTTGTAGAAATATGTCAGCAAGTTCTTGCCAAGTGGTTATCGAATTAGGCTCATGTGAATTTAGCCAAGCCTTCGCCTTATCCCTCAATGTAAAAGGGAAAGGTTTCAGCCTTAAAGCTTCATCGCTCACACCTTGCAATTGAAAGGAATCAGTCATTTCCAAAAACGATTTTAAGTGCGAGTGTGGATCCTTAGATTGTAATCCTCCAAACTGACCCATGGCTTGGATCATTTGAAACATTATTGGTTTGAGTTCAAAATGTTGTGCAATGATGTTGGGCCTTAAAATCCCGGAGCTTAAGTCACTAACTCCGGAAGTCATAGTCCCGTATTTTTTGATCTTTGCTATCGGCAATCGTCACTGTGGTCTCCACTACTGGTGGGTTAATGGGTCTTTCACCTCCCATACCTGCCATGTTTATAGTGGGGTTCATAGGGGGTTGTCGATTTGTGTTTCTGTTTTTACGTCTTCTTCGAAAAGTTTTCTCTATTTCAAGATCGATTGGTACCAAAGGTCCGTGTTGTTGCCTTGGCATGCAACACGAACATCTTAGAAAAACGAGTTACTCGGGCACTAACAAAAACTAATGTCTTGAGATTTAAAATCACGCCAGTCCCCGAAAACGGCGCCAAAAACTTGGTACGTGCGAAATATGTGAATTAATCGCAGTGGGTTGCAAACTGTCCACAGTGGGAAGCGCAAGTGTACACTGGCCACTATGATCGTCACAGCAAGTAATAGTTGGTAAAATACCAGAATCGTATCCACAGGGACTGGGCAATCAAGACAATACGGTTTTCATGAGCTTCTTTTTACAAGTTTCAGTTACAGAAGAAGCAATATTTTGGTTTGGTTGGTGATATGCTATTTTAACGAGTTACTTAAGATTTAAAAGAAAGAATGTAGGTTAGATTTTCCCTAGATTTTATATTAAATACTCGATCTCAAAAGTGATCCTTGTACTTGAAGTGGGCATTCTCGTTAGAGAAGCCCGGTTACAAAATACTCACACCTTTAAGTAAAAATCCCATACTCTTAGTACTTACTGTTTTGTCAATGGTAATCTCAAAATGGACCTTTTCAGGCCTCGATGGAATGGGTAGAGACAAATACTCTAAGTGTTTTTAAGTACACCAACTAGCTTGCCTACTACTCCAGTGGGTTGAGATTAGCTCACTGTGCCGACCTCACTTTCGTAAGTGTCATAAGAATTCTTTCGAATTCCCTTGCATCATCCAAGCTCGTGTCACTGCGTTCTACTCATTTCTGAGTTAAGAACTAGACTTTAGATCCTCACAAGTGATCGGCTTGTTTTCATCATTGGGCAATAATCGAGAGTGAATGACCAAAACAATAAATATTCGAAGTATGAAGATTACTCAAGCATTTTTCATAAAATTCAGGTACATCTCTTTCCTACATCCCAAAGGATGTTTAGCTCGTCATTACCGAAGTAAAGAAAACAAAAGGTGAAAAGTTGCACATAAGTAAACTGAAAGTGACTTTGATTAAAACCGCAGTGGGGACCGAGAGTACAACACTGCCACTAATTACTTCAAACTAACGATTACACTAAGAATTGAAATACAGAAAATTAAAGAGCTACTGCAGTAAATTCTAGAGCTAACAACTACTACTAACTTGCACTAAATGTGGTAGATGGAATGATGAATTGAATGAAACCCAACACCTCTTTATACACTTAGAGGAAAAGTTGGACCAACAAAAGATGGGTAAATGTCTAGAGGCTAAAGATTTGAAGTGGAAGACATAAAATTCAGCTTCCATGAGTAAAGCTTCTTTCCACAAGATTGTAGCCTTTTACCCCAAGGTCTCTTCACCTTTTCCAAAAAGTCCACTTTAAGTACCATGGGTTTTAATAAACAATTCATTTTTGCTATCTCTAAGGGAACATGCTTGTACTTTTTATCCCATGCCTCTGCCATAGAGCCTTCTATTCTCCAGGATTTTGCTTCCATGATAAGATGTGATTTTTCTTTGTTTTCTTCTTGGCTCGCCAGTGGGATCCGGAGTGAGCACTCCGCAAGTCACTGCAGATATTTCGTGAAAAAGCAACAAAACTCGACCAAATGGTTTATAAAAACTATGGTTCACTCTTTTTGCTCATTTTTAGGAATAATACCAAGAATGGGTGTTTGAGAAGTGAAATGGCTAAAATTTGACAAAATAAAATAAAAATAAAAGGAAATAATAACTCTAAAATTAGAGTTATCAGTGTCTCACGGGTCTTTCTCACAAGGTACAACTAACTTTCTCTATGCTGACCCGACACCCGACTCGTCTCAAGAAAACTTTCCTTAAGGCACTCTTTAATACTTTCTTAACCTCAATTATTACTATCCTTCATTCTAAACTACTTCCATATGGTATTCTTAAAGTAAAACTGTACAATATTAATCGATCACCGCTCTCCAAAATTTACCCTTTTAAACAAAATCCCAACGTTAACAAATATTAGTTCTAGCTTGACCACACATCCCAACTCCTAACATTTCTTACCGGACTTTCTAAGACTCCTTGGAATACTAATAAAATTCACTTTCTATCTTAAGACCCTAGAAATCGGAAGTAAATCGATCACTAACCAACATGGAGACCCACGACACCGAAGATGACTCATACACGACCAATTGTCTGATAACTGAGAAATTTAGTTAATCGGGAATGTACCTGGCATTGCCGTCGTGTCACCCTTTCCTTGGTAGGCTCTGATTCTTGCCCGACTCTTCACTGATTCTTGCACGAGGACAATCCTTCTTAGCATTGTTCGGTTCCTTGCACACAAAACAAATTTTACCCTTAATGGAACAATCTCGGTGGGAGTGGCCCATCATCTTGCATTTTAGACATGTCATGGGGTTGGGATTGCACCTCCCTGCATGTTTGACTCGACATCTATAACACCATTTGACTTCCTATGATTGTCGATTCCTTTTCCATAGGCATGGTCATAGTGTCCTTGGGGTGGACTCAACTGGTCCTCCCGCTTACTCTTTTCTTTAACCTCCGCCTCTTCTTCCTTATTGTCGAGCATAAACATCCTTCATGAATTGTAATTCTTATATTTATTCTCGGAGGGTGGAGGCTTTAGAACCTCAAACCATCGTCTTCATATCGGTCGGCAAGCCTTTAAGATAGGCCTTGACTCTCTCTTTTTCACTCGGGACGACATGCCCCACTAGATCCAGTTTTTCCATTAAGAGATTAGAGTATTCTCTTACTGACATATTTCTCTTGAGGGCTCATAATTCATCATCTATTCGGTCGATTGCCCTCTCGTTACAATATTCATCCAACACTTTCTTCTTGAAAGAATCCCAAGTTAAGGATAAGATGGTAGTAGTTCCAATAGTGGACTTAGTGACATCCACCAAGTGAGGTCCCGACCCCTCAACATCCAAGAGGCGAACTTCACTTTTTGTCCCCCCTCACGTGCACTAGTGTCAAAGACATGTTCCATCTCTTGGATCTAATTCATACACACTATCGGGTTGTTCGTTCCTGAGAATTCAGGCGGCTTGCTGTACAAGAAAGTCTTGTATGAGCAGGCCTTCCCACTATGCTTGGTACCCGTTTCCTATATTTGGGTGTTGGCATTTCTGTCATCTAACAGTTTCATTAATCTTTCTTCTTGTAGGAGTTCATCAGTTTCACTATTCTAGCCAACATCCCAAATTGAGGATACACATCTTGAGTACTTGGATTTGTGAGTCTCAAACTCATTCTTTGTGCGTGCTCCGGTCCATCATTGGACAATGGCGGTAACGATGGAGGTAACACATGGTTGACTCCCACAACCTGACTTGGAGTTGTCATACTTGCATTATACTCATCCTATTGCGCTTGTAGTTCACTCTGCGCATTTACCATCTCAGTCTGACACACACGAGGATGAGGTTAAGAGTTAACACCAACATTAGCATAATAACGAAGACTTACTATTGCACACATCAAGTATGTAGAGTCAAGCATGCTCACGTAACAATATATTCATAATAGCAGTAGCCAAGTGAAATTATGAACATATTACACATAAGAATTCTCGTTACCATAGTCACGACTCTAAATTAGTGCATCCCTGTCCGTCGTTGTACTCTTACCTTATCTTAGAATTTCTATTCACAACAAATTGATCATAACTTAAAATCTCAGCTTAAGTCTAGGCATTTAAATTAGTACATAGTTCTCTTAAACTAGAGCTCTGATACCAACTTGTAAAACCCCTAGCAGACAAATTAAAACTTCCAAAATCCTTTAAAAATAAAACTTGGAATAATAAATATCTAAAGTTTACAAAGGAACGAACACTAGGAACAAGTATCAAAGTTCAATTTGAGCTATCTAATCCTATAGACGGAGACAAAACGAATCGGGTGTTACTAAAACTTCCAAATTCCGCTACCATCTCAAAACCGGATGACGCCTCTAAAGTCATCCTACGGGAACTTCTACCAAGCTCCAAACGCCACTCAGAACAATCTATGACCTGATATATATGTCGAAAAGAAAAGGTATTAGGGTTAACGCTTTAACCAACCTTAAGAACATAGACTATAAAGGACTTTATAAAATAAGCTTTGTATTTCAAACCCAAAATACTCCCTTTAGATAAATGCCCAAAATAAAACTCACCAATTTCACGTACAAGACGCGCCTTAAAAGATACCGGTTATACGGATAAAACCATAAATTCCAAACACCGAAAATATGGATAACATAGTACCTAAAATAACACCTTTCGGTGATGAGGGAGACTCGATTCCATCGAATATGGCGGGAACACAAAATCAAGCCATTTATCAACGTTCTCGAGATTCACTTCGGGCCATGGATCCCCGTATACGGATCCTTTGAGCAACCACCGCAAGATACACAAATGACCCTAGTGTCTACTCGACCTCTATATGAGTCACACCACAAAAGTCACAAGTCCCCGTATCCGGCTTACCATGAGCACCACCACAAGACTTAGCTACGTATACGACTACCATGAGTACCACCGCAAGATTTACTAAAACATAACTTGGGGACCACTCACTAGACTCAAACGTGGACATCAAACTTCACGTTAAATATAACAGATTCTTATACTTATGGATCCAATGCATTACAGTCTAAACAAATCAAGCCAAGAAGGCATCACAAAACGTTTGGCTATAATAATAAAGACAATGTGGCTACATAAGTCGAAATGCAACTTTTCCTAGAACTGTTATTTCCTCAAAATATAATTGGCCAATGGCCCAAACCATAAGGTTCATATTTTCCAAAATACCCATAAGGTCAAAGAGTAACCGTACCCAAGAACTCACTCCTTTAAGATCAAAAGAGGTTAAAAGTTCTAATAACAAAACTCTTAAGTTGGGTAAGACTCCAAAATATTCTGTAACTTCGAAGACGAACCATAAATACTCAACTCACACAAAAATTCCAATAAAACCATTTGTAGTCCACATTTTGTCCAAATTTTCCAAATGTCCGAGAAATCTTGTTTAATTGATTAAAACCCTTTTTGGTGACTAGACACCCAATAACACACCATGAATCATTTATAAGGTTTTGATAATCCAAATATGTTCAAATAACCAAATGTTCACAAAACTCATCCCATATAGAGAGAGCATATAAAAGTAGGTCCAGGCCTAAAATATTTATATTTTGACATGTATATAGTTTTGTAAAGCACTAAAACTCACATTGCTAGATTTAAACTAAATCTAGGTTTTTACCCACCAAACTTGAGCTCCTTGGATGAATACTCGGAATCTGCTAGGTCTTAGCTTCAGGCTTTCTACAAGGATCCATGATCACAAACATTTCCAAAGTTATACCAAGTTCTCACAAAATAGAAGAGAATAGAACACAAAAACCCTAACTTCTTAAATGAAGAAATGCAGAGATTACCTTAATTCAGAACTCTTGTATCCACCAATAATACACCTCTAAAGCTACAAATATGATCCTCAAATTCTAAATCACCAAAATAATGAAAAATGGTTTAGATAGGTTTGATGAAACCCTAGAACTTAAAACCCTTGAAAATGAGGGCAAGATGAAGAGCTCCACATCTTTGCTTCTAAATCCTCTCTCAAATGTCAAGGATCACTTTACAATCCAAGGAAATGTGCCTAAAGGCTTCAAACTTCGTCTTCAATGGTGAGGGTTCAATTTGGAAGGGTTTTGGGAGAAGTTAGATGGGAGAAATGAAAGAAAAGAGCTGGAGTTCGTGTTTTGAAACCCTTAGATCCCGACGGCGACCTTGACACGCGATAGTGATAGTGTCACTATCGTGGGGCATAATTGCTCAAACTGTATCGGGATCGATATGTTCCGCACGATAATGCCACAACGAGAGTGGCAATGTCACAATCGTGGGGTATTCTTGCCCCAAATGTACCGTATAGTCCCTGATCTTAGCGATATTGACATGCGACAGTGCCCTTTGGCATTGTGCCCGGGCATAGTCGCCCAGACCACCCCGAGCTTTTAATTTCGATCTTTTGCATGCGTTGCTTGTCGAGAGGAAGGAAACTTTCATATGTTAATTATTTTTTCAAAGATTATCGATAGACTAACTTGAAAAGGATGTGACAGGTTTTACATTCCGAAATTCTGGGTGTTACACAAAGTGACATGAATTCTTTTGTTTGAAACAACGTAACCCCTAAGGAAATGGTGGATTTTTTATTTATAAAGAAAATAAAGTTTGATGAATATGTCTTCCCAATGTTTTTGTTGTATTAATAAATTCATAGAGTAACGTATTTCTTGTAACCATTACTTTATACATAGACCGTGCATATCTCTTGTATGTAGGGGTGCTCAAAAAACCGACTAACCCGAAAAACCTGAAAAAATCGACCCAAGGTAACCTGACATATAATCGATACAAAATTAGGGCATGAATCTATTGGATTGATACTGGGTTAGGCCCAAAGTAACTCAACCAACCCCGATAAACGTGTTAGAGACTTCTCTAAAATTATTTGTATTTCTCTCTAATATATATAAGTTACCAAAAATAAATCGGTAATATCGAGCAATGAAACTCATAAGATGACATTATTGGAAAGTTATATGAAATACCTAAATATTTGATGAACTTGTATATTCTTTTGAATGATTGATTGCATTTCAAAGAATTTTTTTTCTTATTTTTAAGTTTTCAATATTATTTTTACTTTGTTTAAACATAACCCGATTAACCCGACCAACCTGAATGAGTTGGGTTGGGTTGAAAATTTTCAAGCCACCAACATTAGGTTGGATTGTTGAAATGCTTCAACCCGATCAACCTAACCCATGATCACCCCCTACTTGTATGTGTTGATTTGATTCTACTGTGATTGGAAATTGTTTGGATCAGAGGCGGACGTAGAGTATAAATGGAGGGGGAAAGGACCAGTCAAAAAGTCAAAAAAACCAATTTTTATAAGTTAAAAATGATTTTTTTTTAAATTTTACCATAGTTCCCCCTTGATTTTTCGTATGGCCCCATCAACCAAAAAATCTATATCTTTATCTTTTATCTTTTTATATATATATATATAGAAGGAAAACACAAGAAAAATGAGATGTCACCATGAGAATTGAGTATTCTCTAATGGTGGATTATGGTTGAATTATAGTTATCCTACATTGGTGAGGAGTTGAAACATTAGAACAAATATATGTGTATAATAAAGATGGATGTGATGACTTTGTTTTCATTCTCATAAATCTTATCTTTATTTTGGATGATCTTTATTTTACATCATGAGAGTATTCTCAAATGATAGATTGTGGTTGAGTTTTAGGTCTCTTATATTGGTGAAAAGTTAAAAATTTGGAATAAAGAGGTGTGTATAAAAAAGGTATATGTGATGCTTTTGTGTCCATTCTCATACGGTTGTCTTATTTTGGATTGCCCTTTTTTTGCATCATGAAAATTTAGTATTTTCAAATGGTGAATTGTAGTTACTTTTAGGTATCTCACATTGGTGACAAGTTGAAAAATATAATAAAGATGTGTGTAAAAAAGGTGAATGTGATGCATTTGTGTCTGATCATGGGGTTTTGATACATAAGGTTGTATTATTTTAGATGACTTTTTTTACAAAAAATATCATCAGTCATCAATATATATATATATATATATTAAAAGAACCAAAAGGTCATGAGATGACACCATGAGATATGAGTATTCTCAAGTGGTGAATTGTGTGGTTGAGTTTTGCGTATCCCACATTGGTGAAAATTTAAAGAAATGGAATAAACGTATCAATAAAAAAAGTGAATGTGGCGTCGTTGTGTCTATCCATGATCCATGGGGTTATGATTCATAGATTGTTTTAATATGGATGGACTTTTTGCAAAAAAAAAACTTATTATATAAAAAATCAATCGATTAAATATCAATCAATAAAGATGTTAAAAACCAATAATTGAACCAAGGGGTCATGAAGTGAAACCATGAAATTTGAGTATTTTACAAATAATGGGGTGGTTGCTTTTTAGCTATCTCACATTGTTGAGAAGTTAAAAAAATTGGAAATATCTATAGATCAAAAAGACTAACCATATATAATGATGTGGCATTGTGGTGTTGTTTTACTCACCCCACATTGATAAGTAATATAAAACTGGAGAATGAAAGCAACTATAAGGGTGCGTTTGGTACGCAGACAGGATAGGACAGAACAGGACGGGACGGGACACGACAGAACATGATAGCTATTCAGCGTTTGGTAAGACATATATAGGACTGGACACGACATAACATGACCGGTTAAATGACCAATTTAACCCTAGTGATTTGTTTAGTGTTTTTTTATCAAATAATGACCATGAGTTGCACCAAAATCACAGAATCACAAAACACATACATATTATAACAAACAAAATCACAGAATCACAAAATCAAATTCCAAAATAAACTGCTTTACATGATCAAAACAAACAAAATCAGGGAATAACAAAATCAAATCCTAAAACAAACAAAATCGCATAATCAAAACAAGTAGTAGCAATTTACAGCAACAAATAGATCAACACTTTCACTACAGCAATTCACGAAGTACCTGTTTGAAGCACATGTGGAGAGAAACTTTCACTACAGCAAAACTTTCACTACAACAATTCCAGAAGCACCTATGGAGAGAAATTAGATGCTTATTGAAGGAGAAATCGATTCAGCAAGAATCGACAGGAGCAGAATCGATTGAAGGAGAAATCGATTCAGCAAGAAATCGACAGGAGCAGAATCGATTGAAGGAGAAATCGATTCAGCAAGAAATCGACAGGAGCAGAATCGATTGAAGGAGAAATCGATTCAGCAAGAAATCGACAAGAGTATAATCGATTGAAGGAGAAATCGATTCAACAAGAATTCGACAGGAGCAGAAATCGATTGAAGGAGAAATCGATTCAGCAAGAAATCGACAGGAGTAGAAATCGATTGAAGGAGAAATCGATTCAGCAAGAAATCGACAAGAGCATAATCGATTGAAGGAGAAATCGATTCAGCAAGAGATCGACAGGCGCAAAATCGATTGAAGAAGAAATCGATTGAAGGAGAGAACCGATTGAAGGAGAAGGTCGTGATTGAAGGAGAAGATAGCCGATTGAGGGGTATATTGGTAATATGAGGGTTGTTCTACTTAGTTCCAGGGGGTGGGGTGTGACAACCGTGTCCCATGCTTGTTCTAGTTAGTCCAAGCGTGTCCCACATATGGTGACACCAAACGTAGGACAAATGTGTTCTGTTCTGTTCTGTTCAACCCTATCCACCATAGCAAACGCACCCTAATAAACATTTGGCTTTTGATTAATTAAAGGATTACTTGGCTAAATATTCTTTTTGTCCAACCTTATTTTTCTTAAAAATCTATTTATATAAGTAAATAAATTGATAGATAAATGTATATAAATCACTATATTTCATTAATTTATATAATATTATCAAATGTTAAACCATAAACCATTATCTCACAAGTCATAAGAAGATGTAAGTATTATCAAATCTTGAATTATAATGTTGGTTATCCACATTGATAAAAAGACGATAACTTAGGAAGAATTGGTGAGTATGTAAAGTGAATGGGAGTCTTATTTGACTATCCCACATCGACGGAAAGACAATAGATTTGAAGAAGATGTTAGTATATAAAAGTTGGATGGGTGTCTTATTTGTTTGTACCACATCCGTGATAAAACGATATATTTGAAAGAAGAGGTTAGTATATAAAATATGGATGAGATGTCTTATTTGTTAGTCCACGTCGACGGAGAGGTAATAAATTTGGAAGAATAGGCAAGCAAAGGAAAATGTGGATAATATGTCTTACATGTTTAAAAGAGTTTGTGATAACTTATTTTATTGTCTTTTTTAGTTGACCTCGTTCGCTGTAAATCAATTTTTAAAAACTTTTAGTTTTTATATAACTTTATTTATATAAAAAGAACAACCATTGTTATGAGATGACATTGTGAGATTTCAATATTCTCAAATATTGCATTGTGTTGTAGTTCAATTATCCCACATTGACGAGAGACGTAAGATTGGATAATAAATGTGACTATAAGAAATAAAATAGACGGTCGTCAGACCGAACGACCAAATTCAACGGAAACTGCATATCATTTTCATAATAAATGAAGTCTAGGGACGAATTCATAAAAATAGGACCTAAGACCATCCACATCCCTGCAATTCATTTACACTTTCAATTGTGCCACATCAACTTTTGCAATTACCATCCACATCCCTGCAATCCACCTACACTTTCAAAAGTGGTCCCCACTACAACATTTATTAATTATTTTATAAATTATTATATATATTCTAATTACTTTTAGTTAATAAAAACATGATATAATAATATAATATATTTATTTATTTTATAATTCCTTGTTTTAATTTAATATTTATTTTATTAAATTATATCAAACCACAACATGTATTGAATTAAAAAAATTAAATATAGATAAAAATATAATATTATATTTAATCAATATTTATTTATTTATAAATTTATATAAAAATCAATTTATTTAAATAATTTATAAAAAAGAAAAAGAAAAAGAAAAGTTGGGGTGGGGACATGTGTGGCCACATAATGGTGATGTGGCATTGCAATTGCAATTGGTTTATGAGGTGGCATGCTCTTTTGGTTTGGAATTGGGTTTGCAATTGTATTTGCAAGCCCTGTGTGGATGCTCTAATCCGTAATTTACTCTATTATTTAAAAACGTATTGAAAACCAAAACCTAACCCCTGTTTCTGGTTTCCCTTCCTCTCTCGATTTCTTCTCTCTTTTCTCCGGCGAAGGTTCTTGTCTTCCGACAGAAAAGGTTTTATTTCCGGCCAACGTCTTCAATAAGTCTCACCCAAGGTATTTTCTTCTGTGCATATATTAATTCTTAGTTTAAAGTGTGATTTAACACACTATTACTTGGTATATTATGCAATTTCTATTGTAACTTGTAAGAGTACTTTTTGATTTGTTCTATCGAATTAAGTGTCATAGTTTGTTTGACTTGGTGTGTCAACGAATCTAGTGTCAAGTTCATGATTGCTACAAGTATATTTAAATTTTGCGGTAAATTGATGACTACATCGAAGAGTGTCTTGAATGTTGTGAATGGAATAACAATTTTTCGAAAAATGTACGGTAATCATGAATTTGTCAAATATAGAATTGTATTCAAACTCAAAGGAGTCCAATTTTGGTAGTTTTCTGTTAATTGATGTAAATCATTTCCGAAATTCGTTGCTCTTGGAACACAAACTAAGTTCTGTTAGCCATAAATTCAACTGTTTGTGTTCTGAATAAAAAATATTTGGGAATGCTGTGTACACTTGGAATTGGTTGTCGGGTTTGTATTGATTCTGTGACTTCTTTCATATATGAACTGTTGTATTCGTTGTTCTGATGTCGTATTGTCATCCAAGTATTTGAAGAATCTTAGTTCAGCTGGACCAAGATTCAGCTATTATCTTAATAAATAAAGCTGACATGACAGTGTAGCTCATTGTTTTAACAGAAAGAGTCCCAGTAAATTGCAGTAGAATGTTTATAGGTTATGGGGTTATTTGAATGTTCTTATTCGGTTCACAATCATGTCCCTAGGTATGCCTTTATGCTTGTTAGTGAGCACCATGTGTTATGCTCTTCACTTGTTCGGTTGTTCCTCTTGTATCTGTATGTATGGGCACCCTTTTTGGTGATCAGTTTCATCATATTCAAGAATCAAGATTGAAGCCTAAATAATTTGTTTAGCCATGATTATGTATTATACATGGAGGGAGTGGAACAATAGAGCCCATCATCACAGTCGGTTTTCGGCCACATGGATTTGGAGATCATTCTTATGCTGATGGGGGGTTTTTGATTTGGACCTTAATGAATTTATAGCTTAATTCATTAAGCCATATAGAGGCGTTTGATTTCAGCTTAACGTTAAAGACATGGCTTAATCCAGTCAACCCATTGATGCCATCTTAATCCATTCAGCCAAAAAATACCCATCTCCTTTTCTCTTCCTTCAGTTCTTGCATTTATGTAAACCCTCCAACTTTTCTGGCCCCATCTCGAAAGGAAAGAAGAAATGAAATCCCACTCTTAATGTATTTATACGTTTTTTGACAAAAAAGTTTTAAGAATTGATTTGTTAGGATGGAAATTGATTTTGATTTTGGCTGGAATTTACTCTTGATTTTGTGTACGTGAATCAAATATTTTATGATCGTCTTTTAATATCATTTATTAACTTTGATGGTACGTTGTTGAGTTTATAAAAATATTTAAATTTAATAATGTTTTATTAAGGTTAAAATTGTAATCTATGTCATTCACTCATTCAGACTGTTTATTCGGTAAAAGAACGACAACAGTTTATCTTAATTCATACAAACAGCTTAATCACCACAACCGGCTTAATCTATACAAGGCTTAATGGAAAAAAAATCAAACAACACCTACTTGTGAATTTTCATGAGTTTGGGCAACTGAGTCTCCAAGAATGGGGTCTTGTTTGAGTATGTCATTATTCGGCTGCTAATCTTTCTTCGAATATTGTTATTTAAGCTGTTCTATCTTTGTTCAGCTGCTTCCCAAATTTCCCACAAAAGATGGCCTCCAAAATAGCGCAAATCCGATTAGTCAGTTCACATCCTCAAGTTTACGAACCATGTGATGATTCATTTGCTTTGGTCGACGCACTCTTGGCTGACCGGAAAAAGCTGTTAGACCACCGCCCAGCAATCTGTAGGAAGTTGGCAGCGGCAGTGGTTATGACATCACTAGTATCTTGAAATCAACAAAAACAAAAAAAAAACTCTTGAAATCAATTAAAAGAAACCAAAAAAGTCCCTTGAAATCGCCAAAAAAACTTAGAAATCTTTTAAAATCAACCAGGAATTTTTAAAAATCCCTCAAAATAATAGAATTAAGCTAAATATATATAGACGACTTGTGTGACTTTTAATTTATCTTAAAGGTACTCCATTAGAAAAAAAAATCTGGATCCACCATTGGTTTGGATTCTACTCTTTGTAGATGATAATTCTTACCTGGTTATTGATTGAATATTACAGGTGGAAAAAACAAAAGTGATTTTGACGATTTGCAAGGCAGCTTCGTCCCCGGTGTCAAAACCCCTAAAACCTCAAAACCACACTTGTTTCTTCGTCTTTACAAGTTACACCATATCTTAATGATGAAATCACTAATCTTTCCATCAAGAACAGCCTCAATCTTGATCCCAAATCTTGTTTTTAATCCCTTTAAGTCGCTACCATCCGTTTCTAATTTCATACCTATTAGAAACCCTAATTTTATCCCTGAAGTACGTTCTCTTAGATCATCATCATCATCTTTTTCTTATTCTTCTCCAACCCCAGATGAAAACGGCCATTGCTACCAAACTGAGGGTGAAATTCACGTAATTGTGGGTCCTATGTTCGCCGGAAAAACTACCACTTTGCTTCACCGGATGAAATCTGAAAGCTCTAATGGCAGGTTTGTAGCTCACCTCAGCCCGTTGCGAAGTTAATTATTGAATTAATTTTCTATATTCACTGTGAATGTTATTTACATGGATTTTTTACAATATATTTCGCCTCTCATCCAAACAAGGTTGCTTGTGGGGATTTAGTATTTGATGTAAATATGTAATGGTGGGGGTTCTTTTAGGCTGATTTCTCCAACAACAAGAAAAATTACCCTAACAATGACAAAACTCAATATTCACGAATGCAAAAATGGCTCCGACAACAGAAGTTCCTTTAACATAAACAGCTGGAATATATTCATCTGACTGCCTTTATTTTCACTCAATCTAAAATACAGATGAATTGTAAGGTTGGAAGTCCTAATTTAGGCGAATAAATGGAAAATTTTCTTCTTACTTACTGTTCCAATAGCTGAATGCAATTATCACTGGTAAGATATTCCCAGATTTCAGGCTAGGGTCTCTGACAACTTCCGCAACATGGATGAAACATTGAAGAGTCTATGTTTTTCAGGAAGACTGGCAGAAGCAGTTCGATTATTATGCCATACAGGACAGCAGGTGGGCTCAGAGACTTATTCTCTTCTTTTGCAAGACTGCATATTCAAAAAGTATTATCATCATGGCAGAAGAATCCATTCGCAAATGGTTGTGGTTGGTTTTGTTCCCAACGAGTATCTGAAGATCAAGATGTTAATATTGTATGCAAAATCAGGGGATCTAGCCACGGCTCATATTCTTTTCGATAGATTGTTCACACCAAACGTGATTTCATGGAACGCCTTGATTGCAGGGTATGTGCAAAAGGGTCTTGAAGAAACGGGCTTGAATTTATATTACAAGATGAGACAAAGTGGCTTAACACCCGACCAATTCACTTTTGCCTCAGTTTTTAGGGCCTGTGCCACCTTAGCGATGCTAGAGCAGGGTAAGCGAGCACATGCTGTTTTAATAAAGAATCAAATAAGTGGAAATGTTGTAGTTAATAGTGCGTTAATCGACATGTATTTCAAATGCAGTTGTCCATATGATGGGCATCTAGTATTTGATAAGGCCTTGGACAAAAATGTCATTACATGGACTTCGTTGATATCTGGATACGGACAACATGGAAGGGTAAAAGTGGTATTAGATGGATTTCGGAGGATGATAGATGAAGGGTTTAGACCAAATAATATTACTTTTCTTGCGGTTCTTTCTGCTTGTAGCCATGGAGGTTTGGTTGGAGAGGGTTGGAATTACTTTCGAGCAATGAGTAGAGATTATGGAATTCAGCCTGGAGAAAAGCATTACGCTGCAATGGTGGACCTTTTAGGTCGTTCGGGGAGGTTGGATGAAGCTTACGAGTTTGTAAGAAACGCACCGTTTAAAGAGCATCCGGTGATATGGGGTGCTCTTCTTCAGGCTTGTAAGGTTTATGGAAACATGGATATGGTGAAAATTGCAGCGAAAAACTACTTTGAGTTGGAGCCTGATAATGTCGGTAAATATGTTGTGTTATCCAACGCTTATGCCACTTTCGGTGAATGGGGTAATGTTGCCGAGATTAGAAGTGGATTGAAGGAACTTGGGATGAAAAAGGAGCCTGGTTATAGCATGATTGAGGTGCAAAAGAAGGCCCATTTTTTCTTTATGGGACATAATATGCATGAAAGAACTGAACAGATATATGAGGTGATCAAAGATATGAATTGTATCTTAAAAGATGCTGGCGATTATCCCGACTTCACGGTTGCTAGCTTATAAATCAGTTATTTCATTTGGGTGAAATGTCTCTTTTCAGTTGTGGATGAACCCATGTTATTTGAGGCACAAGGTGGGCATCGTTGGATGTTTGCTCACTTTGATATTCCAAAAGAATTGATTAACAAATAAAAAGTTTTAACAGTTCATCTAAAGATTTTTGGATACTCCAAATTATAATGTTTTATATGCTTCATGTAAACTTAATTTTTCCTAGTTTTCTTGAGTTCATTAGCTAAGTAAATCTACTTCTTTATTCTTGTTCTAGTTGGGATTCTGTCGAGGAGAATAAGTTTTGACACTTGTTAACTGTAGCAAATTTTATATAATATGTATCTTCCCGCAGAAATGTAGCTATTATAAAGTCCAGCAAGGATACAAGATATGGATTGGATTCCATTGTGACACATGATGGGGAAAAGCTACCATGTTGGCCACTCGAAGCTTTATCATCGTTCAAAGAAAGAATTGGTCTCGAAGCTTATCATAAGGTAACTTCAGTGTCGAATTTATTCTCTGAGAGTTGTACTTAGTTTCGTGTTTATTTATTTATTTATGTGGGTGTTGTGTGAATATAGCTTGAGGTGATTGGAATCGATGAAGCTCAGTTTTTTGAAGACTTGTATGATTTCTGCATCAAAGCTGCTGACCATGATGGTAAAACCGTAATTGTTGCTGGCTTGGACGGTGACTATTTGCGGTAACAACCCAAATTTTATTACATTTAGTAATTTAATATTTCCGTTCCGTGGGTCCTAATTGTTGGAACATTTGGAGACAAAGGATTAGACAAGAGAGGCTTTCACATAAACAACTACTCTATAGTTTGTGGTTGAGGATAAGTCTGCATGCAACCCCCCCCCCCCCCAACACACACACTTACTTTTGAGTGGGACATATTGGTTTGGTTTGGTTTTTGGGTCCTATTTATATATTGTGAAAAGAAATAAATGGAGATGCAAATCCACAATTGCATGAATGGGACCTCTTAATTTTTACGACTTATGAACAATTAGGGCCTGCTTTTCGGTCATCTATACATGACTGTTTGGTAGTGGCTTAATGATATAGAAAGTGGCTTATTCAGTAAGCTTTTAGGAGGGAGCTTTATGCAGAAAGCCAAGTTTTCTCCAAACTTGTCTCTCCCAATTAAAAAACACACGCCCCTTCCATCTATGATAAAACCTTTCCAATCTATACATTCATAAAGGACTTGATGGAAAACCAATCAAACAGCCCTTACTCTAGAAGAAGCAAATTCACAGAAGTTTCTTGCAGCTATACAATTGTGATTGGATAATCCAATATAAACATCATTTGCAGAAGGAGCTTTGGAGTGCTCGATATAATACCAATTGCCGAATCCGTAACCAAGTTAAAGGCACGATGTGAGCTCTGTGGGAAGCCTGCTTCTTTTACCTTACGGAAAACAGAGGAAACGGAAAGAGAACTGGTTGCTGGTGCAGATGTTTACATGCCAGTTTGTCGAAAACATTATGTGAGCGGGCAAGGGGTCAAGGAGGCTGCAAGAACTGTTCTTGAAACGCACAAGGTTCAGTGCCACTCGTTATCGTAGGTTTTTGCATCCTTTTTTGAAGCATTGAAACTATGAGTTTGTGTTGTAAACTAGAATCCATCAATCAAATTTATATAAAAATCTATGTGTTGCATTGTTATGTAACTAATGGAATTTATATAAATCCGTTTTTAGCTCACATTTGTAGAAGAGGTGTGTACGGACAGGATGACCCGATAAACCCGCCCCATCCGACTTGTAAACCAAAGGGCCTTTAGTCTAGCTGTATCGGAGCCCTTGGCCTTGTAGGAGATCGTGGGTTCAAACCTCACCAAAGGTGAGGAGGGTGTGTAAGTTTATTTGTTTCATTTGCCGAATTGCCGTATGTAAATTATATACTTCAACAACAAAAAATTCAAGAACCGGCAGCTTAGGCCTGGCCCGTTAAGATTAATGGGGGCGGATATGTTGATGTAATTTTTATTTTGCTAACCTAATACTATATATGTATTAAGAGGCCGTTAACAAGTGTTTACTGGGAGTGGCATATGGTTGAGGGTACACTTGGGGGTGTTGAAAAAATCCGAAACCAAATAATTTATTCGAACCAAAATGGTTTCGGGTTATTCAATTTTCGTCTTACACGGTTCGTAAAATCGAATAAAAATAGTTTTCGGTTAATTTTACTATTTTAGTCAAAGATAGGCATAATACTACAATTTATAAATTTTTTGAACACATTAGTACAAAATTCGACTGAATCATGATAAATTAGATGGATGAAGAATGGAATTATTTATTTAATAGGTTGTGGTTTTTGACTTTATTTGGAGGGGGCTTGACTTCTATTTTAATAAAATACAGGTAAAAAAATAGAAAATTAATTTGATAGACATTAGTTTGTGGGGGCCTTGTGCCCCCTACCCCATTGCTTTAAATTCGCCCCTCCTAGTCCTTACGGATGAGTAATAAATATTACATGGTAAATGAGGGAGATAACTTTTATTTGGTAAACACTTGTCGGGTAAAAGACGCTTACCAGCAATCTATTTTCACGTGTGAGAATTTTATCCGATAAGGTAATTGAGAGTCATTGACTTTTGCCGGTAAACTTTGGGTAACCGATCCTTTACTTTTATTTTAAGTTGGAAAGAAAAGAAAACGGTGTATCTGAAATGATTTTACATAGCTTAAGACTTGGTCGTTTTATGTCGGCAGCTGATACTTCATTGCACATGGCTCAAGTTTTGAGTCGATCCAGCACATAAAAGAAACATCCACGAGCTTCGTAATACTAATGTTTGACATGACTCAACTTATCTGAAAGTTTGATTATACTTTTTTATGCTAAATATATTCATATGTTAATAAATCATGCAATCAATATATAAAATTATTAAATTCAAACCAATAAATAAATTAATTGATCTTGAGCTCACAATAATACACAAGCTTATAAAATTTGGATTGTAACTCATAACGTGTAATTGAAAATTTTAAACTTGGGTACAATTTTATTTTCTCGAACCAAGTATTCTTTTAAGTTGTACATGATATATTATATTTATTTTGAAATTAAATATTTTTTTTATTTTAAAATATTCTTAATAGGTTTTTTAATAATAATTATTGAATACCAATTTTCGTTTCATAATTTTTCAAAGTTATGTTTATTATGGGGGTGTTTGGGATTGCTTATTTAAAGTGTTTATCAACTTATTAGTGTTTGAATAGTTAGAAAAGAAAACAACTTATAGCAGTTTGAACCGATGATAAAGAGTTTTTAATAAATTATTTCATTTTGACTTATTGACCTACTTAAAACAACTTATCAGCTTTTTAGTATTTTACATGTATAAACAATCTCAAACACTTTTTAAATAACAACTCAGACCCAACCCTGACCCATGACTAGAGGTGGCCAAAAAACCGGGCCTCGTGATGAACCGGGTGGAACACTATTACAAAGGTCGGGCTTTGGTTGGGTCCGTGCCGGGCTTGAGCACAAATATCCTGGTCCGCTTAGGCTTTTATAAAACCGGGTTTTAACCAGGTCTTCACAATTTTTTTTAAATTTATAAATGTTATTATAATTATCTAATACACTTAAAAATGCGTAATTGGGTCGCTCAAATATATTTAAAAGATACGTTTTATTATAATTTGTTCGTTTGATGCATCACCGGCAGCCATTTTGAGCGAAAGATGGAAGAATTGAAAGATTGAGAAGTTGCGGAAAACGAACACGAGGTAGCGAGAAATCGAGAATTGTGAGCGAGAATTATGTTTTTTGCGTTTTGTAACATGGTATGTAACCCCATTCACCAACTTTTCTATTTATAGTGTTGAGGAACCATTAAAAACCAAAAAAGGGTCACAAATCACCAAAAGCAGTCATATAGTTGTTATATAACGGTCAGATTTTCAAATTTGAAATGGGCCTTGACACACGGCTTGGGCCAACAGGACATGCATCAAATTTTAATCCAATGTTAGTTTAGGTAGGCTCAGTTTTGCGTTTTTTAGGCCCAACCCAAAAATATTTTACCCTTCTGATTCTAAATGCGGCGACCACTCACACAGATCCTCAGTCCCTCACGAACACGGAAACAATCGAATTCGAACTCTAATTTTGAAGTCTCTGGCTCACTGCTCACGAAAGTCGCTAAGACTCTCTCTATCTTGAATCTTGACTACGATGCCCTCTCCTCAGTCGTTCTCGAAGTATCTCTATATCTGACTTCTCACTTCTCGATTGAAGGCTCTCGACTCTCCTCTGGTAATTTTTACATTTTACATTCTAATTCTAATGTTAATGTCTTTTTTATGATTTAGGTTTACTTTCTTTAGTGTTTACAGTTTACATTAAGTTTAGAGTGAATTGCATTTTTGGTCTTTGTGGTTATCTGATTTCTTTGAAAGAGAGACCTAAACTTCAATATCTCAAGAAGTGGTCCCTCAGTTTTTAAATTTGCTCCAAATGGAGGACCTGGACACTAATCCCATTAAAAACTCAGTTAGAGTCAGGGACATTTTCGTCCAACCAGGTTTTCTATATAACTTTGCAATTCTTTTTGCTTTTCCTTGTTTTTGTAAAAAAAGTTAAATTACAGGGGCCAACTTGTAATATTATATATATATATATATATAAACACAGGGACCATCGTCCTCTCCACACCTCATCTCCGTCCACGACCACCGGACATCTTAACGGTGTCTTGCCCCTTCCATCTCAGAGACCAAATCACATGAGGGTAGCTTTTGAAACACACAGGAATGCTTCCCCGCCTCCATCTCGGTCTTCTATCTCCCTCTCGGTCGATTACAAACCCACCACAGCCCCTCTCGACCTCAGTTGATGACCGGCAGCAAGAACACCGCCGGCGACAGACCTGCACCACACAACCGCACACACCATTTTGACCTATATGCATAAAAATAAATTGGAACTGTTGCTACCTCCATGTGTGTAAATGAGCATCGTTTTTGTTTGAACATCAAAATCCAAAGCTCTTGTGCAAGATGACTTGACCCTTTTACGACCACGAGAAGAAGAAGAAGAAAAAGAAGAAGGAGAAGGAGTGATAGGAGGCTTAGGAGTCATGACTTTGGGCCTAAACTTCTACATTGCCTTCTTCTCTCCAACTAATTTCTCATCATTATTATTATGTGATAACGAATTCATTGGTGAAACTTGTTCTGTAATTAGACCTAACAGATCAATCACAGAAGAGAAGATAGAATCGATGATCATTCAATCGTAATTAGAGACATTAATCAATCTTAATCTAAAGAGTAGACTAGTGAGTGAGTTGAGTTTAATTTAGAGCAAATTGCATAAAAAGGTAACATACTTTGCCCTCATTCCTATTTTGGGTAACATACTTTTAAAGCGTTCATTTTGGTACCTAAGATGAAAAGTTTTAAACATTTAAGTACCTGGATAACCGGTTTGACCTTTAACCGGTTACCATGCTGATGTGGGCTGATGATGTGGCCGACAAGTCAGCGTTATTTGATGATGTGGCTATGAATATAAATTTTATTGTATAAAAATAAATATAAAAATATAATTTTATTTTATTTCTATTAAATAAGTAAAGTTTTATTATATATATATATATATACACACAAAACGCATATGCAGCTCCACAACCAAAACAACCATCGGTTTTAAGGTACTATTTCCGATCAGTTTCTGCGTCCGACCTTCGTCTCCGGTGACCTTCTCCGGCCTCCCTCTCCGGTCACCATCTCCGACCACCATCTTTGCCTCCATCTCCGGTCACCGTCTCCAGCCTCCTTCTCCGTTCACCATCTCCGATCTCTGCCTCCATTCACCATCTCCGACCTCCACCATCTCTGACGCTGCCGACACAACCATACCCCGCCGGTCACCATCTCCGTCTCCGGCAATGAAGCTGTTTCAGAGATGGATGTAAGAAAGCAAGAATGATGACTTCGGAGCTCTTGGTGCACAAAAACACAATAGAGATGTAATGTAATGCTGGAATCTCTCAACGGTGGAGGTGGAGTTGGAGGCAGAGACGGAGGCCGGAGATAGTCACCGGAGACGGAGGTCGGAGGCAGAAACTGATCGGAAATAGTACCTTAAAAGCCATGGTTGTTTTGGTTGTGGAGCTGCATATGCGTTTTGTGTGTGTATATATATATATATATATAATAAAACTTTACTTATTTAATAGAAATAAAATAAAATTATATTTTTATATTTATTTTTATACAATCAAATTTATACTCATAGCCACATCATCAAATAACGCTGACTTGTCGGCCACATCAGCATGGTAACCGGTTAAAGGTCAAACCGGTTATCCAGGTACTTAAATGTTTAAAACTTTTCATCTTAGGTACCAAAATGAACGCTTTAAAAGTATGTTACCCAAAATAGGAATGAGAGCAAAGTATGTTACCTTTTCATGCAATTTGCCCTTTAATTTATACGTACATTTCTTTGCAGATCTGGTCTTAGAGGACTTAAAATCAGAGTTTCCTGCACATAAACTAACCGCCATTATTAATTTCATCTCGTATAGTAAGCTCAAAATCAACCACCGATAGTGGTACAGAAAGAAAGAAAGAAATTGATGAATCTTAATTAAATGGCATAAACCAATACCATGGGTGGGTGTTGAAGGAATAGAAATGGTAGTGTCCGGTTGTTTGCGTTTGTTTTGCTCCTCCATACATAAAAATAGAAATTGAAATTGAAAGTTGAGGCTCTTGAATTTATATACAAAGATATATATATATATATATATATATATATATATATATATATATATATATATATATATATATATATATATATATATATATATATATATATATATATATATATATATATATATATATATGGTTGACTTCATTTGTTAACCTCCTATTTTTTGTTAACTTTATTAACCTCTTCCAACCAATAAGAATCAAGTTTAGTTTGTGGTTTTAAATTATATAATAACCATTAAATAGGGGCATAGATGGAATTTCATGTTTTTGTTTTATTGCAAAGATTTATTATAGGGGTTACAAAATCTCAAATATTCTAGCTACAAAAAAAATCCCTTGATTCTAGCTATATTTTTTATATCTCAAATATTTGAAGTCTTTTCTATCAAATTGTTGTTTGAATTCTTATTGTTGCATCATGAACATGAGTGATCAAAGTGTGTTCAACGATGTTGAAGAGAGAGTAGACATGGATGTTCATTTGATTGATGAACATGATGAAACACATCACGATCAAGGGGAAGATTGTTCAAACCAGATTACCGAAGCGGATAAAGGTATAAACGAAAACATGGAATGCAAACAAAACGATTGTATGAGTAAGTTTTTCTATGTTTTATTACGATTTATTCAAATGCGTGGTCATTGATGATAAACACTTTTTCTACTAATTTATTATTCAAATGTAAGCATCGTTAAATGAACATGGGTGTTGATCTGAGAAAGTATTCTTTCTTCAAGTTTATTATTCAATATATTCATCATCAAATGAACATGTGTGTTGGTTTTTGGAACTCAAGCATCTTATACATAAAAACAAATATTTACTGTACTCGTAAAAGCAAGTATGTCAATGAACATATGTGTTCATTTCCTAATCAATAATTTTATGTTGTTAGTTGTCAATGAACATGTGTGAATGGTTTTCCAATTGAATATTCACCACATACACTAATTGAATATTTACCAGGACGATTCATCACTATGAACATGTGTGAAATCATTTAATTATGTCATTTTAAATATATTCTTCTTGAACGAACTCGTGTGTTTGGGTATGGACTCATTCAATTTATACTTGGAAATAGACCCTTGAACCCAAACGCAGCCCTGCACATTATCGATTTGAAAATTCTATGTCATTGTGGATGTTGGCGTTTTAGGAAAAGATTATGGATGTTATTTTTACCTTGTATGAAATTGTATGAATATAAATATAAATTTTAGTTTTTAATGTATTCTTTGATACACCCATTGTTAATACGAACAATCAAACATTCATACTTGAAATGTTGTCAATCGCATGTTGTTTTGTTTTCGTCAGGTTACAACATAGGCTTTGATGTTGTTGAGTCTTCAACCGGGACAAAGTTTTTTGTTCCATGTCATTCCACCATGTGTAAATAGACCCTTGTGATATAAATTCCATGTCATTCCACTATGTGTAAACCAATTTTGATACTTGGAAATAGACCCTTGTGATATAAATTCCATGTCATTCCACCATGTGTAAACCAATTTTTTGGCCTTTTCTGTGTAGAATGATCGAGGTTTTTCTGATGAGTCACATGATTTAAAAAAATATAACAGTCATGTGAACAGATAAGAAGCAAGTAATACGTATTGAACAGACTCGAAGAATGCGTACAAACAGTTAAAGTTAGAAAATGGTGAATGTGACAGTAATATTTGAGACCATAATCAACATCATTAAAATTATCATAAGGATGAGAAATTGTTCAAAACATAAATCCAAATTCAAAATGCTAACAACCCACACGTAAAAGATAAAACATGCTAGTTATGATGCAAAAAAACACATCCTAGAAACACCTAGTCATAGTTGATATTTTTACGTAACATATTGTCATCTAAAAACACCTAAACCTTTCAGGTTCGAAATCTTGGACCGCCCAGTTTTTTTGTCGCTTGAATCGTGGTATCCATTGCAATGAATCTCGGCATTTCATTCACAATCTGCAACTTCTTAATGTTAACCTCACTTAACAACATCTTCGAAACGTACTTTGTGCGCAAATCTTTCAGCTGTTTTTTCTGTTTCGTCCCTTCTTTGTACAACCCGGTTTCCCACATTCGTGTATCATTACCCATGAAAGTTTCCATCATCCGCATTAACACCACACCTCTGTCAACAATGTTATCTTTCATTTGCCATTTAGCCTTTACCTTCCCTTGATCGAGTTCCGATAATGTTCTCCAAACTGGGTGTCCTTGCTTCTTCAGATGCATAACCATGACATCATGCTGTAGAACGTAAACACATTTCAATATCTAAGTCGGTTGTATAAGTATATGTGATAAAAATGATAGCAATAACGATGATTTGCGTACCAAACCATAAGTCTTGTAGCCATATAACTCGTCAACCTCACCATCTCTGTCATGACTGTCTATTACCACTACTTGTGGGTTACGTACGTTGAACACGACCATATAGAATAACTTATCATCTACAATGGGGAAGAATACCTACAATGAATAGATTGGTATAAAAGGTTATTAGATTCAAATATATTTTTTGTAATAAGTCGTGCCACTTCTTGATATTATCATAAAGGCGATTACCAAATCAAGGTTTCGCATGATGATAACCTCGTTGTCATTGTTCGAGAAGATAAAGAAGTCTTGTCTGAACCTTTCATACCGTTCATGACTTCATGTATATCTTTTTCCTGATCGGAAAGCAAAGGAATCGTCTACAGTAATATAAGAAAAACTATTAGATACATGTTTTAATAATAAAAAGTAAAGTAGTTTACATAATGTTTGTATAACTATTAATACCGAAATCTTCGTTGTGAAAAAATATCGACGTGGTGAGTCGTTACTCCGGAACTTCTCATCATGGTTTAGCACTTGTGCCCATCCATCTATAACCTTGCCGATAACGACGTCTCTAGTAGCCAGGCTTTGCATATCATTACGCCTAATGATGTTTTCCATCCGAGTAATAAACACCGGTTCGCTACATTATCATATAAGATAGTCGTGAAGGAAAATATAAAGCTAGGTGCGTATGTTTATTATTATTTATTAACCAAAGATCAGGGAAAGTACACTTACAGTATTCCGCCAAGCCCTCTCATAATCCAGTCTTGAAGTTTTTTTATCATTAGAAGATACATCAAATGTGACCGCGCGCTGAACATACGGTGATCTTAATTTATCGCCCAACCTTGTCTACCTCTTTGCACCTACTTCAGCTCCATCCGTTATCTCATTAGACCTAATCGGGTCCTGTACATTTGGGTCTTTCTCTTCCTGTGTCGGGCTAAACCCAAGGTTAAAACTGGGAAAATCTGCAAACGTGACCATTTTTTGCCCATTGGGTTCGCTTTCCTCGCTAACAAGGCCAATATCATCGTTGCTACCATGTCCACCAGATAATTTAATACAGCTTCGCAATTTATTTGACCCATTGTTGCAATCACCATCAAAGTTAAAATCAACTGCGATGTGTTTACCTTTTTCCAACTTTGATGTTGTAGGAACGTGTGTCTCTTGTACGTTGTTATTACATGACAACCCTTGATCGTTCTCGTCGGGACCAACTTTCTGGTTTGACAACCTGTCGCATTCGGCGTGAAGCGTCGAGCTTGACCAGAATGGTGATGATGACGGCAACACACCAGGCACAAACAATTGTTTTGGTTGGATAGGTGTTACCTCTACAAGCGCGACACTACCAAATGGTCTGTCCGACGGACCAACCGGTGTGTGTGTGTGTTAACATTCATGTGGTCAAGCTCCTTGAATTGTTCTTCGTTAACATCCCACTTACTGTTTTTAAACATGGATGCTAGCTTAGCTTTCATTATGTCGAAATCTGTGTCACCTGGAAATGAAGCTACTGCATCTTCCAATAATGAATCTGCTACCCATCGGGCAAAGTCCAGTTCCGTGATTTTCTTGTCCAAAGCGTTGATGAAATCCTGGAACAAGGTATATCTTACAAGTTAAATAATTACCATGTAAAATAGTTAATTACACAGACACATTATTAGAAAATGTAATTACACATTTATGAACATATATGTACATCAATCCATCATTCAAACCAAAAGTCAGATCCCACATATTGTTACCAGACATGAAAAGTGTCTTGTTCAAAACCAATGAATAAATAATAAAATATTGTTTATTATTATGTAAAGTCACCTAAACTATTTGTTTAGCCATAACCTAAGGCTATGTTCAGCATCTGTCGTGTGTAGTTACTAGTAAGTTGAATAAAATAATAAATGATGTGACATCAATATTACATGCTCTAAAAATGAATAGTAAGTAAGTGTTAAGTAATACCATGTAATGTCGTACTAAGCGAGCATGAATGAACATGAATGAACAAGCTGATGTTGCCTGTAAGTGAACAATGAGAAACATATATTTGAACAATTATATGAGCCTATAATTGAACCGATGTGAACAAAAAATGGAATAAGTATGAACATGTAATTGAACAATTAGGAACAGTGGACTGAACATATGAGCATAAATGATATACTTTGGGCACAGTATGGGTTTTTGCATAGTGTTGAACAATTATGAACATAACATTGAACAGATATGAACATATGGTTGAACCATTATGAACATATGATTGAACAATAAGGAAAATTTGAGTGAACATAGGGTCAACGATAGGAAAATTATGTTTTTTGCGTATAAATGAACAAATACGAGAATACGAGTTCTTTACAGACAATAACCGTCATTATGAACATGTACGACCCACAAACATGCCGATATGAACAAATACGAGTATACATGTTCTTTACAACCAATAACCGCCGATATGAACATGTACGACCCACAAACATGCGAAATACACGTGAAATGATGTACATGGTACACTAACACAGGTTCATAGAGGGGTGGATGGTAATGAAAGCATGAGTGGGTGTTATTTACGATGATGACTTAATTTTCGTACGAACACATTACGACAATTATTTTCTCATGTTATTCGATATATGAGTTTAAAGACAGTAGTGAACGCATTAGTCATAACAAGAAACACGTGTTTATAAATAATTAAATATAAATTGAAGTTATTTTTATGTAACGATCAAAGAGAGAGAGAGAGAGTGAAAATAAACCTCTTTGCGCATTCCACTGTTTGATGCCCCGATAGCCTGACCCGAAACACGTACACTGGTATATGCATTAAACCTTTCACGATCAATTGCATTCGCCAATATGATTCCATGTCCTAAACCACCGTCATCCAGTTTGATGTCTTGCCTACGCCTAAGTAGGTCAAGCGTCCATTTTTGCATCGGCGGTTTACAGGACTGGACCTCAAATTTATCACAAACCGTCGACTCAACATATAGAAGCTGCATGTATACAAATAATTGTTGGGGCTATATACTAGGTTGTGAATAACAGAATCAAAATATAAATTAAACAAGCGGGGCAATAACAAACTTACGGTAAAAAATGTGAGAGGCCCTGCATAGAATGATAACAGGCTGTCTCGCTTCCAACCAATCTTACTGTTCTTCAAGCAATCGAAAACGTATTTGCACCAATCTATGTTACGGATCCTGTCTACATGATGAATGCGGGAGAGGAATTCTATATTGCAAACCCCTACTCGGCTGCATTCAGCAAGCGTATTCAGCACTACGACAAGGAAATTGAGTTTAAAGTTTTCACCGGATTCGGCAGATTCTTTAATGACACTCTTCACGTCTTTCGGTCTCATCCGATCTTTCTTAAATTGTTTTCTCCAAGGACCTACAAGGTCATCCGCACCTACCGATGGTGCTAATGAGTTTAAATCTAACCCTCCCTTGGGGAGACCCAACAGCTGATGTATTGAGTCGACCGTGATTGGGATATCTCCATTCCTCATGTTTAAGGTCATACGAGTCGTGTCTAGATTATCGACAACATAGAAACCAAGTTTAGACGAAATACCATCCAGTTTCATGTCTAACAAAGGCCCAAATCCCATGTCGGTAACATCGGCCTTTTGGTTTACATTAAGAGCCTTAATCGTGTCCAATAAGGTTTTGGGGGATGTCCTTGTTCGCAATCCGAGTGTAATCCTAGGTTGATTAACATTTGGAACATCAGATTTGACTGTGCTGGTGTTTTTTGCAGCCAAGCTTGTTTTCCTCAATCCCAGCTTTGTGCCCCTTGATTCATCTTCAAAGATTATGTCGGGGTGGATATCTTCATACATTCAAAAAAAAGGAGAAAAAACAGTGGCGCATGTTATTCTCGTGAAATATTCTACTAATTAACACATGTTTTTATATTTTTATTACCTTATAAAGATATGACAGTTAAATACGCAAAACTCGTACCTGTCTCGGTTGAAGGTTCGTTAACCACGCGCGACTTTGAACTCCGAGCAATAAGGGATTTAGTTATTCGTTGTTTTTTTGTTGCTTGTACATGCCAATTTCCATTCCCTGGATCATTTTAACAGGTTAGTAAAATTTTCGTAGATCATATTAATAGGTTAGTGGAATTTTCGGTATAACTTAACATATAGTTGAGAAGTTAAAGTTAAGTTAATTGATGCACATTTACAAAATAACGTCCGAACTAACATGTTTCATTTGACTGTATCATGCTTGCTTGGTCATCAGGGATCGTAAATACTTTACTTTTTCCTAACAGAGTTATGAAATCTTGTTAAACTTTTATTCGATGCTACATTATCGGAAAGAATATCACGACGGGCACGAAAAAAACAACTATATATATCAGCGTCGTTTAATGTAATAAACATGCGGCTGGCTACCTTTATGGTTGTCTTCATGAATAGCCTCATTAATCGGCATGTCTTTATCCTTTCCTGTGAAAAACTCCAATTAATTAGAAGGAAACAAATTAAAATGCTTCAATATCACACACGATATTGGATTACTAAAACCTTGTTAAGCAATAAATCAAGAACCTGCAATATTAGCATGCATGCTTGGAGCTTCTTGCCTAGATCCTGGTATCAGTCCCACTTTCTCTGCCACTTACACAATTTGGTCATTAATAATGTTGGATTTTCAATGTTTTCTATGTTCATGTCAAACTTCATGGTGTATCAGAGCGATAGAAAGGATACACATAAATGACTATGTACTAATTTATCAATTCTTATTGTTCAGTAATGACCAATTCAATTATTAAGCTCGTTGTTTGAGAGCTTATGGTTAGTTACGAGGTCGTATGTGTAAGAATATGAACGAATCTCGTATACCTTTCAACTCTCGGTTTGATGCTCTCATATCACCTTCATTGTGTGCTTTGTCTACACCAAATCCTGCATGGAATAAATTCAACGTCCGTGAAACGTTGCCAAATATGAACCCGTACACTAATCGAACAAAATCTAGCCTTGGCATTCGAGCAATTGTTTTTTCAACGATAGATGCTAAAAAACATCAACTTTGTTAAATACAAAATGTAGCCATGGTGTTTAATTATGTGTTACACATCGTTGCCGATCGTACATACTCGTTACACATTTATCATCATTTCTTTTGTTGGTTGTTAGCTAATAATCATATGAATGTTGGACAGCCTAGCATATATAGAATATTCCATACCTTCTTTTACAGGACCTTCACGTCTACCATCAACGATTATGTCTGAAAATCAACGAATTGCAAGATGAGTTTATGTTAAGTCTAAAATATGTCTTCAAGATTTAATGATAAAGTCAAAGTCAAAGTCAATGTATTATGTGTTAGTGAAAGTCAAACTTAGCTTAATGTCTTGTATAGATCTTAGGTATAAATAGCTTAGTTTAGACTAATCTTGTAACTAAGAAACTAAGCAATAGTGCATAACTCATATCTTGTAACAGTGTGCTTAATAGAATACGAGATCTACTTTCTCTCTCTCTAGATCTTGTGTAAATTCATGGTTGTTTGACATGGAAAAGCTGCTTAAAGTAGAAAGAGAGGATTTCAGAAAAGAAAGAGCTAATCGGTTAAATGACAAAAATTGCTATGAAAAGCAAATTCTTTCTCTTTCTCAGAAAGTTTCTGAACTCGAAAAGACTTCAATTTCTGAGAAGAAAGAAAATGAAGAAAAGAAAGCTCTTGAACTCCAATGCATAAAACTTTCTAAGCAAATTTCAGACTTTGAGAAGGTTTTATTTCTTGAAAAAGAGAAATTGGAGAAGGAAAGGCTTGAATTTGAAAATAAAAGGAAAGTCTTTGAAGCGAACAATGAGAAATTGTCAAAGCAAATTTCTGAGCTTCAAAAAGAATTAGATGAAGAAAGACAAGAGCTGGAAAAGAGAAAGAAAGCTGACTTTCAGGCCAGGAGCGTCAAAGATGAATTTTCTGTTGAAAGGAAGATATTTCAGCAAGAAATACGAAAGCTAACAAAGAATTTGACAGTGTTATCAACTGATATTATGATAGAGAAGAGGGTTAAGTCTAACATTCAGAAAAAGCTTGATTTGGTGACCAAGGAACGGAATGACTTATCTTACAAAGTCAAGTCACTTAACAAATCCAAAAACTATTCAGAATGTCCGATTCGTCCTTCTAATCTATTTTATGATCATTCAGTGGATAATTCTTCCAAATTTCAATCTGCTGATCTTCCTACATATAAGAAAGTCAACATGCAATGGAGAGTAAAAGGTACGTCTCCTGAACCAAAATCATCTGTTCCCAACAAGAACACTAACCTGAAAGGTAAATCTTTTGCTAAACCTGGTTCATTATATTCCGTAAATCATTTAATCAGGTTAGCACAAAAGAATTTTTGCTGTTCTTATTGTGGAACTAATGATTTTATTAAAAATAATGATGCTCAATATTGGTACGGTACTTATCATTTTCCTTCTTATAGAGCTCCGCTTAACAAGCCAGGACCCAAGACACGTTGGGTACCAAAATCTACTTAATCTGTTTTTGCAGATTTAGAACCAAAGCGTTGAACTCTCGGAAGAAGATTACTTGTGCCATTAAGGGGGAGTAAAGAGAATTGGTTTCTAAACACATCAGTTTAGAACCCGGATTTCACAGTTAGTGGTTTCTGAATAAATCAGTTCAGGACCCGTGCTTCAACGTTTTTGGCTTTTGAACATATCAGTTCAAAACCCGTGCTTCAACGACTATGGCTTCTGAACAATTCAGTTCAGGACCCGTACTTCAAAGACTAAGACTTCTAAACAAATCAGTTTAGAACTCATACTTATCAGGTGATATCCTTAACTGTCACATCTTTCAATTCAAGGAACAAGTGGTGAAAGGTAACATTGCATTATGTTTCATTTCTACTGCTTTGAAAATTTGAATCTCAACAAATTTAATTCAATGAGATGAAATTTTTCAATTTTCATTCAATGAATTAAATGTGTGCTAAAAGATGATTTTACAAGTAGTTTTGTGATATATGAGTTTTATTTGCTTCAACTTTCGCTTCTGAAATAAATCGAAAGGTCAGCAAAACATGTATGAAATTTTGATATATGTGCAAAATTGTGTAAATCTAGACTTATGTAGAATACGATACTCACAAAGCCTAATTGTCAGAATGAAGAATGGAAATGAAAATATGAGGGAAGCATAAAGTTTTATAACCAAGTGATTGAGATGCAATAAAAAATAATAATAATAATAATAAAAATCATTAGGTTTGAAAGTTTGTGCCTGTGGCCTATCTGGTTTGGGAGATTAAGTCCCAAGGGGTACTCGATACCTAGCCCCTAAGATCAATTGGTCTGGGATTGGCTGACCCAAATCCTGCTATAGAACCAGATAGAAAGCCATGTCCTACTGGTACAGATGGGATTAGGATATATCGATGTAGCCTTTCTGGTTTGGGAGAGTAAGTTCCAAGGGGTGCTCGTCACCTAGCCCCTAAAGCCAACTGGTCTGGGATTGGCTGACCCAAATCCTGCTATAGAACCAGATAGAAAGTTACGTTTACGGTGTATCTTAGTCTTAATAAACCTGTTGATAAAAAGATGCCAATGTGCACAAAATAAAAGATGCCAATGTGCACAAAATAAAAGATGCCAATGAGCACACATCTCTTATATCTTGGGGAAATAACAATGTTGCGATAAACTTATAAATTTGTGGAAATTCTGATTTCAATCATATAGTGTGAGTAAGAGCAAAGTATTCTTATAGGTTTCAGAAGTACATTTGATTGTTGCAAATCATATTTCGCATGCTTGCACACCAAATAGATTTAATAAAGGGGTTGAAACTGAACATTTTTAACTTGATATGCAATGATGTCTTGTATTTGAATCCAAACACATGCATTTGATTTCATTTGTTTGAAAAATCTGTTAAATTTCATTAAGTTGGATTTCTTTTGTAAAGTTTTCAAATGATCAAATGGTAGTAGTTATAAAATGTAGTTCAATGAATTTTATTTTCTTTGAATAAAATTTTCAACTACTGTGCCTAAATGAAATATATGCATATTTTCAGGGGAAGAAATCAAATTGCTCCAGAATTCTTAGTTTGAGGGGGAGCAAGATTGTTCATTAAGGAGGAGATTGTTAATGATTCTCAAATACACGACTGAAATTGAAGAAGGTTTTCGATGATCATGATGCTCACTTTCATCGAAAAAGGGGGAGAAATGTTTAATTCAATTTCATGTCAAAGAGCTTTCAAGGCAAAGATTCAATTTCATGACAGGGGGAGAAATGTTTAAAGAAGATTCCGTCTCAAGATAGAAAAAGGGGGAGAATTCTTCTTCAAGAGTTTTAGAAAAATTGACTGATCATCCTGTGATCTCTTTTTCTTAAACTTGTGCTATATTGTGAATATCATTACTGAAGCAAGAATTTCTCAAATCAAAGAAAGAAAAAAAAGGGGAGAATTCTTCAAGAGTTTAAGAAAAATCGATTGATCATCTTGTGATCTCTTTTTCTTAAATTTGTGTTTATCAGTACCAAAGTGCCTTGTGTGAAAAAACAAATTCTCCAAATCGAAGAAAGAAAATCTCCGCCAGATCCCCGTCTGAAGATTTTGTGACAAGTTGACTTTGACAAGCCTAAGACTGTTGTTCTCAAAATGATTAAATCTTGAATCCAAGGGGGAGATTGTTAAGTCTAAAATATGTCTTCAAGATTTAATGATAAAGTCAAAGTCAAAGTCAATGTATTATGTGTTAGTGAAAGTCAAACTTAGCTTAATGTCTTGTTTAGATCTTAGGTATAAATAGCTTTGTTTTGACTAATCTTGTAACTAAGAAACTAACTAAGAGAGCATAACTCTAATCCTGTAACAGTTCATATTTTGAGAGTAACACATATGGAATATTTCTCTCTCTAGATTCTCTCTCTCTAATCTTGATAGATCTTGGTTTATCAGTTTCAACATCAATTAACCCAACGCCATACATGTTCATAAAGGGTTATGTTAGTATGTATGAACAAGGATGAAAACAGTAGGTTGGAAGTCTAAAAAAAGTTGTTGAAAAGGCTTTTACAAGATGGATAAAAACTACTTGGTTTTACCAGATTCCAAACACAACCAGAATATCAAATCTACCAGGTAAGATTTCATGCAACTCCTAAATTTCGAATGCAACAAATGTCAATTAAATTCCAAGCAGATGAAAAGGTTTTTAAGCCACAAAAGAACCATGTTTTAAGCAATGCTAAATGTCAAAACTGAAGGACATTGTTAAATTTACCAGAATACACTTGGTTTTATATAAATTATACCTTGTCCAAACACAACCAGAATACCAAATTTTTACCAGGTAAGATATTTTACCTGGTAAAAGGTTAAAATATTGTTGAACTATGAAAGATATGCATATGCAACAACTTTTTGGGATGACTTCATCATCTGATCTCTAGTCTCTGACAAGAAAATCCATGAAATTGCCTTTCTTGAGCAAAGCTCAAAGCATTCCAGACAAACCAACTACTTTTTTACTCCAAAGTGCACACAAAATTTTCGCATTCCAAGCAGGCGAAAAGGTTTTTAAGCCACAAAAGGAACCATGTTTTAACCAATGCTAAATGTCGAAATTGAAGGCCAAGAGATTGAACATGTGTGAAATCAGAATATACCTCTGTTTCCTGGCATCTTAACCTTCACCTTCAACTTATCCTGCTTTTTTTGTTCATCCGCTGTCATGCCCGTGTCCGCATCAACAGGGTTGTCCGCATTGTTTTTGAAATTCGAGAATGAGGTTTTCATGGCAATCCTCTCACTTATTCTTCTGACTAGAAGAAGAATACAAGAAAAGTTTAAGAAACAATACTGATCGAACAAAACCCTAGGATTTATAAATCGAAACCAAAACCTAGAATATATGTACCTCTCATTCTAGGGTAACACCACCTCCACCTGCAAAATCAGCCATCGATCCTAACGGCTGATTTCACCGGATTTCACTAGCCTAAATCGCACTCACATAGCTTGCTGATTGACGCTGATTTCTTCAAATCATGCTGAGATGTTGGTTTCAATCGTATGGTATATCGAATGCAATAAAGGGTTGATTTCACCGGATTTCACTACCCACAAAATCGCAATCGAAGAAATATGTCGATGATTGAAGAATCCAAAAGCGTATTGAGATGTCGGTTTCAAATCAGGGTTTGGAATATACTATGCGTAAATTAAGTTGTAGATATCTGTTTGAAGTAAATGAAAAAAAGTAGGCCGTGTAAAATTCCCAAAGTACCCTCTTCATTTGTGTTCAATAGGAAAATTAATTACAAGATTTAATTCTTAATTAATTACTAAATGGTTTTAATCTCAACCATTGATAATAAAATGAAGGGCTAAGATGAGGTTAACAAAGTTAATACAAAATGGGAGGTTAACAAATGAACCTCCCTATATATATATATATATATATATATATATATATATATATATGGGCTTAATCAAATGAGAACTGATTAGTTTGTGATAATCGTGAAATCCAATATAGACCATTCATTTTAAGAAATTTATTTTTATTATTAATTAAACACTAAAGGGTAATTTAGTAATTTAAATGTTTTGACAACTCATGAATATCTCTCAATATCTTTCCATATCTCACGCCCCTCTTATTAATCAACCCTAAAAACTAGTTTCTCTCTTTTCTTCTCCCTTAATCTCACAGCCGCCACCACCACCGTACCACCAAAACCCACCATCAATTGAAGTCGTCGCCGCCACACACTCCGATGAGCCAGCATCGTCGCCGCCACACACTCCAATACCAAGGCCAAGAAGAAGCCGACATTGTCACCGTCGCACCCCACCGGTGTTCTCAAACCAGTCACATCGTCGAAAAACCCATATCTTCTTCTCCATCGAAACAAGGTATGAAAACTCCAGATCTCTATCCCCATCGAAGCCGTCGACCGTTCTTGAGTCTCCATCTCCATCAAACCCGGTTTTGAAAACCCAAGATCTCACTCTCCATTGAAACCAGTTCTGTAAACTCGAGATCTCAACCTCCACCGAAGCCGACAAATAGTGTTGAGACTCCATCTCCATCGTACCTAGAACATAAAACCATATATCTCCATTAGACCTCGATTCAAATCTTTATGGGGTATCACAGTTGGTATCGTTGTGGGTTTGATTTTGATTTTTAGGTTTGGGTGTATCACATAAGTATCACCAATATCACAGTGATATCACACTGAGGATAAAGGTCTGTATTTTGTATGTATTTTTGGGTATCACAGTAGTTCTTGGGTATTACCAAAGTAATGAATGTGATGATGAATTGGATGACAGTAGGTATCACAATAGGTATCAAAGTGGTATCACAAAAGTTCTTGGGTATCACAATAGTAACGAACGTGATTATGAAATGGATGGTAGTATGCATCACAATGGGTATCACAGTGGTATCACAAAAGTTCTTGGTGTTCGTCGGAATAAGTTTGCCGGAGACTGGAGACCAGAGAGGAGAGAGGAGAGAGGATATTTTGCAAATACCTAAAATGCCCCTTAATTAAAATCTAAAGTCAAAAATACCAAAATTAATATTTTCCTAATTTATAGGTTGATTTGTGGTTGAGATTGGATCTCACGATTACCACAAACTAACTAGTTCTCCCTTGAATGCCCATATATATATATATATATATATATATATATAGGGGTGGGTTCAAATGAAAACTCAAATTCAATTGTAAACGTGAGGACAAACCACAGCCGTTGATTAATAATCTGGTGAAGAGATCAATGGCAAAAAAAACACGGTGGCAATTTTGTAAATAAGTTGAAAACTATGTCCATGGCTTAATGAATATTTAGCGCGCAGGGGTAAAATTGGAAAGATGAGAATCGGCGCCTATTTTTGTTGAATTTTTATTTTCTTTTTTAATTAAAAAACTTTTACCCCCTTAAATTTTAAAATAAATTATCTCAAAAATTACTAACATTTTAATCAAACAAATTACATCAAAAAACGAGAATTTCGTGCTCTTCGATATGACATCCATCATGATATAGTTTTTTTTTCGATTTAACCGTTTTTTACGTGAAATCGTGTATATGTGTTATATTCAGACTGAATATAACACATATACACGATTTCACGTTATAACACATATTCAGACTGAATATAACACATATTAATTCTGAATATAACACATATTCAGACTGAATATAACACATATTCATCACTCACGTATTCTTTTGTTCACATCTATTGCTGCATTCTTTCACATTGCATATACATGCCACGCATGCATACTAAGGCCATTCTCCCTTAACCATCTGTGTTGTTCATCGAATATTGTTGCTGTTATTATCCATCTTTGGTTTTCTTGGTGACATACATATCAATACATCGCATGACTTTTTTTGATTTGGTTATTGTTCAACTACCGCTAGCCTCATATTTTTCAGCTACATCTCGGTTTGAAGAACTTGATCATCACGTGATATCATATACCACATATTAGGTTTTACCACACAATTATTGGTCGTGTTTATCGCATGGTTTTATGTGTTATATTCAGTCTGAATATGTGTTATATTCAGACTGAATATGTGTTATATTCAGTCTGAATATGTGTTATATTCAGTCTGAATATGTGTTATATTCAGACTGAATATGTGTTATATTCAGACTGAATATGTGTTATATTCAGTCTGAATATGTGTTATAACGTGAAATCGTGTATATGTGTTATATTCAGTCTGAATATGTGTTATAACGTGAAATCGTGTATATGTGTTATATGCCTCGATATGATTTGGCCAATGTTCTTTCATACGAACAATTATCATCCTCCTTCAAAGCTTTTACATCAACTATATCTTCAGACGATCCTATTCAGAAGCTGTCAAACATAAGGAATGGGTTTTGGCTATGGAACAAGAGTTACAAGCCATGAAGGACAATAATACATGGACGATCGTTCCTTTACCACCAGGAAAGAATAAAGTAGGATGTCGATGGGTTTATAAACTCAAGTTCAAGGCCGATGGTACAATTGAGAGGTACAAGGCACAGTTAGTAGCTAAGGGATTCACTCAACAAGAAGGAGTCGATTATATGGAGACGTACGTATAGCCCAGTTGCCAAATCAGTTACTATCAAAACAATGCTTGCTTTAGCAGCAATTCGAGACTGGAAATTAGTTCAATTGGACGTAAATAACGCGTTTTTACATGGTGATCTGGACGAGGAGGTGTACATGCAAATTCCTCAAGGATTGTCAACCAAGGGGGCGACCAATATGGCTTGTAAGTTACATAAGTCGATATATGGTTTAAAGCAATCCTCAAGACAATGGAATGCCAAATTTTCTAGTTTCTTGATGAAAATTGGTTTCAGACGATTTCACGTTATAACACATATTCAGACTGAATATAACACATATTCAGTCTGAATATAACACATATTCATCACTCACGACTTCTTTTGTTTACATCTATTGCTGCATTCTTTCACATTGCATATACATGCCACGCATGCATACTAAGGCCATTCTCCCTTAACCATCTGTGTTGTTCATCGAATATTGTTGCTGTTATTATCCATCTTTGGTTTTCTTGGTGACATACATATCAATACATCGCATGAATTTTTTTGATTTGGTTATTGTTCAACTACCGCTAGCCTCATATTTTTCAGCTACATCTCGGTTTGAAGAACTTGATCATCACGTGATATCATATACCACATATTAGGTTTTACCACACAATTATTGGTCGTGTTTATCGCATGGTTTTATGTGTTATATTCAGTCTGAATATGTGTTATATTCAGACTGAATATGTGTTATATTCAAACTGAATATGTGTTATATTCAGTCTGAATATGTGTTATATTCTGTCTGAATATGTGTTATATTCAGACTGAATATGTGTTATATTCAGTCTGAATATGTGTTATAACGTGAAATCGTGTATATGTGTTATATTCAGTCTGAATATAACACATATACACGATTTCACGTAAAAAACGGTTAAATCGAAAAAAACTATATCATGATGGATGTCATATCGAAGAGCACGAAATTCTCGTTTTTTTGATGTAATTTGTTTGATTAAAATGTTAGTAATTTTTGAGATAATTTATTTTAAAATTTAAGGGGGTAAAAGTTTTTTAATTAAAAAAGAAAATACAAATTCAACAAAAATAGGCACTGATTCTAATTTGACGAAAATACCCCTAAAGCTGAATTTTAGGAATGGCTTAAATATGGCTGCGATCAATGGACGAGATTTGTCCTCATGTTTACAATTGAATTTGAGTTTTTCTTTTGAACTTTCCTATATATATATATATATATATATATATATATTACGTAGCAGGTCCTGTAAGTTTATGGTTTTAACAAAAATATGAAAAAACAAAAAATAGTGCAAAAGGAGGGATAAAACAAGGTTGGACGAAAATACCCCTGGCACTAACGGACCAAATAGACGGGGTTAGTGTCCAGGTCCTCAATTTGGAGCAAATTTGAAAACTGAGGGACTACTCCTTGAAATATTGAAGTTTAGGTCCATCTTTCAAAAAAATCAGATAACCACATGGACCAAAATTGCAATTCACTCTTAAGTTTATCTTTTAGATTTCAGATTAAGTTTTATTTGTTTGTTTGTTTACTGTTTAAATTAATGTTTATAAGTTCTAGAGGGTTTGCCTATTTAGGGTCGCTAATTATAAATTTTGGACAATTAGCCAATGAAAATATGGATTTTACCAAACAATAATATTTCTTTCAGAACTAAATCATACAGGGGGTTAAAATAGTATTTTATTGTTATTTAGACTGTCCATTCAGAACAGTTACCAAACAACCATATTTCATTCTGCACTATATCTTACAGAGCCTCTTAAGCATTCTGACCACTTAACCATTCAATATCAAACCATTCAGCAACTGTCAAACAACCCCTTAATTCAATGAGTGGGCGATGATGTGGCAAAAGTAAGTGTAAAAAGGAGTCACTCCTTTGGAGATGTGCTCTTATATTACCTTTTTTTTAACGTAACTTGCTTGATCTGCGTTTATTCTATGTCGTAAGCAGAAGGAGCTTTGGAGTGCTTGCCGATCCTCTGTAACCAAGTTAAATGCATGATGTGAGCTCTGTGGCAATTCTGCTTTCTATACCTCGCCAATTTTTACCTCCAACCTTGAAGTTATGCTGAAAAGATCAAATCTTTCATCAATTCAAGTTCTCAAAACCCTAAAATCTTTAAACAAAGCCCGTATTAATCCGTTATGTACTTCAGTGGGAAATAATCCTGGGAATTGTATTGGTGGAAGTTGTTCAGAGTCTGAAACAGATTGGGTGAGATTGCTAAAACCTTTCGACATTGAACAACTGAGGGAATCGCTCAATAGAATCACCCCACTTCAGCTTCAGAAATTGCTTAAACTCCCACTTGATGTATCAACTTCACTTGAGATATTCAATTGGGCGACTACCCAGAAAGGGTATTGTCATACTTTTGATGTGTATTATGCTTTGATTGATAAAGTTGGGGCGAGTGGAGAGTTTAAGGCCATTGATAGATTGTTGATGCAAATGAAAGAGGAGGGGATAGTTTTTCAGGAAACCCTTTTTGTTATGATCATGAGGCACTATCAGAGAGCTGGTTTACCTGGTCAAGCTACCAGGTTGCTTTTGGAAATGAGGGCTGTTTTCCTCTGCCAACCGACCTGTAAATCATATAATACTGTGTTGGACATATTGGTCGAAGGAGATTGTCCCAACGTTGCACCCAATGTGTTCTATGAAATGCTTCAAAGAGGCATTGCTCCTGATGTTTTTAGTTTTGCCATTGTGATGAAAGCACTTTGTTCTGTTAATGAGGTTGATTCTGCTTGTACTCTTTTAAGAGACATGACAAAGCATGGATGTGTGCCAAATGCAATTGTTTATCAGACGCTAATGCACGCCTTGTGCAAGGACGATAGAGTGGATGAGGCATTGAAACTTCTGGAACAGATGATACTGATGGGGTGTACACCTGATGTTGAGACTTTTAACGATGTCATCTATGGCCTTTGCAGGGCGAATCGAATTCATGAGGCTGCAAAGTTGGTTGATAGGATGCTTCTTCGTAGTTTCATCCCTAACTCTCTAACGTATGGGGTTCTGATCCACGGGTTGTGCCGAACGAAGCAAGTCGAGGAAGCTAAGGCTCTGCTTAGCAAAGTTCCTGAACCGAATAGTGTCATGTTTAACATGTTGATTAATGGGTTCATCATGAAAGGGCAGTTTGATGAGGCTAAAAGAGTTGTGAGCGATAGCATGTTGGGTAATGGATGTCAGCCGGATATTCATACATACAATACACTCATTCGTGGTCTATGTAAAAATGGGAGTTTGGATTCAGCACGTGATTTGATGAAAGAAATGGCATTTAAAGGTTGTGTGCCTAATACGATTACTTACACAATCTTGATTGATGGGTTTTGCAAGAAACACAGATTAGAGGAAGCTGGTGAGGTCATGCATGAAATGTCTCAAAAGGGGCTCAGTTTAAACACAGTGGGATACAATTCCATCATACATGCTTTATGTAAGGTCTGCAACATCGCTGAAGCTCTAAACATGTTTGATGACATGTGTATCCAAGGATGCAAACCCGACATTTTCACTTTTAATTCGTTAATCTTTGGGCTGTGTGAAGCCGGTAGGATGGAAGATGCGTTGAAAATGTTCCAAGATATGGTGTTGGAGGGTGTTGTTGCTGATACTGTAACTTACAACACTTTGATCCACGCTTTTCTGAAGAAAGGTTCCATTCCTGAAGCTTTTAAGCTCGTAAATGAGATGCTATTTCGAGGATGCCCACTCAATGAAATCACGTATAACGGCCTAATAAAGGCGCTTTGCAGAGATGGAGCCGTTGAAAAAGCATGGGGGTTGCTCGAGGAGATGGTTGAAAAGGGTCTGAACCCCAGTACCGTTTCGTGCAATCTTTTGATCAATGGCTTGTGCAGAACTAGTAAAGTGCAACAAGCTTTTGATTTCTTGAGGGATATGGTGCATCAAGGGATGATTCCTGATATCGTAACTTATAACAGCTTAATTAACGGATTATGCAAGATGGGTAATGTTCAAGAAGCCATGAAACTGTTTGAAAACTTACAGTTCAAAGGTACGAGTCCTGATGCGATTACTTATAATACTTTGATCTTTTCGTATTGTAAAGAAAACATGCTTGATGATGCATATTTGTTTTTGAATAGAGGTGTTGCTAATGGCTTCGTACCTAATGATGTAACATGGTATATACTGGTCTCCTGTTTTATTAAAGAGGGTGATGATTTATAGGCAGATTTGTGCATTTGGAACAGCGCTGTAACAGTAATAGAATTGTGATCAGATGAAAATCTTGTTTTGCTTGATTGCCAGATTGGTGTTGAGAAATTGTGCTACATATAGTGTTAGATCTTGAGTTTGGATTCGATCCACAATTTGATGGATCCATTTTTTAAGAATTCGGTTGATTCATTTTATGACGGTTGACAGCTGTTTTGTCTTTGCTAGATGTTCTTTAAAACAACTTTATTCTTTTTCATGGATTGTAATTCTGATCAGAATTTTAAGGATCAGTAACAATATTCTACCAACGCCCATGGATCACACTTTCAAAGGTCAGTTATTTGTCTCTTCTTGGCTCTTCTAAATTGTTAGTTTTGGGGTTTTACACCTCAGACATTTTTTTCTTCTAATTACTATGAAAGCGTAGAATTGATGCACTTTTATTTGTAATTTACTGGTATATCTATCTTATTTATCCTTGTTTTGAACTAATTTATTTGTTTCATTGTGTACTTAGAAGTTGTACAGGGTTAAATCTTAGTTCTACAAACTTAATGCACAAATCATGTTCTCCTTAGTTCACCCTCGAATTTTTGTTAGACTAATTTAACTTCCTTTGTTAAAATATGAAAACCGTATTGAGAACTTGTTAGGCTGTTAAGAAAATATTGTGGGGTCATCGTATTTTATGAAATTGAATGCTATTATGCTGATATAATGGTTGTTATATATAGTTTTTCGGCAGTTCTGGTTTTTTGCAACATATAAAGCTGAAGTTGTGTCTAGTACTCCAAGTAAGGACATTTTGGCGAAAGATGTAGTTTACCTCTTGCTCTTTATAGATGTATGCCACTTCGCTATCTATTGCTGCTATCTCATGCTTTTCTGTTCTGTTTCTTAGTTTTTTGCTGCTATCTTGCTACCTATTGCTGCTGTTATATATAAATGGTTTTCTGTTTCTTTCTATTCAAAAGGGGGTTTCTCTAGTGTTAATGTAGAAATTATTGAATGGGTCTAACAACAACTATATTAACATAAAATTTATCAAATGGGTTCTAGGATGTTGGCTAGCAAGTAGCAACAACAGTTGGTCACATTCTGGCCTAATTCTGGTCTAACTTAGCTGTTGTCCAGTTAGTTTTCTAATGCTTTTGGTGCGGGTAATTGCTAAATGCAGTTCAGCTGGTATACGCAGCTTATTGTAAAATTTTAGCAATAAGGTTTGGACCTAATTAGAAGCAAAACATATGATTATAAAGAAATATGTTGTTGTCCCAACTAATGTAGAAGCAAAACCCATGATCATTTAGATTACCAAAGTAGCCTAAACTAAGGGGCCGTTTGCCAAATGCTTACCCGGGTAAGTGCTTACCGGTAAAATTCAACACTATAATTTACTTACCAGGTAAGATTTTAGTCCCACCAAAACAGTATCGTATGCAACAATTTCTCTGTTAAGCGCTAACCGTGGTAAGAGCCTTCGCCATCACTTATCGATTAAGACTCTCGGTTCTTGCCTTAACTCTTACCGTGTAAGATTTTTGGTCCTTGTCTTATTCATCCGGTAAGGTAATGTGACTTGGTAAGCGCTTACCCGAGTAAGCGTTTGGTAAACGGCCCCTAAAGTTACCGTCGTGTACTGATCCATGCCTGTTCACCTTTAGAAACATTTAACAAAAAAAAATAAGCTAAGATAATACATATTGACACATCCAAAAAAATCACTATCAATCAACAATTTCATTTTCATATATCGATTAATACCACCATAGCCATTATTTTACTTTCGTTTGACATTTCTTAAAACTTTCATGAAGACGATATACCCTTCTTGCTTCATCTTGCTCGATTAAAGGAAACGCCTGTGTGGTTTGTTACAACATTTTGAATAAATTTCAAGTTATTTCCTTTCCCTAGTAACTACTTTCACATTCTTATATATGTCATCTCTTAGAGTGAAGTCTTTTTGAGTCCAATGCTGCACATGTGGATGCCTTTTCAAGAAGATTTTATTCACCCCTTCTAAATCATCCTAAGATTTTCTTTAATACGGCATTCAATCTCAGTTTTTTATGCGTTGCTTTTCAGAACCTCATTTATATATTAAAACACCCACTGCCATTTGCCAGTACGACATTTGTTCTCTTATTTGGTCACTATTTGTTATTTCAACATCAGCCCTTTTTGCCATCCAATTGCCATCATCATCATGTTTCTAACATGTTTTGCAGAGGAAATGAGATATCTTGCATGTTGCTTAATGTGAACCATTAAAAAATATAACCATGAATAACTTGATTTATCACTCGTTGTTTAACTCCTTGGCAAAGGTCTCTTGCATCTTAATGCAATGAGAAGGTTACTTGACACCAAGAGAAGTGGTGCTACACATTCTGATGATAGTTTTTGATTTAGCTCAGCTCGTATGGATAAGGTTAGTCCTCGCCAATAACAATAGATGGTCCGTGTTATGCTTATTTTTCTGATCCTTTTCTATATTAGTTTGGTCGTTTCTATGGTCATCTCCACACTTTGCTTTGATAAAGACGATCACTACTCCAGCCTCCAAGATCTATTATGTCAATTTACAATGCCTACTTGCCTCGTTATCTAATTATACGAAATAACCTTGTTTAAAATTTACCATCTTTTGATTATATTTGTACCAAGATATTTCCTGTTTGTAGAAGTTGGTTTCTTTATCTTCTTATCCCACACACCCTAACCCTAGAAATATTTATAAGACTGTAAGCTAGTGAACCGTCCGTTGATGGGAAAATGTAGAAACAGTCTGGTCGCAAAATCTTTTTCTCAAAATATTAAGCAAGGGTCTTCAAGGAAACAACCTCTCTACTGCTCGGGGTAGAGTTAAAGGTCTGCATAATCCTACCCTACCCTAGTTCGTGTGGGATTCACCTGGTTTCATTTGGTTTTATTTGTAATATTTTATTTTTATTTTTGAGTGTTGGATGTGTTTGTGTGTGAAAAATGAGAAATATGAGTAGAATATGGTATCCATGTCTTGGTATTCTTCTAGTTCCGTGTAAATTTGCTGATATTTTTTATGTGTTGACAGTGAATATGAATGCATTTCTTTCAAGGGTTGATTGGTAATGGAAGCTATAATCTCGAAAGCAAATTCTGCTGAATGGGGTCTTTTCACGAGAAAAGAGAACAACTAAAAGAACGGGTTTCAAGTTTATTGTTGTTGGTTATCAAAGGAGCGGCCCTTCGATTTAAGAAAAATCAACAAGAATGTGAGGTTTCTATATATGCCTTCAATCCAAGAAGCTCCTTTGAATTCTCTTCTACAGGCGACCTAATACACGACTTGGAGTTGCATAGGAATCGTGCAACTCTCTGGTCTGTATGCTTGACATATGCCGCTGACTTTCCCATGACTTCTTAGGGGCTGTTTACCAAACACTTACCATGTAAGCGCTTCACCACCTCACTTACCTTATCGGGTAACATTCTCGGCGTTCAAAATGGATTGTGGTAAGTGTCTAACGGTCTAAGTGTCTCTTACCCAGTAACCCCTACTGGCGGATCAAGGAAAAATGTAGATGGGTTTCTTTCTCTCTAGTAGTTTGGCTAGTTCTGCTAACGTCAAATTCTTTTGTGACCTGTTTTAGTGCGCTCGTGCCCAACTTCATGATCGGGATCTTGTTGCTTGCCGGGATAATGGGTTTGTGTTGTCTGTTTCCAGGTATTATATCGAATAACGACATACCCAAATACTTGATTTTTATGCATCATTTGAGCTTATTTAGGTATCCGTTCGAGAGATTCGAAGATGGATGCTTGATTTACGGTGAAGAGTTATTGAAGGAAGCAGAATCTGAAGGAGATGCAAAAATGGTATAATTTTGGGGTGATGTTAGGTGCTGTTTGTTTTTTAAGAGGTCTGAAGTCTGAAGTCTTATTTCACTTCTGTTTTACAAGAGGTGGTACTGAAATCTGAATCATAAGACTGTTTTTTTTAAAAGAGTCTTAAAACCTCTTTTATCTGTTAAAAACCCAAGGGGTAAAACATGTCAATCTTCAAAACTATATCATAACCGTCTACCTCAAGGGTAACGGCCGTACCCCGAGTGTAACTTACCAGAGAAGGCGGGTCACGACCATAAAGAACCTTAAAAGGTGTCATTCCGATAGCCGAGTGGAACGACGTGTTATACCAGTACTCCGCCCATGGTAACCATTTAACCCATTCCTTCGATCTGGTGGATGCGAAACAGCGCAAGTATGTCTCCACGCTACGGTTAACCACCTCTGTCTGACCGTCCGTCTGCGGGTGATACGCAGTACTCCGTTTCAGCAAAGTCCTCTGATATTTGAACAACTCCCGCCCAAAATGACTAACAAAAACCCGGTCCTGATCCGAGATGATAGACTGTGGGATCCCGTGCAACCGTACAATCTCCCGAATGAAAACGGTGGCAACCGAAGCTGCTGTAAAAGGGTGCTTCAATGGAATAAAGTGAGTTGACTTACTTAATCTGTCGACTACCACCAAGATCACACTGTACCCGGTCGATTTCGGCAGGCCCTCAATAAAATCCATCGTCAAGTCTTCCCAAACTCGCGCTGGCAAATCCAAGGGTTGTAACAAACCTGCACGCGTTAAAGTTGAGTATTTGTTTTGCTGGCATATCCCACACTCCGAGACCATCTTGGCGATATCCCTCCTCATGCCGATCCAAAAGAACTCAGACGCTATGCGGTGATAAGTCTTTTGGACCCCACCGTGACCTCCAATCACCCCGCCATGCATTTCTTGAAATAGTTTAGGAATCCAATCCGAGGATCGTGGTAGGACTAATCGCCCTTTATACCGAACATCCCCCTTATCGAGAACATACCCGTCTATCTCACCAGTCTGCGCCTCCAACCGTTCCTTCAAAGCAATAATTTCCGGATCAGTTTTCAAGTCACGCAACATCTGGTCATACGAGGCCACGGTAGAAACAGAGATTTCACTGAGGACTGATCCTTCCACCCGTCGTGACAGGGCGTCGGCTGCCCCGTTCTCCCTACCCGGTCGATAGACTATCTCTAACTCGTAACCGGATAATTTAGAAATCCATTTTTGATGCTCGCCCGAGACGGTCCGTTGCTCTAACAGATACTTGAGGCTCTTCTGATCGGTAATAACGGTGAAGGTTCGACCCAACAGGTAGGGTCGCCACTTTTGTACTGCCATAACAATCGCCATAAGTTCCCGCTCATACACTGACTTGAGCTGTGCGCGAGGCCCCAAAACTTGGCTGAAATACGCTATCGGTCTGCCCTCCTGCATCAGTACCGCCCCCACCCCCTGCCCGGACGCATCGGACTCGATAGTAAACGGCTTTGAGAAACCGGGCAGTGCCAAAACGGGCACCTGTGTCATGACCTCCTGTAATCTGCTAAAAGCCTGAGTGGCTTCCTCGGTCCATTTGAAACTGTCCTTCTTCAACAAGTCTGTCAGTGGCTATGCTATCTTACCATATCCCTGGACAAATTTTCGGTAATACCCGGTCAACCCGAGAAATCCCCTCAGCTCCCGTAGGTTCCTGGGAATCGGCCATGCTGTCATCGCGGTAATCTTAGAAGGATCCGCCTTAACCCCATCTTTTGTCACTATGTGCCCCAAGTAATCCACCCGTTCCTGTCCAAACACACTTTTTTCTGTTGCAATATAGTTGTTCTCTTCTCAAACAATCGAATACCACAGACAAATGCTCTCGATGCTCACCCATCGTTTTGCTGTAGACCAGAATATCATCGAAGAATACCAGCACAAACTTCCGTAAATATTGTCTAAAAACCCGATTCATCAGAGACTGAAAGGTCGATGGTGCATTGGTAAGGCCAAAAGGCATCACCAAAACTTCATAATGCCCCTCGTGCGTCCGAAATGCGGTTTTATAAACATCAGATTCCTTCATCCGAATCTGGTGATAACCCGACTTCAAATCCAACTTGCTAAAAATCGCTGGCCCGTGTAACTCATCTAACAATTCGTCAATTACCGGAATCGGGAACTTATCCAAAACAGTTGATTTATTGAGGGCTCGGTAGTCGACACAGAAACGCCAGCTCCCATCTTTTTTTTAACCAGCAAGACTGGGCTCGAAAATGGGCTAGTACTGGGCCGTATAATTCCGGACTCGATCATCTCTCCCACGAGCTTCTCGATTTCATCCTTCTGGAATTGCGGGTAACGATATGGGCGGACGCTGATAGGTTCGGTTCCGGCTCTAAGGGTGATCGCATGCTCGTGGTCTCGAGGCGGGGGTAAACCTGTGGGCAAAGCAAACACATCCGAATATTCTGCTAGTAACTCGTCAAGTGCGGGATGCACTTGCGATTCAGGGGGTTCTGTGCCGACCAAGGTGGCCAAGGCCACGACGTATCCTTTAGTAATACATGGTAGGGCACGGGCCAAGGCTCGTAGGGACGCCTCCCCCCTTGTAGCCCGGGTTCCCCCCGTAGGGTTATCCGTCTATCTCCTTGCTGAAAAGTCATCGTAAGCTTCCACCAATTCACCCGAGTCTCCCCTAATTGGCTTAACCATTTTATCCCCAAAATGACATCCGTACTACCCAATTCAAGTGGGTAAAAATCCTCAGTCACCTGTAATCCTGGTAAATTTAGCTCCACCCCTCGACACATCCCGTAGCTGTTTTCAGTCTTTCCGTTTCCCAAAGTAACCTCCGTCATCCATTTGCCTGTCACTTGCAAACCCAACGGTTCGACCAGTCTTAGTGACAAGAAATTGTGCGTTGCCCCACTGTCGATTAATACCACGACCGCTGTCCCTCGAATGCTCCCTCGCAGTTTCATCGTATGCGGGGCAGTAATCCCCGCCACCAATTGAGCCGACACCTCAACAACATCTAGGTGCACGTGCTCCTCCAACTCCTCCGTTTTATCTTCCGTGTCGTCACATTCTTCGGAAGCAATCAGCAAGTGTAACGATTTTGACGGGCATTGATGGCCCGACGTGTATTTCCCGTCACAACGAAAACATAGTCCTTTAGCCCCTTTATCTGCCAGTTCAGCGTCCGTCATACGTTTAAAGGGTTGTTTGCCTTCTCCAGTTACGGTTCGCGGGGCCACCGAGGGAGTGGTACCCTGCGGTCGAGACCCTACCATCCCTGGTCTGGTCGTTTGCTTCCCCTTTGTTTTAGTTATATTTCTCCCGGTACCTGACTTATTTTCATCGACCATAAGTGCCAGATCAATAGCGTGATTTAGCCCAGCCGGTTGCATGAGTCGCACCGTGGTGCGAATATCCGGTTTCAAGCCCTTAACAAAAGTCCCTTCCAAAATCCTCTCCGGAACCCCATCCAATTGAGCCGCCAATGTTTCAAAGACCCCCACATATTCCCTGACCGTACCATCTTGCTTTATTGCTAAAAACTGCTCATACAAGTTCCCATCCTGTGAAGGTTGGAAACGAGCCAAGAGTCGCATTTTCAGCCCCTCCCAATGGCGGAAAGGCTCCCTCTTATCATTCCAACGGAACCAGGCCAACGCTTGTCCTTCCATGCATAACACAGCGGCACGTAGCCGTTCACCAGTAGTCAACCAACCCTTGGATATAAAAGAAACGCTCGATGCGGTAAACCCACCCGTACGCATCATCCCCGTCAAAAATAGGCATTTTCAATTTCCTTAACCGATAATCAGCACCAGCACCAGGTAACCAAATCTTCTCCCCGGTCGGGCCTGATCCGCCCCCTGTACCCCTGCCCCACGGTGGCATACCCGTAGAGGCAAAAGAAAAATTTTCCCGATCATGCATAAACATACCTGGACCTGTTGTCGTGATGGGGGGAGCATGTTAGGTGCTGTTTGTTTTTTAAGAGGTCTGAAGTCTGAAGTCTTATTTCACTTCTGTTTTACAAGAGGTGGTACTGAAATCTGAATCATAAGACTGTTTTTTTTAAAGAGTCTTAAAACCTCTTTTATCTGTTAAAAACCCAAGGGGTAAAACATGTCAATCTTCAAAACTATATCATATGATATCCTGGATATTTCATTTCTTTTCCACGTCTCCCTCTCACACCTTCCGCCATGGATGCCATCTCTTTACAAAAGATTCAAATCTCCGGCCCAACCCTCGCCTCTTTGATCCAACGAGTCTCCTCCTCCGGCGATGTCGACGGCCTCCTCTTCGGACGTGTCAGCCACATCACCCCGTTAACTCTCTCCGACGATTCTTCCGCCGCCGCCACCACCTCCGATCAACCAACCCTCATCGCAACTGTCACCTCTTTCTTTTCCTCCACCCCCACCTCCACATTCTACTCCGCCTCCGGTCAACTCGACACACCAACACTCAACAACCTTCTCTCCACCACTGACGATCACCTCATCGGCTGGTTCTCCGGCCGCCGTAAAACTCAACTCCGGCCATCCATGAGAGAAGGCTCCGTCACATCTGCTCTCGCATCCAGTATCCAGTTCTCTTCAAAAGTCCAAAGCTCCCCTGAATCTCTCACTTTTCCCCCTTGATGTCGACCGGCGATGGAGGCCGGAAGCGATGGAGGAGGCGGTGATGGGTGGCTGGAACGAAATTAGGGCACAAATGAGAGAAAAAGAGCTTTTAAGAGAAAAGAGCGTCTCTTGATAATTAAGGGTTTTTTAGAGCTTTTAAGTTCTTTTAAAAAAAAACAAACACTCTTAAATGCATATGGTCTGACCGAAACAGATAAAAGAGGTTTTAAGACTTTTTTTTTTTAAAAACAAACAATCCCTTAGTGTTCATCTTTTTGGTAGGATTTACATATCTTTTGGTATATTTTTGTAGGAAGGGTAATAACAAATTTTGTTATATTCTGTGTAGGGGATAGATGTAAGTTTTGTATCTATCTATTTATGGTTTGGATATATCTTTTGTATGTTTCGAAATTGCTAATGGATGAAGAAGACGGTAACTAAATAAGAGAATATAAAAAGGGCTAAACTTTGGCAATATTGTTGATCAATTTGTCAGATTACTGGATTCTTGCTTCTAGTGGACCATTTATATCTACATGCATCACGTAACGATTAACACAAGGAGGCGAAGCGGCCTGTGACCTGAGTCGTGTGAAGCACATGTGATTTTAGTGTAAAATGACATGTGATTCGATTGTTTTCTTATTCTTTTATTTAATTATTGTTTCCCGTATGAATCTGACTATATTAATGGAAATGGTATGTGCTTTTGTTTAATTGGTTCATTATACTTTGTCGCAAGGGGTAAGTTGTTATTTTGTAGGATTTCATAGAATTTGCATGTAGGCTATGTTTGACAAACTAGTTGATAAGCTAGTTGATGACTTATAAGTTAGCTCGTAGCTGATAAGCTACTTGTTGACTAATAAGCTAGCCGATGAATAAGTTACGTTTGACAAAACTAGCTTATAAATATGTAAAATGACCAAAAATGACATCTTCAAAAAATAATCAATTACAATATTTAATTATATAATTAAAACAAATTTATAGCAATATAATAAGTTAATTAATACAACCAATGTAGTAAAGAACTTTTTTTAATACATCATGTTAATTAAAAGAATTTAAAATTTATTATTATATATGTATAGTATAGATTTTGAATTTGTTAAAACAAGTTTTAGAAAAAATATATATTATGATTTTAAATAACCGTTACATATAATATGAAAAAATAATCAAATAACAATAAAAAGGATAATAGTAATTGATAATTAAAATATATTGATTAATAGTAAAAATATATAAAAGTAATTTATATGATTATCAATAACTCTAAATAATTAAAAAATAATATCAATTATAATTATAATTAAAATTTAATTTAAAAATTTTCAGTTGATACTAATTAATATCTATTAATTAATAATAATTAAATTTAAAAAAATTAATATTTATTTATAATAATAGTTAATAAATAATAATTAATATTAATGAATATAATATTAGAATATTCACAAAAAGCTACTCCAACTAGCGTTTTTAAGAACTAACTTATGGTCATTCAAACATGTACCCAAAAATAATCTAGCTTTTATTTGCCAAACGATGCCGTAATAATGTTTTAAAATATGTCAAAAACACTTGGTTTCTTGCCGTTCAGAAAAAAGATAATTTAATCATTTTTATAATATTTATAATTTGTTTTTATAAATTATTTATATGGAATGAAATTCAATTTCATCCCAAATCTTACAAACACAATGCATCAAAGATTCTAAACATTCAAATCAAAATCCCTACGAAATCAAATCACTCAAAACCATATCGAGCCAAACGCCCCCTTGGGAATTTTTTGGGTCATCTCCAAAATCTACATCAAATAGAAAAGCAACCATGTCCTAGGCGACTTTTCAGGCAACCTAACCCGCAATGAAATTGTCTTAGTCATTGTGTTGTTTTGCTTCATGCAACTTAAGTCAACAATAGGTCAAACGACTTTAGTTGCACGAAAAGTCGACTCACACACCGGAGACGCATGCATTTTGAGCGGGGCGACTTTTCAGGCCACCTAACCCGCAATGAAACTGCCTTAGTCATTGTGTTGTTTTGCTTCATGCAACTTAAGTCAACAGAAGGCCAAACGACTTTAGTTGCACGAAAAGTCGACTCACACACCGGAGACGCATGTTTTTTGAGCAGGGCGACTTTAGTCGCATGCCAAGCTGCACCAAGGGCTCTGTGGGGGTTTTAATCAAGGCTATGTTTGGTAAACTTGTTGATAAGCTACCTGATGAATAAGTCATTTTTGACAAAAACTAGCTATAAGCATGTAAAATGACCAAAATTCAAAAAAATATCAATTACTATCTATAAATATATAATTAAAATAAATTTATAACAATATAATATGTTGATTAATAAAACCAATATATTAAATAATATAATATATTAATAAAAATATTTAAAATTTATTATTACATATATACTATAAATTTTGAATTTGTTAAAACAAGTTTAAGAAAAAAAAATTTTAACTTCTGATTTTAAATAACCGTTATATATAATATGAAAAAAATAATTAACTAATAATTAAAAAGATAATAATAATTGATAATTAAAGTATATTAATTAATATTAAAAATATATAAAAATAATTTTTATAATTATCAATATCTCTAAATAGTTAAAAATTAATATCAATATATAATTAAAATTTAATTTAATAATCTCCGGTTAATATTTGTAACGACCCAAAACCAAGAATAAAAGCCACGAGCTACTTCTTTTATTCATAACGCCATAAACGGCTCAACACAGTCACACTATCCAGATTTACAACAAAAGGGTTCGCGGAAACAACCCTAAATACAGCTGAGACTTCTAATACCACATAAAAAGGAAGTTCTTCTACTCTTTCTAACCGCAAGCTTTGACTCACGTCTTGCCAAACCGCTAAACTTGCTCTCGGCCACCTGCTTACCTGAAAAGGTTTTAGTTTTGAAATGCGAGGGTTAGACCATGAGGTCTAGTGAGTTCCCTCCACACCGTGTCACACCAAAATATTTCCAGTTACAAAATCAGTTATGAAACATTTGTATAAATCATAATAAGCACACAAAGTTGATATGCACACATTGACACATGCTACTGGCACGCGCTAAAGTCACACACACCGTGACAGCGCAATCGGGCACACACCGCCCATGTCACACACACCGTGACAGCGTAATCGGGCACACACCGCCCATATATGAAACGAATTCATATATATATATAGGGGAGGTATCCGTTGCAAACCAGTCAGTTTGTGCAAACTATACAAACCACTATATTAGGAAACAATAGATGTATTTATGGATAATCATTATGATTCATTAATTAAGACTGAGATATATATGGAAGATGATAAGATTCATTCATTATGATCATGACTTTAGATTAGGAAACATAATAAAATCAGATATTTATTAAACTTGATCAACGGCTAAGATTGGTTTGTATAGTTTGCACAAACTGACTGGTTTGCAACGGATACCTCCCCTATATATATATATAAATATGTTAATCATGGGACACACCCCCATTTCACACAAAATCCAGAGCATGGTCACACACATTTAAATCACACATATAAGCCACACGGATAAATCACACATTTACACCTTGCCTTGAAATAAAAGCGATTGGAAAGCACACTGTTACATAATAGTCTTCAAACACACTATTTCATCATTTGAAATACATACAGTTGAAAACGCACAGTTTGATAAATACCATTAAACACTTTTGCATAAAATTTAGGTTTAGAAAGACTCACCTGAAGTCCAGATTAGAAATGCTTACCTGCACCGATCAACGCTACACGAACCTACGATTTAAACCCATTACACAAACCGGGGCTCAATTAATAAACCACTTCTAAACTTAATTAATTAAATTACTACTTAATTAACTAAACCACTACTTAATTAATTAAACTACTACCTAATTAATTACCCAACCAAATTCGGTCCACAACATGCATCAACACCGAACCATTGACATCAATACAACCTGTTTAATTAATTTCCTTAGGTGTCGGCCCAAAAGAGGAGAAGGAAATCCCATTTTATACTTTAATGGCAATTGGATTCGGTCCAATAAGATTAACCCAACAGCTTTAAACCACCGACCCCAAACATGTATAGTCCACTAATCGTTTCTCTTTTCTTTTAAAATTCGGTCCACTCACAGATTAGGCCCAAGTCTCAGAATGGTTTGCGCCAAGCATGGGTTTGCGCCAAGCATGGGTTTGCGCCAAACCTGCTTTGCGCCAAACCTGCACTTGCAGATTTCGAACAGATATCGATTTCAAAACGTTTCTAATTAGTTTCTTATCGGCATTTCAGCTATCTCTTTATTTCCTTAAACTGATTATCGATTACTTCACACCGACATCCCACCAAAACATTTACCCAGCTCAAGAAACAAAGCTAAACCCACAATGGTGTTCTTATTGACTACTCAGTTTAATTTAAAGAAATAACAAAGATGGATTCACACACTCATCCACTAAACATGAATTTAGCCAAAAGACAATGATTTCTTACCAGAAACAAGTTTCTCCTCACGATTTGCCAAACTGATTCCTTCTCTTTTGCTCTTTCCTCCTCAGCCGCCAATCACCCAAATATAACAATAACAATGCCAAACCTAGGGATCCACAATCCTTTTATATCTCCCAAAAATGCACAAATGCCCCTTAATCAAACTTTCATTTCTCACAATTTTGACACCAATTTCACAATTACTTATAAATAAAACACGGTTGTTACATCATCCTCCCCTCAAAAGAATCCCGTCCCCGGAATTCCATCTTCGAACAATTCTACCATCACCTCCCCACACAAAATACGTCTAAGGCAGATAACACTTTCTCACCTTAATTACACTGGTCCCCATCCAACAACATTAAACAATCCCTACGCTTATACCACAACGTCGCTTCCATACTATTACCCAGTCTGATAGTCCTTCACCCTAAGCACCGCATTCGTCTAATCTCTTCTACTTCCTTCTCAAACAATAACACATCTCCAAAGAATGGCTCACTAGAATATAATAACTCATGACCAAACACACAGCTAGCTTTCCTCAACTCTTAAACCAATCACGTACACACAAGATTTTAACGGTTACTATGCCTAACCAACAGTTCCGCCACCTCTCATACGAGAAATTCAACCGAGTCAATTTGAAGTCACACTCCAAGCTTGAAGCTACCACACACTTCTCATTTCTCAAACGATACTAACTCACTCGTTTGCATTCCCTTTACACACAAGGATTAGCTCATCAATCCCAAAGATTTCGCATCTTCTACGACACTCTAACCAACTCACCCAAGAGCACACAATTTCCTCTTAGCTAGCCATCAACTGTTACCCTATTCCTTTATTCTCAGATACAATCCACATGCCACTTAGACACCCATACATCACCACACACATTCTTGCCACATTTGGAACCACTTATGAACAATTCCCGATCAACGATCTCCACTTACGCTCTTCCTATACCAACACTAATTCACCACTTTCCCTCACAGCAATTTATCATCATTGTGCCTCGCATGCTTACTAAGTATGAGCGACCATCTACTTATCCACACCACCCCCACACACTAGAGGTTTAATCCTCACAGTTACCGCCTGCCTACTACTGCGTACAATGTACGGCTTCACCTCGACCCCACATAGGTTAATCAACACTAGTATTACCGATCCATACATCTATCATTCCTCAACTACCCTCGGCACTCTTCCTCTAACTAGAGAGTAAGAGAGCACATCTCGACCAACCGATCCTTGAGTCAAACTCTCAAGATCTCCGTTCACTGACATCGGAAACTCCTAGGCTAAAGACTCATCAGAACTTAGGAACTCACCTCCAATCTATTATCTCCTTGAGGAACCCTAGAGATTCTCCTTCACACGGCACTTACACCACACATTCAAACATTACACTTTCTAGATAGCGTCCTCAATCACACACGTATAGGCTACACAACACGCTAAACCGTTGATATCACAACAAGGTTAGCACTCCACACATTACCATTACTCTCCACACACTAACACCTCCATCGACTATCAGGACAACAGTGATCAAGCACACCCATGCACCTGTAAATTCATAATGACATTGGCCAGATGTGATTTGAATTTACCTTACATGAAAGTCCTCACCACCATCAGCTATGATTACGGTTTTCCCTAAAGGCTTCCTATATCTCAGCTATGTCTTTCTATACCACAGTCTAAGTTTAGGCCCATCCGGTCACCTAAATCCCTTAAACTAGGGCTCTGATACCATTTGTAACGACCCAAAACCAAGAATAAAAGCCACGAGCTACTTCTTTTATTCATAACGCCATAAACGGCTCAACACAGTCACACTATCCAGATTTACAACAAAAGGGTTCGCGGAAACAACCTTAAATACAGCTGAGACTTCTAATACCACATAAAAAGGAAGTTCTTCTACTCTTTCTAACCGCAAGCTTTGACTCACGTCTTGCCAAACCGCTAAACTTGCTCTCGGCCACCTGCTTACCTGAAAAGGTTTTAGTTTTGAAATGCGAGGGTTAGACCATGAGGTCTAGTGAGTTCCCTCCACACCGTGTCACACCAAAATATTTCCAGTTACAAAATCAGTTATGAAACATTTGTATAAATCATAATAAGCACACAAAGTTGATATGCACACATTGACACATGCTACTGGCACGCGCTAAAGTCACACACACCGTGACAGCGCAATCGGGCACACACCGCCCATGTCACACACACCGTGACAGCGTAATCGGGCACACACCCCCATTTCACACAAAATCCAGAGCATGGTCACACACATTTAAATCACACATATAAGCCACACGGATAAATCACACATTTACACCTTGCCTTGAAATAAAAGCGATTGGAAAGCACACTGTTACATAATAGTCTTCAAACATACTATTTCGTCATTTGAAATACATACAGTTGAAAACGCACAGTTTGATAAATACCATTAAACACTTTTGCATAAAATTTAGGTTTAGAAAGACTCACCTGAAGTCCAGATTAGAAATGCTTACCCGCACCGATCAACGCTACACGAACCTACGATTTAAACCCATTACACAAATCGGGGCTCAATTAATAAACCACTTCTAAACTTAATTAATTAAATTACTACTTAATTAACTAAACCACTACTTAATTAATTAAACTACTACCTAATTAATTACCCAACCAAATTCGGTCCACAACATGCATCAACACCGAACCATTGACATCAATACAACTTGTTTAATTAATTTCCTTAGGTGTCGGCCCAAAAGAGGAGAAGGAAATCCCATTTTATACTTTAATGGCAATTGGATTCGGTCCAATAAGATTAACCCAACAACTTTAAACCTTCGGCCCCAAACATGTATAGTCCACTAATCGTTTCTCTTTTCTTTTAAAATTCGGTCCACTCACAGATTAGGCCCAAGTCTCAGAATGGTTTGCGCCAAGCATGGGTTTGTGCCAAACCCGGTTTGCGCCAAACCCGCTTTGCGCCAAACCTGCACTTGCAGATTTCGAACAGATATCGATTGTAAAACGTTTCTAATTAGTTTCTTATCGGCATTTCAGCTATCTCTTTATTTCCTTAAACTGATTATCGATTACTTCACACCGACATCCCACTAAAACATTTACCCAGCTCAAGAAACAAAGCTAAACCCACAATGGTGTTCTTATTGACTACTCAGTTTAATTTAAAGAAATAACAAAGATGGATTCACACACTCATCCACTAAACAGGAATTTAGCCAAAAGACAGTGATTTCTTACCAGAAACAAGTTTCTCCTCACGATTTGCCAAACTGATTCCTTCTCTTTTGCTCTTTCCTCCTCAACCGCCAATCACCCAAAAATAACAATAACAATGCCAAACCTAGGGATCCACAATCCTTTTATATCTCCCAAAAATGCACAAATGCCTCTTAATCAAGCTTTCATTTCTCACAATTTTGACACCATTTTCACAATTACTTATAAATAAAACACGGTTGTTACAATATTAATTAAATTTAAAAAATTATTTATTTATAATAATAGTTAACAAATAATAATTAATATTAATGAGGGCATAAGTGGAATTATTGGTCTCGAATGGGTTCTACAAGGGTGAAAGTTTGTAGAAGGGGGGTGTTAGTCCCAGAAGGCTAATAAGAATAAGAACACGTATTGTAGAAAGGGGGGTTGAATACAATACACAATTTTTTCACTTAATTTAATTCTTTATTGATTTATAAAATCAAGAATTACACATAGAGCACTTCGATTGTTGTGGAAAGAACAGATGAAATATATTCTAACAATCTTCACAAAGTAAAACTGAAAATTACACAACTTCTAAAACACAAAGATTGAAAGCTATTTAGTTCAATGGATGAGAAGAGCAGAATGTCTTGAGCACAGATAAATCTTCAAGAGTAGTAATTTGCATGAAGAAGTCTTCATCTTTAAATAGTATCATGAGCATTTAATGCATGAGACACTTGTCACTTTGTCATTTAAAGGTCAAGTTTGAATCTCAAACGTTGAAGTGTCTTTTCCTATTTTTCATGGTGCTAAAAAGCTTTGATGGTGACAATATCTAAGAATGGGAAAAAGGACAGATGAACATTTTTCCCCCACACAAGATATTACCTCTTTGATGAAGATCTTTTTAGCAAAGGGACAAGGGAGGATTCTCCTATTTTGAGAATCCCACCGATTTGTCATGGAGAAAATCGGTGAGATAGCAAATATTATTACCTCTTTGATGAAAATCTTCTTAGCAAAGAGACAAGGGAGGATTCTCCTATTTTGAGGATCTCACCGATTTGTCATGGAGAAAATCGGCGAGATAGCTTACTTTGGGTTGAGAAGTTCATCTTCAATCCGCATTGGTAGATTTACTTCTTCTTGATTTCGGTTGATCTTTTGACTTCACCGAACTTTGAAAACATGACCAAGCTATTACAAAGAACCTAAAATTTATCTAAGTATAAAAGATGTTTTTCAAAGAATGTAAGGAGATCAGGAGGTCATCTTCAAATCTTTGATGACCCAACAATCTCCCCCTATTTGAGGATGACATCCATACAAAGAAAAACATGAGTAAGGCAATGAATAATACACGTTGACCCTGTTTTACTCTTTTGTGTTCTTTTTCATATAGTCTTTTTTTGTATATATGATATTTACAAATGAATGAAATGAATGAAAGAATAAAGAATAAACAATATGTTAGGATGCCTCTGCTCATTTATTGCAGCTTCTTTCTTTCGGAGGTTTTTTTTTAAACGCACCATTTTTTTAAGACAACCCACCGAAATTTAGCAAGTGTTGGCCAGGAAAATCGGTAGACTTTTTTCACCGATTTTTTTTTTCACTCACCGAATTCTTTTTGCACCGATTTTTTTTTCTCACCGAAATTTTATTTTATTTTTAAAAATTTTTCCACCGATTTTTTTTGCCGAATATTTTTTTACCAACTTTTTTTTTGAACTCACCGCTTTTAAGGATACCCACCGATTTTTAAGACGAATTTTCAAGAAAATCGGTAGGAATTTCGGTAGCTTTTTTTAACCCTCCGATTTTAATCCTCCAGACATCTTCAAAAGTAAAATATTCAAGATAATTTCAAGAATACATCTTCAAGGCATCTTCAGGAGAGTTTGGAGGAAATCTTCAAGGTGAAGAGAAGATTGGAATTGCATCTTCCAATCTCTGATGACCCAAGAGAGATTAAGTTCGGAGGATTTTAAGAAGGGAGGTTTAAATTGGATTGATGATCAAGTGGAAGGTTTGGTGAAGTAGGAGGAATATTTTGAGGAGAAGAATTTGGGATAGCATCTTTAGGAGAGTTTGTAGTAGGAGGGTTTTGAAAAGAGGGAGAGTTGGATTGCTGACCAAGGGTGAAATCTGGTGAAGTAGGAGGATCACCATTATGAGAGAGAATATCTTGAGAAAATGTCACATAGGGAGTTGGGTCTTGGTGAAGTAAGTTGAGGTCCTTCACCAACACAAAAAGAAATCCATCTATTCAGTTCATCATCCTTACACGAGAGTGATGATAATCATCAAAATTTACATGTATGGATTCATCAATATAGTTTCTTCAAAGATTTGGGTAAAGTAAGATCGGGCAGCTTCATACAGTTTTTTCTAGTATGTGTTTAGGAGGTAGATCAGTAGGTGGAGAATCATGCTGATCAGAAATGAGTTTTGAAGAAATGGGTAGATCACCATTTTGAGATGGAGGATCATGAGTGAAGGGAACTGAGGAAGTTGGGTTGGTAGAGATTGTAAGAGAATCATCACCAATGCATGAAGATATCCATCTATTTAGCTCAGAACCTGCAATCACAAAGATTTTATTTCCTAGGTACCTATTTGGTAGTGAGCCCTTTTGGGTTAGATGTTGAAGAAGAAGAACTGGTATCAATCAAGTCAATTCTTTCTTTCGGACAGTCTATGGAAAGATGAAAAATATCACCACAGATATAGCATTTTCTATAAATAAAAGCCTTTTTAGAACCTTGGCATTTTTCCTTACTTTTGCCTTTTATATATATTTTCAAAGGTTTTGATGAAGTGACAAAGATTTGGGGTGCATAACCTAAGATTCCTTTTTCATAATATGGGAGGAAAGGGATCTTCTCTTTTGGGTTGGACATTTTGATGTTCACGGATCGGGGAACAAAATCGGTAGAGGAAGCCACAAAAGTATTTTTGGAAAGATTTGAGGATTTTCTTTTTAAGAAATAATCGGCAGCCAAAGATTTGCCTTTTTCAGATGCATAATTTTTTTTGTTTGAGTTGGAAAGATTTCTTTTGAGAATTTTAGAAGGCATGGATTCAGATGAGGATGCTTCATCTGTAACACCCTAATCAGGGCTATTTTAAACCTCAATTTATAACAAGTTTTAAACATAAACTTTCAAAACTTTATACATAAGCGGAGAATTACTATGAGGGTCATATTTACAAACATAGAATTCTTCAAATAACATATTAATCTAATCATGTCGCTGTAATCAGATTAACTAGGTTATCTAAGCAATCTATCAAAAACCTCAACATTCATTAACTTCTCCGCTAATCCAAAAGCTCTCGTCCCACATCCCTTTATTTTCTCGAGCTAGTACCTGGTAAGAAAATATCATTTGTAAGAAAATATCATTTGAAACGATTAGGCTAACGTCTAGTGAGAACATTCGGTTTCAAAATAATACTTTTAAAATTAATGTAAACAAGGCATAACAAACCTGGTTTACCCTTTTCTTACCACATGCGTATACATCTTTCAATGACGGGTTATACCCGATTCCATGACTATGACTGACACCAAGTCAGTCATTGTATCATGTTCCTGAGCCCACACTACGAATCTCCACAGATTCTAGATTAATGCTCATATCCAAGAAATCGCAATTACACATGCCCATTTCTTCTCGTTATCATGTTCCAGAGCCCGCACTACGAATCTCCACGGATTCTAGATTAATGCTCATATCTAAGAAATCGCAATTACACATGCCCATTTCTTGGAAAGGAAGTAGAGATTACAATTACACATGCCAATCTCTCCTCTTCCTTAGAAATCAGGAATTACGATTAATCCACACGCCAATTCCACGATTTCTCACACACGTTGGAATTACGATTAATCCATACGCCAATTCCATGTGTTCATAACGACTAGTGCCTATGGATCCATTACACTTATTTGTACTCGTGCAGGCTATTGCTTAATCTAATTCATTTTCAAATAACATTAATGAATTTAAGCAAAACCATCAATTTAAAGTAATCAATCTTTTCTTCATAAAATCATTCTTCCAAAATCCATCAAAACAGTTCATTATAAAATGCACCTTACCATAATTTAAAACGTTATAAAAGGGTAAGGAAAGAATGAACTCACCTGATAGTAGTCACGTCACTCTTACTTTATTTTCTTAATCGTATGAATTTCCGTCACCAACTTCACAGAGATCTGAAATACCCATATACAATTGTACTGGTATTAATCTACTGCCCTTTAAAGACTAAGAATCCTAAATATCCAAAATTTACAACTCTTATCGCAACCCACTAACTGCGACGATCCTTGTCGCAACCTTCTACTTGCGACACAATATTTTATCGCAATCCACTGTTGCGATATTCCATCTTATCGCAACCAACTGTTGCGATACACAACTTGTCGCAACCAATTGTTGCGATATCATCGAGCTTGTCGCAACCCAAGGTTGCGACATTCATAACTATCGCAATATTCATAAATGTCGCAACTAACTGTCGCGATACTCATAACTATCTCAACTAACTAAAATTACATGTAACCCAGAAATTTATAGTTTTAAGCTATGAATGATACTGTAAATTTCCAGATATGATTAAGACTACTAACAGAACATAATCACCAGCCCAGATTTCTCATAATCTTCAAAACGTCAAAACCCATTTCTAAACCCATAGAAAACTCTATCTACATAACATGAATAATTCAAGTAAGATGAATACCTTTGTTTCCACAGATTTGTTTTTAACTTTTCCAGCTGAATAATTCAGTTTCCTTCTTCTTCTTCTTCTTCTTCTTCTTCTTCTTCTTCTTCTTCTTCTTCTTCTTCTTCTTCTTCTTCTTCTTCTTCTTCTTCTTCTTCTTCTTCTTCTTTGTCTTTCTCTCTCAATTCTCTCTCTTTCTCTTTCCGTACACAATACACACACACACACACACACACTTAAGACACACAAGATAACCAAAATGTGACACATCACCCCTCTTTTAGATGAAAGAGGCGGTGGTGTATAAGTCATATCACCAATTGTCTAAAACAACCCTTTTACTTTCATTGATTAACAATTTTTCCATCCTCCAACTTATAAATTAAAATTAAAGTTTACCCCTTAACTTATAACTCTCTAAAACGAATAATATAACTTAATCGGGGATAAACTCTAAAATTAATCTATCAAATATCCAATCATAACTTATCAAATAATTATACTCGAATTATTTAATAAACCGAACGAAATTCTTTATATAGAAAATCGAGATGTTACAATACTCCCCAACTTGAAAATGATTTCGTCCTCGAAATCAAAGCTTGGTAAACAAATGAGGATATCTAATCTTCATATCTTCTTCCGACTCTAAAGTCACATTAACACCTTGATGATATTTCCACTGTACCTTTAACATAACTACCTCCTTATTATTACGTAACTTTCTAACTGATCTTCCCAAAATTGCCTCTGGTTCTTCCACACAACGACTCTTTTCATCCACTCTTAGATCAGTAAGTGCAATCACATCGTCCTCCCCGGCTAAACATTTCCGAAGATAGAAAACATGAAAAGTATTGTGGGTCCCTTCCAATTCAGGTGGAAGATCCAACTGATATGCTTGCAATCCAACTCTCTTGGTGATGGTGAAAGGTCCTAGAAAACGAGGACTCAACTTCCCACGTTTACCAAACCTTATCACACCTTTCCATGGGGATACTTTAAGCATCACGCGCTAAACAACTTGGAATTCTTTTGGTCTTCTTTTCGGATCAGCATAGCTCTTTTGTCGATCTTGAGCTGCTTTCATATGCTTCCGAATTTCTTTCACTTTGTCAGCTGTTTGTTGTACTAGTTCTGGACCAGCAAACTGCTTTTCTCCGGCTTCTAACCAACACACCGGAGTTCTACATTTTCGTCCGTACAAAGCTTCGAAAGGTGCTCTTCCAATGCTGGAATGATAACTATTGTTATACGCAAACTCCACTAAGGGTAAATGCGCATCCCAGTTACCTCCAAAATCTAACACACACGACCTGAGCATATCTTCCAAAGTTTGAATGGTTCTTTCGCTTTGCCCGTCAGTTTGTGGATGATAAGCAGTGCTCAAATTAACTCTCGTACCCAATTCTTCTTGTAGTGACTGCCAAAACCTTGAGGTAAACCGACTATCACGATCCGACACTATAGACACCGGTATACCATGCCTTGACACTACTTCATCAATATATAGCTTCGCCAATTTATCTATTGGTGACGCTTCTTTCATAGCCAGAAAATGAGCACTCTTAGTCAACCGATCCATGATTACCCATATTGTGTCGTTACCCTTTTGCGTCTTGGGTAACTTCGTCACAAAATCCATGGTAATCTTTTCCCACTTCCATTCCTGAATCTCCAAAGATTGGAAACTTTCGTAAGGCTTTTGATGTTCCGCTTTTACTAACGAACATGTTCTACACTTTTCTACTATTTATGCCACATCTACTTTCATAGCTGGCCACCAATAGTTTAACTTCAAATCCCTATACATTTTAGTACTCCCAGGATGTATAGAATACTTAGATTTATGAGCATCTTTGAGAATCAACTTTCGATTTCCTCCAACTTTTGGCACCCAAACACGACCTTGGAATAGTTTAATTCCACGGCTATCTTCAGTCAGTTGAAGATGTTGTTTGCTCATGACTTCATCTTTCAGATTCTCTTCTAGTAAGGCCTCCGCTTGTGCCTCTTTTATTCTTTCAATCAAACTTGATGTTACATCAATTCTGGCGTTGGTCGCTTTCAAACACCCACTATATTCTTTTCTACTTAAAGCATCAACTACGACATTTGCTTTACCAGGATGGTAGTGCAATTTGCAATCATAATCTTTAAGTAACTCTAACCAGCGTCGTTGTCTCATATTCAACTCTTTTTGATCAAAGACATGTTTCAAGCTCTTATGATCAGTATAAAGAGTACACTTCGTTCCATACAAATAATGTCGCCGCAGCTACAATGCAAATACAACCGCTGCTAATTCCAAATCATGAGTAGGATAATTCTTCTCATGCTCTTTAAGTTGTCTTGATGCATAAGCAATCACTTTGCCTCGTTGCATCAATACACATCCCAGACCCATCTTGGACGCATCGCTATATACAACTAAATCTTCCGTTCCTTCTGGTAGAGCAAGAATGGGAGCTTCATATAACTTTTGACATAAAGTTCTGAAAGCCGATTCTTGTTTTTCAGTCCAAACAAACTTCACATTCTTTCGAGTTAATATAGTCAAAGCAGAAGCAATCTTTGAGAAGTCTTTAATGAACCTTCAGTAATAACCGGCTAGGCCTAAGAAACTTCTTATTTCAAACGCACTTTTTGGTGTCTCCTAATTCGTCATTGCTTCTATTTTGCTGGGTCTACTTTGACTCCCTCCAAAGTGATTACATGGCCTAGAAATTGTACTTCTTTTAACTAGAATTCACATTTCGAAAACTTAGCGTACAATTTCTCTTTTCTCAACACTTCTAAGACTTCACGAAGATGATGTTCATAATCCACTTCAGTCTTCGAATAAACAAGTATGTCATCAATGAATACAATGACAAACTTGTCTAAGAATGGTCGACATACTCTGTTCATCAGATCCATGAACACAGCAGGAGCATTTGTCAACCCAAATGGCATTACAAGAAATTCATAATGCCCATATCTTGTTCTAAACGTTGTCTTAGGGATATCTTCATCTCTTACTCGAACTTGATGATACCCCGACCTCAAATCAATCTTGGAAAAACATCCCGCACCTTGGAGTTGATCGAACAGATCATCAATCCTTAGAAGCAGATACTTGTTCTTAATAGTCACCTTATTCAACTCTCAGTAATCAATGCACATCCTCATGGTGCCATCTTTCTTCTTAACAAACAAAATCGGAGCTCCCCAAGGTGAAGAACTCGGTCTAACAAAACCTTTATCCAACAACTCCTGAAGTTGAGCCATCATCTCTTTCATTTCGGCCGGCGCTAGGCGATACGGTGCACGCGCTATTGGTGTTGATCCAGGGATAAGGTCAATACGAAACTCTACCTGCCGTTCAGTCGGTAGGCCTGGAAGATCATCGGGGAATACGTCCGGAAATTCACGTACCACCTTAATATCTTCCACTTGTTTCTTTTCTGACTTTACATCTAAAACATACGCTAAATAGGATGAACATCCTTTCATCAAGTATTTACGCGCTTTTGCAACAGAAATTAACGGAACTTCCCCTTTTTGCTTTTCCCCAAAGATGAGTACATCATCCTTATCGACCATCGAAATCCGGATTAATTTCTTTGCACAAAATATCTCTGCCTGGTTGAGTGTCAGCCAATCCATACCCACAATCACATCAAATCCTCCAATTTCCATCAACAACAAATCGATCGGAAATTTCGTATCTCTTACCGAAATAAGACAACCCTCAAGTCTTTCGCGAACCAAGACTTGACCCCCGTTAGCTACCTCAACTACTAAGGCATCTTCCAAGGTAGTGACAGGCATAGCTAACTTGAGAAAGAACGACTTGGACACGAACGACAAATTTGCACCACAGTCAAATAAAATGCGCGCAGGAAGATAATTAACAAGGAATGTACCCGAAACAATGTCTCTCGATTCTTTGGCCTCATCCGCGGTCATCTGGAACGCCCGACCCGTTGGCTTGGGAACATTTGATTTCTTGCTTTGGTCTCCTTCCTTTTTCAACTTTGGGCAATCTCGACGGAAGTGACCTGGTTGTTTACACTCGTAACATGTTGATCCTTGTACATGGCAGTTGTTCATAATATGCCCACTTTTACCACACTTAAAACATTCCAACGCTGTCACCCGACAAGGTCCATAGTGCTTACTCCTACACTTCGGACACCAATTCGGTTCACGGCGCGATTCATAACGAACACTTTTACCAGATGTTTTTGATTTTTTAGAAGACTCTGACCGGCCCTCCCATTTTCGTTTCTCTCCTACTTGAGTCTTTTCTTCCTTATCTTTAGGATAGACTTCCTCCATGACTTTAGTTTCCTCAATTGTCTCTCTCAGCGTTGAAGCTTTAGCATTTCGTACCCGGGACATCATGTCCGCTGGCAAGCCTGATAACTCTATTTTTAGAGTTATTATTTCCTTGAATTTTCTATTTTATTTTGTCAATTTTAGCCATTCCGTTTCTAAAAAACCCCATTCTTGGAACAATTCTCGAAAATGAGCAAAAAGAGTGAACCATAGTCTTTAATAAATTATTTGGTGGAATTTGGGTGTTTTTCACAATTTATCCTGCAGTGACCACTGTTGTGCCCACTCCGACTTCCCACTATTCGAGCAGAGCAAAAAGACAAAAGAAACTAGTAGTTGGGATGCAAGTATTCTGGAGTTTAGAAGGTTCAAATGGCAGGGAAATATGGGCTGGAGATGTACAAATTAGTTTCCTTGAAGATGACAACAAGTACACCTTCTTGTACTTAGAGATTGACTTGGTAAATGGTCTATTGGGTAAAAGGATTGTCCAAAGTGCTGACATTCTGCCTTAATACTGCAGTCTTTACCCTTTAGATAAACCCACCTCTTTGTGTAATACCCAACTCTTTCTCCTAGTATATAAAGGAGCACTTGGGTGCCATTTAAAGGAGGGCTTGGCTTAGTCTAAAATTCTCTCAACTACCACATTAAATGTTAGTCTTTCATTTACTGCAGTAGCTAGCTTTAAAATTCTGTATCTTAATTTCTTAGTTTAATTGTAGTTCGCAATACACAGTGACAGGGACGAATCCTCGTTCCCCACTGTGAGTTCTATTCAAGTCACATTCAGTTTAATTATGTGCAAATTCTACTCTTTTGTTTTCTTTACTTTAGTTATGGGCTAAACATCCTTTGGGATGTAGGAAGGAGAAGTACCTGGATTTTATTAAAAATGCTTGAGTAATCTTTATACTTAGAATATTTGTTGTTTTGGTCATTCATTCTCGATATTTACCCAAGGATGCGAACAAGCCGATCACTTGCAAGGATCTAAAGTCTAGTTCTTAACTTAGAAATAAGTAGAACATAATGACACGAGCTTGAATGATGCTAGGGGATTCGAAAGAAGTCTTATGACACTTACGAAAGTGAGGTCGGCATAGTGAGCAAATCTCAACCCACTAGAGTAGTAGGCAAGCTAATTTGTATATTAAAAACACTTAGAGTATTTGTCTCTACACATTCCATCGAGACCTGAAAAGGTCCATTTTTGAGATTACCATTGACAAAACAATAAGTACTAAGAGTATGGGATTTTTATCTAAACGGTGTGAGTATTTTGTAACCGGGCTTTTCTAGCGAAAATGTCTACCTCGAATAGAAGGATCACTTTTAGGACTGAGTATTTAGTATAAAATTTAGGGAAAATCTAACCTATATTCCTCCTTTTAAAATCTTAGTAAAATCGTCAAAGTAACTATTTCGCCAAACAAACCAAAGTATTATTTTCCTCTCTAATTGAAACCTGTAAAAGGAGCTCATGAGAACCGTATTGTCTTGATTGTCCAGTCTATGTGGATTCGATTCTGGTATTTTACCAACTATTACTTGTTGTGACGATCATAGTGGACAGTGTACACTTGCACTTCCCACTGTGGACAGTTTGCAACCCACTGCGATTAAAACACACATTTCGCACGTACCAAGTTTTTGGCGCCGCTGCCGGGGATTGGCGTGATTTTAAATCTCAAGACATTAGTTTTTGTTCGAGCCCGAGTAACTCGTTTTTCTAAGTTGTTCGTGTTGCATGCCACGGCAACAACACGAACCTTTGGTACCAATCGATCTTGAAATAGAAAAAACTTTTCGAAGAAGACGTAAAAACAAGAACACAAATCGACAACCCCCTGTGATTCCCACTGTGAACATGGCAGCAATACCACCACCTATAGTGGAGACCACAGTGACGATTGCCGATAGCAAAGATCGAAAAATACGGGATTACGCTACTTCTGGAGCTAATTGTAACATCCTGAATTTTCAATAATAGTAATTTAATGAGAATTGGGATCTAATTGTATTTTGGTTTAAAACCTTGAGTTATATGGAAATTTTATAATTCAATAGGGTTATAATACAAGAGATTAAAGTTGGGTGTTACTTTTGGAAATATTGGAACTAGAAGGTATATTTGGTCATTTATGGAAAGTGTGTATGGATAAATAGCAGAAATCAGATATTTATGGTATTCTTTTTGTTTGGGTCGGTTTAGAAGGCAGAGAGAAAGAGATAGAGAAAAAGAGGAAAAAGGAAGAAAGCTAGATTTGTCTTCAAATTGGTAAGGAATTTATCATGTGTTTTGATGAAAATTGTTGTAGCTATAGAGTTGTAAACGAATCTATGTTGTGATTAGGTTTTCAAAATCGTTTACAGCAGATTTGGATTGAATTTGTGCAGCAAAGTGGGTTTTACATCAAAAAGGTGAGTTTAATTGTTGTTTGCTTAAATCAGTGTTTTCATGTTAAATTAAACCTTGAAATAGCTGTATAAATTGGTTATAAACTGTATGGGATGGTTTAGAATGAGCTTAATAGAACAGAAACGAACCTGGATCGATTTTTGGGCTGCAGGCCGTGGTTTCCGGATAAAACCACGTATCCGGAAACCTGTGTGTTGAATGTTTCCGGACGCAGCAAAGTATCCGGTAAGTGTGGTTTTCTTGTAAGTTTCCGGATGAATATAGTATCCGGATTATTTGTAGTCTCCGGGTGTTGTCCGGATTAGATAAGTATCCAGATTAGTGAAATACCCGGTAAGTTGATGTATCCGGAAAGATGAGAGTATCCGGAAAGTCGGTGTATCCGATAAGTCTTGGGTATCCGGAAAACTTGTGTTGTCCGGATAGTTTAAAGTGTCCGGAAACTGGTACTGTCCGATCACTTTTGGAGTACTTAGTAACTTTAGGACTTGCTGACTTCTAAACAGGTACGGTTTAGGAATTGAAATGCAGTTCTAGTGGCCTAAACATACTTACAGCTGAATGGTAGGTTGTTAGGCTTAATGATTGTTCTAGTTTGATACTAGGCAGGTGTGTAGTAAGTGTAATGGATCCATAGGCACTAGTATTTGGTAATCACATGGAATAGGCGTGTGGTAATAATTGTTATTCCAATGTGTGTGTTTGGTAATCATATGGAATAGGCGTGTGGTAATAATCGTTATTCCAGTGTGTGTGTGGAAATTGTGGAATAGGCGTGTGGTAATAATCGTTATTCCCAATTTCTAAGGAAGAAAATGGGATTGACATAAGTGCTTGTAATCTCTACTTCCTTTCCGATAAATGGGCATGTGTAATTGCGATTTATTGGATAAGAGCATTAATCTAGAATCATTAAAGATTCGTAGTGTGGCTCTGAGACATGATATGCTGATAGAATTATTGTCAGTCATATTCATGGTATTGGATGAAATAGTGTCATGGAATAGAGTTGCACGTACGGTAAGAAAAGGATAAATCAGGTTGTTGTAACTTGTTTACATTGATTTTGCAAGTATTATTATCGAAACGAATGTTCTCACTAGGCGTTAGCCTAATCGTTTCATATGATGTTTTCTTACCAGGTACCAGCTCGGGAAAGTAAAGGGTTGTGGGATGAGCGTTTTGGAATAGCGGAAAAGTCAATTAACAGAAGGAGTTTTTGAAGGATTGCTTAGATAACTTAGTTAATCTGATTATAGTGACATAATTAGATTAATAGGTTATTTGGAGAATTCTGTGCTTGTAAATATACTCCTAGTGGTTAATTCACTTGCTATATATATATATATGAAAGTTGAAGTTTATTTTATCATAACTTGTGGAAATTTGAGGTTCAATTTAGCCCTGATTTTAGGGTGTTACAATATGGTATCAGAGCATTAGTTTAAGTGAACTAAGTATGCTGATGAGATACTTAGACTTAAGCTGTGATAAATTAAGTTATGATTCGTGAGAATGGGTAGAATTACTAAGACGGGATAGTCTTAGAGTCGATGGAAATACGTGAAATTAGTACTGTAACGATGGTAACGAGGATTCTCCTGTATGATATATTCACAATTTCAATTAGCTACTGTTATTTATGAATATATTGTTACATAAGCATGCTTGTTTCTAAATGGTTACGGTGACTAATGATCGACATAGTATGTTTCGTATGTTTGTATGTGTATAGCCATTTCTTATGGTTATTTCCTTGTGTTCTATCAGAACAATGGTGAATACGCCGCCATTATCCCCTATTTCTGCGATGGATAGGTCCATAATTGATGGGACAGGAGAAAGGCAAACTGGATTAGGCGAAATTCATGAGACTCCGCCGGAGTTTCTTTCTCTTGGAGGAACATCAAGTCAGGTACATAGAACGGGTACCAGTACTGCCAACCCAAGAACACCAGAAGCAGGTATGGAAGCCCGAATGATGGAAAACATGACAAGAATGATGACGAACGCAATGGCTTAGCAAACCGAAATGTTTATGAAAGCATTGAATGATCGAAGTGCAGAGTTGCAGTGAACGGGAACCGATACTGGAGTAATTAATCCACTTTCTACTCCAGTAACAGAAACAGAAAGGAGAGTGGAAAGAGTTTGTTCGTACAAGACATTCCTAAGTTGTAAGCCGCCCGAGTTTAAAGGAACAGATAATCCAGTAACCTGTATGAATTGGATTAGGGAGATGGAACAAGCTTTTAGAGCTTGTGAATGTGATGAAAAGTCAAAAGTTAGATTTGCATCTCATATGTTAAAAGGTAATGCATTGACATGGTGGAACATAGTGACCGCTTCAATATCGGCTTCAGTATTGACTGCTATGACTTGGGAGTCATTCAAGAAGAAGGTTTTAGAGGAATATTGTAATGAGAATGAGATGGATAGAATCGAAGAAGAGTTTCGGACTCTCAAGAAGGGTAACATGTCTGTGAGAAAGTATACTGAAACGTTTTTGGAGAAGCTGAATTTGGTAGGGCATGTGGCTCCTAATGAAAAAGAAAAGATTAAAGCTTACTTGAAGGGTTTGCCAGCGGATATGATGTCCCGGGTAAGAAACGCTAAAGCTTCAACACTGAGGGAAACTATTGAAGAAGCTAAGGTAATGGAAGAAGTTTATGCAAAGGATAAAGAAGAAAAGACCCAAGTTGGGGAGAAGCGGAAATGGGAAGGTCGAGCTGAATTTTCTCAGAAGTCAAAGACAACTGGTAAGGGTATTCGTTATGAACCACGTCGTGAACCAAATTGGTGTTCAAAGTGCAAGAGTAAACATTATGGGCCGTGCCGAGTGACAGCGCTGGAGTGTTTCAAGTGTGGTAAAAGTGGACATATGATGAACAATTGTCCGGTATAAGGAATTACATGCTACGAGTGTAAGCAACCGGGTCACTTCCGTCGGGATTGCCCAAGGTGGAAAAAGAGTGTAGATGAAAGTAAGAAATCAAATATCCCGAAGCCAACGGGTCGGGCGTTTCAGATGACCGCTGATGAAGCTAAAGAATCGAAAGATGTCGTCTCGGGTACTTTCCTTGTTAATTCTTGTCCTGCGCGCATTTTATTCGACTGTGGTGCAAATTTGTCATTTGTGTCCAAGTCGTTCTTTCACAAGTTAGCTATGCTTGTTATTACTCTGGAAGATGCCTTAGTAGTTGAGGTAGCTAATGGGGGTCGGGTCTTGGTTCGTGAAAGACTTGATAGTTGTTTTATTTCGATAGAAGAGACAAAATTTCCGATCGACTTGTTGTTGATGGAAATTAGGGGATTTGATGTGATTGTGGGTATGGACTGGCTGACAGTCAACCAGGCAGAGATACTTTGTGCAAAGAAATTAATCCGGATTCCAATGGCTGATAGGGATGATGTACTCATCTTTGGGGAAAAGCAAAAAGGAGAAGTTCCGTTAATTTCTGTTGCAAAGGCCCGTAAATGTTTAATGAAAGGATGTTCATCCTATCTAGCTTATGTTTTAGATGTTAAGTCAGAAAAGAAGTGAGTAGAAGATATCAAAGTGGTACGTGATTTTCTAGACGTATTTCTCGATGATCTTCCAGGCCTACCGACTGAACGGCAGGTAGAATTTCGTATTGATCTTGTCCCTGGATCGGCACCTATTGCGCAAGCACCGTATCGTCTAGCGCCGGCCGAAATGAAAGTGATGATGACTCAACTTCAAGAGTTGTTAGATAAAGGTTTTGTTAGACCGAGTTCTTCGCCGTGGGGAGCTCCGGTGTTGTTTGTTAAGAAGAAAGATGGTACTATGAGAATGTGTATAGATTATCGTGAGCTGAATAAGGTGACTATTAAGAATAAGTATCCGCTTCCAAGGATTGATGACCTGTTCGATCAACTCCAAGGTGCGGGATGTTTTTCTAAGATTGATTTAAGGTCTGGGTATCATCAGGTTCGGGTAAGAAATGAAGATATTCCTAAGACGGCTTTTAGAACAAGGTATGGGCATTATGAATTTCTTGTAATGCCATTTGGTTTGACAAATGCTCCAGCAGTGTTCATGGATCTGATGAACAGAGTGTGTCGACCATTTTTAGATAAGTTTGTCATTGTTTTCATTGATGACATACTTGTCTATTCGAAGTAGGAAGAAGATCACGCACACCATTTACGCGAAGTCTTAGAAGTGTTGAGAAGAGAGAAATTGTATGCGAAGTTCTCAAAATGTGAATTCTGGTTAAAAGAGGTACAATTTCTAGGGCATGTGATCACTTCAGAAGGAGTTAAGGTAGACCCATCAAAAATAGAAGTTATGACAAATTGGGAGACACCCAAAAGTGCATCTGAAATCAGAAGTTTCTTAGGCCTAGCTGGTTACTACCGAAGGTTTATTAAAGACTTCTCGAATATTGCTTCTACTTTGACTTTATTGACTAGAAAGAATGTGAAGTTTATCTGGACAGAGAAACAAGAATCGGGTTTCAGAACTTTACGTCAAAAGTTGTGTGAAGCCCCTATTCTTGCCTTACCAGAAGGAACAGAAGATTTTGTTGTTTACAGTGATGCTTCCAAGATGGGCCTGGGATGTGTATTGATGCAACGAGGCAAGGTAATTGCTTATGCGTAAAGACAACTTAAGGAGCATGAGAAGAACTATCCAACGCATGATTTGGAATTAGCAGCGGTTGTTTTTACTTTGAAACCGTGGAGGCATTATTTGTATGGGACGAAGTGTACTCTTTATACTGATCACAAGAATTTGAAGCATGTCTTTGATCATAAAGAGTTAAATATGAGACAACGACGATGGTTAGAGTTACTTAAGGATTATGATTGTGAATTACATTACCACCCTGGTAAAGCAAATGTAGTAGCCGAGGCTTTAAGTAGAAAAGAGTATAGTGGGTGTTTGAAGACGACCAATGCTAGGATTGATGTAATGTCCAGTCTAATTGAAAGGATAAAAGAGGCACAAGCGGAGGCCTTACTGGAGGAGAATCTAAAAGATGAAGTAATGAGCAAACAACATCTTCAACTGACTGAAGATGGCCGTGGAATTAAGTTGTTTCAAGGCCGTGTTTGGGTACCAAAGATTGGAGGGAATCGAGAGTTGATTCTAGAAGATGCTCATAGATCTAAGTATTCTATACATCCTGGAAGTACTAAGATGTATAGAGATTTGAAGTTACACTATTGGTGGCCAGCTATGAAAGTAGATGTGGCACGAATAGTGGAAAAGTGTACAACATGTTCTTTAGTGAAAGCTGAACATCAGAAGCCTTATGGAAGTTTCCAATCTTTGGAGATTCCAGAATGGAGGTGGGAGAATATTATTATGGATTTCGTGACGAAGTTACCAAAGACGCAAAAGGGTAACGACACCATATGGGTGATAGTAGACCGTTTGACTAAGAGTGCTCATTTTCTGGCTATGAAAGAAGCGTCACCAATTGAGAAATTAGCAAAACTGTATATTGATGAAGTAGTGTCAAGGCATGGTATACCAGTGTCGATAGTGTCAGATCGCGATAGTCGGTTTACCTCGAGATTTTGGCAGTCACTTCAAGAAGAATTAGGTACAAAGGTAAATCTGAGCACTGCTTATCATCCGCAAACTGATGGGCAAAGTGAAAGAACCATTCAAACTTTGGAAGATATGCTCAGGTGTTGTGTGTTAGATTTTGGAGGTAACTGGGATACGCATTTACCTTTAGTGGAATTTGCGTATAACAATAGTTATCATTCCAGTATCGGAAGAGCACCTTTCGAAGCTTTGTATGGTCGGAAATGTAGAACTCCGGTGTGTTGGTTAGAAGCCGGAGAAAAGCAGTTTGTTGGTCCGGAGTTAGTACAACAAACAACTGATAAAGTGAAAGAAATTCGGCAGCATATGAAAGCAGCTCAAGACCGACAAAAGAGTTATGCTGATCCGAAAAGAAGACCAAAGGAATTCCAAGTTGGGGAGCGTGTGATGCTTAAAGTATCCCCATGGAAAGGTGTGATAAGGTTTGGTAAACGTGGGAAGTTAAGTCCTCGTTTTCTAGGACCTTTCACTATCACTAAGAGGGTCGGATTGCAAGCGTATCAGTTGGATCTTCCACCTGAATTGGAAGGAATCCACAATACCTTTAATGTTTGTTATATTCGGAAAAGTCTAGCCGAAGAGGAAGATGTGATTCCACTTACTGATGTAAGAGTGGATGAAAAGAGCCGATGTGTAGAAGAACCAGCGGCAATTTTGTAAAGATCGGTTAGAAAGCTACGTAGTGGTAAGGAAGTAGCTATGTTGAAAGTACAATGGAAACACCATCGAGGTGCTAATGTGACTTTAGAGTTGGAAGAGAGTATGAAGGATAGGTATCCCCATCTGTTTACCTGATCTTGATTTCGAGGACGAAATCATTTTCAAGTTGGGGAGTATTGTAACATCCTGAATTTTCAATAATAGTAATTTAATGAGAATTGGGATCTAATTGTATTTTGGTTTAAAACCTTGAGTTATATGGAAATTTTATAATTCAATAGGGTTATAATACAAGAGATTAAAGTTGGATGTTACTTTTGGAAATATTGGAACTAGAAGGTATATTTGGTCATTTATGGAAAGTGTGTATGGATAAATAGCAGAAATCAGATATTTATGGTATTCTTTTTGTTTGGGTCGGTTTAGAAGGCAGAGAGAAAGAGATAGAGAAAAGGAGGAAAATGGAAGAAAGCTAGATTTGTCTTCAAATTGGTAAGGAATTTATCATGTGTTTTGATGAAAATTGTTGTAGCTATAGAGTTGTAAACGAATCTATGTTGTGATTAGGTTTTCAAAATCGTTTACAGCAGATTTGGATTGAATTTGTGCAGCAAAGTGGGTTTTACATCAAAAAGGTGAGTTCAATTGTTGTTTGCTTAAATCAGTGTTTTCATGTTAAATTAAACCTTGAAATAGCTGTATAAATTGGTTATAAACTGTATGGGATGGTTTAGAATGAGCTTAATAGAACAGAAACGAACCTGGATCGATTTTTGGGCTGCAGGCCGTGGTTTCCGGATAAAACCACGTATCCGGAAACCTGTGTGTTGAATGTTTCCGGACGCAGCAAAGTATCCGGTAAGTGTGGTTTTCTTGTAAGTTTCCGGATGAATATAGTATCCGGATTATTTGTAGTCTCCGGGTGTTGTCCGGATTAGATAAGTATCCGGATTAGTGAAATACCCGGTAAGTTGATGTATCCGGAAAGATGAGAGTATCCGGAAAGTCGGTGTATCCGGTAAGTCTTGGGTATTCGGAAAACTTGTGTTGTCCGGATAGTTTAAAGTGTCCGGAAACTGGTACTGTCCGATCACTTTTGGAGTACTTAGTAACTTTAGGACTTGCTGACTTCTAAACAGGTACGGTTTAGGAATTGAAATGCAGTTCTAGTGGCCTAAACATACTTACAGCTGAATGGTAGGCTGTTAGGCTTAATGATTGTTCTAGTTTGATACTAGGCAAGTGTGTAGTAAGTGTAATGGATCCATAGGCACTAGTATTTGGTAATCACATGGAATAGGCATGTGGTAATAATTGTTATTCCAGTGTGTGTGTTTGGTAATCATATGGAATAGGCGTGTGGTAATAATCGTTATTCCAGTGTGTGTGTGGAAATTGTGGAATAGGCGTGTGGTAATAATCGTTATTCCCAATTTCTAAGGAAGAAAATGGGATTGACATAAGTGTTTGTAATCTCTATTTCCTTTCCGATAAATGGGCATGTGTAATTGCAATTTATTGGATAAGAGCATTAATCTAGAATCATTAAAGATTCGTAGTGTGGCTCTGAGGCATGATATGCTGATAGAATTATTGTCAGTCATATTCATGGTATTGGATGAAATAGTGTATTGGAATAGAGTTACACATACGGTAAGAAAAGGATAAATCAGGTTGTTGTAACTTGTTTACATTGATTTTGCAAGTATTATTATCGAAACGAATGTTCTCACTAGGCGTTAGCCTAATCGTTTCATATGATGTTTTCTTACCAGGTACCAGCTCGGGAAAGTAAAGGGTTGTGGGATGAGCGTTTTGGAATAGCGGAAAAGTCAATTAACAGAAGGAGTTTTTGAAGGATTGCTTAGATAACTTAGTTAATCTGATTATAGTGACATAATTAGATTAATAGGTTATTTGGAGAATTCTGTGCTTGTAAATATACTCCTAGTGGTTAATTCACTTGCTATATATATAACTTAGTTAATCTGATTATAGTGACATAATTAGATTAATAGGCGTTGGTCCCGGAGGGCTATACAAGTTTGTAGAAGGGGGGGGGGGGGGGGGGGTTGAATACAAACACACAGATTTTACTTTTCTAAATTGTTTATTGATAAATCTATAACAATTTACAGCTTGTTGCGGAAACAAGATTAAGGATAAACCTAAATCTAAACAAGTTGGAACACTAAGTTTCTTGCACTAAGAAAGAGAAGGAAATTACTAATAATAACCTATCTCAAGACAAGAAGGATGAACTTGTCCAGAGTTAGCAAGTTACTTCAAAATGAAGTGAGTTGTTCTTCTTATATACTGCATGCATTTAATGCGTTGCAGTTTATACTTTACACGTGGCAGCAACTGATTGGTTGCATGTCATTGACCTTTGTTGACAACCTTAGTAGCCGCATGTTGAATAGTGTAGTATCAGAGTTGTTGTACGATTTCAGACAATAAGGAGGTTCTTTTTCTGACATATCGTACGGAGTCGTGCAAGGGTGGTTTAGACAAAAGTACATTGTACGGAGGACTTCATGATCAGCTTTTCGTTGATTCAACGATCTATCATTCTTTATCAGCGAATGATAGAGTTCAGCGATAGCTAAAGTCTTGTACTTGATACTTCACGTTGAGTGGACAAATCTGAGTCTTCGCTGATCTGCATCAGTTCATTAGGAGACTTGTCGCTGATTCTTGAGCTTGATCTTCGACTTCAGCGTAGAACCTATGTTAACGTGAAACTTGTTTTCAGGGATCATAAGTAAACAACTAACTTATCAGCGATCACCATAAGTACTGAACAGACTCAGAGTAATATGGTGAACAGTTTCTCTGAATGTTTAATCTAAAGAGCAAGAGTTCCTATCAGCGGTACTGTAAGATCTTAGTACTTATCAGCGATAGTGAAACTCTGATACATATTTACTTACAATTTTCACTAAGTATATAAGAGAGGGTCATTATCAAATCACTGAGGGTTTGGATCAACAATCTCCCCCTATTTGATTATGACATAGCAACAGAGAAAATTGCTATTTAATGAAAACACAAGGATAAAAAGAACTCATAAAATATTTCTCCCATTTACTGTTTTCTGGGATCTTTTCTGTACTGATGGAGTAAAGTACGTTCGCTGAAAATTTTCTTTAAACTTTGTAAAGATTACACAAGTGGAAAAATTACAAGTACATCGAATAAAATTACAAGTACAAAAGATGTAGACATAAGGATAGAAAGAATTACAAGGCGATCCTATCCGTCAAAAGGTTCTTCCTTGATGAGAAGTTCATTGAGAGTCTTTGATGTGGGAATCATCCAGTCAGGGACATCTACTCCTTGATTCTTTTTCTTCAGAGCTTCTTCAAAAATCAAGGGCTTCAGGTGTCTAGCTTTAATGTCGCGTCTGACTTCACACCAGAATATGAGATCTCTGAGTTGTTCGATGGGAGCGATGTGGAGCTCAGAGATACGTTGAAAGTGATGATTTCCATAGTAGTCTAGAAAGAATATACCATAGGGATCACTTACAACTGTGCCAGGAATGAAAGTTTCTCCAGGTGGTAGGGAGGTGTCAAGCGCTGAGAGATTAGCATCAGGGCCAAGAACTTCAGCACGAGAGAAACCAATACCTGTTTCATTCCGTATAAAAGGACCTGAGTCTGAGAAATTCTTTTCCTTAGTAGAGACTTTTCTTTGTTGAGGAGGAAGAAGAGTAGAAGGAGGAATATCCACAGCAGAAGAAACTAGGTCGATCTGTTTGTTTAAGATCTTCTCGACATGCTTTTAAACTTTGAGCGCGATCCCTGAATGGCTAATTTCGTTTCTAACCATTCAGAGAGACTAAACTTTTCTAAGGTAGCAGCATAGAAGGTTTGCTTGGTTTTGTCTTCTCTGTAGACATCCACTTCAACAACAGGAACGTCGGCGTACAGTCTTCCTCTGATGTTTACCTTGATGATTTTGGATGGTCTACATCGATAGGTCAGCATTTGTTTAGCCCATTCCAAAGTCGTATCAGAGACCTTATTCTTTTCTCTAACGATATTTTGAGCATCATCCCATAGCTGACGTTGAACATCAATGGGAGCTCTTTTCAGCTTGGGGTCTTTTACTGATCGTTGAGTAAGCTGGATGGCGTATTCTCTGTCTCTTTCTTCAGCTTCCCTTCTTTCAGCGATTAGGCGTTCAGCTCTGAGGTGTTCCTTGTATTCCTTTTGGGAAACTCTGAACTTTGGAGGAACGGAAGGAAGTTGATCACGCTTCAGAATGATTCGCTGATCCTCAAGTCTCTTGATCATTTCATCTCTCTTTTCTTGATCCTCTTCACTTAGCTTTTGAGGAGCCAAGGAAGGTCTGTTTTTGTGAGAGAGCATCTGTTCTTCAGGTTCATCAGTCTCAGAGATCAAATCCAAGACTGGTATTATTTCTTCAGCGTTGAAAGCTGGGATTATTGTTGGTGAAGTCGCAGTTGTAGGAACTTCAGCGATATCCTCAAACAGGGGAGAGGACTAGCTGAAACACAACGATCTTACGAGTAAGAACTTTGGGTAGAACAGAGATAGATAAAGAATGGGATAGAGTGTATGGAGGTTTTAGTGAGTGTAGAGCTGATAAAGTGTATAGAGGAGGGATGTGGAGTAAGATTAGTGTACCTGACAAACCGACTTTTTAAGCAAGATCATCAGATTTTCATCTTCAGCGACACTTTTTCCTTTGCCCTTGTCAGCTTCAGATGCTGATGGCTTTGTCTTTGTCCGCTCCCCTGTAGGTTCATTTATCAGAATCCCTTTAAGAGCTTTAGTTCTCTGAGCAGGCTTGACGATAAAAGAATCATCATCATCGTCGTCTTCATCATCATCATTCTATGGAGAAGAGGATGGTTCATTAGACAAGTCGATGTCTTCTTCATCTTCAGCTTCAGACTCAGTTTCTTCAGCTTCTTCTTCGAGTTGCTCCCCCTCAGATACAGAGGTAAGCTTCTCGGTTCCCTCAGGGTGTTCATCTCCCTGAGGTCCAGCGGCTGATTCTTCTTCCATTGTCTTCTCACCTTCTTCAGTAAAGGTGAGGTCTTCAGTCTTCTCTCCCCTGATAGATTCATCATGGGAAAGGTCTTCAGTGCTCTTCTCCCCCTCTTTTTCATGATGTGGGGAGGAATGTGACGATTCAGCAGCTCGTGTTGTTTCCCTGTCTTCTTGGCCAGGGATCCCCACACAGATTTCAATCGCTGATAATCTGTTTTCTATACCAGAAATACCAGGAGTGATCTTCACGAGTTCAGCACGATCCGCCGTAGTAAAAGATGGAGGTGCAGGGGCAGGTGCAGGGGCGGTCGTGTTGGTCAGGATCTGCTGCAACAATGTGTTCATAGAAGTGATGTCATTCTTCATCGTATTAACATCAGTCTTCACAGAATTCATGTCAGTCTTGACGGAGCTGACATCAGTCTTTACAGCAGACATGTCAGCTGCGAGCTTGCCAACCGATGTCTTCAGCGTTGTGACTTCGCTGGACATGGTGTCAACTGACTTTTTGATGGCGAGGTAGTCAGTGTAGATATCATAGAGAACTTTGGCGAAGTCGGTGAGTGATTTATCAACCTTCTCCAAGTCATCTTTGGAGGCATTCTTTTCGACGACAGTTGTCAGCTTTGTAAGATTCTCTCCAGCGTTTGTTACAGCTGAAGAGTTGTCGAAAAGAGTAGTAGTGAGACCTGTCAGCATCGTCTCTATAGTCTTCAGAGAGGCGTTGATGTCTCTCAAATTAGGACCTGTAACATATAAGAACTTGTGAATAGAGGAAAGCTCAGAAGTTTGGGGTTCAGTTACAGTGTATAGGGGTTGGTGTGTACCTGCAGGAGGATTGGTGAATTCATCAAAATCTCGGGTTCCTGAGTAAAGTTCCATATCGTCAGCTAACGTGCGTGGACGTATGGTCATCTCTGCAGGTCCTATGCCCATCACTCCTTGAAGAGTATTTTCTTTAGCTTCTGGAGGAATGACAGGTGCTTCAGTGATTACTGGAGTGGAGTCCAAATGAGTAGAGGGAGGAGCGAAGGATAAGAATGGAGGTTGGTTACTGAGTTTAGCGTTGGATTCGCTGAGAATCACTTCATCAGTCTTTTGAGAGACTGAAGGAGGTTGGGTAGATTCCAAGTTTGTAACCTCAGCGTTTGGAGACGCTGAAGTTGGGATAGATTGGGTGGCTTGTTCAGCTGTGGCAGAGCGTACCACTGAACTTTCCTTCAGCCCAACAAGAGGAGCTGAGGAGTCTTTAGCAATAGATTGCTGGGGTTGCTCCTTGGTTTTCTTAGTTCTTTTGGAACTAAGTTGGGTTTCAGAGTGTTTCCTTTTAAGAGAAGGAATGGAGGTTGCAGCTGGGGTATCAGCGGTGGGTTTGTCCGCTGAAGGAGCTGCAGAAGTAGAAGAAGTTTTAGTGAGTGTAGATCTGATAAAGTGTATAGAGGAGGGATGTGGAGTAAGATTAGTGTACCTGACAAACCGGCTTTTTAAGCAAGATCATCAGATTTTCATCTTCAGCGACACTTTTTCCTTTGCCCTTGTGAGCTTCAGATGCTGATGGCTTTGTCTTTGTCCGCTCCCCTGTAGGTTCATTTATCAGAATCCCTTTAAGAGCTTTAGTTCTCTGAGCAGGCTTGACGATAAAAGAGTCATCATCATCATCATCTTCATCATCATCATTCTTTGGAGAAGAGGATGGTTCATCATCAGATAAGTCGATGGCTTCTTCATCTTCAGCTTCAGACTCAGTTTCTTCAGCTTCTTCTTCGAGTTGCTCCCCCTCAGATACAGAGGTAAGCTTCTCGGTTCCCTCAGGGTGTTCATCTCCCTGAGGTCCAGCGGCGGATTCTTCAATCGTCTTCTCACCTTCTTCAGTAAAGGTGAGGTCTTCAGTCTTCTCTCCCCTGATAGATTCATCATGGGAAAGGTCTTCAGCGCTCTTGGAGAGGTCTTCAGCGCTCTTCTCCCGCTCTTTTTCATGATGAGGTGGGGAGGAATGTGACGATTCAGTAGCTTGTGTGGTTTCCCTGTCTTCTTGGCCAGGGATCCCCACACAGATTTCAATCGCTGGTAATCTGGTTTCTAGACCAGAAATACCAGGATTGATCTTCACGAGTTCAGCACGATCCGCAGTAGTAAAAGATGGAGGTGCAGGGGCAGGTGCAGGGGCGGTCGTGTTGGTCAGGATCTGCTGCAACAAATTGTTCATAGAAGTGATGTCATTCTTGATCGTATTGACATCAGTCTTCACAGAATTCATGTCAGTCTTGATGGAGCTGACATCAGTCTTTACAGCAGACATGTCACCTTCTAGTTTGCCAACCGATGTCTTCAGCGTTGTGACTTCGCTGGACATGGTGTCAACTGACTTTTTGATGGCGAGGTAGTCAGTGTAGATATCAGAGAGAACTTTGGCGAAGTCGGTGAGTGATTTGTCAACCTTCTCCAAATCAGCTTTGGAGGCATTCTTTTCGACGACAGTTGTCAGTTTTGTAAGATTCTCTCCAGCGTTTGTTACAGCTGAAGAGTTGTCGGAAAGAGTAGTAGTGAGACCTGTCAGCGTCGTCTTTATAGTCTTCAGAGAGGAGTTGATGTCTCTAAAATTAGGACTTGTAACATATAAGAACTTGTGAACAGAGGAAAGCTCAGAAGTTTGGGGTTCAGTTACAGTGTATAGGGGTTGGTGTGTACCTGCAGGAGGATTGGTGAATTCATCAAAATCTCGGGTTCCTGAGTAAAGTTCCATATTGTCAGCTAACGTGCGTGGACGTATGGTCATCTCTGCAGGTCCTATGCCCATCACTCTTTGAAGAGTATTTTCTTTAGCTTCTGGAGGAATGACAGGTGCTTCAGTGATTACTGGAGTGGAGTCCAAATGAGTAGAGGGAGGAGCGAAGGATAAGAATGGAGGTTGGTTACTGAGTTCAGCGTTGGATTCGCTGAGAATCACTTCATCAGTCTTTTGAGAGACTGAAGGAGGTCGGGTAGATTCCAAGTTTGTAACCTCAGCGTTTAAAGACGCTGAAGTTGGGATAGATTGGGTGGCTTGTTCAGCTGTGGCAGAGCGTACCACTGAACTTTCCTTCAGCCCAACAAGAGGGGCTGAGGAGTCTTTAGCAATAGATTGCTGGGGTTGCTCCTTGGTTTTCTTAGTTCTTTTGGAACTAAGTTGGGTTTCAGAGTGTTTCCTTTTAAGAGAAGGAATGGAGGTTGCAGCTGGGATATCAGCAGTTGGTTTGTCCGCTGAAGGAGCTGCAGAAGTAGGATATAGAAGAGTTAACAGAGTAGAAAGACGTACCTCATTTTCCACTGGTTTGAAGTCGAGAATCTTAGGGCCGGGCTGAGAGAGTTTCAGGTCACCCTCTATTGGGTAGCTGTCCTTCAGGCCTTTTTGGAATACGGCGCTGATGAATCGAGGATAGGGAACCCATCGAGGTCTGTCAGCGACGGAGTCCACTCTGAGTACCAGGTCATCATAGATAATCGATGCCCAGTCTATATGTAGACCTTTCAGCAATGCGTATCCCGTTGCTTGCTGAGGCTTTGCGGCTTGGTCAGAGGAGCCAGATTTGGCAGTCATGCAGCTGATCAAATGAGCGAAGTTGAAATTCATCTCGCTGGGCATTTTCGATTTCTTGATAATGGTCAGCTTCTTCTCGGGCTTCGTGTCATTTCCAGTTTCCCATACATAGCCCATTGCATCGAAGAATGCAATGATGGCTTCCCTGTCTGAGTTTTTCTTGGGGTCAGGGAGGGGAACGAAGGGTTTTTCTTTGGTTGTGATGGGAAGGCTGAGGGCTTTACGAATGATGGCAGGGGTGATCTTCATGGTGCCATATTCGATATCGCAGAGGATGCAATCAATTGTTTTTTAGGGGTCTTTGGCTGATGGTAGCTGAGAGTGTCTGGCAGAGTACCAGAATTGGGATAGCAAAAGCTGATGTGCAGGAGGTGTTATGGTCAGGGCTGTGGAGATGGAGCAGTTCTTGAGGAATTTCACAGCATCAGCTAGATGTGTGACTTGCTTTCGAGGAGGAAACTCGAGAAGCGCATAGAGGTTATTTACCTTGGTCCAATCCAGTTTGTCAAGAGAGAACTTGACCTGAGGGGCCTTGAGGATTTCCACTTCCTCAGCAGTATCATCAGCAGCAGTATTCTCAGCGATTGTGTTCTTGGGAATGTCAGAAAATGTCATTTTCTGTATTATCAGTTCAACCAAAGATTAACAAATAAGAATAATCTTAATGTGGAAAGATCTTCCAATAAGATGGTTCGAATTTTGTCCATTTCATTCAGACAAAATGTCTTAATGAAGATTAGGGTTTTTCTTGTTTTTGAAAAACGAAATGCAAACCCAATAAAAATCTTGTTTTCCAGTTTCCTTTGAAGATTGGGATTCTGGAAAAAACGAATGAAGAACAAGTTTAAGATTTTTGCTTTTAAACTTGAAGAACAATCATGAAATGGTTGTGTTCATAAAACCATGAAAGAAAATGATTTTATTTTTAAGAAGTTCTTTTGTTTGATCTTGTTAAAACAATGAGAAGATCAGAAACAAGTTATTCGCATTTGGTAAATAATAAGAACATATTAACCTTTGATGTTTGAAGAAGATGAACAGTTGTTCTTGAAAAATTCGAGAGCAAGATGCAACAATGAATTCTTTCTTAGCTTGGAGAGGAAGTTTGCGTAAAAGAAAAATATAAACCCAGAATGAGTTTATATAGAGAGATTAGAGAGAGAAAATATTGAGCGGGAAAAGATTTTCATCATGACACGGACACGTGTTTGCATTTGATTGGCGAGTAAACGAAACGTGCAAATGTGTGTCAGAAAGAAGAACGTGCCAGGGCTTATCCGTTGTAATGACGTCACAACTGTCCTTTCACATTCTTGGATGTCTCTGAGGTTTTGAAAACTCAGGGACACTTTTGAAAATATGAAGCACTGAATAGAAATATCAGTGTTGGTTTTAGAAATTTCAAAGTATTGCTGATAAGGAAGAGATATTCAGCGATGTAATTTATTTTGAAATCTTGCATTTACATGCGATTGTCAGAGAGAGAAACATACCTTGATATCAGCGAATCAAGTTTATTCAGAGAGAAGATGATAGAGTGGGTTATACAAGCTGATTTTATCCTATTGTTGATCAAATGTGAAGCGCTGAAGATTTTACTCTTCAAAATTCAGCATTCCAAGCTCGCTGATGAGAAAGTTGAACCTTGTCTCATCAAGAGGTTTGGTGAACAGATCAGCTAACTGATAATCAGTTGGGATAAAGTTAAGTTCTATATCACCATTCATCACATGATCTCTGATAAAGTGATACCTGATTTCGATGTGTTTTGTCTTTGAGTGTAGCACTGGATTATTTTCTATAGCGATGGCACTTGTGCTGTCGCAATAGATTGGAATATTTGAGAGTTGAAGGTCATAGTCCAGTAGTTGATTTCTCATCCACAAGACCTGAGAACAACAGCTTCCAGCGGCTACATACTCAGCTTCAGCTGTGGAGGTGGACACTGAGTTTTTCTTTTTACTTGTCCAACTTACCAGCTTTCCACCCAGGAGCTGACATCCTCCTGTGGTGCTTTTCCTATCCATTCTGCAACCTGCAAAATCACTATCTGAATAGGCGATTAGATCGAATCCTGAGTCTTTGGGATACCAAAGACCTAGATTCACTGTACCCTTAAGATATCGAAAAATTCGCTTTACAGCTTTCATATGAGATATCTTAGGTTCAGCTTGATATCGTGCACACAAACATGTTGCATACATAATATCGGGTCGGCTAGCTGTGAGATACAAAAGAGAGCCGATCATCCCACGGTACAAAGTGACATTAACAGGAATACCATTAGTATCCTTATCAAGTGTCAGCGGTGGTGCCATAGGGGTTTTCATAGCTGAACTTTCAGTTAAGTCGAATTTCTTCAGCATATCTTTAACATACTTTCCCTGATTAATGAAAGTTCCTTTTTCATTTTGCTTTATCTAAAGACCAAGGAAATATGTTAGTTCACCCATCATGCTCATTTTATACTCATCTTTCATTCTATCAGCAAAACGAGTACAAAGATCAGGGTTAGTAGAGCCAAATATAATATCATCAACATATATTTGAACAAGAATGATATGGCCTTTTACTTTCCTGAAAAATAGAGTTTTGTCGATTTTACCTCGCTCAAATTGTTCAATATGGAGATAAGTAGAAAGAGTGTCATACCATGCACGTGGAGCTTGCTTTAAGCCATAAAGTGCCTTATCCAGTTTATAAACATAACCTGGACGCTTAGGATCTGAGAATCCTGGAGGTTGTTCCACATAGACTTCTTCATTCAGCTTTCCCTTTAGAAATGCTGACTTAACATCCATCTGATATACTTTGAAGTCTTTGTGTACAGCGTATGCTAAGAATAGACGAATAGATTCTAGTCTTGCTACTGGAGCAAATGTTTCGTCATAATCTATGCCTTCCTCTTGTCTGTATCCCTGAGCAACAAGACGAGCCTTGTTGCGGGTAACAGTTCCATGTTCGTCCAACTTGTTTTGATAGACCCATTTAGTGCCTATCACTGTTTTGTCAGTTGGTCTTCGAACAAGTTTCCAAACTTTGTTTCTTTCGAATTCAGTCAGCTCTTCTTGCATGGCGCTGACCCAGTTTGGATCTTTGAGGGCATCATCTACTTTTTTTGGTTCAGTTAGAGAAATAAAATTAACAAATAGACAAATATTACCTGCACTTCGTCGAGTCTGAACACCAGCGTTTGGATCACCAAGAATTTGATCAATTGGGTGATTTACAGTCCATCGCTGGGTCGGGGCGTGAGACGCTGACTCAACTTGAACTGGAGGAGCTGAAGATGAAGCTTTAGCGACGTCTGGAGTATCAGCCAAGAGAGGAATGGATGCAGTTGTCATTATATTCACTTATTGCTGAGAAGTAGATGGAATGTCTGAAACATTGGGTTCAGAAGCAGGTATAGTGTTTAGAGGAACAGCTGAGACCCATGATGTTTCAGCTTCACTATTCTGCATATTTGGAATGATAGTATGACCATCATCTTCAACTGTGTGAGCACGAGGAGTGGGAATATCTTCTGAATCACCAAGATGAGAAAACATCCATTGATTCAGTTCTTCAGTATCAGCGGATGGTTTAGAGTTCGCTGAACGGGATTCGTCAAACGTGACGTGAATTGTTTCTTCAACAGTTTGTCTTCTGCGATTGAAGACTCTGAAGGCTTTGGAGACTGAGGAGTATCCAAGAAAGATTCCATCATCAGCCTTAGGATCAAACTTTCCAAGGGCATCTCTGTTGTTCATTATGAAACACTGACATCCAAAGATGTGAAGAAAGATGATTGAAGGCTTTCTCCCATGAAAAAGTTCATAGGATGTTTTATTGAATCTTTTGACTATCAGCGACCTGTTTTGCGTAAAATAAGCGGTGTTGACAGCTTCTGCCCAAAACTGAGTAGGCAGGTGAGAATCGCTGAGCATTGAACGTGCAGCTTCAATAATTGTTCTATTTCTTCTTTCAGCGACTCCATTTTGTTGCGGTGTTCTCACTGAAGAAACGTTGTGAGATATACCCTTACTCTCAAAGAAGGAATCAAGAGAACTGTTTTTGAATTCAGTCCCATGATCACTCTTTATTGAGCGAACGGTCAAATTATTCAGGGTTTCCAACTTCCGAACAAAGGTGATGAGTTCTTCAGGGGTGTCGCTCTTGGAACGGAGAAACATAACCCATGTATAACGAGAGAATTCATCAACTATGACCAGTGTATATTTCTTTCCAGCGATGGATTGTTTGTTAACAGGGCCAAACAAATCCATATGGAGTAGTTGTAGAGGAGATGACACTGAGGAGACTTGTTTTGACTTAAAGCTTGCTTTGGTCTACTTCCCTTTCTCACACGCTGAACATAAAGACTCTTTGGCGTATGAGTGTTGAGGTAGACCAGTAACTAACTCTTTTGAAGAAAGAGTGTTCAGTGTCTTGAAATTCAGATGAGAGAGCCTCTTATGCCATAGCCAGTTGACATCAGATGAGGCTTTTGAGAAGAAACATGAGTTCTCAGTGGTTGTTGAGTCCATGTTTATTACATAAACATTTTCCAAACGATAACCGCTGAGAGCTATCTTCTCCTTTTTGTCAGTGACAAAGCAGGATTCCTTAGTAAAGATTACTTTGTTATCCTTGTCGCAAAGCTGACTGATGCTTAAAAGATTATGCTTCAGCCCTTCAACATATGCGACTCTTCTGAAGGTGGTTGTACCATTAGAAAGTACACCAAACCCTCGGGTATGTCCTTTTCCATTTCCACCGAAAGTCACAGAGGGACCCTTCTCTTCCTTGTATTCAGCGAGCAGGCTTTTCTTTCCAGTCATGTGTCTAGAGCATCCGCTATCGAGATACCAGATACCCTTCTTAACCTGCATCACAAAGGAAGATTAGTTTTTCTTGGGTATCCACTTAACCATGTGTACACGTTTGTCAGTGGAAGTAGTTGGAATGGAAGGTTCAGCAATCTTCGCAGCATTTGAAGATTCAGCTTTGTCAGTCTTCACTTTGGTTAATTTCCTAACCTCAGTGGTCTTCTTTGCCTTGGGGGCAATCTTCACCTTAGCTATCTTTTCATCTTTAGTGGTTGTGGGGTACTTACTAGCAATATGATCAGTGAGTCCACAGTGATAACATTTCCTATAACTAAAAGTAGTTCTAGGGCTATTTGAATGCTGAGCTTTTGATTTAGAATTAGAAGGACCAGCACCAAATAAGCTTTTGGCTTTTGAAATGGGAGGAACATTTAGTTCTTCAGATTTCTTACCAAGGACATCCACTCTGAGTCTAGGAGTAGATCACTGAATAGACCCACGCTGAGTAGATCCAGAGATCTGATTCCTTGATCCAGAGGAATAAATCACTAAATCTTTAAAAGCATTCAGCTTTGGTACTAAAGTACCCTTCTGAGGATTTTGGTTAAAAGCAATTCCTTTACCTTTATCTTTAAAGACAGAGGTAGGTTTTGGATAAACCATTTTCTCTTTACCTTTTGAGGTAGAAATTTCCTCAGGGATAGGTGGTCTGGACGAGGAACACTGAGAGGATGAAGTATCAACGACTGAGGATACGAAAGTTCCAAATAAGAGCATGGAACGATCAGTGGTTGGTTCTTGAGTTTCATATTTGTAACCTAGACCACGTTTATCGCTTAGGGGAATCTGAGACTTAATTATCTCAGTGATCTTTGTTGAAGAATTACACCATCCTTCAACAGTAGCTTTTTCAGCTTTCAAAGCAGCTATAGCTTCTGCTCGTTCGAATTTGACTAGCTGATTTAAGTGCACTTGATCTTTAAAATCTTCTTCAATTTTAGAAAGCTTTTCTATTTGAAGGTGACAGTTTTTAAGCTGTTCAGCGAGATCAAGGTTTTGATTTTCAACTATAGTTTTTCCATTCATGGTTTCATATAAACTTCTAGTCAAGAGATCGATTTTGCGGAGACTATCAGCTTCATCAATATTTGCAATATTTGTAAAGAAGGAAGGTGATACCTGAATTGCAGATGTTGAAGTAGAGGGAATGTCTGAACTTTCTTCCTCATCTTCAATCTTTGCCATAAGACAGAGATTGGCTTCGTCATCCTCAGAATCAGATGATGATTCTTCTTCTTCAGAGGCAGCCCAATCGTAAGCCATCAGGCCTTTGCCTTTCTTCTTGAAGCTTTTCAGCTTCATACTTTTCTTTCAGCTTAGCATATTTGTCATCTTTATTCCTGGGAATAAAGGATTTCTTGGGAAACGCTGAGTTTCTCGATACTTTCTTAGATCTGCACTCGTTAGCGAAATGTCCCATCTTTTCGCAGTTAAAACAAGTAGCCGTAGCCTTATCAACAGTAGCTGATGATCTTGGCTTATCAGTTATAGAAAGAGGTTTGTTCTTTCTGAACATTTTCTTTTTGGCGAATCTCCTGAACATGTTCTCTAACTCAGTGATAGTGACAGAGGGTCGCTGAGTAGAGGGTTCCTCTGAGATTAAAGCAACAGGGGTGCTTTAGGAATCTTTTACAAGATTCTTCTTAAGATGGCTTGATTGCTCATGGTTCAGCATCGTGCCATATAAGGTAGCAAGGGTCATTGATCTTAGATCCTTTGACAGCTTGAGACACATAGAATAACTGTCCCAGCTTTCAGAAAAACATTCTAGAAACTTTGTCAGCACTTCAAAGTTAGAATATTCCTTACCAACAGTTTTCAGATCTATTATTAAGCAATTAAAACGTTGGTGAACTTCAGAGAGAGTCTCATTCTTACCACAAATGAAACTTTCATACTGTCTTACCAGGTTGATCTTTCGAGAGTCCTGGACTTCAGCAGTACCTTCATACTGAACACATATTGTGTCCCACATGGCTTTTGAGGATTTCAGGTTCATGACGGAATGGTAGACTTCGTCAGGAAGAGCCATGGATAGTATGGATCTGGCCTTTGTGTCGATAGCCACTTTCTTCTTATCTTCGTCAGTCCATGTATGAACTTCTTTGGGTACCAGCCTTTCTGGAATAGCAGGTCTATTCTCAGCGGCTGGTACTGCGGCATCAATTCTTACAGGAATAAATGGGCCATTTTCAAGATAATAAGGCATAGTAGGATCTACACCTTCTAGGAAGAGAGTCATCCTATTTTTCCATAGATTAAAATTATCTCTGGAGAATCTAGGGGGTTTTGCAAGAGAACCATTGTCGATATAATTTGTGTTTGTGTTGGTAGCCATTTTCAGAAATAGCAAGGAAGAGAAATCTTAGTATAGATTAGATCTAGTTTATGAGATTAAACAAATCCGCTCTGATACCACTTGTTGGTCCCGAAGGGCTATACAAGTTTGTAGAAGGGGGGGGGGGTTGAATACAAACACACAGATTTTACTTTTCTAAATTGTTTATTGATAAATCATTAACAATTTACAGCTTGTTGCGGAAACAAGATTAAGGATAAACCTAAATCTAAACAAGTTGGAACACTAAGTTTCTTGCACTAAGAAAGAGAAGGAAATTACTAATAATAACCTATCTCAAGATAAGAAGGATGAACTTGTCCAGAGTTAGCAAGTTACTTCAAATGAAGTGAGTTCTTCTTCTTATATACTGCATGCATTTAATGCATTGCAGTTTATACTTTACACGTGGCAACAGCTAATTTGTTGCATGTCATTGACCTTTGTTGACAACCTTAGTAGCCGCATGTTGAACAGTGTAGTACCAGAGTGGTTGTACGATTTTCAGACAGTAAGGAGGTTCTTTTTCTGACATATCGTACGGAGTCGTGCAAGGGTGGTTTAGACAAAAGTACATTGTACGGAGGACTTCATGATCAGCTTTTTGTTGATTCAGCGATCTATCATTCTTTATCAGCGAATGATAGAGTTCAGCGATAGCTAAAGTCTTGTACTTGATACTTCACGTTGAGTGGACAAATCTGAGTCTTCGCTGATCCGCATCAGTTCATTAGGAGACTTGTCGCTGGTTCTTGAGCTTGATCTTCGACTTCAGTGTAGAACCTATGTTGATGTGAAACTTGTCTTCAGGGATTATAAGTAAACAACTAACTTATCAGCGATCACCATAAGTACTAAACAGAGTATTATGGTGAACAGTTTCGCTGAATGTTTAATCTAAAGAGCGAGAGTTCCTATCAGCGGTACTGGAAGATCTTAGTACTTGTCAGCGATAGTGAAACTCTGATACATATTGTTTACATACAATTTTCACTAAGTATATAAGAGAGGGTCATTATCAAATCACTGAGGGTTTGGATCAACAGAATATTCCTTACCAACAGTTTTTAGATCTATTATTAAGCAATTAAAACGTTGGTGAACTTCAGAGAGAGTCTCATTCTTACCACAAATGAAACTTTCATACTGTCTTACCAGGTTGATCTTTCGAGAGTCCTGGACTTCAGCAGTACCTTCATACTGAACACATATTGTGTCCCACATGGCTTTTGAGGATTTCAGGTTCATGACGGAATGGTAGACTTCGTCAGGAAGAGCCTTGGATAGTATGGATCTGGCCTTTGTGTCGATAGCCACTTTCTTCTTATCTTCGTCAGTCCATGTATGAACTTCTTTGGGTACCAGCCTTTCTGGAATAGCAGGTCTATTCTCAGCGGTTGGTACTGCGGCATCAATTCTTACAGGAATAAATGGGCCATTTTCAAGATTATAAGGCATAGTAGGATCTACACCTTCTAGGAAGAGAGTCATCCTATTTTTCCATAGATTAAAATTATCTCTGGAGAATCTAGGGGGTTTTGCAAGAGAACCATTGTCGATATAATTTGTGTTTGTGTTGGTAGCCATTTTTAGAAATAGCAAGGAAGAGAAATCTTAGTATAGATTAGATCTTGTTTATGAGATTAAACAAATCCGCTCTGATACCACTTGTTGGTCCCGAAGGGCTATACAAGTTTGTAGAAGGGGGGGGGGGGGGGTGAATACAAACACACAGATTTTACTTTTCTAAATTGTTTATTGATAAATCATTAACAATTTACAGCTTGTTGCGGAAACAAGATTAAGGATAAACCTAAATCTAAACAAGTTGGAACACTAAGTTTCTTGCACTAAGAAAGAGAACGAAATTACTAATAATAACCTATCTCAAGATAAGAAGGATGAACTTGTCCAGAGTTAGCAAGTTACTTCAAAATGAAGTGAGTTCTTCTTCTTATATACTGCATGCATTTAATGCATTGCAGTTTATACTTTACACGTGGCAGCAGCTGATTGGTTTCATGTCATTGACCTTTGTTGACAACCTTAGTAGCCGCATGTTAAACAGTGTAGTATCAGAGTTGTTGTACGATTTCAGACAACAAGGAGGTTCTTTTTCTGACATATCGTACGGAGTCGTGCAAGGGTGGTTTAGACAAAAGTACATTGTACGGAGGACTTCATGATCAGCTTTTCGTTGATTCAGCGATCTATCATTCTTTATCAGCGAATGATAGAGTTCAGCGATAGCTAAAGTCTTGTACTTGATACTTCACGTTGAGTGGACAAATCTGAGTCTTCGCTGATCCACATCAGTTCATTAGGAGACTTGTTGCTGATTCTTGAGCTTGATCTTCGACTTCAGCGTAGAACCTATGTTAACGTGAAACTTGTCTTCAGGGATCATAAGTAAACAACTAACTTATCAGCGATCACCATAAGTACTGAACAGACTCAGAGTATTATGGTGAACAGTTTCGCTGAATGTTTAATCTAAAGAGCAAGAGTTCCTATCAGCGGTACTGTAAGATCTTAGTACTTATCAGCGATAGTGAAACTTTGATACATACTGTTTACTTACAATTTTCACTAAGTATATAAGAGAGGGTCATTATCAAATCACTGAGGGTTTGGATCAACAATAGGTTATTTGGAGAATTATGTGCTTGTAAATATACTCCTAGTGGTTAATTCACTTGCTATATATATATATATATATGAAAGTTGAAGTTTATTTTATCATAACTTGTGGAAATTTGAGGTTCAATTTAGCCCTGATTTTAGGGTGTTACACTAATGACTTAAGCTCCGGGATTCTAAGGCCCAACATTGTTGCAAACCATTTTGAACTCAAACCGGTGATGTTTCAAATGATCCAAGCCATGGGTCAGTTTGGAGGATCACCATCTGAGGATCCGCACTCGCACTTAAAATCTTTCTTGGAAATGATCGATTCCTTTCAGTTACAAGGTGTGAGTGATGAAGCATTAAGACTAAGACTTTTTTCCTTTTTCACTAAGGGATAAGGCAAAGTCATGGCTGAACTCACATGCACCTCATTCGATAACCATTTGGCAAGAACTTGCCGATAAATTTTTGCAAAAATACTTTCCTCCCACGAGGAATGTAAGGTTTCGAAATGATATAATTTTGTTTAGGCAAGAAAAAGATGAGGCTGTTTCAGATGCATGGGAATGATTTAAAGATTTACTTCGAAAGTGCCCACATCATGGCATCCCACATTGCATCCAATTGGAGTCCTTTGTTGATCCAAACCCTCAGTGATTTGATAATGACCCTCTCTTATATACTTAGTGAAAATTGTAAGTAAACAATATGTATCAGAGTTTCACTATCGCTGATAAGTACTAAGATCTTACAGTACCGCTGATAGGAACTCTCGCTCTTTTAAGTTAAACATTCAGCGAAAACTGTTCACCATTAATGCTCTGAGTCTGTTCAGTCATTATGATGATCGTTGATAAGTTAGTTGTTTACTTATGATCTCTGAAGACAAGTTTCACGTCAACAAAGGTTCTACGCTGAAGTCGAAGATCAAGCTCAAGAACCAGCGACAAGTCTCCTAATGAACTGATGCGGATCAGCGAAGACTCAGATTTGTCCACTCAACGTGAAGTATCAAGTACAAGACTTCAGCTATCGTTGAACTTTATCATTCGCTGAAAAGAAAATGATAATCGTTGAATCAACGAAAGTTGATCATGAAGTCCTCCGTACAAAGTACTTTTGTCTTAACCCCCCTTGCACGACTCCGTACGAAATGTCAGAAAAGAATCTCCGACTGTCTGAAATCGTACAACCACTCTGATACTACACTGTTCATCCATGCGGCTACTAAGGTTGTCAACCAAGGTCAATGACATGCAACCAACCAGCTGATGACACGTGTAAAGTGTATACTGACTTGCATTAAATGCATGCAGTATATAAAGAGATGAACCCACTTCTTTTGAAGTAACTTGCTAACTCTGGACAAGTTCAATCTCTTATCTCAAGATAGGTTATTATTAGTAATTTCCTTATCTCTCTTAGTGCAAGAAACCTTAGTGTTCCAACTTGTTTAGATTTAGGTTTATCCTTAATCTTGTTTCCGCAACAAGCTGTAAATTGTTAATGATTTATCAATAAACAATTTAGAAAAGTAAAATCTGTGTGTTTGTATTCAACCCCCCCCCCCCCCCCTTCTACAAACTTGTATAGGCCTTCGGGACCAACAAGTGGTATCAGAGCGGATTTGTTTAATCTCATAAACAAGATCTAATCTAAGATATTTTTCTTCCTTGCTATTATCTGAAAATGGCCACCAACACAAACACAAATTATATAGACAATGGTTCTCTTGCTAAACCCCCTAGATTTTCCAAAGATAACTTCAACTTATGGAAAAATAGGATGACACTCTTCTTAGAAGGTGTAGACCCTACTATGCCTTACTATCTAGAGAATGGTCCATTCATCCCTGTAAGAATAGATGTTGCAGTTCCAGCCGCTTGGAATAGACCTGCTATTCCAGAAAGGCCGGTACCTAAGGAAATCTTTCAATGGACTGACGAAGATAAGAAGAAAGTGGCTATAGATACAAAACCCAGATCCATACTATCCATGGCTCTTCCTGACGAAGTCTACCATTCCTTCATGAATCTGAAAACATCAAAAGCCATGTGGGACACAATATGTGTTCAGTATGAAGGAACGTCTGAAGTCCAGGACTCAAGAAAGATCAACCTGGTAAGACAATACAAAAGCTTCATTTCTGGTAAGAATGAATCTCTCTCTGAAGTTCACCAAGGTTTTAATTGTTTAATTATAGATATGAAAACTGTTGGTAAGGAATATTCTAACTTTGAAGTACTGACAAAGTTTCTAGAATGTTTACCTGAAAGCTGAGACAATTATGCTATGTGTCTCAAACTATCAAAGGATCTAAAATCAGTGACCCTTTCAACCTTATATGGCACGTTGCTGAATCATGAGCAATCGAGCCATCTTAAGAAGAATCTTGTAAAAGATTCCAAAAGCACCCCTGTTGCTTTAATCTCAGAGGAACCTTCTACTCAGCGACCCTCAGTCACTATCACTGAGTTAGAAAGTAACTCTGAAAGGTCATCAGATTCTGATTCTTCAGATGATGATGAATCTTTGGCTCTCCTAACTAAAAAGTTCAGGAGATTTGCCAAAAAGAAAATGTTTAGAAAGAACAAACCTCTTTCCATAACTAACAAGCCTAGATCATCAGCTTTTGTTGATAAGGCTACTGCTACTTGTTTTAACTGCGAAAAGACAGGACATTTCGCTAACGAGTGCAGGTCTAAGAAAGTTTCTAGACCCTCAGCTTTTACAAAGAAACCCTTTGTTCCAAGGAATAAAGATGACAAATATTCAAAGCTGAAAGAAAAATATGCTAAGCTGAAAAGCTTTAAGAAGAAGAATAAAGGCCTGATGGCTGACTATGATTGGGCTGCTTCTGATGAAGAAGCATCATCATCTGACTCTGAAGATGATGAAGCAAATCTATGTCTCATGGCCAAGATTGAAGAAGAGAAAGAAAGTTCTGACATTCCCTCCACTTCAACCTCTGCTAATCAGGTATCACCTTCTTTCTTTACCAATATTGCAAATATTGATGAAGTTGATAGTCTCCGTAAGATCGATCTCTTGACTAGAAGTTTATACGAAGCCATGAACGGCAAAACTGTGGTGGAAAACCAAAATCTTGATCTCGCTGAAAAGCTTAAAAATTGCCACCTTCAAATAGAAAAGCTTTCTAAAATTGAAGAAGACTTTAAAGATCAAGTATATTTAAATCAGCTAGTCAAAATCGAACGAGCAGAAGCTATCGCTGCTTTAAAGGCTGAAAAAGCTACTGTTGAAGGATGGTGTAATTCTTCAACAAAGATCACTGAGATAATAAAGTCTCGGATTCCCCTGAGTGATAAACGTGGTTTGGGTTATAAATATGATACTCCAAAACCAACCACTGAGCGTTCAATGCTTAAATTTGGAACGTTCGTATCCTCAGTCGCTGATACTTCATCTTCTCAGTGCTCCTCGTCCGTTACACCAATCCCCGAGGAAACTCCTACCTCCTCAAAAGGCAAGGAGAAAATGGTTTATTCAAAACCTACCTCTGTCTCTAAAGACAAAGGTAAAGGAATTGTTATTTACCAGAATCCTCAGAAGGGTACCTTAGTACCAAAGTTGAATGCTTCTAAAGATTCAGTGGCTCATCCCTCTGGATCAAGGAAGCAGATCTCTGGATCTATTCAGCGATCTACTCCTAGACTCAGATTGGATGTCCTTGGTAAGAAATCTGAAGAACTGAATGTTCGTCCCATTTCTAAAGCCAATAGTTTACTTGGTGCTGGCACTTCTAATTCAAAATTAAAAGCTCAGCATTCAAATGGTCCTAGAACTACTTTTAGTTTTAGGAAATGTTATCACTGTGGACTTACCGATCATATTGCTAGTAAGTGCCCCACAGCCACCAAAGCTGAAAAGATAGCTAAGGTGAAGATTGCCCCCAAGGCAAAGAAGACCAACCCTGGTGCAAATCAGGTCAAGGTGAATCCTACCACTGAAGTTAAGAAATTAACCAAAGTGAAGAAAGACAAAGCTGAATCTTCAAATGCTGCGAAGACTGCTGAATCTTCCATTCCAACTACTTCCACTGACAAATGTGTATACATGGTTAAGTGGGTACCCAAGAAAAACTAATATTCCATTGTATTGCAGGTTAAGAAGGGTATCTGGTATCTCGATAGCGGATGCTCTAGACACATGACTGGAAAGAAAAGCTTGCTCGCTGAATACAAGGAAGAGAATGGTCCCTCTGTAACTTTCGATGGAAATGGAAAAGGACATACCCGAGGGTATGGTGTACTTTCAAATGGTACAACCTCCTTCAGAAGAGTCGCATATGTTGAAGGGATGAAGCATAATCTTCTAAGCATCAGTCAGCTTTGCGACATGGATAACAAAGTAATCTTTACTAAGGAATCCTGCTTTGTCGCTGACAAAAAGGAGAAGATAGCTCTCAGCGGTTATCGTTTGGAAAATGTTTATGTAATAAACATGGACTCAACAACCACTGAGAACTCCTGTTTCTTCTCAAAGGCATCATCTGATGTCAACTGGCTATGGCATAAGAGGCTATCTCATATAAACTTCAAGACACTGAACACTCTTTCTTCAAAAGAGTTAGTCACTGGTCTACCTCAGCATTCATACGCCAAAGAGTCTTTATGTTCAGCGTGTGAAAAAGGGAAGCAGACCAAAGCAAGCTTTAAATCAAAGCAAGTTTCTTCAGTGTCATCTCCTCTACAACTACTCCATATGGATTTGTTTGGCCCTGTTAACAAACAATCCATCGCTGGAAAGAAATATACGCTGGTCATAGTTGATGAATTCTCTCGCTTCACTTGGGTAATGTTTCTCCGTTCTAAGAGTGACACCCCTGAAGAACTCATCACCTTTGTTCGGAACATGGAAACCCTGAACAATCTGATCGTTCGCTCAATAAGGAGTGATCATGGGACTGAATTCAAAAACAGTTCTCTTGATTCCTTCCTTGAGAGTAAGGGTATTTCTCACAACTTTTCTTCAGTGAGAACACCGCAACAAAATGGAGTCGCTGAAAGAAGAAATAGAACAATTATTGAAGCTGCACGTTCAATGCTCAGCGATTCTCACCTGCCTACTCAGTTTTGGGCAGAAGCTGTCAACACTGCTTGTTTTACGCAAAACAGGTCGCTGATAGTTAAAAGATTCAAAAAGACAGCCTATGAACTCTTTCATGGGAGAAAGCCTTCAATCAGCTTTCTTCACATCTTTGGATGTCAGTGTTTTATACTGAACAACAGAGATGCTCTTGGAAAGTTTGATCCTAAGGCTGATGATGGAATCTTTCTTGGATACTCCTCAGTTTCCAAAGCCTTCAGAGTCTTCAACCGTAGAAGACAAACTGTAGAAGAAACTATTCACGTCACGTTTGACGAATCCCGTTCAGCGAACTCTAAACCGTTCGCTGATACTGAAGAACTGAATCAATGGATGTTTTCTCATCTTGGTGATTCAGAAGATATTCCCACTACTCATGCTCATCCAGTAGAAGATGATAGTTATCCTATCATTCCAAATATGCAGAATAGTGAAGCTGAAACTTCTTGGGTCTCAGCTGTCCCTATAAACACTATACCTAACGCTGAACCAAATGTCTCAGACATTCCATCTACTTCTCAGCAATCAGTGAATATAATGACAACTGCATTCATTCCTCTCTTGGATGATACTCCCGACGTCGCTGAAGCTTCATCTTCAGCTCCTCCAGTTCAAGTTGAGTCAGCGTCTCACACTCCGGCTCAGCGATGGACTATAAATCACCCAATTGATCAAATTCTTGGTGATCCAAACGCTGGGATTCAGACTCGACGAAGTGCAGGTAATATTTGTTTATTTGTAAATTTTATTTCACTAACTGAACCAAAGAAAGTAGATGATGCCCTTAAAGATCCAAACTGGGTCAGCGCCATGCAAGAAGAGTTGACTGAATTCGAAAGAAACAAAGTTTGGAAACTTGTTCAGAGACCAACTGATAAAACTGTGATAGGCACTAAATGGGTCTATCGAAACAAGTTGGACGAACATGGTACTGTAACCTGCAACAAAGCTCGTCTTGTTGCTCAGGGATACAGACAAGAGGAAGGTATAGATTATGACGAAACATTTGCTCCAGTAGCAAGACTTGAATCTATTCGTCTATTCTTAGCATATGCTGTACACAAAAACTTCAAAGTACATCAGATGGATGTTAAGTCAGCGTTTCTAAATGGAAAGCTGAATGAAGAAGTGTATGTAGAACAACCTCCAGGATTCTCATATTCTAAGCGTCCAGGTTATGTTTATAAACTAGATAAGGCACTTTATGGCTTAAAGCAAGCTCCACGTGCATGGTATGACACTCTTTCCACTTATCTCCATATTGAAAAATTTGAGCGAGGTAAAATTGACAAAACTCTATTTTTTAGAAAAGTGAAAGGTCATATCATTCTAGTTCAAATATATGTTGATGACATTATATTTGGTTCTACTAACCCTGAGCTTTGTACTCGTTTCGCTGATAGAATGAAAGATGAGTACAAAATGAGCATGATGGGTGAACTAACATATTTCCTTGGTCTTCAGATTAAGCAAACTGAAAAAGGAACTTTTATTAATCAGGGAAAGTATGTTAAAGATATGCTGAAGAAATTCGACTTAACTAAAAGTTCAGCTATGAAAACCCCTATGGCACCACCGTTGACACTTGATAAGGACACTAAGGGTGTTCATGTCAATGTCACGCTGTACCGTGGGATGATCGGCTCACTATTGTATCTTACAGCTAGCCGACCCGATATTATGTTTGCAACATGCTTGTGTGCACGATATCAAGCTGAACCTAAGATATCTCATATGAAAGCTGTAAAGCGAATTTTTCGATATCTTAAGGGTACAGCGAATCTAGGTCTTTGGTATCCCAAAGATTCAGGATTCGATCTAACCGCCTATTCAGATAGTGATTTTGCAGGTTGCAAAATGGATAGGAAAAGCACCACAGGAGGATGTCAGCTCCTGGGTGGAAAGCTGGTAAGTTGGACAAGTAAAAAGCAAAATTCAGTGTCCACTTCCATAGCTGAAGCTGAATATGTAGCTGCTGGAAGCTGTTGTTCTCAAGTCTTGTGGATGAAAAATCAGCTACTAGACTATGATCTTCAGCTCTCCAAAATTCCAATCTATTGCGACAGCACTAGTGCCATCGCTATAGCAAACAATCCAGTACTACATTCAAAGACCAAACATATAGAAATCAGATACCATTTTATCAGAGATCATGTGATGAATGGTGATATAGAACTTCATTTTATCCCAACTGATTATCAGTTAGCTGACTTATTTACCAAACCTCTTGATGAGACAAGATTCAACTTTCTCATCAGCGAGCTTGGAATGCTGAACTTTGAAGGATAAAATCTTCAGCGGTTCACATTAATCAGCGACAGGATAAAATCAACTCATAACCTATTCAATCATCTTCTCTCTGAATAAAACTTGGTTAAAGCTGATATCAAGGTATGTTTTCTCTCTCTGACAATCGCATGAAAAATTGCAAGATTTCAAAACAAAATGCATCGCTGAATATCTCTTCCTTAACAGCGATATTTTGAAATTTCTTAAAACCATCGTTGAATATTTTCATTCAGTGCTTCATGTTTTCAAAAGTATCCCTGAGTTTTTCAAAACCTCAGAGACAACCAAGAATATGAAAGGACAGTTGTGACGTCATTACAACGGATAAACCCCGACACGTTTTCTCTTCCTGACACACGTTTGCACGTCTCGTTCAAACTTCCAATCAAATGCAAACACGTGTCCGTGTCATGATGAAAATCTTTTCCTGCTCAAGATTTTCTCTTTCTAATCTCTCTATATAAACAAACTCGAAGTTTATATTTTTCTTTTACGCGATCAATCTTCCTCCGCAAGAAAGAATTCACTGTTGCATTTGTGATTTCAAAAACTTCAAGAACTGTTCATCATCTTCTTCATCAAACATCAAGGTTAATATGTTCTTATTATTTACCGAATGCAAATAACTTGTTTCTGATCTACTCTTTGTTTAACAAGATCAAACAAAAGAACTTCTTAAAAATAAAATCATTTTCTATCATGGTTTTATGAACACAACCATTTCATGGTTGTTCTTCAAGTTTAAATGCAAAAATCTTAAACTTGTTCTTCACACATTCGTTTTTCCAGAATCTATTTCTTCATAGAAAACTGGATAACAAGAATAAATGGGTTTTCTATTTCATTTCTTAAAATCAAGAAAAACCCTAATCTTCATTAAGACATTTGTGTCTGAATGAAATGGATAAAATTTGAACCATCTTAATGGAAATTCTTTCCACATTAAGATCATTCTTATTTGTTAACATCTTTGGTTGAACTGATAATACAGAGAAATGGCTTCATCTGACATTCCTGCTACCGCTGAGAACATCTCCGCTGATTCTGAGGAAGTGGACATCCTCAAGGCTCCTCAAGTCAAGTTTGCCCTTGACAAACTGGATTGGACTAAGGTGAATAACCTCTATGCGCTTTTCGAGTTTCCTCCTCGAAAGCAAGTCACACATCTAGATGATGTTGTGAATTTCCTAAAGAATTGTTGCATCTCCACAGCCCTGACCATAACACCTCCTGCTCATCAGCTCTTGCTCTCACAATTCTGGTACTCAGCCAGACACTCTCAACTACCTTCAGCCAAAGACCCCTCCAAAACAATCGATTGCATCCTCTGCGACATCGAATATGGCACGATGAAGATCACCCCTGCCATTATTCGCAAAGCTCTCAGCCTTCCAATAGCTACCAAGGAAAAACCGTTCGTTCCCCTCCCTGACCCCAAGAAAAACTCAGACAGGGAAGCCATCATTGCATTTTTCGATGCAATGGGATATGTATGGGAAATCGGCAGAGACATGAAGGCCGAGAAGAAGCTGACGATTATCAAGAAATCGAAAATGCCCAGCGAGATGAATTTCATCTTCGCTCATCTTATCAGCTGTATGACTGCAAAGAGCGGCTCCTCTGACCAAGCCGCCAAACCTCAGCAAGCAATAGGGTATGCACTGCTGAAAGGTCTCAACATAGACTGGGCATCGATTATCTATGATGACCTAGTTCTAAGGGTAGACACCGTCACTGACAGACCTCCATGGGTTCCCTACCCCTGATTCATCAGCGCCATCTTCCAATATGGCCTGAAGGAGAGCTACCCAACTGAAGGTGACCTGAAACTCTCTCAGGTCGGCCCAAAGATACTCGACTTCAAACCAATGGTGAATGAGGTACGTCTTTCTACACTCTTGTCTCTTCTCAACCCTTCTTCTTCTCATTCTGTGGCTCCTTCAGCGACAATACCCATCGCTGATACCCTGGCCACAAAATCCTCTCCTTCTAAGAAAAGGAAACATTCTTCTACCCCACTTGGTTCTAAAAGGATCAAGAAAACAAAGGAGAAACCCCAGCAATCTCATGCTGAAGACTCCTCAGCTCTTTCTGCAGAGCTGAAGGAATGTTCAGTGGTACGCTCTGCCACACCTGAACAAGCCATCCCTTTAATCCCAACTTCAGCGTCTCTAAACGCTGAGGTTAGAAACTTGGAACCTACCCAACCTCCTTCAGTCTCTCAAAAGACTGATGAAGTGATTGTCAGCGAATCCAACGCTGAACTCAGAACCCAACCCCCATTCTTATCCTTCGCTCCTCCCTCCACTCATTTGGTCTCTACTCCAGATCTCACTGGAGCTGCCATCATTTCTACGGAACCTAAAGCTGATTCTCCAGGAATGATGAAGACAGGACCTGCAGAACAATCCATGGGCACTTTTGAAGATGACATGGAACTTTACTCAGGAACCCGTGATTTTGATGAATTCACCAATCCTCCTGCAGGTACACACCAACCCATAAACACTGTGACTAAACCCCAAACTTCTGAGCTTTCCTATGTTCACAACTTTTTATATGTTACAGGTCCTAATTTGGGAGACATCAACGCCTCCTTGAAAGCTGTGAAGACAACGCTGACAGATCTCACCACCACTCTTACTAATAACTCTACAGCTATAACAAACGCTGGAGAGAATCTGAACAAGCTGACAACGGTGGTGGAGAAGAAGGCTTCCACAGATGACATGAAGCAGGTGGATAAAACTCTCAGCGACTTCGCCAAGGTGCTCGCTGACATCTACACAGACTACACCTCTCTCAAAAATTCAGTTTCATCTATGTCCAGCGAGGTTACATCGCTGAAAACATCGGTTGGACATCTAGAGGGGGATATGTCTTCTGTGAAGACTGACTTAGGCTCTGTAAAGACCGACGTTAGTTCGATGAAAACGATGATCGAGCAGCTGCTACACAAAGCGAATACTCCTGATCCTGATCCTGCTCCTGCCCCCGTCCCTGCATCTGACAACTTCACAGCGGCGGATTGCACTGAGCTAAAGAAGATCAATCCTGCTATTTCTGGCCTTGAAGACAGAATAGCAAAGATTGAAGTTTGTATAGGTCTCTCTGGCCAAGAAGACAGAGAACCTACCAACGCTGCTGAATCTACCCATTCCTCCCCAAGTCATCATGAAAAAGAGGGGGAGAAGAGCGCTGAAGACCTCTCCAAGAGCGCTGAAGACCTTTCCCTTGATGAATCTATCAGGGGAGAGAAGACGAATACTGAAGAAACCACCGCTGGACCTCAGGGAGATGAAAACCCTGAGGAAACCGAGAAGCTCGCCTCTGTATCTGAGGGGGAGCAACTCGAAGAAGAAGCTGAGAAAACTGAATCCGAAGCCGAAGATGATGAAGCCGTCGACATCCCTGATGATGAACCATCTTCTTCTCCAAAAAATGATGATAATGATGACGATGACTTCTTTATCGTCAAACCTGCTCCGAGGATCAAAGCTCTTAAGGGAATCTCGATAAATGAACCTTCAGGGGAGCGGACAAAGACAAAGCCCTCAGCCTCTGGAGCTGAGAAAGGCAAAGGCAAAAGCGTCGCTGAAGAAGAAAATCTGATGATCTTGCTTGAAAAGCCGGTTTGTCAGGTATACTAAACATCTCTCACTTCATCCCTCCTCTTTCATACACTATCAGTTCTACTACCCAAGCCTATACACTTGAACCAATTCTCTCTATCTGATTCTACCCAAGTTCTTACTCGTAAGATCGCTGTGTTTCAGCTAGTCCTCTCCCCTGTTTGAGGATATCGCTGAAGGCTCCACAACTGCGACTTCACCAATAATACCAGCTGCTGTTGAAGAAATAATCCTAGTCTTAGATTTAATCTCTGAGACTGATGAACCAGAAGAACAGCTACTCTCGCACAGAGGCAGACCTTCCTTAGCTCCTCAAAAGCTAAGTGAAGAGGATCAGAAAAGAAGAGAGGAGATAATAAAGCGATTCGAGGATCAGCGAATCATTCTGAGGCGTGATCAACTTCCTTCAGTTCCTCCAAAGTTCAGGATTTCCAAAAAGGAATACAAGGAACACCTCAGAGCTGAACGCCTAATCGCTGAAAGAAAGGAAGCTGAAGAAAAAGACAGAGAATACGCCATCCAGCTTTCTAAACGATCAATAAAAGTCCCCAAGCTGAAAAGAGTTCCCATTGATGTTCAACGTCAGCTCTGGGAAAACGCCAAGAAGATAACTGAAGAAAAGAGAACTGTGTCTCAGTCAACTTTAGCCTGGTGCAAAGAAAAGGTCAACTACAGACTCTCTCCTGCCAAAATCAACAAGGTATTCATCTCTGGAAGAACAACCCTTGTTTCAATCGCTGAAGTCGAGATATTCAGAGAAGATAAGAAGTACGAAAAATTCTATGCTGAAGCCATAACGAAGTACGGTCTCTCTGAATGGTTGGAGATCAGGTTAGCCATCCAGATGTCCAAGTCGAAGTACAAGGAACATGTTGAAAAGCTGATCAACAAACAAATCGACTTAGTCTACTCCTGTGTGGATATTCCTCCTCCTCCTCCTCTCGAAAGTCAGAAAAGAAAGGCCTCAGCGAAGAAGAAGAAGAAATCTATATCTTCAATTGATGGCCCTGTCATACGAAATGAAACAGGTATTGGTTTTTCACGTGCTGAAGTCCTTGGTCCTGATCCTGATCTTTCCATGCTTGACACATCTCTTCCTCCTGGTGAGACTTTCATCCCTGGCAAAGTCATAAGCGAACCCTACGGGATATTTTTCCATGACTACGATGGTGGAAAGCATTTTCAACGCATCTCTGAACTTCTCATCACTCCCATCGAACAGCTGAGAGATCTCATCTACTGGTGTGACTTCAGGAATGACCCTCAGGCACGACATCTGAAACCCTTGATTTCTGAAGAAGCGCTGATAAAAAAAACAAGGTGTAACCGTTCCTGACTGGATGATTCCCACCACATCAATGACCCTTGATGAACTTCTCATTAAGGAAGAACCCTTTACAAGCTGATATGATCGCCTTTTTCTCTATTGTATCAGTTATTCTTCTGTACTTGTAATTTATTTCGCTCGTACTTGTAATCTTTCCATTTCTCTTTGTAACCTGATTCAAAGTTTTAAAGAAAGATTTCAGCGAATGTACTTTACTCCATCAGTACTGTAAAGATCCCAGAAAACAGTAAAAGGGACAAATATTTTATGAGTTCTTTTTATCCTTATGTTTTCATTAAATAGCAATTTTCTTTGTTGCTATGTCATAATCAAATAGGGGGAGATTGTTGATCCAAACCCTCAGTGATTTGATAATGACCCTCTCTTATATACTTAGTGAAAATTGTAAGTAAACAATATGTATCAGAGTTTCACTATCGCTGATAAGTACTAAGATCTTACAGTACCGCTGATAGGAACTCTCGCTCTTTTAAGTTAAACATTCAGCGAAAACTGTTCACCATTAATGCTCTGAGTCTGTTCAGTCATTATGATGATCGCTGATAAGTTAGTTGTTTACTTATGATCCCTGAAAACAAGTTTCACGTCAACAAAGGTTCTACGCTGAAGTCGAAGATCAAGCTCAAGAACCAGCGACAAGTCTCCTAATGAACTGATGCGGATCAGCGAAGACTCAGATTTGTCCACTCAACGTGAAGTATCAAGTACAAGACTTCAGCTATCGCTGAAAAGAAAATGATAATCGCTGAATCAACGAAAGCTGATCATGAAGTCCTCCGTACAAAGTACTTTTGTCTTAACCCCCCTTGCACGACTCCGTACGAAATGTCATAAAAGAACCTCCGACTGTCTGAAATCGTACAACCACTCTGATACTACACTGTTCATCCATGCGGCTACTAAGGTTGTCAACCAAGGTCAATGACATGCAACCAACCAGCTGATGACACGTGTAAAGTGTATACTGACTTGCATTAAATGCATGCAGTATATAAAGAGATGAACCCACTTCTTTTGAAGTAACTTCCTAACTCTGGACAAGTTCAATCTCTTATCTCAAGATAGGTTATTATTAGTAATTTCCTTATCTCTCTTAGTGCAAGAAACCTTAGTGTTCCAACTTGTTTAGATTTAGGTTTATCCTTAATCTTGTTTCCGCAACAAGCTGTAAATTGTTAATGATTTATCAATAAACAATTTAGAAAAGTAAAATCTGTGTGTTTGTATTCAACCCCCTCCCCCCTTCTACAAACTTGTATAGGCCTTCGGGACCAACAACCTTTTACAATGGTCTTTCCAATGCAGCAAAAATCATCTTAGATGCAACAGCCGGTGGAACATTCACGAGTAAAACCTACAATGAAGGATATCAAATCTTAGAAAAAGTGTCCAACAACAATACCGAGTGGTCCAATCCTAGAGCAGTAGTACCAAAGACCAACACTATCGATTCCGAGGCGCTCAAAACCATGAATGCGCAGTTAGTGGCCTTAAAAAAATCGTTTTGAACCAAAATATAGGCCAAGTCAATTTTGCAACTCATCTAGCCGAAAACTGCTCCCTCTGTGGAGAGGAGCGTCTTTTTGACTATTATCCAGCAAATCCCGAAGCCGTTAATGTTATAGGAACCAACCCGAGAAACAACCCATACTCACAGACTTATAATCCAGGTTGGAGAAATCACCCAAATTTCTCTTGGGCTAGTAATCCAGGACTCCAACCCCACGGGGCGAGTCATACCCAGCAAAGACCACACAATCCCCCGGGATTTTAGCAACATCACAGTGGGCAGTCCCCACAGAACTTTCACCAAGGGCAGTCCTCACAACAATTCCAACCACGAGGAACTCAAGTCACTGAGGTTCAACCATCACTTGAATCCATTCTCAAAGGTTTCATGAATCAAACTAAAGCAGCCATTAGGAATATAGAGACCCAAGTAGGACAACTAGTCGTCGAAGTTAAGAATAGACCACCAGGGACGTTACCTAGTGATACCGAGCATGCTAGGGTGATAGGAAAAGGATCTGAACATGTCAAGTCCATCACACTTAGGAGTGGAAAGGATCTGAAATATATCGTTTTCGAGTCTGATGATTCGCCTCAAATACCCATTGTGATCCCCACAGCGGGCACTCCTCAAGTCACTGTCATCCCCACAGTGGGGAACGACATCCCTGACCTTCCCACTTTTGGACCTGTTCCAAAACCTACTATTCCAAAGCCAATACCAGAGTCAGCTCAAATTGACCCACGAAGTATTCCTTTTCCTGAAAGAATGAAGCCTAAAAATGTCGATGTTCAATTTAAAAAATTCTTAGACATTTTTAAACAACTTCACATTAACATACCCTTGGTAGAGGCTCTCGAGCAAATGCCAAGCTATGTTAAATTTTTAAAGGATATTTTGAACAAAAAGAGAAAGTTGGGTGAGTTTGAGACTGTGGCTTTGACCGAGGAATGTAGTGCCCTCCTTACCAGCAAGATTCCACCTAAGTTGAAAGACTCGGGTAGTTTCACCATTCCATGCACAATAGGAGGACAAGAAGTAGGTCAAGCACTCTGTGATTTAGGAGCCAGTATCAACTTGATGCCATTGTCCATTTTTAACAAGTTAGGTATTGGAGAGGCTAGACCCACAACTGTGACATTACAACTAGCCGACCGGTCCATTGCCTACCTAAAGGGTAAAATAGAAGACGTTTTGGTCCAAGTGGATAAATTTATCTTCCCAGCCGATTTTCTAGTTCTAGAATATGAGGCCGATAAAGAAATCCCAATCATCTTAGGACGTCTGTTTCTTGCAACCGGACGAACTTTGATTGATGTGCACAAAGGAGAACTCACAATGAGAGTTAATGACCAAGAAGTAACATTCAATGTCTTCAAATCCCTTAAGTATATAGACACCGAATACTGCTTTGCTTTAAGTTCGATTTATGGATCCTACAGTCTTGACACAGTGCCCACAGTGGGAAGTACAGTGCCCATAGTGGGGAGTGAGAGTGAGCACTCCGACCTTGAGAGTGACGACACTTTTGAGGATGAGTGTAACGAAATGGTAGCAGCCTTTGAACCCCTGGACTTTAAGGATAGAAATGTTCAACCACCTTCAATAGAACACCCTCCCGAGTTATAGCTTAAACCATTGCCTTCCCACTTGAAATATGTTTATCTCGCTAAAGATAATAAACTTCCCGTTATTATCTCTTCCAAACTTAGCGAGAACCAAGAACAACGCCTGATTGATTTGTTGATGAAGCATAAGAAGGCAATAGGTTGGACCAGATCAGACATTCGAGGTATTAACCCCTCCCTCTGTCAACATAAGATTAACTTGGAGAGTGACCACCCTGGGAAAGTCCAACCTCAAAGAAGGTTGAATCCCATCATGAAGGAGGTAGTTAAGAAAGAAGTTTTGAAGTGGTTAGATGCCGGTATTATCTATCCCATTGCTAGTAGTAGTTGGGTGAGCCCCGTCCAATGTGTCCCTAAAAAGGGAGGGACGATCGTAGTGAAGAACGAAAAGAACGAGCTCATTCCCACTAGAACTGTAACGGGGTGGCGAATATGCATGGACTATAGACAACTCAACTTGGCCACTAAGAAAGATCATTTTCCCTTACCTTTCATCGACCAAATGCTTGATAGGTTAGCGGGAAATGAATTTTACTGTTTTCTAGATGGATACTCCGGATACAACCAAATCCATATCGCCCCCGAGGACCAAGAAAAGACCACCTTTACTTGTCCCTACGGTACTTTTGCATTCCGGAGGATGCCATTTGGATTGTGTAATGCCCCCGCCACTTTCCAACGTTGTATGATGGCCATTTTTACTGACATGATTGAGGACACCATAGAAGTTTTTATGGATGACTTTTCTGTGATAGGGACATCGTTCGACAACTGCCTAGGAAATTTAGAGAAAAGCCTAGTGAGATGTGAGACCCACGACCTTATTTTGAATTGGGAAAAATGCCATTTTATGGTAGAAGAGGGTATTGTCCTAGGTCATCTTGTTTCAAAAAGAGGGTTAGAAGTCGATAAAGCCAAGCTTGAGGTAGTGGCACAACTTCCCGAACCCACAACTGTAAAAGGCATTCGGAGTTTTTTGGGTCATGCGGGTTTTTATAGGAGGTTCATCATAGATTTTTCGAAAATAACAAAACCCTTATGCAACCTGTTACAACACGAAAAAGATTTCATTTTTACGAAAGAATGTCGAGATGCTTTTGAAACAATCAAGGAAGCCTTAGTCACAGCACCCATAGTGACCACTCCTGACTGGTCACTTCCATTCGAAGTGATGTGTGATGCCAGCGAGCGGGCTGTGGGGGCTGTTCTCGGACAGAAAAAGAACAAAGTTTTTCACCCCATTTATTATGCAAGTATAACACTGATTGAAGCTCAGATTAATTACACGGTAACTGAAAAAGAATTACTTGCGGTGGTGTTTGCTTTTGATCGTTTCAGGTCGTACTTGATAGGGACGAAGGTCATAGTGCACACGGATCATGCAGCGATAAAATACTTGATCAACAAGGCTGATTCCAAGCCACGCTTGATTAGGTGGGTTTTATTGCTGCAAAAATTTGACCTTGAGATCGTTGATAGAAAAGGAACAAGCAACCAGATAGATGATCATTTGTCCAGGCTCGAGAAGATAGTGGGCACTGTTGATCCCACTCCGGTCAGAGAGAATTTTCCCGATGAACAATTGTTATCGGCCCAACATCTTGAAAATAATATTCCTTGGTATGCTGACATTCCAAACGTTTTAGCAAGTGGACTGAAACCCCACGGGATGAGTGGACAACCATTTAAAAAGTTTTTACATGATACACGACAATATGTTTGGGACGACCCTTTCTTATATAAGATAGGGACGGACCAAATATTGAGGCGTTGTATCCACGGGAGTGAGCAACATCAAATACTCCATGGTTGTCACACATCCCACTACGGTGGCCACTTTGGTGGAAACCGCACTGCTGCAAAAATCTTGCAAAGTGGGTTCTTTTGGCCCACTGTGTTTAAAGACTCGTATGAATTTGTGAAAAATTGTGAGCAATGTCAACGCACCGGGAACATTTCGCAAAGGAACGAGATGCCTCTTAACAACATTCTAGAGGTAGAACTTTTTGATGTTTGGGGGATTGATTTCATGGGACCCTTTCCAAATTCCAATAATAATTTTTATATCTTGGTTGCGGTAGACTATGTTTCAAAATGGGTGGAAGCCATTGCGTGTCAATCTAATGATGCCAATACCGTGGTAAAGTTTTTGCATAAAAATATTTTCACTCGATTTGGAACACCACGGGCATTGATTAGTGACGAAGGCACCCATTTTGTAAACAAAGTCATGGCCTCGATCCTTTCTAAATATGACATACATCATAGAGTGGCCACCGCATACCATCCGCAAACCAACGGTTTAGCCGAGCTTTCAAACCGAGAAATCAAAGGAATTTTGGAAAAAGTTGTTAAACCACACCGTAAAGATTGGTCAACCAAACTCGATGATGCTCTTTGGGCCTATCGCACGGCCTACAAAACTCCCTTGGGAATGTCTCCTTTTAATTGGTTTTTGGCAAAGCTTGCCATTTACCGATTGAATTGGAGCACAAGGCATTTTGGGCCCTTAAAGAGCTTAACATGAGTGAGGATGCTGCGGGAATTAAGCGGAGTTTGCAATTGCATGAACTAGAGGAGTTGCGGTACCACTCTTATGAAAATTCAAAGTTGTACAAAGAAAAGACAAAGATGTGGCATGATAGAAGAATCAACCATAGGGAGTTCTTGGAGGGACAACAGGTTATATTGTTCAATTCCCGTCTTAAACTCTTTCCGGGAAAACAAAAATCAAGATGGACGGGACCATACACCATTGTCAAGGTGAGCCCTTTTGGAACAGTAGAGTTGAAGTCCCCACAGTCTGGTCAAACGTTTAAAGTCAATGGGCAGAGGGTAAAACATTTTCTGAATGAGAGTGCTCACATTCCAGCCCACTCTCCTCCCCATTATGGTTAAAAAATATCAAAACCACTTGTAAATATTTTATTTCAGTTATTTGCTGCTTTTCTATTATTTTTGGTATTTTTAATTCTGCATGGTAGTTTGTTTTAATGTGTGTAGGAGAAAGTGCCACTTTTTGGAAGAAAAATCAAGAAAGTGCTTCGCAGTGGGAAAAGTGCAGGTCCATGCGTTTTCCACTCTGGAACTGATAAGAGATTGGACTATTTTGGGGGCCCAAGGCTGACACACATCATCTTTTTCTGCCACCTAATCTACTTTTGTAACACCCTAAAAACAGGGCTAATTTAAACCTTAAAAATTCCACAAGTTATGATCAAATAATATCAAACTTATATAACAAGATGATTCACTGCAAGGTTTTATATACATAAACAACTAACTTAAATAACCTTTTAATCTAATCATTACATCATAATCAGATTAACTAGGTTATCTAATTCTTCGTCCCAAAAACATCAAAAGAATAGCTAGATCCTCCGTCATCTCTAAGTTTGAATCTTTCCGAAAGTCCTCATCACACATCCCCGCTTACTTCCCGGAGCTTGTACCTGGTAAGAAATTCAACTTAAACAATTAGGCTTTCGCCTAGTGAGAATATTCAAATCAAATTAAAATTAACAATTAAAATCTCAACAGATAAATCAAACCTGTTTTCATCCATCTTACCGTACCACAACTCCTTTCAACAATGGAAATCTAACCCACTCCCACAACTATGACTAATTCACCTAGTCATATTATCATATACCAGAGCCATCTACGAATCAATCCCAGATTCTAGATCAATGCTCTCATCCAATAAATTGCAATTACACATGCCTATTTATTAGAAAGGAAGTAGAGATTACAATTACTCATGTCAATTTCTATTCTTCCTCATAAATCAGGAATTACGATTACTCACATCAATCCCATAATTTCTCAATAATGCAATATAGGAATTACGATTACTCACATCAATTCCATATTTAACATACACTCAGGAATTGCGATTACTCACATCAATTCCTTATTTCACATACACTCAGGAATTACGATTACTCACATCAATTCCATGTGTTTATATCAAACTAGTGCCTATGGATCCATTACACTTAACACATTCCTGCCTAGCATCACACTAGCGCAGTCTATAAACCTAACATACTACTATTTAAAGTACATATGTTCAAGTAACATAAGATATATATGTCAATTCTTAAATCGCACCTTTCCACGATTAACGAAACTATACTTTCCAATTTCTAGAATAGTACAGATAATACAAAGTCTCTGGATACCTTAACTATTATATTGTTAAGTTCATATCCAAGATCTATTACCAAAATCTGTAAACTGACTCTTTTTATCCAACTCCCGGTATTCTCAACTCCCGGTATCCCCCAACTCCCGGTATCCCCAACTCCCGGTATCAACGTGTACCGGTATCAACGTGTACCGGGACTTCACCGGAACTCATAAGTACCAGGATTTGCCTCTACCGGGACTTCCAATTATCAGGACTTACCACTACCGGGACTTCCAACTACCGGGACATTCAAGTACCGGGACTTTCAAGGTTTTGCGTACTGTCCGTTCAACAAGTCCTCAAATCGATTTAAAACATAAAATCGGTTCAATCTACTCATCAATTAAGTTCTACTAACATGTTAAGACACACATAATACACATCTATTTCAACATTAATTGCTGAATTTTAAAGAGAGTTGAATAAACTCACCTGGTAAGTTTCTGCACACAGTGTTCTTCACCAAATCACTTTGTTAGCTTAAACCAAATCACCATTCAAATTGTTTTCTTTCCTCCTTCTCCTTTTCTCGATTTCTCTATCTCCCTGTGTATCTCTCAGTACATCAACAAAATACGACTTAAGTCCTTAAAACAGAACACCTCATCAGATTTGATGAGTCATTCCCAAAATTCCAACTAAACCCTGAATTCAATAAAATGACAATTCAAACCCTTAAGTTAATATCTCCAATTAACTTTACTTTGACCAAATTACAAACTTAACCCTTATGGTTAATATTAGGGCTGTAAACGAATCGAACGAACACGAACGGAGGTCTATTCATGTTCGTTCGTTTAAGTTAACCGAACAAACGAACGAACACGAACAGTAAACGAACAAATTTTTTTGTGTTCGTGTTCGTTCGTTTAGAAATCAGGTGTGTTCGTGTTCGTTCATGTTCGTTCGCTTAAGAGTTAAACGAACATAAACGAACGAACGCAAATGAACGAACGCAAACGAACAGACTAAATGAACATAAACGAACAAGCTAAACGAACATAAACGAACAGGCCTAAATGAACATAAACGAACGAACATAAATGAACAGCCCTAAACAAACATAAACGAACGAACAACCCTAAACGAACATAAACGAACGAACATAAACTAACACCATTAGTTGTCATTCCGTTAACTATTTACACACCAATTATCCATAGTTTAAACGTACACAAAACAATCACTATTCATCAACCATTTTGAATAAAAAAACATCATCAATTTGTCTATCTTCATTACACGACTACACGAGGAAAACGTTACAAAAACGTCATCTATCTTCATATCATCAATTTCCTACAAAAAAACAAACAAAATAATTATTAGTAATTGACTTATTGTAAAAAAAAGTATTAGAATCGATCATATTAAGAAATTACCTTGGTAACAAAAACGCCATCTATTTTCAATCCTCATGGAAGATGAACATATATCATATCATCAATTTCCTAAAAAAAACAAACAAATTAACAGCAAATAATGGTGCAAACACATACACAGTAACACTTTTAACAGTAAATAATGGTTCAAGTTAGTCAAACACAGTAACCTCTTTAATACTATTTTTTGAACTAAACATAACATTGGAACAACAAACAAGTTTAGCCAATTTAGTGGCCCACGAACAAAAAAAGAACAGCAAACATAACATTGGAAGTTCGTTTATCCTTATGAGTCACAATATTGGAAAAGCAATAAGCTCTTTAATACTATTTAAAATTCTAAATTGTAAGCCTTGTAAAGTAAGCCTTCATCAATCGTACATCAAATTGCACACAAATAATTCATCAAGAAGGTGTTTACAATGAACCCCATGTGCCAACTACTGCAAATCAAAAAGCACAATCATTAATCAAAAAGCACTATCTTTAATCAAACAAATAGCTCTCCCTCATAGATGGCCTCTGTATGGCTTCATTCAGAGCCAAACAAACTTAGATGCTTTTTTTTGCATTATGAGTTTTTTTTAGCCAAAGATTCATACAGAGAGTATAAAGAGTTGAACCTGTGGGCTATTGTTTAAAAATGACATTAACAAGCAACAAGAGCAGATGCAAATAATTAGCTAAGAAGGTTAGAAGAAGGTAGAAGATGAAGATTGAAGAGTGTGAAATGATCGAACCTATATGAAGCGACAATTTAGGGTTTTCTTCGGTCTTCAAGGCTCACTTGTCTTCTTCTGTTTGCAGACCAAATTCCACAGGACGAAAAAATTGGGGGAAGAGGTCGGCTGATAAAAGTGACAAGTAACCTAATCTTTGTTACTTATTAGTTGTTGGGTATTAGGTTTGTCAAATAAAAAGCCCAAAATCAGTTAAAGTCCACATGACTTAGGGGTGTAAAATTAAGAAGGCCCAACATTTATATATTTGTTTTATTTTAATTATACATATAAATATTTATATATAAATGTTATAATATAAAATATAAACGAACATAAACGAACGAACATAAATGAACGCAAACGAACGTAAACGAACATAAATGAACGAACGTAAACGAACATAAATAAACGAACGTTCACGAACGTAAATGAACGAACGGGACCTTTGTTCATGTTCGTTCGTTTAACTAAACGAACAAAAAAAATGTGTTCATGTTCGTTCATTTAATAAATGAACGAACATAAACGAACTTCCCTCCGAACGGTTCGCTGAACGTTCGGTTCATTTACAGCCCTAGTTAATATTATTCACAAAATAATACAACGGAAATTCAAGATGTTACAATACTCCCCAACTTGAAAATGATTTCGTCCCCGAAATCAAACCAAGCAAACAAATGGGGATATCTATTCCTCATGTCTTCCTCCGTTTCTAACGTCACATTAGCACTTTGACATATCCACTTCTTATTAATTCATCACTTTCTAATTGATCTTTCTACAATCACTTAATCATGAATAAAGATCCCGAAAGATTAGGAACTCAACTCTCCACATTTTCTGAATCTCATATCTTTTCAACATTACCCGCTCCCCAACTTGAAAATTTTACAAATCTCCTTGAGTAATTATATAATTATCAAATCTTTATCCTCTTATCAAAATCGTAACTGATATAACTAACTAGAAATCAAACGATTTGGACACAACCAACAATTAACCTGTGTGTAGGAATGGAGTTAACGAGGAATGTACTAGAAACGATGTCCTTTGATCCTTTATCTTCTTCAGCTGTCATATGATACGCTCGGCCCATCGGCTTTGGAATATCTGTTTTCTTACTTTGATCTCCCTCCTTCTTCAACTTTGGGCAATCCCGACGGTAATGGCCAGGTTGTTTGCATTCATAGCACATAGATCCTCGAATAGGACAATTATTCATAGAATGCCCACTCTTCCCACACTTATAACATTCAAACGTGGTCCTCTGACATGGACCAAAATGTCTACTTCGACATTTCGAACACCAATTCGGTTCTTGACGAGGTTCTAAATGCGGGCCATCAGAAAAGGGCTTTGATACATACAATGATCCCAATCGAACTTCCCCTTTTCTTTTCTCTCCCACCTGTGCTTTCTCTTCTTTGTCTTTAGCATACATTTCTTCTATTACTTTCGCTTCTTCAATAGTTTCTCTTAACGTGGAAGCTCTCGAACTTCGGACCCTTGTCATCATATCTGCCGGTAGACCCTTCAAATAAGCCTTAACTTTATCTTTTTCATTTGGAGCCACATGCCCCACCAAGTTAAGATTTTCCATAAAAGATTCTGTATACTTTCTCACAGTCATATTGCTTTTCTTGAGATTCCTGAACCCTTCCTCAATTCGATCCATTTCAGTTTCATTACAATACTCCTCCAGAATCTTTGCTTTGAACGTTCCCCAAGTCATGGCATTCAGAACTGAAACTGACATGGAAGATGATAACACGTTCCACCAAGACAATGCGTTACCGCGTAGCATTTGCGACCCAAATCTAACTTTAGACTTTTCATCAAAACACTCACAAGCTCGAAAAGCTTGTTCAATTTCTCTTAGCCAATTCATACAGACTATCGGGTTATCTTCTCCTTTGAATTCTGGTGGTTTACAGCTCAAGAAGGTTTTGTAGGAGCAATTCCTATCAACCCTTCTTTCAATTTCTAGACCTGGGTTACCAGTTGGATTTATCACATTGAAATCAATCCCTGTTCTCCTAGGTTCCGTACTCCGATCATTAAACATTTTCATAAACATCTCTGCTTGTCTTCCCATAGTGGTGTTCATCATTTCAGCTTGTCTTTCCATTGATGCATTCATCAATCTGGTCACATTATCCATTATCCGCCCTTCCATACCTGAATCCGGTGGTGTTTGATCGGTAGTACTGGTACCCCCTCTATGTGCCGGATTACGCACTCCTCCTAAAGAAAGAAAATCTGGTGGCGTCTCATGGACTCCTCCTATTCCAGTTGGCATTTCTCTCGGCTCATCTAACCAAGTCCTATCCACAGAAGAATTAGGAGACCTCGGCGGTGTATTCACCATTGTTCTGGTAAGCACAAAAATACTCATCAGTAATGGTTTATACATAACTAGACATACGATACATACTTTACCGCTAATCAGTCACTGTAGCAATTAGGAATAAGTATGCTTGTGTAATAATATATTCATAATAACAGTAGCTAATTGGAATTGCGAACATATTATACATGAGAATCCTCATTACCATCGTTACAGTACTAACTTCGCGTATTTCTGTCGACTCTAAGACTACCCAGTCTTAACAATTCTACCCATACCTCACGGATCATAACTTAATTCATCTCAGCTTAAGTCTAGATATCTCAAAATCATACCTAGTTCGCTTAAACTACAGCTCTGATACCATATTGTAACACCCTAAAAACAGGGCTAATTTAAACCTTAAAAATTCCACAAGTTATGATCAAATAATATCAAACTTATATAACAAGATGATTCACTGCAAGGTTTTATATACATAAACAACTAACTTAAATAACCTTTTAATCTAATCATTACATCATAATCAGATTAACTAGGTTATCTAATTCTTCGTCCCAAAAACATCAAAAGAATAGCTAGATCCTCCGTCATCTCTAAGTTTGAATCTTTCCGAAAGTCCTCATCACACATCCCCGCTTACTTCCCGGAGCTTGTACCTGGTAAGAAATTCAACTTAAACAATTAGGCTTTCGCCTAGTGAGAATATTCAAATCAAATTAAAATTAACAATTAAAATCTCAACAGATAAATCAAACCTGTTTTCATCCATCTTACCGTACCACAACTCCTTTCAACAATGGAAATCTAACCCACTCCCACAACTATGACTAATTCACCTAGTCATATTATCATATACCAGAGCCATCTACGAATCAATCCCAGATTCTAGATCAATGCTCTCATCCAATAAATCGCAATTACACATGCCTATTTATTAGAAAGGAAGTAGAGATTACAATTACTCATGTCAATTTCTATTCTTCCTCATAAATCAGGAATTACGATTACTCACATCAATCCCATAATTTCTCAATAATGCAATATAGGAATTACGATTACTCACATCAATTCCATATTTAACATACACTCAGGAATTGCGATTACTCACATCAATTCCTTATTTCACATACACTCAGGAATTACGATTACTCACATCAATTCCATGTGTTTATATCAAACTAGTGCCTATGGATCCATTACACTTAACACATTCCTGCCTAGCATCACACTAGCACAGTCTATAAACCTAACATACTACTATTTAAAGTACATATGTTCAAGTAACATAAGATATATATGTCAATTCTTAAATCGCACCTTTCCACGATTAACGAAACTATACTTTCCAATTTCTAGAATAGTACAGATAATACAAAGTCTCTGGATACCTTAACTATTATATTCTTAAGTTCATATCCAAGATCTATTACCAAAATCTGTAAACTGACTCTTTTTATCCAACTCCCGGTATCCCCCAACTCCTGGTATCAACGTGTACCGGTATCAACGTGTACCGGGACTTCACCGGAACTCATAAGTACCAGGATTTGCCTCTACCGGGACTTCCAATTACCGGGACTTACCACTACCGGGACTTCCAACTACCGGGACATTCAAGTACCGGGACTTTCAAGGTTTTGCGTAATGTCCGTTCAACAAGTCCTCAAATCGATTTAAAACATAAAATCGGTTCAATCTACTCATCAATTAAGTTCTACTAACATGTTAAGACACACATAATACACATCTATTTCAACATTAATTGCTGAATTTTAAAGAGAGTTGAATAAACTCACCTGGTAAGTTTCTGCACACAGTGTTCTTCACCAAATCACTTTGTTAGCTTAAACCAAATCACCATTCAAATTGTTTTCTTTCCTCCTTCTCCTTTTCTCGATTTCTCTATCTCCCTGTGTATCTCTTAGTACATCAACAAAATACGACTTAAGTCCTTAAAACAGGACACCTCATCAGATTTGATGAGTCATTCCCAAAATTCCAACTAAACCCTGAATTCAATAAAATGACAATTCAAACCCTTAAGTTAATATCTCCAATTAACTTTACTTTGACCAAATTACAAACTTAACCCTTATGGTTAATATTATTCACAAAATAATACAACGGAAATTCAAGATGTTACAACTTTTGTTGCACTTATGTCATAAAACCTTCAACTTCCAATAAAAACCATCATGATCCTTCCTCTCTCTCCTAGAAACCGTACCTCCCTTGTGTAGTCACCAAAATAAACCCTTTCCATTTCATTTTTCCAAACCTACACTCTCTCCAAATATTCAAAATACTTACCATCTCTCTTTCTTCTTCATTTCTCACGAACCATAAACCGAAAAACCCTTCCCAAACCCCAACGATGGCTAGAAGCAAAAGTTTAAACACCAACCTTGAGGCACCCACACGTCCGGCGGTCCGCCGCCGAACAACCGAAGACCATCCGCCAGAAACCGTCACCGGCGACCTAAATGAACCGCTGCCGGTCTCCGGCGAAAATTCGATAGTCAATGATATTCCAGACACGGGTTCGTCCAAGCAAGGGAGTCCAAGGGGTGTTTCTTCATCGAAAGTTGCGGACTCCAGTTCGAGCCACCTCGATGAAGAGGCATTTCAGGCCGACGAAGAAGAAAGGTGATTGGAGGAAGAATATAATCAGCGGATGTCTGCTATCCGAAAGAGAAAGGAAGAACTCGAGAAAAAGCGAAAAGAAGAAGAGGAGAGGTTACGAAAAGAAGAAGATGAGAGGTTACGAAGAGAAGAAGAGGAGCGGAAATGAGAATAAATTGGCAAGAGAGGAGGAGGAACGAAAAAGACTTGAAGAAGAAAGAATTCGGGAAGAAGAAGAAAGGAAAAAGGCTGAGGAGGCAAGGCTTCTTGAGGAAGCGAAGAAAAAGGCTGAAGATAAGCGATTGGCAAGAGAAGAGCAAGAAAAAATCCGACAAGAGGAGGAGATTCAAAGAAAGGGCAAGGAGCAGGTTCAAACTGAAGAAATCCCCCAAGTCGCAAGCACTGATGACTTGGAGGTAATACATGCAACTGCCCACAGTGAGGAGAATCCGATAAGAAGAGCCTTGAGAAACAAAGGAATGGTTACCCGGTCCGGGGTGACCATGTCAAAGAAAACGCCCACCAAAAAGTCGAGAATGTCCTCTGGAAAAGGTAAGGGTCTCGAACCCTCTTTAAGTTCCTCTTCTTTTGAAACTGATGCTGGAGATGCCCAATGCCAATCTGAAAACCCACACCATTCCACTGTGGGGACCGAACATGCCCCCAGTGGGATAGCTAGGCAGTTTACCACTCCAGCAGCAGCAGCCCACTTTGAGTGTATTTCTACACAAAAGTTGAACTTAGAAAGAGGATTTGACCCCGACTTTATTTCAGCTAACCAGTTTGTTAAGGTTAGAATTTTAGCACAGGATTGGTCGACATTGGCATCTGCCAATCGTCGAGCAAATGCCTCATTGGTGCGGGAGTTTTACGCTGAGGCTTCCCAAAAGAAGGACCCCATTGTAAAAATCCGGGGTCGAACAGTAAGCTATACAGCAGATGCAATTAATCGGGTTCTTGGAAGGATCCCGGAAGCTTGTGAATTTTCACAGTTTTTGAAGAAAATGACCCCGGCAGATGAGGATCTGATTTTAAAGCAGATAGCAGTTGAAGGGAGGCCATGGGATAAAGACGGCCAGAGAAAGTGTTTGCACGCTAGCTCCCTCACCACAGAGGCCGCTGTGTGGTTCCAATTTCTCTGTGCCTCTTTGTCCCCAACATCGCATGATACAACTCTGTCAATGCATAAGTGTGTCTTGTTGTATTGCATCCTCACTAGGAAAAAGATCAATCTGGGGATTATCATGCACGCTGCCATTCATCAAGCCCGCACTCGTAGAAAGGTAATCTTGCCACTCCCTTGTTTAATCACTTCCTTGCTAATAGAAGCTGGAGTCCCCTCAGCTGCAGATGATCAGTGGCTTGTTTCAAGAAGCAACATCAGTGTGGCAACCATACGCAAAATGGGAAGAGCAATCACTGCCCCAACCGATGATCCCGCTGACAATCCCACTGTGGGGATCGCTGATGAGCACACTGTGAGAAGCGCTGGTACCCCACTCCACAACCCCACTGCAGGAACCGCAAGCACAAGCAACCCCCTGACAGCCATTATGCAAGCATTGACATCTCTCACTTATCGTTTCGAACTAATGGAGGCCCAGCAGAAGCATGCCAACCGAGCCAATGAGATGTTCTGGATGTATACTCGGGACCGTGATGCAGTTCTCAATCAGATATATCAGGGTGCTGATCCCCTGCTCGCTGCACAGCTCCCCGAGTTTCCAGAAGGTATTTGCCCCTCATATGAAAGTGAAGATGGTTTCGAGGAGGAGAATTCTGGCGACAGTTCACCGCAACAAACCCCGACCCACTAATGGTTTGTTAAAACTTTGGTTTCCACTAATGATGCTCCCAAAAACAATTTTAATTTCTGTTTGGTTTGATTTTATGCCTATGGCTAGGCTTTTGACACTTTGCTGAATTCTTATTTTGGTTCGTAATGCATGAAATCCTACCGCTCGGTAGGTACTTTTGGGTACTAACGTATTTGTTGTTTGAATGCTTGTTTGATCTCGTTTCCATTTCAAGGTACAACTTTCGGCTTCCGACTTAAAAAGGTCACTTTTGTAAGTACAAATCTCAACTTGTCCCGTGAAATGATATAGGCCGTTTTTCGCATCCAAACACGACCCTTGTACCTACAACCACCTCCTTCGGCCCATATTTCCAAGTCACAGTGGGGACACTGTGAAGTCTAAGTTTAAGGTGGGTAAGCCATACCCCCTCCCAAAAAAAAAATACAAAAAACAGAAGAAAATCGGAGTGTCACTAACAAAATTGATGGTGTGCCTTTTCTGGACCGTCAAAGTGCTCACTCCCAGAAAAAGATGGTGTGCCTATTCTGGACCATCAGTGTAACAACCCGCAAACAAAATATACATATAACATATAATCCATAACATGTTTACAACAAATTACTTCATAATTTACATTCGGTCCCCAAAGTCTGACTAATATAAAAATTCAGTACAAACTTAATCCACTTTAAATGACAATAAAATTCTAAGTACAAAAGCATCCATAGTATCATGATGATCGTCTTCTCAAAACCTAGCCAACAAGTACTCAATTTACTTGTTCTTACTGGAACCATCACCTGGAATACATAATTTTTAAAACAGAAAATGAGGGTTAGACCTAAGGGTCTAGTGAGTAAATCCCTGACATTTTTAAATCATTAAAATTCATTTATATAAAACACTATTTATATAAATACACATACATCACACGTAAATTAGTACCAACTACAATTTACACAACATACCTGTCTCATTCCCCTTATCCCTCCACCAATGGCCAATATCAATTGGTTGCGAGCCAATTTATCACACCGGTCCAAAGCCCGGCCACGTATTATATTTGCATATAATACTCACGTAATTATAATATCTCAATATATTATAATCACCCACGTATGACATATTCATACACTTTATCAAACATTAACTATTCACATAATGTATTTCAGTAAAAATACTTTTTGAAGTAAAACTCACCTGATTTGTTTTATCACCAAAAGTCTTCCCAAGTTAATATCACGTACGTTGATCCTTCACAGAGTCTGAAATCACACAAATTACCAAGTATTTCTGTTTAAAACTAAACTCATGAAATCCTCGACTAAAGTCACAACCCATTAAAATATATTAAAAATCGCAATGAACAGTACCAAGTCGCAACCTCCTACTACGACTTCATCCCGAAGTCGCAACCCACTATTGCGACTTCACCCCCAAGTCGCAATCAACTACTGTGATTCCAAACCCAAATCGCAATCAACTACTGCGATTCCAAGCCAAGTCGCAAACGACCATTGCGACTTCATAACCAAGTCGCAACCAACCATTGCGACTTCGATGAATGTCGCAGTCGTCCATTGCGACTTCGATAAATATCTCAGTCTACTGTTCATCCTAAAACCCAGATTTTTGCAGTTTTATACTATGCATGTTACTGATACTTAGCAGATATGTTTAAGACTAATAACATGACCTAACCATAAGCTTAGATTCCTCAAAACATCCATTTTTAACAAAACTCACTAAGAACTTAACTAGTATATTCAAGAACACTTTAAGGAATTAAAACACAAATAAGGTATGGATTGTTTACCTTGATTACTTCAGATTGTTCCTTGAATCACAGCAACAATTTCTTAATTTCTTCCTTCTTCTTTCCTTTAGCTTTTCTATCAATCTCTCTCTCAACCGAATACCACACACACACACTAGTACTTTGAGATATTACTTTCAATTGGACACCTCATCCATAATAGAAAGAAAGTCGGTTTGGCTAAAGGAGGTGTCAATTAATTACCAAATAAACCCTAAACTTGTTTCACTTGTCAAAATATACCCCTAACTTCTATTATAAAAATTAAAACTTACCCCTTAATTTCTCACTCCATAAAATACCCACATAAACTTATAAAATTTTTATATTTTAACTTAGATAAAATACCTGGTTATTACAACATCTCCCCTTAAAAGAATTCCGTCCCGGAATTCAGTTAAGAGAACAGATGAGGGTATTTGGTTCTCATCTCCGACTCTGATTCCCACGTCGCATCCTGACCTCTATGATGTTTCCACTGAACCTTTACCTGTCTGATCTCTTTATTCCTCAATACCTTGACCTTGTGATCAACTATGGCTTCCGGTTCCTCCACATAGTTTAACTTTTCATCAACCTGAATATCTGGTAAAGAGACTGCCTGGTCTGGTGTAACTAAACATTTTCGAAAATTCGATACATGAAACGCGTTGTGAATCCTGCTCAATTCCGACGGAAGATCCAATCTGTACGCTACTTCACCGATCCTTTCCGTAATTTCAAATGGCCCAATATACCGCGGACTAAGTTTACCTTGCTTCCCAAAACGTATGACTCCTTTCCAGGGCGATACTTTCAACATTACAAAATCCCCAACCTGAAACTCTAACGGTTTCCGACGTCGATCAGCATAGCTTTTCTGTCTGTCTTGAGTTGTTTTCAATCTATCCCGAATCTGAGTAATCTTATCCGCTGTTAACTGTACTATTTCTGGCCCTGCTAATTGTTTCTCCCCTACTTCATTCCAACACAAAGGCGTTCGGCATTTTCTACCATACAATACTTCAAACGGTGCCGCCTGAATGCTAGAATGATAACTGTTGTTATAGGCGAATTCTATCAAAGGCAGATGTTTATCCCATGATCCCCCAAAATCAACTATACAAGCCCGAAGCATATCTTCTAAAGTCTGGATTGTTCTTTCACTCTGCCCGTCAGTCTGTGGATGATATGTTGTGCTCAACTTTATCTGCGTTCCCATCTCTTTTTGAAAGCTTCTCCAGAATCTAGAAGTAAAACGACTATCTCGATCGGAAATAATCGAGATTGGAACTCCGTGTCGAGTTACTATTTCATTAATGTACAATTTAGCTAAACGTTCCAAGGAATCAGTTTCTTTTATTGGTAAGAAATGAGCAGACTTTGTCAATCTATCCACAATCACCCAAATAGAATCGAATCCCTTTGAAGTTCTTGGCAACTTGGTAATGAAATCAGAAGTGATCTGATCCCATTTCCACATTGGTATATCCAGTCGTTGTAACTGACCAAACGGCTTCTGATGCTCAATCTTTACTTTCTTGCAGGTAGTACAATCTTCCACATATTTAGCAACACTTCTCTACATTCCCGGCCACCAATAGAATTGTTTCAAATCTCTATACATCTTATTCGTACCTGGGTGAATAGAAAATCGAGATTGATGAGCTTCTTGTAATACACGATCACGTAATCCACCCAAACGAGGTACCCAAATTCTGTTTCCCATACACAATAAACCACGATCGTCTTTCCCAAGCAATGCTGATATTCCCACTAACCGTTCTGACTTCAAACTTTCTTCCTGATAAGCATCTATTTGGCATTTTAGCAATTCGTCAAAGATATTAGGAAGAAGTTCAGCTCGTAGCGATAATGCTTTTATCGTTCCACTTCTTTCTTGACGACTTAGCGCATCCGCCACCACATTTGCCATCCCGGGGTGATAAAGGATTTCACAGTCATAATCATTTACCAATTCTAACCATCGTCTTTGCCTCATATTCAGTTCCTTCTGATCGAAAAGATGTTGGAGACTCTTATGGTCAGTGAAAATTTGACATTTAGAACCATAAAGATAATGTCTCCAAATCTTTAATGCGAAGACAACTGCTGCAAGCTCCATATCATGAGTAGGATATTGTCTTTCGTGATCCTTTAATTGACGAGAAGCATAGGCAATCACCTTTCCACGTTGCATAAGTACACATCCCAGTCCCAGCTTAGAAGCATCACTGTAGACCACAAAATCGTCGGAACCTTCTGGCAATGCTAATATCGGCGCGCTGCAGAGTTTCTCCTTCAATATTCTGAATGCCTCATCTTGTTCTGCTTTCCATTCAAACTTTAGATTCTTCCTAGTTAGCTTAGTCAATGGCGTCGCGATTCGAGAAAAGTCTTTTATAAATTTCCGGTAGTATCCAGCTAGACCCAGAAAACTACGTACTTCGGTTGCCGTCTTCGGCGGTTCCCATCTTTCAATTGCTTCCACTTTCGCTGGATCAACTTGTATACCCTTTTCTGAAACTACATCACCCAAAAACTGAACTTCCCGCAACCAGAATTCACATTTAGAGAACTTAGCGTACAACTTTTCTTTCTTCAATAACTCCAAAATCAAACGAAGATGTCGTGCATGATCCTCTTTGGATCGGGAATAAATAAGTATATCATCGATAAATACTATGACAAATTTATCGAGATAAGGCTTACATACCCGATTCATTAGATCCATAAAAGCGGCTGGAGCGTTTGTCAATCCGAAAGGCATTACCAAAAATTCGTAGTGGCCGTATCTTGTGCGAAAAGCAGTCTTTAAAACATCCTCTTCCTTAACCTTCAACTGATGGTAGCCAGATCTGAGATCGATTTTGGAGAAGTAACAAGCTCCAACTAATTGATCGAAAAGATCATCAATTCTTGGAAGTGGATACTTGTTCTTGATCGTACGCTTGTTCAGTTCCCGGTAATCGATACACATTCTCATTGAACCGTCTTTCTTCTTCACGAATAGAACTGGTGCACCCCACGGTGAAGAACTGGGTCTGATGAAACCCTTATCAGATAAATCTTGAAGCTGTGCCATCATTTCTTTCATTTCTGGAGGTGCTAGTCTGTACGGCGCACGAGCAATTGGAGTGGCTCCGGGTACCAGGTCTATACCAAATTCTACTTGCCTAACAGGAGGAAGACTATTCAAGTCTTCTGGAAAAACTTCTGGGTATTCACTAACAATGGAAATATCTTCCAACTTAGTCTTTTCAGGCCTACTATCTATCACATAGGCTAAATAACTCGAGCAACCCTTACTAACACATTTACGGGCTTTTATCATAGATATAAGATTGGACTGATGATTCTTACGATCACCATAGATCACTACTGCCCTCTTATCAGGTAAAACAACGTTAATTATTTTCTTATCGCAAACTTTGTTAGCCCGATTTTCAGCTAACCAATCCATTCCTACTACCACATCAAATTCGATCAATTCTATTGGGAATAGTTGTATCGGTACTCCACACCCCTCTATATTTATCATGCAACAATCAAAAACCTCTTTAACTGCCACTTGGTTATCATTTGCGGTGTCTACTAATAAAGCATGTTTTAACATTTTAGGCTCTAAATGCATGTGAGCAGCAAAGGAGGGAGACACAAAAGATCGGTTTGCACCGGAATCAAATAACACCTTAGCACGCGTGGAGTTTATGAAAAATGTACCTGTGACCACATCTAGAGTTTCCTCCGCCTCTTTAGCTGTCATTTGGAATGCACGACCCCTCGTTTTTGGCGGTTCTATTCTTGGGACTACTGGTCTAGTAATGGCTGGTTTCCCGGATGTACCCCCTTGTTGTATTCTACCTCATGGACAGTCTGATTGAAGGTGATCCGGAGAATTACACAAAAAGCAAAACCGCGTTGATCGACAATCTTTAACAACATGACCGGTTTTCCCACACTTAAAACAAACTCGAGATTCCACTTGACAATTTCCCTGATGGTAGCGATTACATCTCGGACATGGTCTTTCCGCTGGTCGGAACGACGGACGGTTATCAAACCTCTGGAATCTAGACTTCTTTGGATCCTGTGGCGGTCCTTCCCATTTCCTTTTCCCCAAGCTCTTATCACCGGCATCCCTTTTATTGTCTCGCTCGACATTTTCTGCAGCATCCACTGCAGCTGTAAACGTATCTGGCCTCGTTGCAGTCACCAGTCTTCGAACTTCTGAATTTAACCCATAGATAAATCTCTCCATTTTCATCTTTTCTGTAGCAACATAATATCCTGCAAAACGAGATTTTTCTAAAAATCGAGCAGTATAATCTCTGACTGATAAATTCCCTTGTTGTAGATTCATAAATTCTTCTTCCAATTGTCTGACAGCAGCTTGTGGACAGAAGTGTGTTGTGAAAGCTAACACGAATTCCTCCCATGAAAAAGTAGTATATACATCCGCTCCTCTCGATTCTGTATGAGCCTCCCACCAATACAGAGCATCACCTTTTAGCATTGCAGTTCCATAAAGTACTTTATCTTGTTCAGCACATTTACACGTCTTGAAGATGGCCTCTATTTCTTTCAGCCATCTCATTGCTTTTACTGGATCCCTATCTCCTGAGTATGTAGGGGGCTTACAACTAAGAAACATTTTATAGTCACACCTTTTCATCACCGGTAAAACAGTAGAGGTAAGTGGCATTTCAACTTCGTGTTCCGGATTCGGTCTTTCAGTTTCGTTGTGGCGATTATGTTCAAACATAGCTTGTATATTATCTTGTAACCTCCCCATTTCAGCCATCAGGTCATCCCGTGTAACAAATTCCGTACCATGCGATTGTGTTCTACCTCCAGTTCGGCCCCCAGTCCCCCTTCCGGTTCTGCCTCTACCACGATCTCCTCCTCTTCCCCTTGTTCCTATTGGTGGATTTTCTCCACCTGAATTTCTTCCTCCTCTCTGATTTCTTTGTCTAGTGCCACTCGCCATTCTGTGGATTCAAACAAAGTTAATACACATATAAGCACATACCCCATATAACAAGGTATTCCAGTTCAAGCATGCACCTGTAAGATCATAATTACACTGGCCTGGTGTAATTTGAAATTACCTTACATGATGTTCCTTCTACCTTTTATACTTAGCATCCCCAGGTTCTAAAATACTAGGGACATCCTACTTCACATGCAGTTTAAGTCTAGGTACAGATACTAATACCTAAATCCCTTAAACTAGGGCTCTGATACCATCTGTAACAACCCGCAAACAAAATATACATATAACATATAATCCATAACATGTTTACAACAAATTACTTCATAATTCACATTCGGTCCCCAAAGTCTGACTAATATAAAAATTCAGTACAAACTTAATCCACTTTAAATGACAATAAAATTCTAAGTACAAAAGCATCCATAGTATCATGATGATCGTCTTCTCAAAACCTAGCCAACAAGTACTCAATTTACTTGTTCTTACTGGAACCATCATCTGGAATACATAATTTTTAAAACAGAAAATGAGGGTTAGACCTAAGGGTCTAGTGAGTAAATCCCTGACATTTTTAAATCATTAAAATTCATTTATATAAAACACTATTTATATAAATACACATACATCACACGTAAATTAGTACCAACTACAATTTACACAACATACCTATCTCATTCCCCTTATCCCTCCACCAATGGCCAATATCAATTGGTTGCGAGCCAATTTATCACACCGGTCCAAAGCCCGGCCACGTATTATATTTGCATATAATACTCACGTAATTATAATATCTCAATATATTATAATCACCCATGTATGACATATTCATACACTTTATCAAACATTAACTATTCACATAATGTATTTCAGTAAAAATACTTTTTGAAGTAAAACTCACCTGATTTGTTTTATCACCAAAAGTCTTCCCAAGTTAATATCACGTACGTTGATCCTTCACAGAGTCTGAAATCACACAAATTACCAAGTATTTCTGTTTAAAACTAAACTCATGAAATCCTCGACTAAAGTCACAACCCATTAAAATATATTAAAAATCGCAATGAACAGTACCAAGTCGCAACCTCCTACTACGACTTCATCCCGAAGTCGCAACCCACTATTGCGACTTCACCCCCAAGTCGCAATCAACTACTGCGATTCCAAACCCAAATCGCAATCAACTACTGCGATTCCAAGCCAAGTCGCAAACGACCATTGCGAATTCATAACCAAGTCGCAACCAACCATTGCGACTTCGATGAATGTCGCAGTCGTCCATTGCGACTTCGATGAATATCTCAGTCTACTGTTCATCCTAAAACCCAGATTTTTGCAGTTTTATACTATGCATGTTACTGATACTTAGCAGATATGTTTAAGACTAATAACATGACCTAACCATAAGCTTAGATTCCTCAAAACATCCATTTTTAACAAAACCCACTAAGAACTTAACTAGTATATTCAAGAACACTTTAAGGAATTAAAACACAAATAAGGTATGGATTGTTTACCTTGATTACTTCAGATTGTTCCTTGAATCACAGCAACAATTTCTTAATTTCTTCCTTCTTCTTTCCTTTAGCTTTTCTATCAATCTCTCTCTCTCAACCGAATACCACACACACACACACTAGTACTTTGAGATATTACTTTCAATTGGACACCTCATCCATAATAGAAAGAAAGTCGGTTTGGCTAAAGGAGGTGTCAATTAATTACCAAATAAACCCTAAACTTGTTTCACTTGTCAAAATATACCCCTAACTTCTATTATAAAAATTAAAACTTGCCCCTTAATTTCTCACTCCATAAAATACCCACATAAACTTATAAAATTTTTATATTTTAACTTAGATAAAATACCTGGTTATTACAATCAGAATACTCACTCTCACAAAAATAGCCATACCCAAATAAAGCCTGAAAGTGTACGTACTTACCCATGCAAAACACATACCACTCACCTTTGGAAATAAAAATCTCAAAGAGAGATCGTCGGTCCACGTTTGGAATTTCGTGCCAAAACCCTTGGAAAAATATTCAAAGCTACAAACCTTTCGAACCCAAGAAAAGTCCTATTGATCAATTGTGAACAAGGGAAAGATTTCGTCAAGTACAAAAGTGAAGCTTTAATTTTGGAACCGAAAGAAGTATTTGTGGAGGGAGATCAACATTCATTCAGAGTGAGAAGTCAGTAAGTCCCTGAAAGCTCATATGCATTTTTTTATTTTATTTTATATTTTTATTTTATTATTTTTTTTATTACTTGGGAACAAGTAATGGTTTAAGTTTGAGGTTGTGATAACTCTATTTTTAGAGTTATTATTTTCTTGAATTTTCTATTTTATTTTGTCAATTTTAGCCATTCCGTTTCTAAAAACCCCCATTGTTGGAACAATTCTCGAAAATGAGCAAAAAGAGTGAACCATAGTCTTTAATAAATTATTTGGTGGAATTTGGGTGTTTTTCACAATTTATCCTGCAGTGACCACTGTTGTGCCCACTCCGGCTTCCCACTATTCGAGCAGAGCAAAAAGACAAAAGAAACTAGTAGTTGGGATGCAAGTATTCTGGAGTTTAGAAGGTTCAAATGGCAGGGAAATATGGGCTGGAGATGTACAAAGTAGTTTCCTTAAAGATGACAACAAGTACACCTTCTTGTACTTAGAGATTGACTTGGTAAAGGGTCTATTGGGTAAAAGGATTGTCCAAATTGCTGATTTCTGCCTTAATACTGCAGTCTTTACCCTTTAGATAAACCCACCTCTTTGTGTAATACCCAACTCTTTCTCCTAGTATATAAAGGAGCACTTGGGTGCCATTTAAAGGAGGGCTTGGCTTAGTCTTAAATTCTCTCAACTACCACATTAAATGTTAGTCTTTCATTTACTGCAGTAGCTAGCTTTAAAATTATGTATCTTAATTTCTTAGTTTAATTGTAGTTCGCAATACACAGTGACAGGGACGAATCCTCGTTCCCCACTGTGAGTTCTATTCAAGTCACTTTCAGTTTAATTATGTGCAAATTCTACTCTTTTGTTTTCTTTACTTTAGTTATGGGCTAAACATCCTTTGGGATGTAGGAATGAGAAGTACCTGGATTTTATAAAAAATGCTTGAGTAATCTTTATACTTAGAATATTTGTTGTTTTGGTCATTCATTCTCGATATTTACCCAAGGATGCGAACAAGCCGATCACTTGCAAGGATCTAAAGTCTAGTTCTTAACTTAGAAATAAGTAGAACGTAGTGACACGAGCTTGAATGATGCTAGGGGATTCGAAAGAATTCTTATGACACTTACGAAAGTGAGGTCGGCATAGTGAGCAAATCTCAACCCACTAGAGTAGTAGGCAAGCTAATTTGTGTATTAAAAACACTTAGAGTATTTGTCTCTACACATTCCATCGAGACCTGAAAAGGTCCATTTTTTAGATTACCATTGACAAAACAATAAGTACTAAGAGTATGGGATTTTTATCTAAACGGTGTGAGTATTTTGTAACCGGGCTTTTCTAGCGAAAATGTCTACCTCGAATACAAGGATCACTTTTAGGACTGAGTATTTAGTATAAAATTTAGGGAAAATCTAACCTATATTCCTCCTTTTAAAATCTTAGTAAAATCGTCAAAGTAACTATTTCGCCAAACAAACCAAAGTATTATTTTCCTCTCTAATTGAAACCTGTAAAAGGAGCTCATGAGAACCGTATTGTCTTGATTGTCCAGTCTCTGTGGATTCGATTCTGGTATTTTACCAATTATTACTTGCTGTGACGATCATAGTGGACAGTGTACACTTGCACTTCCCACTGTGGACAGTTTGCAACCCACTGCGATTAAAACACACATTTCGCACGTACCAAAACCCTTCAAATACGCTTTTATCTTTTCTTTCTCAGTCGGAGCCACATGCCCCACTAAGTTTAACTTCTCCATGAAAGATTCAGTATACTTCATAACAGATGAAGTACCTTTCTTGAGAGTCTGAAACTCTTCTTCAATTCTATCCATCTCGTTTTCATTGCAGTATTCTTCCAGAATCTTTTTCTTGAATGACTCCCAAGTCATAGCAGTCAAGACTGGAGCCGTGATTGTAGCCGTCACCACATTCCACCAAGTCAGCGCATTACCTCTTAACATTTGAGATGCAAATCTGACCTTTGATTTTTCATCACATTCACAAGCTCTAAAAACTTGTTCCATTTCTCTAAGCCAATTCATGCAAGCTACTGGATTATCTGCTCCGATAAACTCTGGCAGTTTACAGCTTAGAAACGTTTTATATGAGCAGATTCTTTAAACCCTCCTTTCTATCTCTATCACAGGGTTACGAACTGGATTTATTATCCCAGTATCAGTTTATGTTCGACGTAGCTCCGTACTTCGATCATTCAGTGCTTTCATAAACATTTTGGCTTGTTTTTCCATCGCTGTATTCATCATTCTTGTCATGTTTTCCATCATACGAGACTCCATTGTCGATTCAGGCGTTTCCTGGTTGGCGGTACCGGTACCCGTTCTGTGTACCTGACTGTCTGTGCCTCCCATAGAAGGTAGCCTTGGCGGGCTCTCTTGGGTTCTAGTTCTTTCAGGTTTCTTGTCAGCTGGCCAATCAATCACGGACCTATCCATCGAAGAAATAGGGGACATTGACGGCGTATTCACCATCGTTCTGATATAACACAAAAGAATAACCATAAGAAATGGTTACACATATCTAGACATACGAAACGTACTTTACCGATCATTAGTCACTGTAACAATTTAGAAACAAGTATGCTTGCGTAACAATATATTCATAATAACAGTAGCTAATTGGAATTGTGAACATACTATACATGAGAATCCTCGTTACCATTGTTACAGTACTAATTTCACGTATTTTCGTCGACTCTAAGACTATCCCGTCTTATTACTTCTACCCATATCTCACGAATCATCACTTAATTCATCTCAGCTTAAGTCTAAGTATCTCATTAGCATACTTAGTTCACTTAAACTAATGCTCTGATACCATATTGTAACACCCTAAAATCAGGGCTAATTTAAACCTCAATTTATAACAAGTTTTAAACATAAACTTTCTAAACTTTATACATAAGCGGAGAATTACTAGGAGGGTCATATTTACAAACATAGAATTCTTCAAATAACCTATTAATCTAATCATGTCGATGTAATCAGATTAACTAGGTTATCTAAGCAATCTATCAAAAACCTCAGCATTCATTAACTTCTCCGCTAATCCAAAATCTCTCATCCCACATCCCTTTATTTTCCCGAGCTAGTACCTGGTAAGAAAATATCATTTGAAACGATTAGGCTAACGCCTAGTGAAAACATTCGGTTTCAAAATAATACTTTTAAAACTAATGTAAACAAGGCATAACAAACCTGGTTTACCCTTTTCTTACCATACGCGTATACATCTTTCAATGACGGGTTATACCCGATTCCATGATTATGACTGACACCAAGTCAGTCATTGTATCATATTCCTGAGCCCACACTACGAATCTCCACAGATTCTAGATTAATGCTCATATCCAAGAAATCGCAATTACACATGCCCATTTCTTCTCGTTATCATGTTCCAGAGCCCGCACTACGAATCTCCACGGATTCTAGATTAATGCTCATATCTAAGAAATCGCAATTACACATGCCCATTTCTTGGAAAGGAAGTAGAGATTACAATTACACATGCCAATCTCTTCTCTTCCTTAGAAATCGGGAATTACGATTAATCCACACGCCAATTCCACGAATTCTCACACACGTTGGAATTACGATTAATCCACACGCCAATTCCATGTGTTCATAACGACTAGTGCCTATGGATCCACTACACTTATTTGTACTCGTGCAGGCTATTGCTTAATCTAATTCATTTTCAAATAACATTAATGAATTTAAGCAAAACCATCAATTTAAAGTAATCAATCTTTTCTTCATAAAATCATTCTTCCAAAATCCATCAAAACAGTTCATTATAAAATGCACCTTACCATAATTTAAAACGTTATAACAGGGTAAGGTAAGAATGAACTCACCTGATAGTAGTCGCGTCACTCTTACTTTATTTTCTTAATTGTATGAATTTTCGTCACCAACTTCACAGAGATCTGAAATACCCATATACAATTGTACTGGTATTAATCTACTGTACATGACCCTTTAAAGACTAAGAATCCTAAATATCCAAAATTTACAACTCTTATCGCAACCCACTAACTGCGACGACCCTTGTCGCAACCTTCTACTTGCGACACAGTATTTTATCGCAACCCACTGTTGCGATATTCCATCTTATCGCAACCAACTGTTGCGATACACAACTTGTCGCAACCAACTGTTGCGATATCATCGAGCTTGTCGCAACCCAAGGTTGCGACATTCATAACTATCGCAATATTCATAAATGTCGCAACTAACTGTCGCGATACTCATAACTATCTCAACTAACTAAAATTACATGTAACCCAGAAATTTATAGTTTTAAGCTATGAATGATACTGTAAATTTCCAGATATGATTAAGACTACTAACAGAACATAATCACCAGCCCAGATTTCTCATAATCTTCAAAACATCAAAACCCATTTCTAAACCCATAGAAAACTCTATCTACATAACATGAATACCTTTGTTTCCACATATTTGTTTTTAACTTTTCCAGCTAAATAATTCAGTTTCCTTCTTCTTCTTCTTTGTCTTTCTCTCTCAATTTTCTCTCTTTCTCTTTCCGTACACAATACACACACACACTTAAGACACACAAGATAACCAAAATGTGACACATCACCCCTCTTTTAGATGAAAGAGGCGCTGGTGTATAAGTCATATCACCAATTGTCTAAAACAACCCTTTTACTTTCATTGATTAACAATTTCCATCCTCCAACTTATAAATTAAAATTAAAGTTTACCCCTTAACTTATAACTCTCTAAAACGAATAATATAACTTAATCGGGGATAAACTCTAAAATTAATCTATCAAATATCCAATCATAACTTATCAAATAATTATACTCGAATTATTTAATAAACCGAACGAAATTCTTTATATAGAAAATTGAGATGTTACATCATCTAAAGTCAAGATTTTCAGAAGGTCATGAATAGGTTTGGGAGAGTCATTGAATCTTGAGCTTCTTCATTTGGAAAAGAAATGGGATCTTTGGCCTTTATAAACATACCAAATTTTAGAGCTTCAGATAAATCAGCAAAATTCATAGACACAGACCCAATTGAACTAGGTTCATAGGTTTCATAAAAAGTTGGTGAAGCGCAGGAGGTGGAAGCATGAGCTTTTGAAGATTGATCAATTTCTATTTTTCCAAAGCCTAAACCAGTTTTGTCATCACAAGAAATTAAAAAATCTTTTCTAGATTTTTGGAGGAACTGATACATTTTCTCACATTTTCTTGCTCATTTTTAAAATATTTAAATATTTTGTTTTTCTCCTTAGCAAGAGTGAAATTTATGGTTTTCAAATCTTCAAGCTTAACCTTGATTTTATCAAAATGTTTGAGCTAAGAGATGCATATTTGAAGTTGAGAGGAAAGAGATTTTATCTAAGCATTTGCCTTTTTCTTAGCATCTTTAGCATCATAGAAATCAATGGTTAACCATTCTTACACGGTTGTTCCTAAAACCGTGTAAGAATGTGTAATCATTTTACACGGTTATTTGAGAAAAACCGTTTAAAAAAGTCTCGAACATTTTTACACGGTTTTTTAAAATAATCGTGTAAAAAACATATATATTTTTACACGGTTTTGGAAGAGGGTCCGTGTAAAAAAACGAGTATTTTTACACGTTTTTTTTAAATAACCGTGTAAAACATATATATTTTTACACGGTTTTGGAAGAGGATCTGTTTAAAAAACTATTTTAACGGTTAGCTTTTTACACAGTTTTAAAAATTTTAACACGGGTTTGAACCTTTTTATACCGTTGTTATTCAAAAACCATTTAAAAAACATAATTTTGACTGTACGGGATATGTGGTATATATGTTAACTTAGTGGTGTAAAAATGTTCAAAAATTTACATAAATTTGGTATAGGTATCTTTTTTTAAAGAGTATATATGATTATTTTTCAAAATATATATGATTATCTTAAAAACTATTACAAATAAATATATTAATATATGGTACGAAATATATGGTGTAAAAAATAATACCATTTTTTTAAATATATTAACATATATGGTATGAAATATATTAATACCATTTTTAAAGAATTTTAGAATAAATATGGTTATCTTAAAAGTTATTACAAATTAAATATATTAATAAAATATCGTATGAAGTATATGGTGTAAGAAAGGTAAAAAAAATCAAATATAGTAATATATATGAGACATATCCCTTTTGAAGATTAATATATATATATATATATATATATATATATATATATATATATATATATATATATATATATATATATATATATATATATAGGGTGAGTTTCTTTTGCAAACCAAACAATTCATAGAAACTATACAAACCACTATATTAGACAACAACATATATATTTATGGTAATTATTATCATTAATTAATAATGATAATAATTATATATGGAAAATGATTAAGTTCATTAATTATGATCATGACTTTATATTAGAAACATAATAAAATCAGATATTTATTAGACTTGATGAACGGCTAAGATTGGTTTGTATAGTTTCTATGAATTGCTTGGTTTGCAAAAGAAACTCACTCTCTCTCTCTCTCTCTCTCTCTCTCTCTCTCTATATATATATATATATATATATATATATATATATATATATATATATATATATATATATAGAGGTGGGTTCAAACGAGAATGGATGTTATTTAAAAGAATAAAGGAATAACTCTCAACCATTCATTTTTAAAAACAATTCCAAAAATAATCACTGATTTTTGGAAGTTTATTATTTTTGGAATTATTCATAATCACTGATTTTTGGAAGTTATTATTTTTGGAATTATTCATAAAAATGATTGGTTGTGAGTTATTCATTTATTCTTTTAAATAGTTGTCATTCTCGTATGATCCTCACTCTATATATATATATATATATATATATATATATATATATATATATATATGTGTGTGTGTGTGTGTATGTGATTATCTTAAACTAAATATAATACGGTATGACTTTCATTTTGATTATTTAATTGTGTGTCTGTCTTTTTATGTGTCTAATGATCTTCCCTTAATTTATATATGCATATATACATTACATATATGTATACAAACACGTAATAAGTCACTATTAGTGTTATTGGGCTTTGATAAGTGATAAAATATATTGTTGGGCTATAATGATTCTTAATAAGCTTTAGTGTTTCTTAATAGGATATAGCAGGCCTTGGTGATCTTATAGAGTCTAATACATATCACATGCATACAAACACGTAATAAGTCATTATTGGTATTACTGGGCCTTGATAGGTCATGCAGTATCTCATTGGACTATGACGATTCTTATTAAACTTTGGTGGTTCTTAATAGGCTATGGAGGTTTTTGCTGGTCTTATAGAGTCTGATACACACCACATGCATATATGCATTACATACATGCACATAAACACGTAATAAGTTACCTTAGTGTTATTGGGGCTTGATAAGTAATAAATGTTTTGTTGGGTTATACTCATTCCTGACAGACTTTAGTGGTTCTTTATAGGTTATAGTGGCCCTTAGGGATCTTATGGAACCCAATACACACCAAATTCATATATGCAATACATACATGCATACAAACACGTAAAGGGTCTTATTGGTGCTTTAATGGATCTTAGTGGACGTTAAAGGACTTTATTGGGCTACAATCTGTTTTATTGGGGTCTAAAAGGTTTTATTGGACTTTAAAGGATCTAGCGGGCTTTAAGCGGTTTTATTAGGCTATAACTATAATAACAATAATTCTTAGAGGTTCTTATTGAGCTATAATAGGTTTTAGTATTCTTATCGAATCCAATACACACTACATGCATATATGCAGTACAATCTGCATACAAACACATAGTAAGTCACCATTGATGTTATTGGGCTTTTATAAGTCATAAAGGGTCTTATTGGGCTACAATAAACTTTATTGAGGTTTCATTGATTTTATTGGGCTTTAAGAGCCGCTAAAGCATATCAAGGCCCAACCAAGTCCATTAAGAATTAGAGATGGCCAAATGGGCCAACCCGACCCAGAACCAGGGCCGACTTGGGAGTGGCCCAGCTCGGGACCGAGCTGGGCCAACTGGTCCTTAACCAGTTACAATTTTCATTCAAAAACAAGGCTCGTCCCGAGACCGACCCTATTTTTTATTTAAAATATATTTTTAAATTTATTTGTAAGTATATTTTTAAATAAAATCATACTTGTAAGTGTATTTGGTTAACCAATTATAACAAAACGTGTTTTTTGAACGTACTTTTAAAAAAGTAATTTTATAGTGTAAATGATTGACCAAATTACAATAAAACGTATTTGTTAATATATTTTATTGACCCAATAATAACAAAAACGTATTTGTTATTGTATTTGATTGACTCAATAGTAATAAAAACGTAGTTGTTAGTGTATTTTATTCACCAATTTTTTCAAAAAATATTTTCTATAAATTAAAAATCAATTCTTAAAAACTAAAATAAAAATATCTATTATTTAAATTAACAAAAAATATAGTTTAAAAGTCTTAATTTTTTTACTAATAAGACAAATTTATATACACACTGATCCATACATTAAAATAAAATTTTAATAAACGAAAATTTATCATTAAAACTAATACTTTTGAATTCCCAAAAAAACTATTGAACGAGGATTTAAACTAAATACAATAAAAGATAATTTAAATTAAAGGTTAGGATTTCCAAAAAAATTCAAAACCTTCAAAAATTCGCGCCGTCATTTACCTTCAAAAACTTTTACAACTCCCTCCCCCATTTCACTTCAATTCCTGACGTAAATTTTTTCTATTTACTTCCCCTCCCTCATCCTTGCTTGGAGTCACAACCATCTTAAAACCCTAAAAATTTTAGAGTTATCATTCTTTCAATTCAAATATGCCATAGCCTAAAATTATCAATCCTTAGTCCATGGTTGCATGTGGTCGTCCATAGTTGCCGGCGTTTGGTCCATGGAGATTTAGCCATAACCACCGCAATTCCGCAACTATGTTTCGTCTCCATCACATATCTGATTCTTTGTCAAGAAAAAATCAACAAACTACCCATGCATGGTTTTCTATCAAGAGTCATTTAGTTACCCTCTCCTATGAAACACAAATGTAATTTATTTTGGATTTTCTTGTGGCTACTTATATCTAGTTCTTAAGGTTTTTCTAGTTTTTTTTTGTTTTTAAGGTGGTGAAATCGTTAACAAAAAAAACGTATCGATGGGTTTTTTACTAGATTCATTCATCCCACTCTCACCTTCATCATTGATGCTTTAACCATACATAAAACTAATCACATTATAAATCTTCCGTTATTGGCCTCACTTTATTTTATAGAAACATATTGTAACTGGTTTTTTTTAACAAACATACACCTTGGCTATTAAGCTTGTTTTCAATTTTGTTTTTTAGGTACAAACATTTTCTCTACTGGATTAGAGCAGCATATGTAAAGCCTTTGACGACTAAAGATGTTGCTCTTTGACTCAGATGTATAAATGTGTATTTGTATTGAAAATGTATATTTGTATATATAAATATATTTGTGTATTTGTATTGGAAATATATATTTGTATATATATATATATATATATAAATGTATATTTGTATTGAAAATGTATATTTGTGTGTATATATAAATCTGTATTTGTATTGGAAATGTCGTATAGAGGCTCACTAAATTGTAAACCATGAAATTGGTGTAAACTTTGAAACCTAATTTAGACCATTGATCATTTTAAGTAATGGACCAGATCATAGCGGTGGCAATGTGGTAATAATTTATGAAATCGGGGGCATTATGGTCAGAAGTGAATTATGAAAAGGGTAAAATAGAGAATTGTGAATCGGTTTGTATTTGGTAACTTTCACCGGAGCGTGAAATTAGGGATCCACGTCGATCCCTTCCATATTCTACGGCGACCAAATTTAAAACAATATCGAGATTCTACGAAAACTTGGTACGAAAACCTCTGGAGATTCTTGTGGTGCGATTCGGTTCATAGAAATGGCAGACCAGAACAGAGGCGTAAGAGTTTAGGGTTTCGTATGGTTTTGGTTAGTGGAGTCGATTTTCATATGATTTCGGTTAATAGCAAACGTCAAATTCATATGAACATTGTATTTTATATGACAAATTTCTATTTTCATATCTTTCACTTTCCACATATCAAAAGTCAGATTTCACATACCCAAAATTAGAGTTCACATACTTGGAAGTATTTATTTCATATGAAATCAACATTTTTTACTGGAAAGTTATGAAATACCAAAGTTCATCAAAGTGGAAACTGAAAGATATGAAAACCCCTTTCAAATTGGGGGTTTTCATACCCTTCGGACACAAATTCAAAGATCAATTTCAAATGGGGTTTTCATACCATTCATTTTTTATGTGATGTGAAATATGAATTTGGTATGTGGAAACTGAAAGATATAAAAATACAAGATTTTCATAGAAAATAAAGTTTTCATATGAATTCTTCACTGGAGTAGCATCGATTGCATCATCATCATCATCATCATCTTCGTTGCAACCGTATGTAAGAATGAAATCAGCGAAAACATCATCAACAAGCATGTCGTCGTGAATGGTTTCTTCATCGTTTTTTTCTTCATCCATATTGATCGACATAATCACAAACGCGAAAACACATAAATCTGGGTTTGGAACAGTAACGATGAAGAGACAAAAATGAAGAAGACGATGATGAACAGTATCCGTATTTTTCTTCTTCCATGTTAGTCGACATGATGACGACAAATGGAAAACAAAGAGAAAAATCCAAATTGGTACGAAAATCTGGAACAAAAACCAGTTATGGGGATGAAGATGGGTTTTTCAAAACGGTTTGATGAAGAAGATGATGATGCATAAATCGGATATGATAAAAAAATAAAAAACAAAAAAAAATATATCACTTCCTAAAATAAAGGATTGTTATCCTTAATTATGTAATTTCCGAAAATAAAAAAAAGGTGTGAAAGACTAATTTACCCTTAATGACATATTAATCTAGATTAAAAATCAATGGCTAGGATGGGTTTACATAGTTTACACACATTTAATGGTTTACATTTTATTATCCCTCATGTCGTATATTTGTATATAAATTGAATAGAAGTTTTCAAAAATAAAAATTTGAAAAAAATAGAATTACGGATAAATCTGCCAATAATTAAAAAACTAAAATAATTCATTAATAATAATTATTTAAATAATTAAATTTAGGGTGGATTAATATTGGTAGATTAAGATTTATTTTTTGGAAATAATTTTATTTTAAATAATTAATTACTCGTGGATTATTTGCAGGTAATCTAACACGGTTTTTATTAACGTGTAAAAAATGTGACATTTTTACACGGTTTTGCCAAGCAACCATGTAAAATGTTCTACTTTTTACACAGTTCTCCCTAATAACCGTGTAAAATTGAGTTCTTTTTATACGGTTTTTGTCACTTTTTACACGGTTTTGAAATCGTATAAAAAAGGACATTTTTACACGGTTCCAAAACCGTGTAAAAAGGCCTCGCACTTTTTTACACGGTGAGCTTTTACACGGTTCCAGAACCGTGTAAAAAACCCTTTACAACCGTGTAAAAAGGCGTTTTTTTGTAGTAGTGGTTAAAGAATTAAATGCTTCAATCTTTTCAATGTCAAATAGAGTGAAAAGATGTACATGTGATGAGGAGGATAAGCACTTAGCTGATACAAGAGCAGTTGAGGGGGTGTGACCTTCTAGATCATCCATGTCATTTATCTTGGCCATGAAGCACACATTTGAGGTGTCCTTCTCGCTTTTGGATGTGGGTTCATCTGCCAAATCATGAGTTTCAGCAGGCAAACCCTTTCCTTTTCTGACAAGTCTTTCATTTCTTTCCTTTTCTCTCTTGTATTTTTCTTTGTATCTTTCAGCCCGGTCAGAATTTACAGAAGAGAGGGGTTGGATGAATTTTTGGGAAGGGGAGAGATTGATAGAATCATATTTGGATCTTCCCGATTTTGAGGAAAATCGGCCTGAGGAAGAAGTTGTGGGTCTTTCAAATCGTTTACTTCTTCACTCAGAGACAAAATGACCCATTTTACCACAGTTAAAACATTCTTCGTTAGTTTTGTCTGAAGAGGAGTGTTTAGAGAGAGAATATGAGGATTTTCGACTAAACTTAGATTTTCCAGAAGATAAGCGAGATTTGAATTTAGAAAACCCATCCAACATGACCATTCCATACGATTAGGGGTGTTCACGATCCGGTTTGGGCGGTTTAACCCCTAAGACCACAAACCAAACCGCAAGTGGCGGTTTATTAAAATTTCAAACCGAGCAGTTTGATATCAAGTGTCCAGACCGGTCAAACCAGACCGCGGTTTAGGCGGTTTGGTCCGACCGGTTTAAGCGGTTTGGGCCTTTTATAGGCTTTAAAGCTTAAACTAAAAAAACATATATAATTTGGAACTTTAAAGCTTCATTGGCTTGAGTCCACAAAAAAAGTAAACAAAGTCTACAGAAAAGAAAACATAATCCACAAAAAAGTTAACAAAGTCCACAAAAAATTAATAAATTTGTTGAAAAACGTAAACAAATATCCCAACAAAACACTAAAAAAAGAAAATGCAAAGTTGCAAATGATAGATATATATGTAGAGGAATAATAAATTGTAAACCTCTAAATGTGTGTAAACTTTGTGATAGTCAGTTCACCTCGAAGTTTTGGCAGTCACTACAAGAAGAATTAGGTACGAGAGCACTTCTTACCATCCACAAACGGACGGGCAAAGTGAAAGAACTATTCAAACTTTGGAAGATATGCTCAAGTCGTGTGTGTTAGATTTTGGAGGTAACTGGGATACGCATTTGCCTTTGGTAGGATTTGCGTATAACAATAGTTATCATTCCAGTACTTGAAGAGCACCTTTCGAAGCTTTGTATGGTCGGAAATGTAGAACTCCGGTGTGTTGGTTAGAAGCTGGAGAAAAGCAAATTGTTGTTTCTGAATTTGTACAGCGAACGACTGACAAAGTGAAAGAGATTCAGAAGCATATGAAAGCAGCTCAAGATCGACAAAAGAGATTATGCTGATCCGAAAAGAAGACCAAAAGAATTCCAAGTTGGGGAGCGTGTAATGCTTAAGGTATCCTCATGGAAAGGTGTGATAAGGTTTGGTAAACGTGGAAAGTTAAGTCCTCGTTTTCTAGGGCCTTTCACCATAACTAAGAGAGTTGGATTGCAAGCATATCAGTTGGATCTTCCACCGGAATTGGAAGGAATCCACAATATTTTCCATATTTGCTATCTTCGGAAATGTTTAGCTGAAGAGAATGATGTGATTCTACTTACTGATGTAAGGGTGGATGAAAAGAGTCGGTGTGTGGAGGAACCGGAAGTGATTTTAGAAAGATTGGTTAGAAGTTACGTAATAATAAAGAAGTAGTTATGTTAAAGGTACAATGGAAACATCATCGAGGTGCTAACGTGACGTTAGAGTCAGAAGAGGATATGAAGACTAGATATCCTCACTTGTTTACCTAGCTTTGATTTCGAGGACGAAATCAATTTCAAGTTGGGGAGTATTGTAACACCTCGAATTTTCGTTATATTATGTTTTAATATGGATGAAGTTGATTTGTAATTGGGATTTTAAGTTTGTGCTTTTTTGCCATTATATAAATTAATGGGGTTAAAATTCAAGTGACCAAAGTGTGTTGCTATTTTTGGAAAATTGGAACTTGAGGGTTCATTGGGTTATTATTGAAAAGTGAAGTATAGATAGGGGAGGAAACCTGATTGAGAAAATATCTCAATCAGATTATCTTGGAGTCGGTCAAAAAGAGAAAGGAAGAGAGAAAGAAGGGAGAGAGAAAGAGAAAGGAAGAGAGAAAGAAGAAGAAATTCATCTGAAATCTTGGTAAGTATATAAAGAGTTTTGTAAGTATGATTTCGGTAGCAAGATGGTATCTATAACATAATCTGATTTCATCTAGGGCTGTTTTGATTTGGAATCTGATTGTGCAGAGAAGTGGGTCTAAGAAACAAAGGTGAGTTCATCCTTTTCATTTTAAAATTAACAGTTGAGAAATTGATTCAGTTATTGCATATAAAATGTCTGAATGAAATGGTATATTTGGAATGGAAGCTAAGTTGAGCAGCAATTGGGATTGTATAAATTTTTAGAAGTAATTTTGATGCAAAACGATAACTCTGTAGCGTAGTCCCGGTATTAAGGAAAATGGATTGGGTTCCGGTATTTAATTTGATTTAGTACCGAAACTATAAAGAACCGGAATGGGCTTAGATTAATACCGGAACTATAAAATACCGGAAGTTATATACCGGGAAAGGTATACATCGGAAGTTATATACCTGGAGAGGTATATACCGGAAGTTATATACTGGAAGTTGTATACCGGGAGAGGTATACACCGGAAGTTATATACCGGGAGAGGTATACACCGGAAGTTATATATCGGGAGAGGTATACACCAGAAGTTATATACCGGGAGAGGTATACACCGGAAGTTATATACCGGGAGAGGTATATTCCAGAGGTATGATTTGGTTTTGATACGCATTATATTAATATTGAGGATAAGGATACGATAGGTTATCTAGTATTCTTAGAGTTGAGAATTTGATATGAGAAGTGGTAATACGTGGTTATACATATCCACTTAAAATTGTAATGGATCCATAAGGCATGCAAGTTAATCTTATTTGTCGTTAATGGGACGGTTGTTCTCATGTTGTAACTAGAAATAGGCATCGGGTCATCGGGGGCAACTTAGTACGGTCTTATGGGAGCCGGATACTAGCCATTGAACACATGATGTAATTTCTAGTGAATGAGTGTACCTTGAATCATCGGGGGCCCGGTTATGAATCGTGATTTATTGATCCCATTGGGGCCATTGATTCTAAGGTGATGAGAAACGTGGAATGGACCAGACTTTTAATGGTAATTCCCGTTCGCCTATAATGTGGATTGTAATCCCATTTCGGGAGGCGATAGCCTATAATGTGGATTGTAATCCCATTTCGGGAGGCGATAGCCTATAATGTGGATTGTAATCTCATTTCGGGAGGCGATAGCCTATAATGTGGATTGTTAATCCCATTTCGGGAGGCTATATGAAATGATGAATAGGCAAAGTAGAATTGGTATTCATAGCCTATAATGTGGATTGTTAATCCCATTTCGGGGGGCTATGATAAAGATTGAATAGGCAAAGTAGAATTGTTATTCATAGTCTATAATGTGGATTGTTAATCCCATTTCGGGAGGCTATATGAAATGAATTGAATATGCAAAGTAGAATTGCTATTCACATTGGAAAGATTGAATAGGCAAAGTAAAACTGCTATTCATATTGAAATAGAGGAATAGGCAAATTATAGTTGCTATTCGTGATTGAGATATGGAAACGTGAATTAGATGAAGTGTAAGTGTTGTTTTCACTTATTTTCGGTGGATTAGAGATAGGCATTATATAAATGTTATTTATGCTTTCAATTCCAAGAAAAGGCATGACGATTGATTGTAGGTGTTTAGGCTTGATCGATAAACTAGAATCTTTGATGATTCATAGTAGGCCTTCGAAGTTGATGATATGATTTTCTGAATGATAGTCATGTTCTTTGGAGTGGGTATGTTCCCGTCATTATGAGATGAGTGCGAGTACTATAAGAATGGTGGCGAACCAGGTTTGTTTATATGCTTTGGATATTGGAGTTTTCAAGGCTGCCAATGTTTTAAATTGAATTTGAATGTTCTCACTAGGCGTTAGCCTAATTGTTCAAATTAAATGTTCTTACCAGGTACAGGCTCAGGGAAGTAAATGGGATGTGTGCCGAGAGCTTTTGAAGTATCCAACTTAAGAGATAAGCAGAGGAGTTAGTTAATGCTTGGAGGCTTTTTGATGGATTATTTAGATAACTTAGTTAATCTAATTATAGTGGACATGATTAGATTAATAAGTTATTGGGAGAATTCCATGTTTGTAATTATGAAACCTCATAGTTAATTCTCTTTTTATATAAAAGTTTGGATGTTATTTTATCATAACTTGTTACAACTTGAGGTTTAATTTAGCCCTGATTCTAGGGTGTTACACTACCTAACAACTTTAAGTCATTAAGAAGACTGTTAAAGCGGTTATAGTAGTTGGAGAGAGATTCTCCCTTTCATGAGAAAATAGTTCATATTTTTTAACAAGGGCAATTTTTCTGCTCTTTTTAACTTTATTTGTACCTTTGTACAGAACACACAGAGTGGACCACATCTCTTTGGTAGTAAAGAAATTTACCAGAGAGCGGTACACTTCATCAGGAAGAGAGAGAGCAATGATGGTCCTGACTTTGGAATCTAAAGACACAAGACGTTTTTCTTCATCAATATATTTCTTGGGATTCTTAAGAATATAACGACAGGTTACGGTAATTTTTTCTTCATCAGAGGTATCACCAGAATCATCTTTATCAACACTTTCTTTGCCGGATTTTTGAGTTTCATAGCGAGCCTAAACTCTAGGGACAATTGGTCCCTCACTGAGAATAGTGGGGTATCTGCTATTCACTCCTTCCATGAAAAGCATCATTTTTCTTTTCCACAAAGAAAAGTTGTTTGGATTACTTAGGAGGTTTGGCAATAGAGCCATTTTCAGAAAAAGTGTTTTGAGAATAAACTTCATTGTTTGAGGAGGAAGCAGCCATTGCAGATCAAGTTTATTGAGATTAAATTTTCCTGCTCTGATACCACTTGTTAGTCCCAGAAGGCTAATAAGAATAAAAACAGGTATTGTAAAAGGGGGGGGGGGTTGAATACAATACACAAAATTTTCACTTAATTTAATTCTTTTTTTATTTATAAAATCAAGAATTACACATAGAGCACTTAGATTGTTGCGGAAAGAACAGATGAAATATATTCTAACAATCTTCACAAAGTAAAACTGAAAATTACACAACTTCTAAAACACAAAGATTGAAAGTTATTTAGTTCAATGGATGAGAAGAGCAGAATGTCTTGAGCACAGATAAATCTTCAAGAGTAGTAATTTGCATGGAGTAGTCTTCATCTTTAAATAGTATCATGAGCATTTAATTCATGAGACACTTGTCACTTTGTCATTTAAAGGTCAGGTTTCACTCTCAAAAGTTGAAGTGTCTTTTCCTATTTTTCATGGTGCTAAAAAGCTTTGATGGTGACAATATCTAAGAATGGGAAAAAAGACAGATGAACCTTTTTTCCCCCACACCAGATATTACCTCTTTGATGAAGATTTTCTTAGCAAAGGGACAAGGGAGGATTCTCCTATTTTGAGGATCCCATCGATTTGTCATGGAGAAAATCGGTGAGATAGCAAATATTATTACCTCTTTGATGAAAATCTTCTTAGCAAAGAGACAATGGAGGATTCTCCTATTTTGAGGATCTCACCGATTTGTCATGGAGAAAATCGGCGAGATAACTTACTTTGGGTTGAGAAGTTCATCTTCAATCCACATTGGTAGATTTACTTCTTCTTGATTTTAGGCTGATCTTTTGACTTCACCGAACTTTGAAAACATGACCAAACTATTACAAAGAACCTAAAATTTATCTAAGTATAAAAGATGTTTTTCAAAGAATGTAAGGAGATCAGGAGGCCATCTTCAAATCTTTGATGACCCAACAGGGGGGTTGAATACAAACACAAATTTTATACCTTTTAAATTGTTTATTGATAAATCAAAAACACATTTTACAGTTTGTTGCAGAAATAGATAAGGTAAACCTAATCTAAACAAACTAAGAAATCACTAAGTTTTTTTTAGCACAAGAAAAAGGAAAGAAGGGAGTTTGTAGAAAATAGGTTTTCTACAATGCACACATAGGAGATTCAGGACCCTTCAAAATGAAGGGTATCGCTCCTATTTATACCCATGCATTTAATGCATACCAGAGGTACTTTATACGTGTCAATTCTTCATTGGGTGCATGCTTTTGACTTTTGTCAAAGACATGCTCTTGGCCGGTGAGAGTGTAGTTGGCATAATGGTTGTACAATTATGGACAAAAACAGGTTTGCTTTTGTACCTTCGTACTATTTGTGCAAGAGGATAAGACAAACAAATCTTGAACTGCAAGCTTCATGACCAATGATCGATGATGTAGTCTTTCTTTAGTGAGGTATGATGAAAGTCTCAACTATCACTACAACTTTGTTCTAGAGTTGTCGCGTGTTGTATACTTCTCTTGGTTTCACTGAATGCCGCTTCAGATCGTAAGTAGACTTGTCTTGTATATCAGCTTGGTCTTCGACGTCAGAGATAAACTCTTTTTGGTGCGATGCTTGTCTTCAGATATTACAATAACATATTACATAAGAAGTGTTCATAGATCACTGAACAAACTCAGCTTATGATCGTTGATGGTGAAACACTAATGTATACATATGTTAAATGTAAACTTCACTAAGTATTGAAAGAGTCGTCATCAAATCACTGAGAAAGTTTGGATCAACAGGAATATTCACATAAAGCTTCTCCAAGTAGCGTTTCAAAAAGCTAGCTTATAAGTTAGCTTATGGTCATCCAAATATGTACCTAAAAAATAAGCCTAACTTATAAGCTATTTTTTTTTGCCAAAGGATGCCCAATAGTTCTTGATTTTTGATGTGACTCTCTCATAGTTTTACATTGTACTCTCTCCAATAGTATATAGTTGATATATTATACTACGATTGTGTTTTCTCCATTGTGTCTCTATTTTAAGTATTGTACTTAACATTGATGTAGTGGACTTCTTGATAGTCTCTTCTATTTGTGGTTTTTTTCTCGTTATGGTATTTTCATGTAAATCTGGTGTCATCTCTACTTTCTTTTATTTATTGAAATTGCTTACTTGTGTGCTAGTATTCCGAAGTTGGATTATTTGTTCGTCAAAGGTCTCGATATATAGTTTCTGTTTTTGTTTAAATCGATACAGTTCTTACTTGGAGTGAACGTTTTTGGTGTTGATTTGGGACGATTTCGTGTTCTAGTTTTACAACAGATTTATTTGTTAAAATGAATTTTAGAGATTTAATTGCTTAAACTATATAAGTACGTAGTTGTTTTTTTTTCCCAAGATTTTTCAATGATTTTATCATATTAATCGGTTTTAGAGGGCATGGTCATCCACTATAATATAATTTCCGAAGTGTCACGTCAGTTTTAGAAGTTATCTAAAAATTACCTTCCACTGCAATGATTTCTTACCAATTTTTTAAGTAAAACCTCATCATAAAAGACTAATCTTTAATCAAATAACAACAAAACTACAATTAAATATTATTTACTATAACTCATTACTAAATAACTTATTAATTAAATAGTTATTATAATATAAAATTAATTAATCAAATAAAATGATTTATTTTAATTTATATTTTGGTTCAATAAAATTATTAATTATTATTTTTGAAGATTTCCTTAGCAAAAAGACAAATGATGGATCCTCCGATTTTTGAAGGATCCCTCCATTTGTAACGTAAAATCGACAGAAATAGCTTAGTAAATTGGGAAGTTTATCTTTGATTCGCATCGGTAGATTTTACTTCTTTCTGATTTTAGCTAATCTTCGATTTTGCCGAACAATTTAAGTATGTCTAAGCTATCACAAAGAACTAACTTTGATCTAAGTACAAAAGATGTAAGCCAAAAAGAAGACCGAGGGATCTCTTCAAATCATTGGTGACCCAACATACCCTTATTTAATAGAAAGTTAACAACCGTTACGCATAATGACGCAATACATTGAAAATAGACAAATTTAAGGAACGAAAACCAACTAACTATAATTTAGTAATGAGACCCGCTAAAATGAACAGACGTTAGGAACAAAAACCAAAATTTCCCCATTTTAAACAATTAAGTCCCCAAACTTTTCTTTTGAATGATATAACCATTAAAGTTTCTTATTATGAATGATTAAGTTACTGAACATTTTTTGAAATAAATAACCATCAATTTTTTAGAAGTTGGTTGCTTACATCATTTTAATTAGGGGTGAGCATCGGTAGGGTCGGGTCGGATCGGGCCGAAAAAGTTCCAACCCGATCGGGTTTCGGGTGGGGGATACAGGCCCCGAAACCCGCCCAAAGTATAATTCGGGTTTCGGTTCAATTCGGGTTGGGCGGGTTGGGCCAGATCCCAGGGCCTAGTTTTCAGCCCAATACCTTCGACTTCGATGCTTCGACAATCGATAGAGACTTCGGTATGGCTTGCTTCGACCTCACAGGCTTCGATTCGACCTTCGACTTCGACTCTTCGAGGCTTCGACCTCACACAGACATAGACTAACAGGGGCGAGAATCGTGGATGGCTTCGACCTCACACACTAACAGAGACGAGAATCGTGAACTGAGTCTGAATGACAGAGGCGAGAAGCGACTGAAGGTCTGAAGCGTAATTGAAACTTTGAAACCCTAATAAAATATAAAATATAAATAAATATTTAAGGAAAAAAAAAATATATAATTCGGGTTTCGGGCGGGTTCGGCCTGAAATTTTAGCCGCCCGCCCCGATCCGTTTTACACGATCTTATTTTTCGGGTTCGGACCATTCGGACTACGGGTGCTCGGGTTGACCACATTTCGGGTTGTTCGGGGCTTGGGTCGGTCGGGTTGTTCGGGCCGGTCGGGTTTTGCTCACCCCTAATTTTAATCCATAAAACTATATATAACTGATTATGAAGGTTTTGAAGTAAAAAAAACATAAATCAATTTTATCGTTTCTAAAACTCTATGTCATTTAAACCCTTCGCACCCAACACCATTGCTCCCACTCGCCACCCCTTGCCGTCCCATCCTGGTCGACTCCTTTTATCATTAAATCGCTGTAAAAGAGAGAGAATCGAAAGACAAAAATACAGATAAAAAAGATGGACCAATGTCACCAGCCAACAATGGGGATCGATGATATGAAGTTCGAGTGACAATAGGACTACAATGGATGGTGTTGGAGAGCGATTCGTTGGATACGAAAGATTTAAATGACATAAAATTTAGAAATGTAAAACTGATATAATTCTTTTACCTTAAAATCATCCTAGCCAATTATATATACTTTTTGGGGGGCATTATTAACCAATTTTTAGAAGTTGATTTTTTTTAATCAAAAAATATTCATAAACTTTAAAAAAAGTAATGTACTTTTTCTATTTGAATTTGATAATTTTTTTTTTGAATAAATAATTTTTTATTTTAAAAATTGATAGCTTTTTAATGTTTGTATAGGGGTGTTTGGGATTGCTTATTTAAAACAACTTAGGCTTATTTTTAAAAGTGCTTATCAACTTATGTAGTGTTAAAAAGGAGTTGGGGTAAAAATGTAATTTGAACAAATAAGTTATAAGCAGTTTCAAATAAGTTAGAATGGATTAACTTATAAAAACAACTTATTTGTGATTGGAAAAAGTCATAAGCACTTTTTTTTTTCTTCAATCCAAACACTAAAAATAACTTATTTGTGGTGAGAAAAAGCAATACGAAGATAAGTAAAAAAAAAAAAAAAAATAAGCCATCCCAAACACCCCCTAAAAGGTTTCTAAAATCCAGGGAGGGCTACAGAAGCAGAACAAACAGCTGCAGCTTGACGACTACTCGGCAACTGTTCTTCTTTCCCATGCTTTGTTGCCTTGATCACCCTCACGATTCTCACCAAGTCACGGCGAGCGACCTTCTCTGCCGCCAGTCAGCCTTACGAGTCACGCCCTTGCTGCTTACGCCTGTAATCCGGTATGATTTATTGATTTTTGGTTTCATTTCCATCGATATGGATGGTTATTAGTTTCTCTTGTTGCTTTGAAAGGATTTAGGGGGTGTTTGGGAGTGCTTTTTTAGTCCAAAAGTGATTTTGGCCAAAAGTGCTTATTGACTTGTTGCTTTTGAAAAAAAGGAGTTTTTAAAAAAGTGTTTGGATTAGCTTTTGAGATAGGAAAGTGTAAAATGACCAATAAGTCAATAAGTCAGGAAAGTGTGACTTCTTGAAAATGACTTTTCCAAGCAAACCAAAAAGCTGTTTTAAAAGTGCTTTTGCATTTGCCAAACAAACTTTTTAACTTATTGACTTTTTGAAAAGCCAATAAGCAGATTTAAAACACACTCCCAAACACCCTCTAAGTGCCGACTGCCTTTATGCATTTAGGGTTTAGTGAATTTTTTTTATCTCTGCCCAAATTAGTTCAATCCAATTAAAGTGGATTGCTAGATGTCTAATACCCATCAAGTTACTCTTGCTTATCATTCACAAAAGAAACATAAGAGAAAACCACATGAGAATCCCATATGATACCTACAATGTCAGATTTGCTTATAGATTAATTCATCTTTTCAATAATATTGTAGTAAACTTCTGTTACTACTCTACCCCGTGCATCAACTAAATCAATTTGCTTAGGGACTAAAATAGGTTATAATATGATATCTTGAGTAATAAAAGATTTGAAGTTTGTTAATAGAAAACAAAATCAGGATCTTTTTCGATTTAATTTTAAATAGACCAACCACATTGCAAAAGGCTTCTTCAATTCACAGGTTCATTCTATTAAGTTATGCAACTTAAGTTATCTTATTCATTATTCATCAGTTCTTATGCTGCAATTTTCTGCAGGAAACATGTCAAAGAACAAAAACATTTTAGATATTACAGTTGCCAAATATGCTTGGGATGAGTTTCAAACAGTAGTTTTTTAAGCTTTAGTACAAAGACCCTATTCACATATGGTTGAATCCTTGTTGATTAGCTTCTAGAATTGAACTTAGACATTTTTTTGCATATAATTTAGGTCTTTATAGTTTACAGATAAAAAGTTAAATTATATACATGTCAGCTTCCTCAAGAAACAGTTTATAACTGCTATGCATTCATGCAAAGAGCCAAAGAATAAATTTATTTTCCCTAATCATAATAGTTTTGTTCATTCGAATGCATTTAAGATTTAACTGATCAAAACTAGATTACCACTTGTAACTGGTGCACCTGAATACTCAATTGTTCAGTGAGGCGAGAACCATACTGTTTATATACTTCCGTTTTGGTACCCATATCCTACATTGGAAATGAATTCCTTTCATTTTTTTAAGAATCTTTCTTTTTCTTCACACAAATTTTATTTTAGGGTTGTGCGGAAGGGTAAAAGATGGTGTTTGGTCAGGTGGTAATCGGTCCTCCGGGTTCCGGCAAGACCACTTACTGCAATGGCATGTCACAATATCTCCAACTCATTGGGAGGTATAATTGTATTCATTATGAAATCATCCTTATTATTCCTCACTTTAAAAAAAATGCACTTTGATTTTGGATGCCAAGCATGCCATGTTTCAGCTTGAAATCTAATATGGAATTTACATATGTCAGAGAAAAACTTGTCAGTTATATTGAACTTTGTAAAAGATGCTACATATTGATTATTGAGCAACATTTGTGTTATTTGCAACAAAATTCACATCAATTTTGCGTTGAGTGATTGACTATTTTGGACTATTAGACACGTGTTTTCGTTTCAAAAACTGTACCTATCGTATCTTGTGTAAAAGCAAAAAAGAAAAGAAAAGAAAAGAAAACACTAAACCACACAACACAGAGTGATTTTGGACTAAAAATACCAAGACTTGAGATGTTTTTAACATTTACATATTCACATTTTGTTGAAAGTAGCTTGTTCATGCAAACAGCAGTGTTTTGAGGCATTTTCACTAGAAAAATGCTTAGTTTGCTATACAAAAGAATCACTTGGTTAAAAAGGTCAATCACTCATTTTGGATATGGAAAGTACCAGGTGACATCAAAAATCAAAGTGAAACTCTTTTTTGTTTTGTTTTGAGATGGTTAATGTGATTATTCCATCATTGCCGTGGTGATGAGATTTGTAATTGTGTTGCAGGAAAGTAGCTGTGATCAATTTAGACCCTGCAAATGATTCATTGCCGTATCCTCTTTAAAACATAGATGATTGCAAACTTGATATTTTATTGTTTTTAAAATTATAAAGGTTGGTTTTTGGCAATTGACATTTGATTGATGCTATACTGATGGGATGCACACTTCCTTAATATTTATGTTAAGATATGATTGTGCTATAAACATTGAGGATCTTATAAAACTCAGTGATGTGATGAATGAGCACTCTCTTGGTCCTAATGGAGGTTAGATATCTTTTCTGCCGGGTTTGCTTGATTAATTACATGTTCTTTGATATCTCCTTTGGTCTAAACTAGTGTCCACTTCTCTTTTGGCTTTTATGCAAGTTGTTGGACTTGTAGGCACAATTTTTGATCCGTTTCAACCTCATCCACAAGCACTTATAACTGCTGTGCAGTTATTAATTAACTGCAAAACTACCCTGTAACCGTCAATCTCTCTTACAAATATATAAAACAGTTAATCTAGTGTATATATACTCGAGTTTTCTGAAGAGTGAATTCTTGGATTATCCCAATACCGATTTTGTGAAACCTAAGGCATAAAAGGTCCAAATATAGTAGTTGGAAAGTGCGATATATACCCGATCCAAGAACTATCCAAGTGATTGTAACCATGAAACCCAAATTCTCAACACAGTAAACTGCCGGTATGTCAATGTGTGGGCTGCAAAAGTTTCACCCTCTTGGGTGTGGGTCCCGGGTATGTAGAAAAAGAAATACCGAAATTAAAAGATATGTGGTAAAAAAGACGAAAGATGGCTTCGTCTCCCTCCCTTTTCCTTCTGAACCCTAGCTTCATCATCCATCCCCCAAAACCATCACCGATCTGTTCACTCTTGCCGACGGGTGTTAAAGAGCCGAGTTGAGTAGAGTCAAGTAGCAGATTGTTCGAGCTCGGCTCGAGAAATAATATATGGCTCGAGCTCAAATAACTTATTCAAGATAGTGCTTGAGTTTGAGCTCGAATATCTGTTCAATGTTTGAGCTTGAGCTTGATTGTCGTTTAAAAAATTCAAGCTTATGCAATGTGCAAGGGTTTACTTCGGGGGTTATTCTTAGATGTTTTCCCTTTACCATAGGGGTTCCCTTGGTTTATTCTTGGGCTTAATTATGAGAGTTGTCGTATGTTGATCAGCAAAGTGGATAGTTGCCTAAAAAGGACCGGAAAGGTAATGCTTATCATGTGTGGGATGTCTCCAACTTGTGCAGTCAGTTGGGCCGCTATCTTTCTCTTCCCGGTTTCAGTTTCAAAGCTTATATAGAAAAATATGAGAAACTTCTATTAAGATGGAGACCAATTGGGAAGAGGGAAATCCAAAATGGCCTGTAAAGAAGTATGCCTTCCGATGAAAGCTAAGGAGGACTGCTAATTAAACCTCTAAGTTGATGGAACTGCTGAAAATAAGGATATATATATATATATATATATATATAGGGTTGGGTTCCGGTGAGAAGTTGAGGTTAACGTGAGAAGTGATTATCAACCGTTGGATGAGAAATGGATGCACATTAGGATGAGATGCACCGAGATGTACCAAATCAATTCCCTTCTAAGCCGCAATTCATGGGAGGGCATTTGATTAAAAGTGATCAACGGTTCAGATCCACTTCTCACTCTTCTCACGGTAACCTCAACTTCTCCCACGATTCTTCGCCTATATATATATATATATCCATGAGTGGTAGATTTGAGAAAACAAAAGAATGTTGTATGACATGCAGAGTTGTTATATAGAACTATAGAAGAATCTGTTGCTTTGTGATTAATGCTATTTTATCTTTTTGTTGTTCTCAACTAGGTCTTGTGTATTGTATGGATTACTTGGAGAAAAATATTGACTGGTTGGAATCAAAATTGAAGCCTCTTTTGAAAGGTTAGTATTCATTGAAGGCCTAGCATATAACTACTAGTCAGTTGCTTTGACTTTATTGCTTGGACAATTTTATGATCATTTTCACATGCTATCTAGTTATATAATGCACACATGTTTATATCGTTCTTAAGGGTGCGTTTGGTACGCAGACAGGACAGAACAAGATAGAACAGGACAGAACAGAACAGGACAGTTGTTCAGCGTTTGGTATGACATAACAGGACTGGACATGTCAAATGACCAATTTACCCCTGTTGACTTTTTAGTAATTTTTACCAAATAATCAATCAAAATGAAAATTAACAAATGATCCAAAACTGGCTACTAGTTTAATCACCCAGTTGAATTTTTTTTACAACCAAAAAATGTACTTGAAACATGATTCTGGGCAGCTTCCATACTTGAAATATAGGCAGCTTCAATACTTAAAAATAAGCAGCTTCATCTTCATCAACATGGCAGATGTTTTGGCAGCAAATTTTTTTTGTCTTGACAGCTAGGGGTGTTAACGAGTCGAGCTTTTAACGAGCTACTCGAGCTCGTTTATCTCGAGCTCGAGCCTAATAGTTGTCGAGCTCGAGTCGATCTCGAACACAAAATAAGGCTCGCTTAAGTTAACGAATCGAGCTCTATAACACCGATGTTCGACTCGACTCGTTCGAAAGCTCGATTAAGCTTTACGAGTCGAGGCGAGCCATTTGTGCATACACTTTATCGAGCCTGACATATTATATGTTTACAAATTATATAATTAAAATATAAAAATTATCGATCTTGACTGCATAAACGAGTTAATCGATCTCGAATTCGGGGTCATAAACGAGCATCGAGCTTGAGCTCAAACATTGAAAAAAATATTCGAGCTCGAGCTCGAGCCCTGCTTTGAAAATATAATCGAGTCGAGCTCGAGCCTAGTATTTTTTTTCCGAACTCGGCTCGAATAACCTGCTACTCGACTCGGCTCGGCTCGTTAACACCCCTTAACCATTGAAATCAGTCTCATGGCAGCATATATGGAAGAAATCAATGATGGAAATTCATAGAAATCATATCTCAAAGAGCAACAAATCAGCCCCATGGCAGCATAGATGGAAGAAATCAAAGATGAGAAATCGTATCTCAATCAAAGAGCAACAAATCGGTCCATGGCAGAAGAGCAATAAATCGGTCCATGGCAGAAGAGAAATCGAGGGTAAGTCGATCGATTACCTGTGAGAAATCGTTCAAATCTGAGAGAAATCGCTTACCTGTGAGAAATCGATCAAATCTGAGAGAAATCGATTACCTGTGAGAAATCTATCAAACATGTGAGGAATAGATCGAATCTGAGAGAAATCGAGAGTAACAAATCGGTCCATGGCAGAAGATAAATCGAGAGTAACAAATCGGTCCATGGCAGAAGATAAATCGAGAGTAACAAATCTGTTGCGTACGAAATCGTTACCTGGAGCAATTTTGAAGAAGAACTCTGGAATGGAGGCGACGTACACAGAGGTGTGAAGAGAGGCGAGTTAGGTTTTTTTTGAAGGGTATAATGGTCCATTGGTTGTTGTTCTATCTTGTTCCAGGGGGGTGAGGAGGGACAAGCGTGTCCAACTCTTGTTCTACCTAGTTCTAGTTTGTCCAACATATGACCACACCAAACATGAGACAAGTGTGTCCTGTCCTGTCCCATCCTGTCCACCGTACCAAACGCACCCTAAATGTCTGTATTCTACTCTCATATATGATATATCTGCTCGATTCGAGATTACATTACTTTTTGTATTTATCAATTTACTTATTCTTTAGCTGATTTTCGTTCATTTAGCCTATTTGTTTCTTATCAATATATGCTTTCTATTACTAGCTTTTAAGAACACGTGGTAATTTTCACACCCTCTATGTAATGTCCGTGAAAATTGGTAATCTTTTTGTGGAACTTTTCATGTTAAGTTGCTTATTTTTTCGTTATCATCATTTTAACTATATTGAATTTGTTGATTTGGGTCTACATGATTCCTTCTTGTCTTCTTTGAAGGTTCACTTAGATATTTGGCAAATAGTCGTGCAATATCTTTAAACTACGTGCCAAGTAAAACATTGAATTCTCATGGGATGTATGTAATATATTTAATTTAAATAAACCAACCAAACCAAAAACGAGCCCGATATATCCCACCTGGAGGTGCGGTGGAGGTGTGGTCTAGGGAGGGTGGGATGTATGCAGACCTGCCTACCCCAAAGAGTAAAGCGTCTATTTATGTGAAAATTCAAGAACATTATCAACTATAACTGAAGTGGTTGATAAAAAGTAAAAGTTTAACCCCCAACTAGAAAATGAAATATGACCATACGATGCATGGGTATAACTAATTGAGATACTTAAACAAATTACGTTTTTGGTGGTGGTATTATATAAAGATTTTAACTTAAAAAATTGAATGGTTTAGTTAAGGTCCTATTAGATAGCATGTGGTACTCACAAGGTATATAACCAAAGATTTTACTAAGGCAGTTTAGTACATATATATCTGATTGGTGGTATACATAATTAATTCGCAGATCACTATCTTCTCTTTGATTTCCCTGGTCAAGTAGAACTGTTCTTCCTTCACTCAAATGCAAAAAAGGTCATCATGAAACTTATTAAACAACTCGATCTTCGGGTAAGTGATGTCTTCTGTTCTGCTACATTTTTCTTAAATTAAATAAACACACACACACACACATCGTTCCTGTAAAAGTGTTTAATAGTATTCAATATATATATATATATATATATATAATTATATATTTCTACAGTTGACAGCTGTGCACTTGGTAGATGCCCACCTCTGTAGCGACGCCGGGAACTATGTGAGTGCGTTGCTACTTTCACTATCAACAATGTTGCATATGGAACTGCCACATGTCAATGTCTTGTCTAAGGTTGATCTTATTGAGAGCTATGGAAAGCTAGGTATGGATATCTTTCTCATACTTCCACCTCCATTCTAAAATTGAAACTTGTTGCAACTTTTGTGGTCAAAACAGCCAATGTTTAATATAAAGTTACAGTGAGGTTCAAATGAGTGACAAAAGGTTGATGTGATTAAACTTGTGATTACAACCTTTTTTTTAAATCGAAAATAGGCGAAATATAACCAGAATTGGAGCCTAACAACTTATACCAAAAGAACGAGCATTTTATCCTTTTTAATTTGACATCCATTCTTCATCTCTCAATAGCTATGGCTTGCTGTTATTTGTATATGCAGCCTTCAATCTTGATTTTTACACCGATGTGGAAGATTTATCTTATTTACAGCACCATCTAGATCAAGATCCCCGCTCTTCTAAGTATAGGTAGGTTTTTGATTTCACATAGCAACTGGTTTTAGCTTCTGCATCTCCTCTATAATGAAGATCATGCATGCTCTCTTCAGAAATCTGATTCATATTGTACACGATTTATTCACCCACATCCTTTTACAATCTCTTAATTACCTGATTCCAGCCAATGTTTAATATGTTTTGATTGCTGTTATTGGTTTCCATATATATATATATATATATATAGGGAGAGGTTCAAATGAGAAGTGCTAAATATTTGAGAAATAAAGAAGTGATCTTAGCCATTCATTCGGTCAAGATCGACGGCTTTGACCGAGAAGCAGCAGATAATTTCTTACGTGGTCTGCACAAGATAGAGGGGTAGTTTCGTGAAAAATACGCGGGACGAGTTCATATATGAATCTGTGTGATTCATATATGAACCTTTGTAATTCACATATAAACTCTTTTTAACTAATTCATATATGAACCTTTGTGATTCATATATAAATCAGTTAATTTGTTCATATGAGAATTAGTTAAAAAAAATTCATATGTGAATCACAAAGGTTCATATATGAACACAAAGGTTCATATATGAATCAGTTAATTAGTTTCATATATGAATCACAGGTTCATATATGAATCAGTTAATTGGTTCAACTGATTCATATATGAATCTACAGTTAATTAGTTTCATATATGAAACACAAAGGTTCATATATGAATCGCAAGATTCATATATGAATTAGTTATAAAGAGTTCATATGTGAGTTACAAAGGTTCATATATGAACGTATAGTTCATATGTGAGAATCACACAGATTCATATATGAACTCGTCCCGTGTTTTTTGTAAAAGTTACGAAATTGCCCTTCTATTTTTGGAACAACTGCAACTTTTGACCGGTCAAAGCCGCAACTTTTGACCGGTTAAAAGCCGCAACTTTTGACCGGTCAAAGCCGCAACTTTTGACCAATTATAACCGATCTTGACCGAATAAATGACCAAGATTACTTCTCTACTTCTCAAATATTTAGCACTTCTCATTTGAACCTAAGACTATATATATATATATATATGTACATATAGGGGGTGAGTTCTAATGCGAACCGTAAATATATTGAGAATAACTATTTCATGGATCATTCATGATGAATAACGTTGATTAATGACATTATTCATTATGAATGTTGTGATAGATGTTCATGATGAAAATACATGATCCTCATGGTAAAAGGACATGATATTCATGATGAGTAATAAGCTTGATCATTCAGGGTTATTCATCATGAATAACAAATGAAATAGTTGGTTTCCCGGTTCTCAACATATTTATTGCTCTCATATGAACCTGCCCTATATATATATGTAGGGAAAAAACAAATGTGAATCACACATATTGAGAACCATGAGAACTACTCCCAACCATTCACTGAGTTTCATTTGAGGCTAGTATGGAAGGTGTTTTACATGCTCTTTTTTTGTGTGTTTCAGTTTTTTTCACATGTGAAACAACGTTGTACGTTTCATATATGAATGAAACAACATTGTAAAATGCGCACTAGTTCTCACGGTTCTCAACAAGCTTCTTGTTCTTATTTGATTTGCCCCCTATACTTGTATTGTGTTATCAAATGTTTACTTTATCTTTCGTCTGTGTGTCAAGTTGTGGTGCTTTCCTCTTCGTGGTCATGTAGAAGCAAATGCACTTGGTAAACTTATCAATATGTATTTATGGTGTCAGAAAACTTACCAAGGAACTGTGTGAAGTAATTGAAGACTTTGGTTTGGTCAACTTCACTACCTTGGCTATTCAGGCATGTTAGTTTTTTTCATTCCTTCCATTTTCTAAGTTGGCTACGAAAAATTAATTGATTTTCAGTTGTTTCGATTTGACTCTTTAGGACAAAGAAAGTGTTACAAATCTTGTGAAATTAATAGACAAGACCAATGGTTATATATTTCAAGGCATTGATGCTAGTGCAGTCGAGTTCAGCAAAATTGCTATCGCACCAACAGATTGGGATTACTACAGATATCCTTTTAATAGATTACACTCTTCCTTTCCTGGTCCTTTGCTTATTTCATTTCGCTTTTCATAGTTTGCAATTTGTATGCCTTAGTTCCTATTTAGTGTAACGAATTATTTTTTTCTACAATCAACATAACGAAGTTTTATAATTTTCTATTTGATACCCATTTGACCGTTTTCACCGGTAACCCCCTCATCTCATAACTTTTGATGATGAAGATGCCAAGTTGTCAATCAATATATATTTTTGACTGGTTGATTGACCATTATATATATATATATATATATATATATTATAGGGGGGAGTTCATGTGAGAACCACAAATTATTTGAGAACCAAGGAACTGATTTTATAGTGTTTATTCATTAATAAATATACACTATGTAAATTTCATCATAATATGTAGACTTTCATGAGTATATTTATATACTATATATTCAGCGATAAATATATTCACTTGTATCTTTATTATGTCATGAGTATTCAAAAATGAATATACACTAAAAAATTAGGTCTTTGGTTCTCAAAATATTTGCGGCTATCATTTGAACCGAGCTCTCTCTCTCTCTCTATATATATATATATATATATACATACACATACATAGGGGCATGTTCAAACGAGAAACCAAACCTTATGCGAGAAGGTGAGAAGTGTGATATCATATATGATACACAAGCTTAATCATATATGATTAAACACAGGTTACATTGGCAAAACATAGACGTTTAAGTATTTATGATTAAACACACCCACATGTCGTGTAAGCATATATGATATCACACTTTTCGCCTTCTCGCATAATGTTTAACTTCTCGTATGATCCTTCCTCTACATATATATATATATATATATATATTATAGTTGGGTTCCGGTGAAAATGAAAGTTATGGTGAGAAGGGTAAAAAGGGATCTCCACCCTTGGATGTGAAAGTTATGGTGAGAAGGGTAAAAAGGGATCTCCACCCTTGGATGCACATTAGGATGAGATGCACCGGATCAATTTCTGTATAAAGCGCGATTCATGGGTGGGTATTAGATTTAAAGTGATCAAGAGTCCACATCCCTTCTTACCTTCTCACCTTAACTCTTTTTCGCCCAAGATCTTTCGTCTATATACATATCTAATCAATATAAGTTAATAACTTTGCGTAGCTATCAAAATGGGTATGAAATAGGAAATTTTGAAACTGTTATATTTTTTGAGAAAAAAGTTATTCGTTACACTAAATAGGAACTAAAGTAAACTACGTTGTATTTTGATGCATTTTGCTCTTTTGTAAGCAAAGTTGTGGTTTCGAGTTCATATGCATTAACATTCTCACATTGTAAGTGCCCGGCTTATAATCTCCAAGTGCATGGCCAAACTACGTAAGATTTAGATGGTTTGGTTATCAGCATACAATTGTGTTGTATTATTTGACAAATCGAAAAGGATTTGAGATGGTTTACTTGACAGTAATTTCACAACAGCAGCAGTGCAAGAAAAGTACATGAAAGACGATGAGAATTTTGATTCGGATGATTAATCAAAGATGAACAACCAACGGTGAGTTTCTTCATTCCAATATCCTTTTGTATTTCCTTAAGATGCAAGTTCTAGTTTTTGGCATTCGAACCGAACTTCAACCATATAAACAGACCTTAAATGTTTGTTTATCACAGAAAGAAGAATCGAAGCCGGTTGTTGAACAAGTTCAAGATTGTGCAAGATATCAAAATTCTTGTGGGGCATGCGTTTAATTATGGATAGTCGAACATTAGTTTAGTCTTCACTTTCATTTATACTAAGAGGACTGTAAATCTGTAACTTTATTATGAAGATATTCTGCATTCGGCATTTTTGACCCATAAATGGTTGTCTCTTTGAACATGAGACAGGTAGCAATATGCCAATATGTGGGTATTTTTGGCCAATTGTGAGTGAATTAGATTCTTGGTCCATCTGGTTTTCATCGAATTATGGGTTTTGTCCCTCAAGTGAAATACTGACTTTCACTGCCCCGTGGTTTGCATATTGTTGCGAGATTGGTCTCTTGCCCTAATTCTGTTAAACTCACATCCATTATGGTCCAACTGTACTAGTTGGATCAGATGATTTTCTGCATACCCCTAGTGAGAGTGGCCTGTTTTCTTGAACTCCAACATATTGCTGCTTCACTTAGGGGTCATTTACCAAACGCTTATCCGGGTAAGCACTTACCGGTAAAATTCAACACTATCACTTACTTACCGGGTAAGATTTTGGTCCACTAAAACGATATCGTATGCAACAATTTTCCTGGTAAGCGCTAACTGTGGCAAGAGTCTTCACCATCACTTACCGGGTAAGATTCTTGATCCTTGCCATATTCATCCGGTAAAGTAATGTGACTTAGTAAGCGCTTATCCCAGTAAGCGTTTGGTAAACGGCTCCTTAGTAAGAATACATATCTCGAGGTGCTTTTCCCCTCTCCAATATCTCTCACATAATCGCTATTGGTATATGTCTTTAATTCTTGACACAGATTTCTTCTGTAGAAAGGCCATAGTATGAGTCAAGTGTACCTTTCAAGGACCTTAGAACTCTTTTAGCTACATGTGCTCTTCTCTTGGTTTAGCCATGAAGCGAGATATTACGTGTAGCTATCGAGTGTATTATTGGGCAACAATTGATTACAGGCAACCCTAACCGGATTGCATTATGCTACCCCCTAATTGGTTGTACAATGTGGCATCCACTTCTTTTCCTCCTCTTGCGAGAATAGTTCTAGGTACTATGGGGTTCTTGACTGGATTGCAATTCCATATTCCAAATCTTTCGAGCACATCATTAGCATATTTCTTTTGGCATAGGTGGATTCCATTCGAGCTTTGATTTACTTCTACACCAAGGAAGAGCCTCCTCATGCATAGATCAATCATCTCAAATCCATGCTTCATTACAAGAATTGCTAAAAGAAGTGTACATTACATGGGATTCTAGGGGGCTGTTTGATATGAGCTTAACGAGACTCACAACTTTTTCGGTCATTTATAAATGACTGGTCGGTAGGGCTGAACGAACAAGAACGAAAGATTGTTCGTGTTCGTTCATTTAACTTAACCGAACAAACAAACGAACACGAATGGTAAACAAACAAACTTTTTTGTGTTCGTGTTCGTTTGTTAAGAAAATTTGTTTGTTCATATTCGTTCATTAAGAGCTAAATGAACATAAACAAACGAACTTAAGGTTGTCTTTAGTACATGAGACATGATAGGACAGAACGGGACAAAACTCGTTGTCCCATGTCACGGCCGTGACATAACATGACAAAAATTTACTGTCCCACGTTTGACGCGGCATGGGATAGAGACTAGACGGGGTGGGACAAGATGGGACAAAAAAGGGTCTTTTCTTGTTCCATCAAAATAAGTGAAACAACATTGGACAAAACTGAGCCAAAAATTAAAATAACACTGATATACCTCCATTTGATATATAATCCTAATATGGTACATTGGTACTAGTCTTTATAATCACCACTACTCATTGTTGCCGCCACCACCATCAACAGCCACCGGTAGCCACCGCCAACCACACCACCTCTACCTATTCCTCTACTATAACCTCCTCTACCACCTCCACAACCATCGTCCATTTGTTGGAATAATCACGATTTGTATACGATAGATAATGAAGAATACGATAATAAATCATACCTGATGATCCTGAGGATCCAGTGAAGGCATTGAACATGTTTGCCATTGATTGACGGGTTCCCAGAACAAGGTGATTGTAAGATGATGGGATGATGATCGATTCTTCAGAGAAACAATCTTGGGGAAGGCACACGGCTGATTGAGTTTAGCAGTAAGCGATTAGGGTTAAAAGAAAGATTAAGGTACTCTATTTATAATTAGAGTATCTTACACTTTCAACCCTTGGTGTTTATTATGTGCCATATAATTCCCCATAGTTCCAATCACCTAATGGGAAACCCTATAGTATGTCAATAATAGTAAATACGCCCATCATATATTTACCAGACATAGGGATTTCAGTTATTGTCAATTATCACATCAGGAATGATAAACGATCAGTGACAGTCACTTTTAAGGTGGTTCCAACATTCTCCCACTTGACCAAGCGATCTTTTATCTATGAGTATCAATAAGTCCGACCGGGAATAATACTCATTTTGTTTTAAACTGAAATCATAGCTAATAAGTACAGTCGTAGAGTAGAATATCAACTCAGGACCCCCACTAGTCAAACTATGACTCAAATTTAAAACTGAATAAGCAATGATCAACTGACTAAGACAAATTTCGTTATAATAATGTCCATATGCCATTATGAGCTCAAAGCATAACTAATAGACAAACAAAATCTGAATATAGAGGAAAATTTTATTAAGATAATAATTATGACCAAATAAGTACAATATGCTATTAAATTAAGTCTTTTGTAAGCCCCATCTTCGACACGTGTCCTACGAAGACGTTAGGGGGAAGACCTTTGGTCATCGGATCCGCTAGCATATCTTTTGTACTTATGTACTCAATACAAAGGACATTTTCCTCAACCCGTTCGCGCACAAACAGATACTTTGTATCAAGATACAGCCCAGCGCCAGTTGAACTGTTACTGTTCGAGAAAGTTACGGCAGCTGAGTTATCACAGTAAAGCTTCAATGGTCTAGAAATGGAGTTGACGATTTTGAGTCCAGTGACCAGGTTCCTTAACAACATCTCATGACAAGTGGCATTATAAACGGCAACGTATTCAGCCATCATGGTGGACGTTGTAGTCAGCTTCTGTTTATGACTCCGCCATGAGATAGGTCCACTAGCCAACATGAATATATACCCAGAAGTAGATTTTTTATCTTCCTTGCATTTAGCAAAGTTGGAATCAGAATAACCTACTACTTCTAAGTTGTCACTTCTTCTATAAGTTAATTTGTAGTCTTTGGTCCCTTGCAGATATCGAAGAACCTTTTTAGCCGCTTTCCAGTGTGCTATTCCGGGATTAGATAAGTAACGTCCCAGCATACCAGCGATATAAGCGATATCCGGACGAGTACAGACCTGAGCATACATAATGCTCCCTACTACAGACGAATAAGGTATCATCCTCATTTCTTCCTTTTCAATCTCAGTGCTCGGAGCTTGGAAAGAACCAAATACGTCCCCTTTAACTACTGGAGCTACAGTGGGTGTACAGTGCTGCATGTTATAGCGTTTTAAGATACGCTCAATATATGCCTTTTGAGAAAGACCCAAAACACCATTATGCCTATCTCGATGTATTTCGATACCAATGACATAAGAGGCATCACCGAGATCTTTCATGTCGAAATTTTGCGAAAGCATCCGCTTCGACTAATGCAGCATATCCAAGTTGTTACTTGCTAGTAGAATGTCATCTACGTACAAGACAAGGATTATAAAGTTACTCCCACTGATCTTGAGATAGGTGCATTGATCCACTTGATTCTTTAGAAAACCTTGCCCTTTTACGATTTTATGGAACTTGAGGTACCATTGTCGTGATGCTTGCTTCAAACCATAAATGGATTTCTTCAACTTGCAGACCATATGCTCTTTACCTTCTGGAATGAATCCTTCAGGTTGTCGCATGTATACATCTCCTTGCAAGTCTCCATTCAGGAAAGCGGTCTTGACATCCATTTGATGTAACTCTAAATCATAATGAGCTACAAGTGCCATGACGATCCTTAAAGAATCTTTACGAGAGACAGGAGAGAAGGTCTCTTGATAATCGATTCCTTCCTTTTGAGTAAAGCCTTTTGCAACCAGTCTGGCCTTATAGCGTTCGATGGTTCCTTTCGGGTCTAATTTGGTTTTGAAGACCCATTTACAACCGATGGTTTTGGATCCTTCAGGAAGTTCGACCAAGTCCCAAACATCATTATGTTGCATGGAATTAAGCTCTTCAATCATGGCTTCATTCCACTGAGTGGCCTGATCACTATTAATGGCTTCTCGATAAGAGGTAGGATCAGTAAGCTTTCCAATGTTCTCAACTTCAGATAAAAAGGTTACGAAATCATCAAAATTTGTGGCCCTGCGTGCCCTAGATGATCTTCTGAGTTGATTTTCAGGTTCAGTAACGGAAGGAGTGGGATCAGTGATATTAGGCTCAGCGTTGGGTACAAGAGGCGATGATGATGTTCCCTCGGCGTTTTGGTTAGGAGGAGCAGGATCAGTGATATTAGGAGCAGCGGTGGGTACAAGAGGAATTATCGGAGGAATAAAGATACCGGAAGAATGGTTTCCCCCCACTTCTTGTACTTCTTGCAAATCTGAGTCATGATTTGTCGTGCTCCCACTGATCTTTGAGTTCTCAAGAAATGTGGCATGCTGCGTGTCAATGATGCTCGTAGTGTGGGAAGGACAGTAAAACCGATAACCTTTTGAGTTATCAGGATAACCGATAAAGAAAATGTAAGGGTTTTAGGATCCAGTTTCTTTAAGTTAGGGTTATAGACTTTTGCTTCGGCAGGACAGCCCCATACTTTCATATATTTTAGACTCGGTTTCCTACCTGTCCAGATTTCATAAGGAGTTTTAGGGACAGATTTTGATGGAACCCTATTGAGTATATGAACGGCTGTTTTTAATGCCTCAGTCCAAAGGAAAGTAGGTAAGTTAGTGTTAGCAAGCATACTTCTCACCATGTCCATTAAGGTTCTGTTTCTCCTTTCAGCAACACCATTTTGTTGAGGAGAACCAGGCATGGTGTATTGGTTAATTATGCCATGTTCCTTGCAAAAATTATAGAAAGGATCAGGAGCTTGACCAATATCAGTATGTCTACCATAATACTCACCTCCTCTATCTGATCTCACAACTTTTATTTTATGATCAAGTTGGTTTTCAACCAAAGTTTTAAAATCAATAAAAGTTTGTAAGGATTCAGATTTTTCCTTAATCAGATATAGGTGCATATAACGCGAATAATCATCAATGAATGTAATAAATGATGTATGTCCTGTGATTGACGTGGGATAAGGACCACTAATATCAGTGAGAATTATTTCCAACAAGTTGGAACTTCTAGTAGCTCCTTTCTTATTCCCTTTCGCCATTTTGCCTTTGAGGCACTTAATACATGTTTCAAAATCACCAAAATCAAGAGAATGTAAGATTCCATCCTTTACGAGTCGAGTCATTCGATCTCGTGAGATGTGACCAAGACGTTTATGCCACAACATGGAGGAATTCTCTAATTGTTTAGGTGATTTTGTTGTTTTAGTTACGTCATCAATATTAAGAGACAACAAAGACTGTGAGAAATTATGATCTAGTTCTAATTTATACAGCAATCCATCCAAGAAACCTCGACCAAGTAATTCATTATTATGAGTAATAGCAATCTTGCCGCAACCATGAATTATTACATAACCTTCAAGGTCTAGTCTAGATATGGATACAAGGTTCCAAGTAATTCTCGGTACATATAAGGTATCCACTAGTCTAATACACTTTCCGGTACTCATATGTAAATTTAAAGTTCCCATGGCTTCGACATCTAAGAGATCACCACTTCCAACTCTAAGTTTTCTTTGGCCCTTTGGTAGCTTCTGGATTGTAAGGAATCCCTGCATTGAGTTTGTCACAAGGACCATAGAACCAGAGTCACCCCACCATGTATTAATAGGGACATCAGTAGTAAAGGAATCAAATATTACATAAAGAATGTTACCTTTCTTAGCTAGCCATTCCTTGAACTTAGGGCAATCTTTCTGTCCGTGCCCTTTTGCACGACAGAATTTGCAGTTAGGTTTGCCCGACAAGGGTTTAGAGCTAGAGGCAACGGCACCATGATTATTATCCTTTTGGATTTTATTTCCAGTCTGATTACCGTGATTACCCTTCCTTTTCTTAGAATTACCAGTGGTTGTCAGGTGAACGGCTTCAGGTTGTACCAGCTTTAGGCGATCCTCCTCTTGCACACACATTGCAATCAATTCACTTATCGACCATTTATCCTTCATAGCATTATAGTTAACTTTGAAGGTGTCGAACCGAGCAGGCAAAGAGGTCATTATGAAATGCACCAGAAAATTATCAGAGACTTCCATCTCAAGACTCTTAAGCTTATGAGCCATATCAATCATTTTCATAATGTGTTCACGGACACTGCTATTTCCTTCATATTTTAGAGTGAGCATCTGCAGCATTAAGCTACTTGCATGAGCCTTAGACGATCCCTTGAAGTGATCCTCAACAGATTTAAGGTAAGTTTTGACTTTATCAGAGTCAGGGATAGCTCCTCGGATACTGAGGTTGATGGAGTTCTTGACCATCATTAGTGACAAGCGATTTGCCCTTTCCTACTTTTCAAAATTTGCTTTCTGAGCTGCAGAAGACTCAGCAGTAATAGCAGCGGGTTCATCGTGGCGAATGGCATGGTCAAGGTCTAGCATCCCCAGGTAAGAAGTAATTGATCCTTCCATGAAGCAAAGTTCGCACCAGTAAGTGGCTCAATGCCAAAGTTAGGTACTGATGTGGAAATAAGGAGGATATTAGTTATAGAAGATTATCATAGTGACGTAGTTGGCTATAAAAGGCGGACAAAGAAGTGTAATTATAGTAATGTTAAAGTAAGCAGGCCTAACAGTAATATTCCTTAGAATAATGAAACTATGACCATTTTAGTGATGAAGCTGGTGATAAGTAAACCTATTGTAAACACCAAAACAATAAGCTAAAGTAAGGCTCTACTTAGACGTTACATCACCTTTGGGCAGAAATAACTAATATCTAAGTAAACATGAGTGTTAGGGTCATGCAACGCAATGCTTATCTTTTGACCTTTGGGCACAAAATAGAGCATCGTGTGAATTATACATGTAGAGAGTCCTCTTGACACACAGGTATATTAAATCACCTTTGGGCAGAATTAGTATACTCAGTGTTTATTATGCAAAAGGAAAAATGCAATATGAGAATCATATTTGACCTTTGGGCACAAATGATGAGACCATGTATATTAGTGCAAAGGTATGTCATAGTAAAAAAGGATGTATATTTGACATTATGAGTGCCTAAGGAGTTCGATTTTGACAAAAGGAAGGCTGTATTCGACTAGATAATGTCGAACTCAACAAATAAGTTCCCAGTACTGAACTCCCGGTATTAAACTCCCGGTACTTAACTCCCGGTATAGAACTCCCGGTACTTAACTCCCGGTATAGAACTCCCGGTACTTAACTCCCGGTATTAAATCCCGGTATTAAATTCCCGATACTAAACTCCCGGTATTAAATTCCCGGTACTTAACTCCCGGTATTAAATTCCCGGTACTTAACTCCCGGTATTAAAATTCCCGGTACTTAACCCCCGGTATTAAAATTCCCGGTACTTAACCCCCGGTATTATTCAAATCCCGGTATTTAAGCTCCCGGTATACACAAATCCAATACGATTTTGATGTTTGCGGCGGCATAAAAATAAACGAAAGGAACCGAGGACAGTACCACCAAAAAAGAATACAAATCATGAATTAAAATGAACCTGATGCTCTGATACCACATGTTGGAATAATCACGATTTGTATACGATAGATAATGAAGAATACGATAATAAATCATACCTGATGATCCTGAGGATCCAGTGAAGGCATTGAACATGTTTGCCATTGATTGACGAGTTCCCAGAACAAGGTGATTGTATGATGATGGGATGATGATCGATTCTTCAGAGAAACAATCTTGGGGAAGGCACACGGCTGATTGAGTTTAGCAGTAAGCGATTAGGGTTAAAAGAAAGATTAGGGTACTCTATTTATAATTAGAGTATCTTACACTTTCAACCCTTGGTGTTTATTATGTGCCATATAATTCCCCATAGTTCCAATCACCTAATGGGAAACCCTATAGTATGTCAATAATAGTAAATACGCCCATCATATATTTACCAGACATAGAGATTTCAGTTATTGTCAATTATCACATCAGGAATGATAAACGATCAGTGACGGTCACTTTTAAGGTGGTTCCAACACCATTGCCACCACCTTTACCATCGTCAACCACCTCCACCTCCACTGACATCGATCACCACCACCTTTGGCGGCCACGGCTAACCATCGTCAGCTACTTCCCATAGGCGGACCCAAGAATTTTTTCTTACGGTGCCACCTTTGACGAACTTAAAATTTTTCCACATCGCCCGATTGCTTTGAGATTTTTTATATTTTTTTTCTCGATTTCGAGTAACTTTAAAAAAAAAATCAATTTCGAGAGAACTTTTCGGGGTTTTTTTGTTAATTTTAAGAGTTTTTTTGGAATTTTTGGTTGATTTTAAGAGTTTTTTATACGGTTGCACCATTTAAAACGATACGGTTGCACCCTCCAAAATAATACGGTTGCACTCTTCATACCGCTACAAAATTTTACCCTTCGCCGGACAAACGATACGGTGGCACGTGCCACCGTATTCCCAAGTGTAAGTCCGCCCATGCTACTTCCACCTCTTCATCCACTACAACAACTTCCACCTCTTCATCCACTTTTTACCGATCACCACCACCCCAGCATCATCGACGGACACTGACAACCACTGTCGGCCACCTCCACATCTTCCTCCACTACAACATCCTTTACCACTGTCCACCACCACCACCACCACCACTACCATAGTCAACCACCTACACCCCCACCACCACCTATCTTCCAAATTGTATCAAGTATATATATTTTCTTTGTATGAATCAGATTTTTTTCGAAATATCATCAATTCTTTTAGATTTTCTTCATTCAAATTTCGTGCTATAATTTTTGTTTGTATATATATGTGAAAATTGTGTAAAAGCCTAAAAATGATTTTTAATCAAATTATTTAAATGTATACTTTATTTGTGTCATTTATAACTATTATATGATATATATATATCAAACAACTTTTTGGGAAACTTGTCTACTAATATCTTATCCAATCCTAGTCGTACCAAACACAAGACATACACTTGTCTTGTCCAGTCCAGTCCTGCCCTCTTGTCATGTCATGTCCAGTCTCGTCCAGTCCCGTCCAATCATGTATGCGTACCAAACGCTACCTAAATGCACATAGACGAACATAAAGGAACAAACCCAAATGAACAAAAAATAACCACTGTTACTCATCATTTGGTTCGTAAAAAGTACCATTACAAAATGAAAAAACGGGTTAACTTAGGAGTTATAAAAAGGGAATTCTTAAAAATAAATTTACTTAATGATTTTACATATTAATTTCATACTATATAAACATGTTTCTATATATAAACAAATGTAAACGAACATAAATGAATGAACAAGACCCTTGTTCATGTTCGTCCATTTAACTAAACGAACAAGAAATTGTGTTCATGTTCTTCATTTATTAAATAAACAAACTTCCCAACGAACGGTTCACGAACGGGTGCCACCAGGTAACCATGAGTGGTAGCGGGTGCCATCGGTGGGTGCTGATATATTTTTCCACTTATGCTGATCGATGTGATTCTATCAATAGTAACGACTTTATTTCGTAACTGCTTGATAAATGCTCATGGTTTCCAATAATCATATCGTTTTAATGAGTCATTCATTCTCAGTTTTTAATATATGAACTCTTGCAATTTTTTTAGGTTTATGTCAAAATCATAAGTATAATTTGAGATTATCTTCGAGTAAATTTCATACGATCCAACTGACTTAGTAGACACGGGATGTTATGTAAGTTGCATGTTTACAAGTGGCAGACGGTCGTGCTAACGTCATTATTATTTGTTTATACTCTGATTAATAAAATATGCATAATTACTCTAATTAATTTGTTTCACAGTTAATTCGAAATCTAATAAATATTTAATATAAAGCAAAATCAATTGTTTTTTATTAAGCAAGAAAATAATACAATTGTAGCAAGATATCTTTGTTTTTTCCAATTTCGTGTTTTAATTACATTTGTTTTAAAATGTGTGTTATCTTAACCACAAGGGTTGTGGCGTGGTGGTAAGGCCTGGGGAGTTCATAGCGCTTGCCCGGGTTCGAGCCCCACACGCAGCACTTGTGGCCACTGAGGATAATCTCAGGGCTGCATGCTTTAGCAGCTGGGCCAAAGGCCCGATTTGCCTAGGGATTAGTCTGGGCCCAATGTGGTCTGGGATACCCTTCTCAAAAAAAAATGTGTGTTATCTTTTTGTTTAGTTGGTTCCATGATTCTAAATAACTCGTTATGACACGAAGGTTTGGCCTTCATGTTCATCCCCTGGGCTATATTCTAAGGTTTGGCTTATGTTGTAACACGTTATGGCGTGTTATGTCTCATTATGATGCGCTACAACGCGTTAGTTTGTAAGATGTAGGGTTTTTAATTACTTTTTGTAATATACAAATTGGGGGTAAATGAAGATTATGTACATAAGTAAAGACTTAAATACATACAAAAAGGAAACTTAAAAACTAAAACACTTAATAGGTAAATTTTTACTCTCATTCTCGTACATGAAAAGTCGAACACGAATTACTTTAAGATTGAAAAAAGTAATGAGTAAAGACTCATACTATTTAATGTCCATTATGCACTCTTGATATCAATTTGTTATAAGCTCTATTAGTTTGATATCACCAGCTCTTCTTTTATTTTTTTAGCTTTGTAACTTTATATGAAATTAAAATTTGTATATATCAATATAAAGTCGGGTTCAAACGAGAACGATACCTATTTAAGAGAATAAGAAAACAGTATAATCACATGTGATTTTGCAAGCTGAAGACCCTGCCAAAGTCGTCCACACACCTTTTTTGACAGTTATTGTAAAACCACATGTGATTTTGCATGTGGTATGGCTGTTTTTCTATTCGCTTATATAGTTAGCATTCTAGTTCGAGCCCTCTCTCTCTCTCTCTCTCTCTATATATATATATGTGTGTGTGTGTGTCTTTTTTGGAAACACCTAGTCATGGTCTCGTCACACTACTAAATAAAGGACTATCTCTGGCGGAAATTTCTGACGGATTTTTGTAACATCCCCAGTCCACCGTACACGATATTGTCCGCTTTGCGGATACCCTCTGTATAACAGCATGCCGGCACCGCTCACGGTTTTGTTCCTGTCCGCATAGGCATACGTGGGACGCACCCAGACCGCACCCTGTGACAGGTAAAATGCCTCATGCAAGGAAGGTATCCATCCACCCTTATAAGGAGGACTTCATTCCCCCTCCTAGCCGATGTGGGATCATCACAATTTTTCCGCAAGAAAATCACCGACGGATGGGAAAAAGTCAACTTTTCGTTGACTTCCGCCACAAATTCGCTACCCATTTTTTAAAATAAAAAATAAAAATAAATTTCGATCATTAATTTGAACTTAATATTATATATATATATATATATAGGGGTGCTTTATTTTGAAACCCTTATAAAGGTTGAAATCTATGAAACCCACTACATCACCATAGATCTTAAAATTAACGGTTAAGATCAATTTCCATAATTGAATTTATTATTTATAATAAAACATTATTTTTAAACCAATACCTGGGACGCTAAAGGGTATTCTTGGTAAATCACATATACTATTAGATAAAGATATTCAAGTAAACGATCTTTCAAGAAAATCAAATCCCAGAAAAAGCGCAATCACGACGTTAGTTTCCGATTAAACTGCAACACATCACCGGAAAACGTTCTATTGAGTGTATGAGATATGACAGATCGTAATCGAGGTATGTTAAAACAAAATAGTTTCTGAAACCCTAATCATTTGATTCACAACTAACAAACATCTTTACTTTCAACCTAGTTAGGAAGATAAGAGAAAGAATAATGTTGAAATACTCCTTTTCACGTTTTAAGAACACTGCGCAAAACCCAATCATGATCGACATCGACGATGAAACGCCCAAGATGGAGACATAAAAGATCGACGAAGAAGTGATTGAAGGTGTCGTACAATCGCAAGAAATAGAACTTTGGTTTGACCCAGATAGCCCAAATCCGATTGAAGTTCCAAGCAACTCTTACGATTCCGAACATACTGACGCACATCAATTCAAAGAGCCTGTGTTTACTGAACATGCAAGTGATGAGAAAGGTAAAATACTCACAAGAAGGAAAAAAAAATACAAAACCAGGAAAAAATAAATCGACAGTTCATTGTTATCAAAGTGATTGAAATTGGTCCTTGTTGTTTCTGTGAATAAAATTACAAAACCAGGAAAAAATACTCACAAGAAGGAAAAATCGACAGTTCATTATGTTTCGAATTACAGTGATTTGAATAACAAAAACCAATGACATTTGATTATAAGATTAAGTTGTAAGTTCGTTGGTAATTATCATAAGTTTCAATCCTGGACCCAAATTTGGTGTGTATGTAAAGATGTTGGATATAGATTCATGAATATGTTAATGAATTTGTAAACATGAATGGGTAATCAAGTAAAATTTGTTCGACCATGGTATCCAGAACTTTCAACAATCATGATTAGATCATCATGATTAAGGGTGCTCATAAGTTTCTTGGTAGATATCATTACTTGCAAAAAAGGCCAAAAAGCAGTTCGCATGTGTAGTTTGTGATTATGTATTCATGAATGCATAAGCATGAATACATAAGCATGAATAAAAAAGGACAAACATCAGGTCTCATGTGTACTGTGTGATTATGTATTCATGAATGCATAAGCATGAATGCATAAACATGAATAACAAATCATTAATTGTTTGTCCTCAAAATAAAAGCACCCCTAAACATGAATACACATGTTGACCAAAACAGGGGACTACGCCTAAGATCAATATGAATTGATGAAATGCATCATTCCTTCATTGTGGCATAGTCATGCTTATTCCAACTCAGGAGTTGATGATGATTAAGCATTTACAGACAGTGGGTCATCTGTGTGCAAAGATATTTGAAGGGGTGAGGCAGGAGAGGATGGAGATGGAATGGTAAACGCACCACAATTACCAGGACAACGGAGTATTTGCTATGCGGACGATGGAAACTTTCATGGGGGACGTATGGGCATGGCGCCCAGGATTCGACACGACAGAGTCGAAACAAGGCACGCAGATTGAAACGCTAAAGATAAAGTATGTATACAAACTGCTAATGAACAACTGCAACACGAAGAAAAGTTACGTTGAAGAGGAGGTTTCGAAGTACTTATCAATTGCACCCAACATAAGGGCGGGTATGGTTCGGCAAGCATCGGTGAATAGTTGGGACTGGCTAAACACATGAGGAATCATTGTGTTCTGCATTGCGTAAATCATTTAGGTTTTTGGGTTTGATAAGACTTTTGTTATTTGATGTTTGTTAGGCTTTTGGTTTTGTTTGAACGTTAGTCGTCTACTTCTGGGTTTCAAACACTTAGGAAATTGTGGTTTTTGCTATGTTGGGGAACATTCAGTTAACATGTTGGTTTGAAAACACTATGATTTTAGGTTTTGTTTACTTTGAGATCAACAGATGAATTAAATACAAGTGACCATTTATTATGTAGTCAAATTTAAAAATCAAAATCATATTACTTGGAATGGAAAAAAAAAACATAAACCACAACGTTTGTATCAATTGTTATATAAAAACTAACATCATTTCTCACATATGAGGTACCATCTTTTCCTTCATTGCTGAATCAGGGATAAACGATTTCTCCATTTGAACAGTGCAAAAAAAATCCGATCAGAAGCAAAGACTGATATTGAACAATGTAAATTGATATTTACAATAAAATTAGTAAAACCAAATCATGTTTAAATGTAGATAACCGAATTTACCATATTTATCATCATCACTAAGCAATATTTTAGGAGGTGATTTTCGAATATTTTTTTTTTGAAAATACCAGATAGTCTGAAATTCCATATATACCCTTCCGGTTAAAAAAAAATAAGATAGAAAATAAAATATTAACAAGATTAGATCAATGGTGGAGATGAGGGTTTCACAAGTTTCAACCTTTTAGTGGGTTTTAAATTATCCTCTCTCTCTCTCTCTCTCTCTCTCTCTCTCTATATATATATATATATATATATGTAACACCCTCAAAATTGGAACGAACGACTAACGGTAATTTCGATAAAATAACTAAAAGATGATGAAATCACTTCTACAAAACATCCTTGAAAAATACCTCAAAGATTGAACATCACAAACTAAATAACTAACATCACAAGACGAGTGTTTCTTAACCCATTTATAAGTTGCTAATCCCAAATATGTGCGGAAGACTTCGCTAAGCATCTCACTACTTGTGCACTCTACTAGCACTCATCCATTCATAGTGTAGCTAAAGCTATTCCAACCTGAAACTGTTGCACATGCCGACAAATAAAAATGTTAGGCTAACGCATAGTGAGTTCAAGAGTTTATATCAAGAGCAAATCATTTGATAAACCGAAAGATTCAACGTAATAAATGATCGTCAAAAGGTTTGTATAAAAGACATCGACAACCCAATTTCCAATGAACACAACTCTTGTGAGGAAAGCTTTCAATGAAATTCGCTTCTCTGCAATGGACTTAAATCCAAACTCCATCAAGAGTTAATTAAATAATTATTTCTCAAATAATTGTCTTATCGAATAAAACTCCAATAGTTAAAACATCCAATAAGGATGTAACATAAATCCGCCCATCAACTATAGAAAACAATCCATATGCATATAATATAACCTCAAAAATGCGAATAAATAAAATACCCGAAATCAACACCCTTCGGTGACGGGGGAGACCCGATCTCATCGAATGTGGCAAACACATAAATTAGACCACGATTAAATAAATGCAAGTAGGCTTCTTGGATGTGGAAAACAGATGACATCAACCATACTAGATCTTTAGCCCATCTTAGACATCAACCATACTAGGTCTTTAGTCCATTTTAGACATCAACCATACTAGGTCTTTAGTCCATTTTCGGCATCAACCATACTAGGTCTTTAGCCCTTCTTAGACATCAACCATACTAGGTCTTTAGTCCAAGCCATCAAGTTCAATCCTACTGGATCTTTACCTTGGGAAAACCCACCATCCGAAACAAGTTTACTCGACTTAAATATAAATACATGACCCCAAAAGAATAACTAATGCATTCAAATAATGTAAATCTCAAATATAATGCAACTCATGCAATGCAAACCCCAAGCCCACGTCGAGCTTATTAAAACCGGGCGAATGCCAACAAGACTCAACCGAGCCCTCTGCTCAAAGATCTAATGATCATTTATCAACATCAAATCATGCAAATGAAATGCATCTAACCCACAATATGCAAACACATGCTCCGAGGCATGATAATCTCACAACCCCTTCATTGCCACTTTCCCAATGAAGTCAAATCATATATACATCTATATGTATACGTATATGCAACTCTTTCATAACTCAACAATGCATATAATTCACCTAGGTTCATTAGTACTAAAGGTACTAAAAATACAAAACCATCAAACGGTCTTCACACATAAGACCGACACTTAAACATGCACATATTCATATAAAATGAAATTAAGCATATACACATCCAAGACTCCATCCCAAGCCACTAAAACCGGCAAACACTCAAAAGACTCATTTGAGTATAAATCAAGCCTTTAAGGCCAAGATAAACGTTTGGTTAAATACGTGTCACTCACACGGTTACGTAAACCAGAATGCATCGTTACCCAAAATCTTTACCTTTTAATCCCTCAATTGGCCATCGGCCCCAAAATAAATGTTTACAACTCTTAAAACACTCACATGGTCGGATTTACGAAAATCCCCAACCCACACGTTCACACTTTTAAAATACGCCACATTATCACATAATCACAAAAACACTAAAGTGTAGTTTGACCAAATCCTCTTCACTTAAGCAACAGATTATCAAAACCTCTTTCACTCGTGATTTATTCATCAATCACTCAAAATTCCCAAATATGGATGTTTTATAAGATTTGTAAAGCTCAACACTTTAATTAACTCAAAACCCACCAAATAGTTCAACAAGGGTTAATTTCACATAAAGCACACAAATACTTTAAAACACATATTTTGGCATGTACAAATTTTTCACAAAGCAACTTGCACTCACCTCGCTAGATTAAGATAAATCTAGATTTTCCCATACGTATGCTCCTTTGAAGAAGTCCGTACCTTCAAATCCAAATCTTCCAAAACCTAAATCCATAAGTTTCCAACCATAAGTATTTATCCCCAAACACTTAGAATCATTTCCCCCAACATATTACACCCAAAATCACCAATAGATCAAAACCCTAATTTCCACAATGAAGAGAAGAGAAGATTACCTCAACCATCAAGTGAATCTACCAACCAAACACTTCTAGGTTTACCAAGATATGCTTCAATCTTCATTTCTTTAAAAGGAAGGAAAGATTTTAGGAGAGGGTTTGGTGAACACTAAGAGGTTGGAACCAACAAAAGAGACGAGGAAGATAAACCCATACCTTTGCTTCCAAATCCTCATCAAGATGCCAGGAATCACTTGAAAACTCCTTAGAGGCTTCAAAAACTGAAATGGGGGAAAAGGGTTCGTTTGGGAGAGTTTAGAGAAAGAGAAATGAAATAGAAATGAAAGAAGGCTGAAATTCGTGGTTTTAAAACACCATGGAGCCCGACGGCGATAGTGACATCGCGATAGTGACATGGTCACTATCGTCGGGGCACTCTCGCCCACTACCCCTGGACTCTCGGTACACTTCGCGCGAGTATGACATATGCGATAGTGACATGTCACTATCTCCGGGGCACTCTCGCCCAACATGTACCGAACCCAAATGGCTCACTCTTCCAACCCAAATCCGATTTTATTTAAGTCCTAAACTCCATGTAGCTTGGTAAATATCGAATCATGCAAAAATAGTCAGTGGTTCGTTCTTTATACCAATTTTCGGGGTGTTATAATATATATATATATATATATATATATATATATATATATATATATATATCTATACATATAATAAATGAGTAACTAGCATGCCACGTGTCGTCTTCTGGTGAGCCGACTTCATTGTTTTCCCGCCTAAACATGTATCTGGACGCATTTACATTATAAGTTCAATTATCACACTCACATTCATTCCTCCTTAAATCTCTCATTAATTCATTTTTTAATATTTATATCTTACATTTACTACCCTTATAATTACCTATGTAGTTTACTTTTAATCTCTTACTTTTTCATTTTTTTTTTCATTTTAAACTCTTATCATATAAACATAAATAATGTATATGAACTAAAATGTATTAAAAACATTTCTATTTTTTACAAATTATACCATTATAATCGTTTCGTCAATATCTTCGAAATGAGCTCACTATTTAATATTTTTGAATTTAATTATGTTATTAAATATCATAAATATATACAAATTAATGTGTCGTGATTAGGGTTAACTTCATTTTGACTAATATTGAATATCTTTAGATACATACATACATATCCATATTTATAATAAATTCAAAAAAAAAAAATCCATAATCCAAAAAATACGGGATTTATTTCTAAGTTTAAATTCAAATTATTGATATGGTTTGATTTTTTAAATTATATTTTATTATAGAGTTAACTTCATTTTGACTAATTAATGTTAATTATTCAGTTATAATTCAAAAAACATTACCCTTATTTTATTCCAAAATAAACTTATTTTACCCATAATAAACTGTAACGTCCCAAAAATTTCAAGCAAATTTAAATTTTTAAATAAACAATTCATTTATAACAACTCATTAATTGATCCCAACATTTCGTTTGTAAACACATAATTAATATCTTTATAAAATAAACCAGCGGAATAAACGTTTAATTATTAAAACCATAAAAACAACCAGCTCTTCTCGCGCGCCAGTGTGTACTCGTCACACCTTGGAGCCGCCCGTACCTGAAACCACAAACTATTGGGGAAGGGTAAGCACGAAGCTTAGTGAATTCAAACACCATAAATAATACAGTTATTTCACACTACCCCTAAAACAGATAGTGACACATAAACGATCATACCGGTCTACGAACAAATCATAAACATGTATATCCACAACCACCCACCTAAAAGGCACAAGTCGGTCCCACCGACCACATGATAACATCTCCGGCCCCGCCGGACCCTCGGTCCCACCGAGTCTCTACGCCACCCGCGTATAAAATCTCCGGCCCCGCCGGACCCTCAGTCCCACCGAGTCTCTACGCCACCCGCGTATAAAATCTCCGGCCCCGCCGGACCCTCGGTCCCACCGAGTTAACATGACAACATAGTATCAACTAGACACCCCACTATCTAGTTCCACAACACAATCACATAAAGCTACCACACACGTACTACAGCAATGATAAAACAACCGTTATTAGATATAGTGAGAGAACTCACCTCGAATGCGCGCCTAGCTTAACAATACAATTCAAGCTTCACAATTACGGTCACTTCCCAGCACCTAAACGCATGTTAAAACGTGTCAATACGAGACCCGGACCCTATGACACGACACACGCTTAAACCGTCACTAAAACTAATTTCCGTTCTCATAAAACAGGTCTGTTCGGGACCTGTTTCGACACCTTTAAACCCAGAAAATTCCCAATACTATTTCATGACCAGAAAGTACTCTGAGTTAGGGTTCCAAGGACATATTATACGCCTCCTAACGATTTTTCTACAATTTACTACGGATTTTACAAAAACAGTTTCCAGCACAGCGAAATTCAGCACCTTTCAGTATAAAACGACAATTCGACCCATGCTACGTCCCGAACTGGGTTTTGCACAAAACACAGAAAAGTTTCTAGACTCAAAAAGGGAACTTTTGACACCGGTTTCACCCCAAACCGAGTTAGGAGCAGAAAGTTATGGTTTACACAAAACAGTGGCAGATTCCAGAATTTTACACATAAAATGACGAATCACCGAACTTGCGACCACTTTTTCGCCCAGCTAGAGACCGAACCAGTTTTTCGCTAAAACACGGAAAACGTGTCCGACCCCAAACTTGAACCGTGGGCGCCAGTTTCTGCTCAAACGGAGTTACGACGGAAAAGTTACGATTGCGCGAAAACTGGACAGCACACTTAGAATTTTCGTAAAAAGATAACTTTATAAACGGTTCGCGGCTTAATCGATTCGGGATTTACGCTAAGAGTGTTACCCACTGCCACCACCCTCCACCCACAGCCACCGTAGCGACGGCGTGCGGCGGTGGTGGTCTCGCCGGAAAACGAAAAGGAAAAAGAAAAGAACGGGACGAACGAGAGAGTTACATACCTCACGACGACGTCTCACCACCACAACCAAACTCCTCCCTCTCGATCACCGACGACCCAGCAGTGGCGACCTCCGGCGATGGCAGCAGCGGCGGCGAGGGGTGGCTGCCGCTGGTCCTTTCTTCTCGTCCCTCTCCTTCTCGCGATCACTCTCTCTCTCACGGTTCTTCTCTATCTCTCTCTTCTCGTGATCTCTCTCTCCCTCTACGGCTGATCCACACAAGAGAAATAGGGTTTTGGGGTGATGGCTTGGTTTTGCTTGAAACGCAAGGAAGAAAAAAAGAAAAAGAAACGAGAAGGAGTTCAGCCTTGGGCCGAGACCCATTGCTACAAGTTCCAACATTTGCACACTAGCCCCTCAACTACACCTTATCTCACAATCTACACTAAAAATTCCGATACTTAACGATTTGACCCAACTCGACTAACCCCGTTTACGGAAACCACACTAATCGAACTTAAAAGAAAATAATTAATACTAATAAATTACATACCGGGATACGGGCTTTACAACTCTCCCCCACTTGGATTAGACTTCGTCCTCGAAGTCTCTGCCTACGAATAGCTCCGGACAGTTCTCCCGCATATCATTTTCGGGTTCCCAAGTCCACTCAGAACCCTTTCTGAGTTGCCACTGGACTTTCACTAACTGGAACCTAATTTCTCACACCGTCTAAGAATCTCCCGAATACTTCCTTACTAACGACACTCCTTCAAGAACACTGAAAACGCGATTGGAAGAACACTCCAACAATCGGAATCATTCCTAGTTAAACGACTACGGTTGTCCCCCAACCTTAGATATTCCATACATCCCGAGTCAAATCTCAAGCTCTAACCACTCTAAAGCTTCTCACCAGTATACTCCACAGGATACTCGATTACGATCCCTCCTATCATTAATTGACGATTAACTTCTACGAATTCTAATAGACTCCAAAGATTTTCAATAACTTATATTAACAAAACATCGACCCCCTGCCGAACATCGGTCCAACCGATTACAATAACAAACATCGGCCACCCGCCGAACATCGGTCCAACCGATCACAATAACAAACATCGGCCACCCGCCGAACATCGGTCCAACCGATCACAATAACAAACATCGGCCACCCGCCGAACATCGGTCCAACCGATCACAATAACAAACATCGGCCACCCGCCGAACATCGGTCCAACCGATCACAATAACAAACATCGGCCACCCGCCGAACATTGGTCCAACCGATTACAATAACAAACATCGGCCACCCGCCGAACATCGGTCCAACCGATTACAATAACTCACATCGGCCACCCGCCGAACATCGGTCCAACCGATTACAATAACAAACATCGGCCACCCGCCGAACATCGGTCCAACCGATTACAATAACTCACATCGGCCACCCGCCGAACATCGGTCCAACCGATTACAATGAATCACATAAGCGTGGTATTATCCTAGACACTAATACAAGTAGATATCCCCTACAATCAAGTCAACTAACACACACGTAGGTCATTCCACCATAACCATTCATCACAAGTGATCATTTCAGGGTTACTACTACCATCACCATGATTATCTTAAAATCGGCTACAACTCTCCGATTATACTAAAGGTGTTTGGCCTCAAGCCCAAAAGTCGACACCTAAATATACCACCTACCTCAAAATGGTTGATGCGCATTTATTCTCTTAATAACCAAGGGCATCAATCCCTTAACCGATACTATTCGGCCTACAGTACTAACGCGCGTGGAATACTTACCTTCCACCGTCGACGTATCATCCCCACTTGCTCTGCGAAGCCAAGTCACACCGTATCGAGGATACACCTTGACGTCTACCTCCCAGGTAACGCCTCCAGACCCAGCACACCGGAACTACCTCCCAGGTAAGTGCCCACAACTATATCCTCCTAGTACCTACTGGAAAGTCTAGGTTAAAACACATGAATACCGGGGTCCCACCCCGAGATACCCAACCGACCATTACCAACGACTGACTAACGTGTCTAAGGATCCAAAGCAAACAGCCTACCAACAACATGCCTATTCCGGATTGACTCACTCACCCAAACATGTAAACACTCAACGTGCAAAGAATGCCAAACGGTGCGACAAAAACAACTCGTCAACTAGACTCCACATCGAGCCATTAAAACCGGGCAATTGGCCCATGACCAACTCCAAGTCAAAACCGAGCAAAATGCTCCACGCTTGCTAGACCCGTAGGTCGAAAATTGCGTTTAAACAAAGTTTAAGCAAACAATACTCTGAAATCAACCTTAGTCCCATACTCAACACGGGTTAAACAAAAGAGTTTTCCAAAAGGACTCACACCCTAAAAATTCTCGAAATGACACATGACACTTAAAAGCACATTTCCCCAAATGGTTTACAAAATCATTTACAAAATATTTTCAACATCAGGATTTTCATCTCAAAAGTTCGTATGTAATAAAACTACTATTACCTGATCGATAGTTACGCAAAACTGGACACGCTCGTCCCACATAGGAAAATCATGTTGAAAATCGTTCCATTGCAGTTCAGTTTACTCACACAAAAGCAAGCGTAATAAATAATTTCTTTAAAATGAACCGCCTCGATTCCAGTATGGATTGACTCATGACATGCACTTAAAGTAACCGCTTGACCTTAAACAGGGTGCGACCAAGGTGTGCACATAATTCAAAATAAGTTTCACGACATTTGATTCAAAAATTCTACTTTTTAATCATAAAATGACATGGCACAGGGTTCGCCACAAATTTTCGCGCGTCAGCTAATCACACAAAACGATGACACGGTTTACAAATATATTTTTGTTAAAACACAATTGTCTCGTGTAAGTTTCAAACTTGAAGACAGATACCAGTCCGCTTCTATTAATTGGAAATATCGACTAAAACCTCATAAAATCTCAAACTGGGGGCAGGCATGCAAGCTTGTAACACTTCCTCAAGTTTCGTACTTGGGACATATAACGTCAAAACATTATAGTTTAAAAAATGTATTTATCGAAAACGCTCAAAATACTCGTTTCCTCCAAAGCAAAAGTTTTTAATTTCCCAAAAATGATCGGTAATTCTAAATTAACCGAATGTCAAAAATCTACGCATTTATATTTCCAAAATATAACACATTGTAATCGTATGCATGATGTTCACAACATTAAAACACTCCTTGGATCAAATGGTCTTTCATTTCGACAAAAAGGAACTAAAACATTTTCATGCACGACTCGTTCATCAAAATGTCGAGAACAAAGGTTACCCCAGTATGCATACCCCTAAGTCGATAAATCGCATTTTTATGGAAATGTCAATAAAACCTTTAGTTGACTAAAAAGCGCACTAAACAACTCCTTATGAAATGTTACCAAAATTCCTCCATGCATCACTTAGGTCACGCATGAATCAATCCACACACTGAACTATTTGCAATAAAACACTTAGTAATACAAACTCTCGAACGAAAAAGTTAAGCGACACTAGAATTCCAAATTCATTTTAAACAAATCACCAAATAGCCTTTATACAGACATCGTGGAATGTAACTTTTCGTCTCAACTCTAACACATGTGGAGGAGTTCCAATGTTAGAGTCTCAATCCGTAGTCACTTACCCAACATCTTAACCACCACCAAAACACGGATAACATCGTACCCGAAAGAACCGTTGGAAAAATAACGAAAATGAGACAAATTCTAACAAAGTTTGCACTCCCGTGATAAAACGATTTCATACACTTTCAAAACCACATTTCAAAATCTTGTGCGTGTGCTGAGCAGTTTCCAAAATTCCAAAACACCGCCCATACAAAGATTTGAAACACAAGAATTTGTTAATGCAATCTTATTTTCAAAATAACTTCGTGCATGACTCATTCGGCATTCAACGTCTCGACCCCTACTACTCCGAAACTCTCCGGTCTACTATTGTCATCCAGACATTTAAACCTCTTAAGGCCAGTTGGGAAATCACATCAAATCATCTTACGGGTTTTCCTCAAATCAAAGTCGGCTCTATGAGCCTATGCCCCTAGCACAATCTTCCATCTTGGCCCGAAATGATCTGCTTACAACAAATATCATCCTTATCGTCACTCCAAGTGACTAATATTAGAATCGTCTTTCTATTCCAACGACTACTAGTTTAGGACCTTCATCACTACCCCCAACGATCATCACCTCAAAACACTTCGAGTACCCACCTGTACTAGTAGGTTTACAATAGTTGTTCCTCCTTGTGATGGCTATTCTGGGTAGACAATACAACGCGTTATTAGCACATAGTAACTCATACTAACAACACTCACGCTCAACTCCTTGGATTCTTCGTGACTTCCCCGACTCGAGCATTGATCCTGTGCTTCCCGTAGTAGGAGCTCTACTACTACCATCCACACCTATCATCGCCCGTTCCGAGTTCCATCCCAAGGGGTCCAAGTAGTTTCTCGCCGAAACTATACACATATGCCCGCACCGGCATATGTACACACTCTTCCTAGCTCCCTAGTAATTCCATCCAAACCACTACCCTTGCTACTGCCAAATCCCTAATAGCAAGCAGCAGACATGCAATACAGTGTAATAAGCACCAAGCAATTTAGCATACATACTCCTATGTTCTAGAAAGCAATCTAGCACACGTACTCATACATAAACACCCTTCCCAGCTCTCTAGGAACTTCCTCTTATCCCACTACCCTTGCTACTACCGAATTCCTACTAATTATAACGGGTGACCTCGCGAATACCCGATTATATGCAGTGCGAAACAAATAGACAGTCGAATACAAGACTCTATCCTAGAACGGTTGGACTCAAACAAGAGCTGTGCAATAGAACTAAATCGAATATTCTAAGGTTATAAATCTCTTACTGCATACAACCTAGAGGGCATCCACTTAGTAACCTATCATAATTAGCATAAATTCCTAATAGCAAGTAGTTCAACATACAGCATAGTGTCCACAACAGGCAATCTAGCATGCATACTCTATGATCTAGAAAGCAATAAAACACTAAGTACTGTACCTTTTCCCCTGGCTCCGGCTGACTGTACACACTGCGCCATCGATCACCGTTTCTCAAACGGGTTTTCCTTTCTTTTATTTTCCAAAAATTTTAAAGAAAATTTTATAGCCGCAAACTTGAGATCAAACACTCCGAAATGCGTTTGATTCACTCAAGCCGTGCTCTGATACCAAGTTGTAACGTCCCAAAAATTTCAAGCAAATTTAAATTTTTAAATAAACAATTCATTTATAACAACTCATTAATTGATCCCAACATTTCGTTTGTAAACACATAATTAATATCTTTATAAAATAAACCAGCGGAATAAACGTTTAATTATTAAAACCATAAAAACAACCAGCTCTTCTCGCGCGCCAGTGTGTACTCGTCACACCTTGGAGCCGCCCGTACCTGAAACCACAAACTATTGGGGAAGGGTAAGCACGAAGCTTAGTGAATTCAAACACCATAAATAATACAGTTATTTCACACTACCCCTAAAACAGATAGTGACACATAAACGATCATACCGGTCTACGAACAAATCATAAACATGTATATCCACAACCACCCACCTAAAAGGCACAAGTCGGTCCCACCGACCACATGATAACATCTCCGGCCCCGCCGGACCCTCGGTCCCACCGAGTCTCTACGCCACCCGCGTATAAAATCTCCGGCCCCGCCGGACCCTCAGTCCCACCGAGTCTCTACGCCACCCGCGTATAAAATCTCCGGCCCCGCCGGACCCTCGGTCCCACCGAGTTAACATGACAACATAGTATCAACTAGACACCCCACTATCTAGTTCCACAACACAATCACATAAAGCTACCACACACGTACTACAGCAATGATAAAACAACCGTTATTAGATATAGTGAGAGAACTCACCTCGAATGCGCGCCTAGCTTAACAATACAATTCAAGCTTCACAATTACGGTCACTTCCCAGCACCTAAACGCATGTTAAAACGTGTCAATACGAGACCCGGACCCTATGACACGACACACGCTTAAACCGTCACTAAAACTAATTTCCGTTCTCATAAAACAGGTCTGTTCGGGACCTGTTTCGACACCTTTAAACCCAGAAAATTCCCAATACTATTTCATGACCAGAAAGTACTCTGAGTTAGGGTTCCAAGGACATATTATACGCCTACTAACGATTTTTCTACAATTTACTACGGATTTTACAAAAACAGTTTCCAGCACAGCGAAATTCAGCACCTTTCAGTATAAAACGACAATTCGACCCATGCTACGTCCCGAACTGGGTTTTGCACAAAACACAGAAAAGTTTCTAGACTCAAAAAGGGAACTTTTGACACCGGTTTCACCCTAAACCGAGTTAGGAGCAGAAAGTTATGGTTTACACAAAACAGTGGCAGATTCCAGAATTTTACACATAAAATGACGAATCACCGAACTTGCGACCACTTTTTCGCCCAGCTAGAGACCGAACCAGTTTTTCGCTAAAACACGGAAAACGTGTCCGACCCCAAACTTGAACCGTGGGCGCCAGTTTCTGCTCAAACGGAGTTACGACGGAAAAGTTACGATTGCGCGAAAACTGGACAGCACACTTAGAATTTTCGTAAAAAGATAACTTTATAAACGGTTCGCGGCTTAATCGATTCGGGATTTACGCTAAGAGTGTTACCCACTGCCACCACCCTCCACCCACAGCCACCGTAGCGACGGCGTGCGGCGGTGGTGGTCTCGCCGGAAAACGAAAAGGATAAAGAAAAGAACGGGACGAACGAGAGAGTTACATACCTCACGACGACGTCTCACCACCACAACCAAACTCCTCCCTCTCGATCACCGACGACCCAGCAGTGGCGACCTCCGGCGATGGCAGCAGCGGCGGCGAGGGGTGGCTGCCGCTGGTCCTTTCTTCTCGTCCCTCTCCTTCTCGCGATCACTCTCTCTCTCACGGTTCTTCTCTATCTCTCTCTTCTCGTGATCTCTCTCTCCCTCTACGGCTGATCCACACAAGAGAAATAGGGTTTTGGGGTGATGGCTTGGTTTTGCTTGAAACACAAGGAAGAAAAAAAGAAAAAGAAACGAGAAGGAGTTCAGCCTTGGGCCGAGACCCATTGCTACAAGTTCCAACATTTGCACACTAGCCCCTCAACTACACCTTATCTCACAATCTACACTAAAAATTCCGATACTTAACGATTTGACCCAACTCGACTAACCCCGTTTACGGAAACCACACTAATCGAACTTAAAAGAAAATAATTAATACTAATAAATTACATACCGGGATACGGGCTTTACATAAACGTATATCCTAAAAATAAACTTATTTTACCCCTAATAAAATTGAACTCGTGTCCTTCTCTGCTGCAAATTTTCTGCTTCAAATCAATTGATCAATTTGCCTCTCCTCTCATCATTAGCTTCGTGCTCCTCTCATAGGTACAATCAAATTGAGTTCTCAAATTTTGTGAAGATTCCTAATTGGAAAGTTAAATCTTGAAATATATCCACCTAAACCCATTTTCCATATTCTATTATCCAACAATTTGAGAAGAATCCTATTGGGGTAGACCCCAAAAGATTCAAGGGTTTTTGTTTGTTTCTTTTGGTTGAGAAGAACCCTATTGGGATTTCGCAATCCAACAAGGGTGGGATACAATCAGAATCTTAATGTTTTTTGCCAAGAAAAAAGCTTTAAATTAAATGGGTTTCTTCTCAATGTTCATAACTGATTATTTTATGAATTTATGTTGTGTCGATATGAGAGAACAAGTCATATTAAATCAGAATGAATTATGCAAATTAATTGATCAATTTACAGTAGATATTTACACCGCCGGGATGTAAAGCCCGTGTCCTGGTATGTAATTTCGTTTTATTAATTCTTTTCTTTTAAGTTTTATTTATCGTAGATTCCGTTAATGGGGTTAGACGAGTTGGACCTTATAGTCAAATATATCAAAAACGTTGGTTAGTTTGCTAGAAGGTTATAGTTGAGGGGCTAAATTTGTAAAAGGGCCAAACTTGTGTGGTGTTCGGCCCTGCAACCCAAAAAAAAACGTATCCATGTTGTTTAGGGTGTTTGTTTTCGTGAGTAGCAAGGGAGAAAGGAGAGAAACCCTACGGCTCCCCCCCTTCCCTTGTGGTGTTCGGCCGGAAAATGAGAGAAGAGCCGAGAGAGAGAAGAGCCGAGAGGGAGAGAGAGCCGAGAGAGAGAGAGAGAGTCGCCGGAGAGAGAGAGGGCTCGCCGGAGAGAGGAGACTAACGCCATCGTTTTGCTTCCGGAAAAGAGGAGGAAGAAGGGTTCGTCGAGGTAAGTGTATTTCCCTTCTCGTTAGTGTCATTTGCCATTTTCTGCCGTGAACCGCCGCCACCACCGCCGCAGCCACGGCTGCCGGCGGTTGGGCCGCCGCTGTGCGCCGCCGGGGTGGCGGCAGAGGGGTGGGTGCAGGTGTGTGCGGGGTGAGGTTGCGGGTGTGTCGTTTCGGTGGATGTTGGGAGGTTCCGCCGGAGGGTGTTACCGTAATCACCGTCGCCGCCGCCAACCACCACCACCGCCGGAGGCGGCAGTGGGTAGTGCACGGTTGTTGTCCAGCGTAGTATAGCCCTTTCCAGTAAGCTTGTAGGCTGTTCGGGTCTGTTTGGGTTAAGCTTTGGCTTAATGGGTTTATAAACAACTTTTGTCATTTCATGTGAAAACGTTTTTCTGCCACTGTTTTGCGACGGCCATAACTTTTCCGTCGTAGCTCATATTGAGGCGAATCCGGTGTCCACAGTTCACATTCTGTGCCGGGCACACTTTTCGTGTTTTAGCGGAAGTCCGGTTCGGCCTCTAGCTAGGCGTAATTTGGCTGTTTATACAGCAGGTCCGGAATTGACGGTTTCGCGTTCCGTTTTTAAAAAAAAAAAGTCACAGTTTCTGCCACTGTTTTGGGAAAGCCATAACTTTTTATAGGAACGTCGTTTGGGGGTGAAACCAGTGCCAAAATCTCCCATTCTGAGTCTAGTAAGTTTCTTATGTTTTGCGGAAAAACCAGTTCGGACCATAGCTAGTGGCAAAGTGCTGTTTTGCACTGAAAGGTACCGTTTTTCACTGTGCAGCAAGCCGGTTTTGTAAAATCCATAGTAAATTGTAGAAATTTTTTTAGAGCGCGTGCGATATGTCCCTGGAACCCTAAGACATGGACTTTGTGATTATGGAAAAATACTTCTGGTTTAATCAGTTTATAAGGGGTTAAACAGGTCCCGAACAGACCTGTGTGTTGAGAGTAAAAACTGGAAAAATGTGTTTTTAAAGTTAGTAGTCGTGGCTTTGGTTTGGGGCGTCACTTTGACAATTGTTAACGCTTATTTAGGGGGAAAAAGGTGAACTGGTGTTGGCCGGTTCGTGTTGCGGTTGAGGTCTGTTGGTCCCGAAAGGCCTAAACAAGTTTGTAAAAGGGGGGGGGGGGGGGGTTGAATACAAACACACTATTTTACTTTTCTAAATTGTTTATTGATAAATCATTAACAATTTACAGCTTGTTGCGGAAACAAGATTAAGGATAAACCTAAATCTAAACAAGTTGGAACACTAAGTTTTCTTGCACTAAGAAAGATAAGGAGATTACTAATAAAATCCTATCTTAAGAGAGATTTGAACTTGTCCAGAGTTAGCAAGTTACTTCAAATGAAGTGAGTTCATCTCTTTATATACTGCATGCATTTAATGCAAATCAGTATACACTTTACACGTGTTATCAGCGGATTGGTTGCATGTCATTGACCTTTGTTGACAACCTTAGTAGCCGCATGAATGAACAGTGTAGTATCAGAGTGGTTGTACGATTTCAGATTTTCGGAGGTTCTTTTCTGACATTTCGTACGGTGGCGTGCAAGGGAGGTTAAGACAAAAGTACTTTGTACGGAGGACTTCATGATCAGCTTTCGTTGATTCAGCGATTATCATTTACTATTCAGCGAATGATAAAGTTCAGCGATAGCTAAAGTCTTGTACTTGATACTTCACGTTGAGTGGACAAATCTGAGTCTTCGCTGATCCGCATCAGTTCATTAGGAGACTTGTCGCTGGTTCTTGAGGTTGATCTTCGACTTCAGCGTAGAACCTTTGTTGATGTGAATCTTGTCTTCAGGGATCATAAGTAAACAACTAACTTATCAGCGATCACCATAAGGACTGAACAGACTCAGCGATATGGTGAACAGTGTTCGCTGAATGTTTAATCTAAAAGTGCGAGAGTTCCTATCAGCAGTACTGTAAGATCTTAGTACTTATCAGCGATAGTGAAACTCTGATACATATTGTTTACTTACAATTTTCACTAAGTATTTAAGATAGGGTCATTATCAAATCACTGAGGGTTTGGATCAACAATCTCCCCCTATTTGATTATGACATAGCAACAAAGAAAATTGCTATTTAATGAAAACATAAGGATAAAAAGAACTCATAAAATATTTGTCCCTTTTACTGTTTTCTGGGATCTTTTCAGTACTGATGGAGTAAAGTACATTCGCTGAAATCTTTCTTTAAATCTTTGAATCAGGTTACAATATGAATAAGAAAGATTACAAGTACAAGCGAAATAAATTACAAGTACTGAAGGATGACTGATACAATAGAGAAAGAGGTGATTGTTGTCAGCCTTCAAAGGGTTCTTTCTTAATGAGAAGTTCATCAAGGGTTGTCTTTTCAGTTGGAATCATCCAGTCAGGAACCTTTTCTCCTTTATTCTTTAGCTTCAGAGCAGCTTCAAAAATCAAGGGTTTTAGGTGTCGTGCCTGAATGTCTTTTCTGAAGTCGCACCAGTAGATGAGATCTCTGAGCTGTTCGATTGGAGTGATTGGAAGCTCAGCGATCCGTTGAAAGCATTTACGTCCGTCGTAGTCAAGAAAGAATATTCCATAAGGATTACTGATGACTTTACCAGGGACGAAAAGTTCACATGGTGGCAAAGAGATGTCAAGGGCAGATAGATCAGGATCAGGACCAAGTACTTCAGCGCGAGAGAAACCAATTCCAGTTTCATTTCGTATGACAGACCTGAGTTTGAATCTTGACGTTTCTTCTTTGGTGAGCCCCTTTTTCTTTTCGGCTTTAGATCAGGAACAGGAGGAATATCCACACAAGAAGATATCAAATCGATCTGTCTGTTTATCATCTTTTCGAAATGATCCTTGTACTTAGATTGTGATGGTTGGATAGCTAACCTCATCTCCAGCCATTCAGAGAGACCATACCTTTTTACAGTGTCAGCACGAAAGGTTTCAGATGAGCCATCTTCTCTGAACAGTTTGATGTCAACAATAGGTACTCCGATGGAGGTTCTTCCAGAGATGAATACCTTGTTGATCTTCGCTGGACGATATCTGAAGTGGATTTTCTCTTTACACCAGATCAGGGTGGTCTGAGAAACTTCAGCTTTCTTTTCCACGATCTTCTGGGCTTGTTCCCAAAGCTTTCGTTGGATTTGAATGGGAATACGCTTCAGCTTGGGGTCTTTGACAGATTCTTGAGTGAGCTTGATGGCGTATTCTCTGTCTTTATCTTCAGCTTCCTTCCTTTCAGCGATGAGGCGTTCAGCTCTGAGATGATCCTGGTATTCAGCTTTTGAAATTCTGAACTTAGGAGGAACTGAAGGTAGTTGATCGCGCCTTAGAATGATTCGCTGATCCTCGAATCGCTTTATCATTTCTTCTCTCCTCTTTTGATCTTCTTCACTCAGCTTTTGAGGAACTGAGGAAGGTCTGTTTCTGTGCGAGAGAGGTTGTTCTTCTGGTTCATCAGTCTCAGAGATTAAATCTAAGACTGGGATTATGTCTTCAGCGGTAGCTGGAATTATTGGTGAAGTCGCAATAGTAGATCCTTCAGCGATATCCTCAAACAGGGGAGAGGACTAGCTGAAACGCAGCGATCTTACAAATAAGAACTGGGTAGAAGAACTTGGGTAGAAAAGATAGAAAAAAAATGTGGATGTGTATGGTGTTTGTGGAATGGATAACTGATTGTTCAGAGATGATTAGGGAAGGAAAAATAAGTTTAGTGTACCTGACAAATCGGCTTTGCAAGTAGGATCGCCAGATTATCATCTTCAGCGATGCCTTTGTCTTTGCTTTTCTCAGCGCCAGAGGCTGAGTGCTTTGTCTTTGTTTTTGTCTTCTCCCCTGTGGATTCGGTTATCACGATCCCTTTAAGAGCTTTTCGAGGAGCATGTTTGACGACAAAGAATTCGTCATCTTCATCATCATCATCATCATCATCGTTCCTTGGAGAGGAGGATGGTTCAGCTTCAGGGATGTCGATGTCTTCGTCTTCTTCTGCTTCGGATTCCTCAGCATCTTCTTCGAGTTGCTCCCCCTCAGATACAGAGGCGAGGTTCTCGGTTCCCTCAGGGTTTTCATCTCCCTGAGGTCCAGTAATCAGATCTTCATTACCCTCTCCCGTGATAGATTCATCATGGGAAAGGTCTTCAGCGCTCTTATTTTGATCTTCAGCGCTCTTCTCCTGTTCAACGCTCTTCTCCCCCTCTTTCTCATGATGGGCGGGGGAGGAATGGGTAGATTCAGCATTGGTGTTGTCTCTGTCTTCTGGGCCAGAGACTTTCATACAACCTTCAAGCTTAGCTATTCTGTCTTCTAGGCCAGAAATAGCAGGCGTGATTTTCTTCAGCTCTTGGCGATCCTCTGCGGTGAATGAGTCCAAAATAGGTGCAGGGGCCGGAGCAGGAGCTGGATTGTTTGCCTTGTTCACCAGCGTCTCGATCATTGTCTTGACAGAACTAAGGTCGGTCTTCACTGAGCCCAAGTCGGTCTTGACCACTGACATATCACCTTCGAGTGTACTAACCGATTTCTTCAGCGTTGTAACCTCGCTGGAAACGGTGGAAACTGAAGATTTGAGATTGGTGTAGTCAGTGTAGATGTCGGAGAGCACTTTGGCAAAGTCGGCGAGAGTTTTATCAAGGTCTTTGATGTCATCAGAGGAGGCTTTCTTTTCCACCACAGCAGTCAGCTTCGTCAGATTCTCTCCAGCGTTTGTTACAGCTGTAGAGTTATTTGATAGACCGGTGGTGAGATCTGTAAGTTTCATCTCCATGGACTTCAGAGACTGGTTGATGTCTCCCAAATAAGGACCTGTAACATATAAGTACTTGTGAACAAAGGAAAGCTCAGAAGTTTCAGGTTTAGTTACAGTGTTTAAGGTGGGATCTGTACCTGCAGGAGCGTTGACGAACTCATCAAAGTTTCGAGTCCCTCCATAGTGTTCCATATCTCCCTCAAAGGTTCCGTGAGGGATGGAGATCTCTACAGGTCCTTTCTTCGTCATTCGCTGAGAAGCTTTAACGGCTTCTTGAATGATGGCATCTCCAGTTTTAGCTGGAGGAGTGTCCAAAGAAATAGAGGGAGGATCGAAGGATAAGAATTGGGGTTGGGTTGCAAGTTCAGCGTTGGATTCGCTGATAAGTACTTCATCAGTCTTTTGAGAGACTGAAGAAGGTAGGGTAGATTCCAAAGTTCTAACCTCAGCGTGCAAGGACGCTGAAGTAGGTTTAGAAGGGATGGCTTGAATTGGTGTGGCAGAGCGTACCACGGAACTTTCCTTCAGCTCTTCAGAATGAGCTGAGGAGTCTTCAGTATGGAATTGCTGGGGTTGCTCCTTGGTTTTCTTGATCCTTTTGGAATCAAGAGGGGTAAGAGATTGTTTCCTTTTCTTAGAAGGAATGGATTTTGTGGCCTGGGAATCAGCGAGGGGTATTGTCGCTGAAGGAGCCACAGAAAGCGGAGAATTAAGTAGAGTGAGAAGGGTAGAGAGACGTACCTCGTTGGCGACAGGCTTGAAGTCGAGAACTTTAGGGCCAATCTGAGAGAGTTTCAGATCACCCTCTTCAGGATAGCTGTCCTTCAGGCCATATTGAAAGATGGCGCTGATGAATCGTGGGTAAGGGACCCATGCTGGTCGGTCAGCGGCAGAATCAACACGTTGAATGAGGTCTTCATAGATGATGGAGGCCCAGTCAATGTTGAGACCTTTCAGCAGTGCGTAACCCATGGCCTGCTGAGGTTGAGCGGCTTGATCAGAAGATCCGGATTTCGCTGTCATGCAACTGATCAGGTGAGCGAAGATGAAGTTCATCTCGCTGGGCATCTTGGATTTCTTTATCAGCGTCAGCTTCTTCTCAGGTAGCTTGTCTCTTCCAGTCTCCCAGATGTAACCCATCGCATCAAGGAAAGCAATGATTTCTTCCCTGTCAGCGTGCTTCTTGTGGTCAGGTAATGGAATGAAAGGATTTTCTGAGGTAGCGTTAGGGAATTTCAGAGCTTTGCGGATTATTGCGGGGGTTATCTTGATGGTGCCATACTCAGTATCGCTGAGTATGCAGTCGATGGTTTTAGATGGATCTTTGGCGGAGGGTAGGTCGGTGTGTCTGGCAGAGTACCAGAATTGGGATAATAGACGCTGACTGGCAGGAGGTGTGATTGTCAGTGCTGTGTAGATGGGGCTATTCTTCAAAAAATTTACAGCGTCGTCTAGATGGGATACCTGCTTCCGAGGAGGAAACTCGAGAAGCGCTGAGAGGTTGTTTGCCTTTGTCCAGTCTAGTTGATCCAGCTCAAACTTAACCTGAGGAGCTTTGGTGATTTCCAGTTCCTCAGAATCAGCGGAGATGGACTCAGCGGTAACATTCAGCTTTGAAGTTGCCATTTCACTGTATTATCAGTTCAACCAAAGATGTTAACAAATAAGAAATATCTTAATGTGGAAAGAAAATTTCCATTAAGATTTTTCGAATTTTGTCTATTTCATTCAGACAAAAAAAAGTCTTAATGAAGATTAGGGTTTTTCTTGTTTTTAAAAAAACGAATATAACACCCATAAGCCTTGTATTCCAGTTTCTTAAAAAAAATGGATACGAAAGAAGAACAAGTTTAAGATTTTAGATTTAAAACTTGAAGAACAACCATGAAATGGTTGTGTTTATAAAACCATGAAAGAAAATGATTTTATTTTTGAGTTCTTTTGTTTGATCTTGTGTAAAACAATGATAAGATCGAAAACAAGTTATTCGCATTTGATAATAGATAAGAACATATTAACCTTGAGTTTGATGAAGAAGATGATGAACAGTTCTTGAAGATTGAGAGCACAAAATGCAACAGTGTTCTTTTCTTGCGGAGAAAGATTGATTCGCGTAAAAGACAAATATAAACTTTGAGAGTGTTTATATAGGAAGAGAGTAGAGAGAGAAAAACTTGAGCGGGAAAGTTTTTCATCATGACACGGACACGTGTTTGCATTTGATTGGATAGACAACGAAACGTGCAAACGTGTGTCAGAAAAAGAGCGTGCCTGGTGTTATCCGTTGCAATGACGTCACAACTGTCCTTTCACATTCTTTCGTTGTCTCTGAGGTTTTGAAAGAAAAACTCAGGGACTCTTTGGAAAATATGAAGCACTGAATAGAAATATCAGTAAGGGTTTTAAGAAATTTCAAAATATCTCTGTTAAGGAAGAGATATTTAGCGATGAAAGAATTTGAAATCTTGCATTTTCATGCGTTTTGTCAGAGAGAGAAAACATACCTTGATATCAGTTTAACCAAATTTATTCAGAGAGAAGATGATGAAATGGATTGTACAAGTTTATTTTATCCGAGAGCCTATACAAGAATGTATAAACGTATCGCTGATTAAATGTGAACCGCTGAAGATTTATCCTTCAAAGTTCAGCATTCCAAGCTCGCTGATGAGAAAGTTGAATCTTGTCTCATCAAGAGGTTTGGTAAACAAATCAGCTAACTGATAATCAGTTGGGATAAAATGAAGTTCTATATCACCATTCATCACATGATCTCTGATAAAATGATATCTGATTTCTATGTGTTTTGTCTTTGAGTGTAGCACTGGATTGTTTGCTATAGCGATGGCACTTGTGCTGTCGCAATAGATTGGAATTTTGGAGAGATGAAGATCATAGTCTAGTAGTTGATTTCTCATCCACAAGACTTGAGAACAGCAGCTTCCAGCGGCTACATACTCAGCTTCAGCTGTGGAAGTGGACACTGAGTTTTGCTTCTTACTTGTCCAACTTACCAGCTTTCCACCCAGGAGCTGACATCCTCCTGTGGTGCTTTTCCTATCCATTTTGCAACCTTCAAAATCACTGTCTGAATAGGCGGTTAGATCGAATCCTGAATCTTTGGGATACCAAAGACCTAGATTCGCTGTACCCTTAAGATATCGAAAGATTCGCTTTACAGCTTTCATATGGGATATCTTAGGTTCAGCTTGATATCGTGCGCACAGAGATGTTGCAAACATAATATCGGGTCGGCTAGCTGTAAGATACAGTAGTGAGCCGATCATCCCACGGTACAACGTGACATTGACAGGAACACCCTTTGTGTCCTTATCAAGTATCAGCGGTGGTGCCATAGGGGTTTTCATAGCTGAACTTTCAGTTAAGTCGAATTTCTTCAGCATATCTTTAACATACTTTCCCTGATTTATAAAAGTTCCTTTTTCAGTTTTCTTAATCTGAAGACCAAGGAAATATGTTAGTTCACCCATCATACTCATTTTATACTCATCTTTCATTCTATCAGCGAAACGAGTACAAAGCTCAGGGTTAGTAGAACCAAATATAATGTCATCAACATATATTTGAACTAAAATGATGTGACCTTTTATTTTTCTAAAAAACAAAGTTTTGTCAATCTTACCTCTCTCAAATTTTTCAAGGTGGAGATAAGTAGAAAGAGTGTCATACCATGCACGAGGAGCTTGCTTCAAGCCATAAAGTGCCTTATCCAGTTTATAAACATAACCTGGACGCTTAGGATCTGAGAATCCTGGAGGTTGTTCCACATAAACTTCTTCATTCAGCTTTCCATTTAGAAACGCTGACTTAACATCCATTTGATGTACAGTGAAGTTTTTGTGTACATCATATGCTAAGAAAAGACGAATAGATTCAAGTCTTGCTACTGGAGCAAAGGTTTCGTCATAATCTATGCCTTCCTCTTGTCTGTATCCCTGAGCAACAAGACGAGCTTTGTTGCGAGTTACAGTACCATGTTCGTCCAACTTGTTTCGATAGACCCACTTAGTGCCTATCACTGTTTTGTCAGTTGGTCTCCGAACAAGTTTCCAAACTTTGTTTCTTTCGAATTCAGTCAGCTCTTCTTGCATAGCGCTGACCCAGTTTGGATCTCTGAGGGCATCATCTATTTTCTTTGGTTCAGTTAGAGAAATAAAGTTAACAAATAAACAAATATTACCTGCACTTCTACGAGTCTGAATACCAGCGTTGGGATCACCAAGAATTTGATCGATTGGGTGATTTACAGTCCATCGCTGAGCCGGAGCATGCGTCGCTGACTCAGTCTGAACTGGAGAAACTGAAGATGAGGCTTCAGCTACTTCTGGATTATCAGCTAAGAGAGGAATGCTTGCATTTGTCACTTCATTCACTGATTGCTGAGAAATAGATGGAATTTCTGAGACATTTGGATCAACTGCGGGTATAGTGTTTATAGGAACAGCTGAGACCCAAGATGTTTCAGCTTCACTATTCTGCATATTGGAAATGATAGTAGGACCATCATTTTCAGTTGTATGAGCATGAGTAGTGGGAACATCTTCTGAATCACCAAGATGAGAAAACATCCATTGATTCATTTCTTCTGTATCAGCGTTCGGTTTAGAGTTCGCTGAACGGGATTCGTCAAACGTGACGTGAATAGTTTCTTCTACAGTTTGTCTTCTTCGGTTGAAGACTCTGAAGGCTTTGGAAACTGAGGAGTATCCAAGAAAGATTCCATCATCAGCCTTAGGATCAAACTTTCCAAGGGCATCTCTGTTGTTCAGTATGAAACACTGACAACCAAAGATGTGAAGAAAGCTGATTGAAGGCTTTCTCCCATGAAAAAGTTCATAGACTGTCTTTTTGAATCTTTTGACTATCAGCGACCTGTTTTGCGTAAAACAAGCCGTGTTGACAGCTTCTGCCCAAAACTGAGTAGGCAGGTGAGAATCGCTGAGCATTGAACGTGCAACTTCAATAATTGTTCTATTTCTTCTTTCAGCGACTCCGTTTTGTTGTGGTGTTCTCACTGACGAAAAGTTGTGAGAAATACCCTTGCTCTCAAGGAAGGAATCAAGAGAACTGTTTTTGAATTCAGTTCCATGATCACTCCTTATTGAGCGAACAGTCATATTGTTCAGAGTTTCCATCTTCCGAACAAAGGTGATGAGTTCTTCAGGGGTGTCACTCTTAGAACGGAGAAACATTACCCATGTGTAACGAGAGAATTCATCAACTATGACCAGCGTATATTTCTTTCCAGCGATGGATTGTTTGTTAACGGGGCCAAACAAATCCATATGGAGTAGTTGAAGAGGAGATGACACTGAGGAAACTTGCTTGGACTTAAAGCTTGCCTTGGTCTGCTTTCCTTTTTCACACGCTGAACATAAGGATTCTTTGGCGTATGAATGTTGAGGTAGACCAGTGACTAACTCTTTGGATGAAAGAGTATTCAGTGTCTTGAAGTTGAGATGTGAGAGCCTCTTGTGCCATAGCCAGTCGACATCAGAAGATGCCTTTGAGAAGAAACAGGAGTTCTCAGTGGTTGTTGAGTCCATGTTTATAACGTAAACATTTTCCAAACGATAACCGCTGAGAGCTATCTTCTCCTTTTTGTCAGAGACAAAGCAGGATTCCTTAGTGAAAATCACTTTGTTATCCATGTCGCAAAGCTGACTGATGCTCAGAAGATTATGCTTCAGCCCTTCAACATATGCGACTCTTCTGAAGGATGTTGTACCATTTGAAAGTACACCATACCCTCGGGTGTGTCCTTTTCCATTTCCACCGAAAGTCACAGAGGGACCCTTCTCTTCCTTGTATTCAGCGAGCAGGCTTTTCTTTCCAGTCATGTGTCTAGAGCATCCGCTATCGAGATACCAGATACCCTTCTTAACCTGAATGGCAGATGTTGAAGTGGAGGGAATGTATGAACTTTCTTCCTCTTCTTCAATCTTGGCCATGAGACATTGATTTGCTTCATCATCTTCAGAATCAGATGATGAGGCTTCTTCATCAGAAGCAGCCCAATCATAGTCAGCCATCAGGCCTTTTCCTTTCTTCTTAAAGCTTTTCAGCTTTGCATACTTCTCCTTCAGCTTTAAGTATTTGTCGTCTTTATTCCTTGGAACAAAGGATTTCTTTGTAAAAGCTGAAGGTCTCATGATTTTCTTTGACCTGCACTCGTTAGCGAAATGACCTGTCTTTTCGCAGTTGAAACAAGTAGCAGTAGCCTTATCAACAAAAGCTGATGACTTAGGCTTGTCAGCTATAGAAAGAGTTTTGTTCTTTCTAAACATTTTCTTCTTGGCGAATCTCCTGAACTTTTTAGTTAGGAGAGCCAAGGATTCATCATCTGAAGAATCAGAATCTGATGACCTTTCAGAGTTACTTTCTAACTCAGTGATAGTGACCACGGGTCGCTGAGTAGAAGGTTCCTCTGAGATTAAAGCAACAGGGGTGCTTTTGGAATCTTTTACAAGATTCTTCTTAAGATGGCTAGATTGCTCATGATTCAGCAATGTGCCATATAAGGTAGCAAGTGTCATTGATCTTAGATCTTTCGACAGCTTGAGACACATGGAATAATTGTCCCAGCTTTCAGGTAAACATTCTAAAAACTTTGTCAGCACTTCAAAGTTAGAATATTCCTTACCAACCGTTTTTAGATCTATAATTAAGCAATTAAAACGTTGATGTACTTCAGAGAGAGTTTCATTCTTACCAGAGATGAAGCTTTCGTATTGTCTTACCAGGTTGATCTTTCTTGAATCCTGGACTTCAGACGTTCCTTCATACTGAACACATATTGTGTCCCACATGGCTTTTGAGGATTTCAGGTTCATGACGGAATGGTAGACTTCGTCAGGAAGGGCCATGGATAGTATGGATCTGGCTTTTGTATCTATAGCCACTTTCTTCTTGTCTTCATCGGTCCAATGATGGATTTCCTTTGGAATCAGCCTTTCTGGAATAGCAGCTCTAGTTGCAGTGGCTGGAACTGCAGGATCAATTGTTACAGGGATGTGTGGGCCGTTTTCAAGATAGTAAGGTATAGTAGGGTCTACACCTTCTAAGAAGAGTGTCATCCTATTTTTCCATAAGTTGAAGTTATCTCTGGAAAATCTAGGGGGTTTTGCAAGAGAACCATTGTCTATATAGTGAGTGTTTGTGTTTGTGTTGGCCATTTTCAGATAATAGCTAGGAAGAGAAATATCTTAGATTAGATCTTGTTTATGAGATTAAACAAATCTGCTCTGATACCACTTGTTGGTCCCGAAAGGCCTAAACAAGTTTGTAAAAGGGGGGGGGGGGGGGGTTGAATACAAACACACTATTTTACTTTTCTAAATTGTTTATTGATAAATCATTAACAATTTACAACTTGTTGCGGAAACAAGATTAAGGATAAACCTAAATCTAAACAAGTTGGAACACTAAGTTTTCTTGCACTAAGAAAGATAAGGAGATTACTAATAAAATCCTATCTTAAGAGAGATTTGAACTTGTCCAGAGTTAGCAAGTTACTTCAAATGAAGTGAGTTCATCTCTTTATATACTGCATGCATTTAATGCAAATCAGTATACACTTTACACGTGTCATCAGCGGATTGGTTGCATGTCATTGACCTTTGTTGACAACCTTAGTAGCCGCATGAATGAACAGTGTAGTATCAGAGTGGTTGTACGATTTCAGATTTTCGGAGGTTCTTTTCTGACATTTCGTACGGTGGCGTGCAAGGGAGGTTAAGACAAAAGTACTTTGTACGGAGGACTTCATGATCAGCTTTCGTTGATTCAGCGATTATCATTTACTATTCAGCGAATGATAAAGTTCAGCGATAGCTAAAGTCTTGTACTTGATACTTCACGTTGAGTGGACAAATCTGAGTCTTCGCTGATCCGCATCAGTTCATTAGGAGACTTGTCGCTGGTTCTTGAGCTTGATCTTCGACTTCAGCGTAGAACCTTTGTTGATGTGAATCTTGTCTTCAGGGATCATAAGTAAACAACTAACTTATCAGCGATCACCATAAGGACTGAACAGACTCAGCGATATGGTGAACAGTGTTCGCTGAATGTTTAATCTAAAAGTGCGAGAGTTCCTATCAGCAGTACTGTAAGATCTTAGTACTTATCAGCGATAGTGAAACTCTGATACATATTGTTTACTTACAATTTTCACTAAGTATTTAAGATAGGGTCATTATCAAATCACTGAGGGTTTGGATCAACAAGGTCATAAGCTTTGCGTTTGAGGTGAGTTCTCTCACTATATAGGATGGGAATTATATTCGTGTTGCTATAGTTCGAGTGTGTTGATTATGATTGTTTGTTGATATTATTGTGGTGTGGAATATATATATTGGTGTGTATATATTGAACTGTGATTGATGTACTTCTTGATGGATGTTCCAAGAGGTATATGCGTTTGTATAATGAGTTGTGATTATATCTTCTTGAGGGTTGTTCCAAGAAGTATAAGGCCACTTCTTGATGGTTGTTCCAAGGAGTATGTGTATTGGCATAATGTGTTGTGATTATGTCTTCTTGATGGTGGTTCCAAGGAGCATAAGGATTATTATTAATCGTGATATATTTTCTTGATGGATGTTCCAAGAAATATATGTGCTGGTATATTTGATATATATATAATTTTGGGTGCAAGACGTGATTGCATGGTATGAGTTGGTTGCGATAACTAGCTGTTTAAGGGTGATGCCGATATAATTGCGATCCTATGTAAGGATTGAATTCACTAAGCTTCGTGCTTACCCCTTCCCAAAATCTTATGTTTTCAGGTGCGAGTAGCAGTCGGGCATGACGGTACACACGGGCGCAAGGCGAAGATCGTTTGAATTGATTTTTAGTAAATGGGGATTGAATTATATAACTTTTCCGCTGCTTAAACTTTGTTGACGGTTTTAAATAACGACGTTTATTCTTATTGTAATGAGATTTGTTAACTTTTGGTTTGATTATAATGAAATGAATTACTTTTAAAAATTTTAAATCTCTTGTAATTTTTGGGACGTTACAACTTGGTATCAGAGCACAGCTTGAGTGAATCAAACACATCTCGGTGTGTTTGGTCTCAAGTTGCGGCTATGAAGTTTTAAACTCTTTTACTAAAATCTTTGAGAATAAAGGAAAAAGAAAAACCCGTTTGGGAAACGGTGATTGAGGGCGCAGTGTGTACAGTCAGCCGACGCCGTTTGGGAAGGTACAGTACTTAGTGTATTTATCGCTTTCTAGTTCATAGGGTATGCATGCTAGACTGCGTATGTGGTTTACATTGTACTGTATGATGATTGCTTGCTAGTAGGAATCAATGCTAGTTATAGTAGGTTGTTAAGTGAAGGCCCTATAGGTTGTATGCAATAAGAATCATATAGCCTTAGAATATTTGATTTAGTTCTATTGCGCAGCTCTTGTTTGAGTCCAACCGTTCTAGGGTAGAATCTTTTATTCGAATGTCTATTTGATTCGCGCTGCATGCGACTGGGTATTCGCGAGGCAACTCGTTATGGCTAATAGGGATTCCGTTGTAGCAAGGGTAGTGGGATAAGATGAAATTCCTAGTGAGCTGGGAATAGTGTTTACATATGAGTATGTATGCTAGATTACTTTCTAGAACATAGGAGTATGTATGCTAGATTGCTTGGTGCTTATTACACTGTACTGCATGTTTGTTGCTTGCTAATAGGAGTTTATGCTAGCCTTGATGGGTTGTTAAGTGAATGCACTATAGGTTGTATGCGGTAGGAACCGAATAGCCCTAGGATGTCGGATTTAGTTCTATTGCGCAACTCTTGTTTGAGTCCAACCGTTGTAGGATAGAATCTGATATTCGAATGTCTATCTGGTTTTACACTGTGTGCGACTGTGCATTCGCGAGGCGACTCGTCATGACTAGTGGGGATTTCGTCATAGCAAGGGTAGTGGAGTTGGGTGGAATTCCCAGGGAGCTAGGAAGAGTGTGTACCTATGCCGGTGCGGGCATATGTGTATAGTTTTCAGCAAGGAACTACTTGGGCACTTCGGGACGGGACTCGAAACGAGTGAGGATAGGTGTGGAAGGTAGTAGTAGAGCTCCTACTATCTGAAGCACAGGATCCGTACTCGAGTCGGAGAAAGTCACGAGGAATCCAAGGAGTTGAGCGTGAGCGTTGTTAGTGCGAGTTATTATGTGCTAATAACCCGTTGTAATATCTACCCAGAATAGCCATCACAAGGAGGAACGACTATAGTAAACCTACTAGTACAGGTGTGTACTTGATTTGCTTCGATGGGATGATCGTTGGGGTAGTGACGAAGATTATAAATTAGTAGTCGTTGGAATAAAATGACGATTCTAGTATTAATCACTTGGAGTGACGATAAGGATGATGTTTGTCTCGGGCCAAGATGGACGATTGTGCTAGAATTATAGGCTTATAGAGCCGACTTTGATTTGAGGAAAAATCGTAGGGATTATTTGACGTAATTTCCCAACTTGCCTAAGAGGTTTAAATGTCCGGATGACGTTAGTGGACCGGAGAGATTTGGAGGAGTAGGAGTCGAGGCGTATAATGCCGACTAAGTCATGCACAAAGTTTGATTTTGAAATAGATTGCATTAACAAATTCTTGTGTTTCAAATCATTTTATGGATGGTGTTTTGGAATTTTGGGAAATGTTCAGCACACACACAAGATTTTGAAATATGGTTTTGAAAGTGTATGAAATCGTTTTATCACGGGAGTGCAAACTTTGTTAGAATTTTCCTCATTTCGTTATTTTTCCAACGGTTCTTTCGGGTAAGACGATATCCGTGTTTTGTGGTGTTTAAAATGTTGGGCAAGTGACTACGACTTGTGACTTTAACATTGGAACTCCTCCACATATGTTAGAGTTGAGACGGAAAGTTACATTCCACGATGTCTGTATAAAGCTATTTGAGTGATTTGGTTAAAATAAGTTTTGTTTTACGACATGTTGAGTCGTGTGGGTTTAATTTCACGAGATGCATATCTTATTTGTTTATGTGACCATTTGGGGAAATCTTGGAAATCAATTTAAAGAACCCCACCTTTTGAGATTTTATGAGGTTTTAGTCGATATTTTCAAATGATGGAAACGGATTGATTTTTATCTTTAAGTTTGAAACTTACACGAGACAGTTGTGTTTTAACAAAAATATATTTGTAAACCGTTTCATCGTTTTGTATGACTAGCCGACGCGCGTAAGATTTGTTGGTGAACCCTGTGCCACGACATTTTATGTTGAAAAAGAGGAATTTTGGGGTCAAATGTCGTGGAACTGATTTTGAAATTATGTGCACACTTTTGTCGCACCCAGTGTAAGGTCGAGCGGTTACTTTAAATACATGTCATGAGTCAATTCATACTAGAACCGTGACAGTTCATTTTCAAAGAAATTATTTATTTCGCTTACGTCTTGTGAGTAAACTAAGCTGCAATGAAATGATTTTCAACATGATTTTCATATGTGGGACGAGCGTGTCCATTTTTGCGTAACTACCGACCTGGTAATAGTAGTTTTATTGCTTACGGTCTTTTTGAAATGAAAAATCTTGACGTTGAAAATATTTTGTAAACCATTTGGGAAGTGCGCTTATAAGTGTTATGTGTCATTTTGAGAATTTTAAGGGTGTGAGTCCTTTTGGAAAACTCTTCTGTTTAACCCATGTCGAGTTTGGGACTAATGTTATTTAAGAGTATTGCTTGCTTAAACTTTATTTAAACGCGTTTTTGACCGACTTATGGGTCTAGCAAGCGTGGAGCATTTTGCTCGGTTTTGACTTTGAGATAGTCATGGGTTGTTTTGTTGCACAGTTTTGCACGTTGCGTATTTACATGTTGGGTGAGTGAGTCATTCTGGGATAGGCATGTTGTTGGTAGACTGTTTTGCATTGGATCCTTGATCATGACAGTCAGTCGTTGGTAATGGTCGCTTGAGTATTTCGGGGTGGGACCCCGGTATTCATGTGTTATGACCTTGACTTTCCAGTAGGCACTGGGGGGATATAGTCTTGGGCACTTACCTGGGAGGTAGTCCCGATATGCCGGGCCTTGAGACGTACCTGGGAGGTAGGCGTTAAGGCGTATCTTGATACGGTGTAACTAGGCTTCGTAGAGCGAGTGTGGAGGATAAGTAGACGGTGGAATGTTGGGTATTCCACGCGTGTTGGTAATGTAGGCCGAATAGTGTCGGTTAAGGGAATGATGCCCTTTGTAATTAAGAGAATAAATGCGCAGTAACCTTTTTGAAGTAAGTAGTATGTTTAAGTGTCGACTTTTGGGCTTGAGGCCAAACACCATTAGTGTAATCGGAGATTTGTTGCCGATTTTTACAATAATTATGGTGATGGTAGTAGTAACCCTGAGATGCCTACTTGTGATGAATGGTTGTGGTGGAATGACCTTCGTGGGTGATTATAAATTTACTGGTTTGATGATGCGTGTAAGGTAAGTTTTGGGAGCCTTTTAGAACTCGTGGAAGTTAATCGACAGTTATTGTAACACCCGTGATTTTTGGATAAGTACAACTTCTATTCGGTGAGGAATCGATCTTTTAAGAAAAATATGGAAAATAGGATTTGGAGTTAAATCCTAGATTTTATTGTGTTATTGGATGGGGAATTCGAATACGAGTCCAACGGTTCTTTCCGGAGCGAAAACGGAGCTAGAACGAGGAAGTTATGGCCAAAACGAGTTTCGGTACACCTCGAGCTATAGTGCCCAGCGATTGTGACACTGTCACTATCGCTGTGTCACTATCGCTGGAAGTGTACCGCGAGTGGGAAGGGCTTGAGCGATTGTGCCCCGGCGATTGTGACCATGTCACTATCGCCCTGTCACTCTCGCCTGAAGTGTACCGCGGGTGGTTGAGTGTGAGCGACTATGCCCCAGCGATAGTGACTATGTCACTATCGCCTGTCAATATCGCCGACGGGCTCCAGAAGGGCTTTAAATCCTTTTCTCATTTCATCTTCTTCATTTTTACATCTCTCTTGACCTAACTCTCTCTCAGCCGATTTTCTCAAGAAACACCATCCTCTCCCCTTTTCTTCCTCATTTCTTCACCATCTAAGTTGTAATCAACCCTCTTCCTCCATTGTTGGGCATTTTTGGAAGCTTGGAGCTTTTGTGGAGATTAAAAGTTGTTTTGGAAGGTTCTATTGGTTAAGGTAATCTCTTCCCATCTTAACATGTTATTGTTGTTAATTTCATCTTATTTTCCATCTTGTGAAGTTGTTGAACGATTTTGGTGTTGATGGGTTAAGGAAATACGGGTTACCTCATATTTAAGAATTAGGGTTTGACATATTTGGGGATGTTGATGTGTTATGGTTAGAGGATGATTATTTATGGTTGAAACTTATGGATCTAGGTTTTGGAAGTTTTGGCTTGAGGATGCAAACTTCATCAAAGGAGCTTACGTTGGAGAAACTCTAGATTTAGCATAATCTAGCAAGGTGAGTTCAAGTTACTTTGCGAAAACGTTGTACATGCCAAAATGAGTACTTTACAAATATATGTGTGTTTTACTTAAAAATGTATGTGGTTAAGTTATTTGATTGATTTAACTATTTTGAAGTGTTTATCTTCATAAATGTGTAAAACACCCATATTTGGGACTTTTGGATGTTTGGATGGTTAGAAACCATAAATTGTCTTTAAAATATTATTTGCTCAAACTGAGGTTTAATTGATTATTTAATCATATATGTATAAATGATTTTGTAAACCAATTGGGCTTTTAAGTGTTATGTGTCATATTGAGAATTATAAGGGGGTGAGTTCTTTGGGAAACCTTTTTATTTAACCAACGATGAGTTTTGGGGTTAATGATGATTTTGAAGTATAGCTTGCCTAAACAAAGTTTAAATGTATTTTTGACCGACGTATGGGTCTAGCAAACTTGGAGCACTTTGCTCGGTTTTGACTGTGAGCAAGTCTTGGGGACATTTGTCCGATTTAAATGGCTCAATGTGGAGTCTTGTTGATGGGTTGCTTTTATTGCATCGTTTTGCATTTATTACACGTTGCTGAGTATTTACATGTTTGGGTGAGTGAGTTCCTCTGGTCTAGGCATGTTGTTTAGACTGTATTGCATTTGGATCCATAGGCATGTTAGTCAGTCATTGGTAATGGTCGATTGGGTATCTTGAGGACGAACCTCAGAACTCATGTTTTACGACCTGGACTTTACGAGTAGGCATTAGGAGGATATAGTCTTGGGCACTTACCTTGGAGGTCTGTGTAGTGATCCACGCCTTCGGGATGTATACCTTGGAGGTAGTCCCGACGTGCCGGGCCTTGAGGCGTTACCGAGTGGGTAGACGTCAAGGTGTATCCTCAATTATGGTGTAACTCGGTTTCGTAGAGCAGAGTCGTGGAATGAGCCAGACGTATGTGGTAATTCCCGATTTCGTTGGGAGGACAGAGATGGGTATAACATAACTTGTAATCTCTACTCCCAGTTGTGCGATGAACGTTGTATGGGTGGTATACTTATGTGTTACCTCCACCTTCAACGGATACGGGTCTCCCCCGTTTATGGTATTTGATCTTTATTACATTTTACGGTTGTGTGCGTATTGCTTCGTATTATGTTTTAATAAAGAGTTATATTTAATGGACCATTTCCATGTTTTATGGGTTGAGTATGTTTGTTAACCGTATGTGAAGGTTTTGTATAAATTAGATTTATTCGCGTATTTGGGTGAATTGGGATTGTAACTCATTTTTGGGAAAACGCTTTACACTTTCGGGAAGGATTCCCATGGATTTTGAGTGCGTTGGAAAATGAATCGCTTATGCTGTTTGGGAAACATTTTTGGGAAATGATAGTCTTTGTCGTAAACTTTCATTTAAAGATTTATTTAAATCATGACTATATTTATTAACTGACGATTTATGATTTGATATGGTCATGATAAAATGCTTGAACTCACTAGGCGTAAGCCTAACCTTTTTTTATTTGTCGGCATGTGCAATAGGCTCAGGTTGGGGTAGCGTTATCTACACTGTGATATGGCGAGTGCTAGTAAAGTGCACGAGAGGTGAATAGCTAAGTTATGTTTTCCGCATATACCTTGGGAAGTAGCACTTGTATTTGGATTACGTGATGTCTGAAGTGAGTTTAGTCTTGGTAACGAGACTTATGTAGTATGTATTGCTTGGAGATAACCATTGTTTGTAATTGGAGGTATTTTACTTATTGTTTCAGATGTAATATCAAAAATTTTAAATTAGTTGCTCTTTTCAAATTTGAGGGTGTTACAAGTTGGTATCAGAGCATAAGTTTGAGAGATTTAGGTGTTGATTTTGGATACCTAGACTCAAACTAGTGTTTGTTTAAGTAAATGAGAGTGAAATTCACCTTTAGACACTTTAAGATAGGATGTTTTGAAGTTGTTGAATGTTGTTAGAAACAAGAATCACGTCGAGGGTAACAAGGATAATCATGTACGGTGCGTTCATAATGACACTTGGCCAGTGTCATAGTGAACCTACTAGTACATGTGCATGCTTGAATTGCTTTCATGTGATGATCGTTGGGGTAGGGAAGGAGGTTCTAAACTAGTAATCGTTGGAAGAGATGGACGATTCTAGTAATTGTCACTTGGAGTGACGATAAGCATGATATCTGTTTTTAGTAGACCGTTTGGGTCGAAATTGAAGGTCGAATTAGAACCATAGGCTTATTGATCCGACTTTGATTCGAGGAAAAAAAAACCGTAGGGTTAATTGATGTATCACCTAACTTGCCTTAGGAAGTGTGAATATCTGGATGACAATAGTGAACCGAAGAATTTTAGAGGAGTACGAGCTGAAACGTTGACTGCCGACTAGGTTTTGCACCAAGTTTGTTGTGGAAATAAATTGCATCAAATATTTTGTGTGTGTTCAAATCCTTTTGAGGATTGTGTTACGAATTTTGGAAAATGTTCAGCACACACAATATTTTGGAGTTGGGTTTTGGGACGTACATGAACCATCTTATGTCAGGGGTTGCAAACTCCGTCGGAAATTGTTTCATGTTGTTGTTACCAAACGTTTCTTTCGGGTATAGGGATGTCCGTGTTTTATGTTGTCTAAGATGGTAGACAAATAACTATGGCTCATAACTTTAACATTGGATCTCCTCCACATATGTTAAAGTTTGGATGGAAAGTTAGCTACCGTGATGTCTATATGAAACTATTTTGGGAATCTGCTTAATATGAGCTTGTTAAACAGTGTTGTGTACGTGGTATCGTCCTAGAAGAGGATTTTTGAGATTTTGGCGTCTCGTTCATGATTTTATTTTTAGTAATTTGACTTTGGGAGCACAACGTTTAGTGCGCTTTTGTTGACTTGGAGTCATTGAGTTCGTTGAAGTTCATAGAGTTTCGTGTACGACATTTTGCATCGTGTGAATGTAATTTTACAGTGTGCATACTCTAATTGCTTACGTGAAAAGTTTACGAGTTTTGGTTGGGCATTTGATTCCACTCGAGTTTTGTTTAGAAAGGTTAATTTTATGCCATAGGGCGATTAAAAAGAGACGAGTTTGGAACTCTAGCGTTGCGCAACTTTTCTTTTAAAGGTTTGTGTTACTAAGTATTTCGTTGCATTTAGTTCCGTGTATGGATTGATTTATACATGACTTAAGTAAGGCCTGAAAGAACATTTTGGCACGCTTTTTGGTCAGTTAAATGTCTATTTTTATTTTCATGAAAAATGTGTTGCATCGACTTAGGGGTATGCATAGCTTGGTAACTTTTGTTTTCTCGACACTTTGATAAACGAGTTGTGTACGAAATGTGTATTAAATCCTTATTTGAATGAGACCATTTGGTCAAAAGGGTGTTTTGGCGTGGTGGATATCACGCATAAGTTTGCAACGCTTTGCAATTTGAAAATATAAATACACGAGTCGTGACATTTGGTGAAATTCGATTTGCCGATTATTTTGGGAGAATTGAAAACCTTTTAGTTTTTGGAAAATGGGTACTTGGAGTATGTTGAAAATTTTATTGTAAACATTTTCGTGTTGACGTTTTATGTTCCAAGTATGAAATTTTGAAGAAAGGGTTTCGTGATGGAGATTTTGGAAAATTGTTTGCATAAAACTACGTTGCGTATATTTCTTAAGTTTTGGACAGTGACGCGTACCTTTGTTGTAATTGAGAATTGAAGTCGGTTTGACCCTTCTAAGCGTCAGCCATTTACTAGCAATTGTTCCTTCCTAGTTTCTCTTTTGGAAAATACATTGTTGAGTACAGTTTTGTAGGGAACATTTTACTCGTATGTCATTTTGTGACCATCTGAGGAAGTTTTGGAAATCGAATTGAAGAACCCCATATTTTGAAATATTGGTGTGAGTTGATTTGTGCATGTTATTTCATTACAAGGAAATTTCTAAAGAAGTGTTACAAGCTGGCATGCTTGCTCCAACTTGAGGTTTTACGATGTTTCAAGTCGATATTTTCAAATAATGGAAACAGATTGGTTTTGTCTTTAAATTTGGAACCTGCACAAGTTATTTCGTGTTTTGACTGAGGTGTAATTAGAAATCGTTTCCTAGTTTTGTATAATAAGCTGATGCGCGCAAATTTTGCTGGCAAACCTTGTTCCATACCATTTGAATAGTTAGAAAGGAATTTTGAGTCAAATGCCGTTTGGGCTTCTTTTGAAGTACATGTGAAAAATTTGTGCACACCGCTAATGTGGGCAGTTACCTTGAGTGCATGTCATTAGTCAATCCATACCAGAACCGTGGTGGTTCGTTTTAAAGAAGTTATTTTTACTCTTGTAGCGTTATGTGGATAAACTGAACTGCAATGAAATGGTTTTCAACATGATTTTCGTATGCGGGACGAGCGTGTCCAGTTTTATGTAACTACCGAACTAATAGTAGTAGTTTTGTGCATACAGTGGACTGATGCGAAAATCTTAGTATTGAAAATATTTTGTGAATGGTTTTGATTAATTGGCATATTTATTGAATAACGCACTTGAGAACCTTGAACTCGTTAGGACCTTGGATAGAGTTCCAAGCTTGATGGTATAACTAAGTGTCAACCTTTGTGGGATGGAGATTGGGGACCATTAGCATATTTGGAAGGCGTAGTCCGACTTTAAATGAAATAAGGATAGCGGTTGTAGCAAATTCTAAGATACTCAAGTGTGATGAGTAGATTTTGTAGTGATGATTTCCCTGTGTGGTAAAGGAACCAGCCGGATGACTGATGTTGTGACGAGTCCTTAGAGTCTATTAGAACTCGTGGAGTTAATTGTCAGTTAATGGTAGGGATGATCGGAATTGATAATTCTGTTGGATTCGTTAGTGATTAAATCGTGAAATAATTTAGAGTTGAAAACTAAAATTGAGGAAGATAGAACACTTTAAGGTTGGGAGACAACCGGAGTCGTTTAAACTAGGAGTGCTACCAGCGGTTGGAATGTTCTTCCGGACATAAGTACAGTGTACTTGAAGGGGTGCTGTTGATAAGAAATTGTTCGAGGAATTGTCCTTATAGACTATGTGGGAAATTTGGATTCCAGTTAGAATTGATGATTTATGGTCGGAGTTGAGTCGATTAGCATTATTGTAAAGGATGTAGATTTCGAGGACGAAATCATTCCAAGGTTGGGAGGATTGTAACACCCGTGATTTTCGGATAAGTACAACTTCGATTCGGTGAGGAATCGATCTTTTAAGAAAAATATGGAAAATAGGATTTGGAGTTAAATCCTAGATTTTATTGTGTTATTGGATGGGGAATTCGAATACGAGTCCAACGGTTCTTTCTGGAGCGAAAACAGAGCTAGAACGAGGAAATTATGGCCAAAACGAGTTTCGGTACACCTCGAGCTATAGTGCCCAGCGATTGTGACACTGTCACTATCGCCGTGTCACTATCGCTGGAAGTGTACCGCGAGTGGGAAGGGCTTGAGCGATTGTGCCCCGCCGATTGTGACCATGTCACTATCGCCCTGTCACTCTCGCCTGAAGTGTACCGCGGGTGGTTGAGTGTGAGCGACTATGCCCCAGCGATAGTGACTATGTCACTATCGCCGACGGGCTCCAGAAGGGCTTTAAATCCTTTTCTCATTTCATCTTCTTCATTTTTACATCTCTCTTGACCTAACTCTCTCTCAGCCGATTTTCTCAAGAAACACCATCCTCTCCCCTTTTCTTCCTCATTTCTTCACCATCTAAGTTGTAATCAACCCTCTTCCTCCATTGTTGGGCATTTTTGGAAGCTTGGAGCTTTTGTGGAGATTAAGAGTTGTTTTGGAAGGTTCTATTGGTTAAGGTAATCTCTTCCCATCTTAACATGTTATTGTTGTTAATTTCATCTTATTTTCCATCTTGTGAAGTTGTTGAACGATTTTGGTGTTGATGGGTTAAGGAAATACGGGTTACCTCATATTTAAGAACTAGGGTTTGACATATTTGGGGATGTTGATGTGTTATGGTTAGAGGATGATTATTTATGGTTGAAACTTATGGATCTAGGTTTTGGAAGTTTTGGCTTGAGGATGCAAACTTCATCAAAGGAGCTTACGTTGGAGAAACTCTAGATTTAGCATAATCTAGCAAGGTGAGTTCAAGTTACTTTGCGAAAACGTTGTACATGCCAAAATGAGTACTTTACAAATATATGTGTGTTTTACTTAAAAATGTATGTGGTTAAGTTATTTGATTGATTTAACTATTTTGAAGTGTTTATCTTCATAAATGTGTAAAACACCCATATTTGGGACTTTTGGATGTTTGGATGGTTAGAAACCATAAATTGTCTTTAAAAGATTATTTGCTCAAACTGAGGTTTAATTGATTATTTAATCATATATGTATAAATGATTTTGTAAACCAATTGGGGAATACACTTTTAAGTGTTATGTGTCATATTGAGAATTATAAGGGGGTGAGTTCTTTGGGAAACCTTTTTATTTAACCAACGATGAGTTTTGGGGTTAATGATGATTTTGAAGTATAGCTTGCCTAAACAAAGTTTAAATGTATTTGTGACCGACGTATGGGTCTAGAAAACTTGGAGCACTTTGCTCGGTTTTGACTGTGAGCAAGTCTTGGGGATATTTGTCCGATTTAAATGGCTCAATGTGGAGTCTTGTTGATGGGTTGCTTTTATTGCATCGTTTTGCATTTATTACACATTGCTGAGTATTTACATGTTTGGGTGAGTGAGTTCCTCTGGTATAGGCATGTTGTTTAGACTGTATTGCATTTGGATCCATAGGCATGTTAGTCAGTCATTGGTAATGGTCGATTGGGTATCTTGAGGACGAACCTTAGAACTCATGTTTTACGACCTGGACTTTACGAGTAGGCATTAGGAGATATAGTCTTGGGCACTTACCTTGGAGGTCTGTGTAGCGATCCACGCCTTCGGGATGTATACCTTGGAGGTAGTCCCGACGTGCCGGGCCTTGAGGCGTTACCGAGTGGGTAGACGTCAAGGTGTATCCTCAATTATGGTGTAACTCGGTTTCGTAGAGCAGAGTCGTGGAATGAGCCAGACGTATGTGGTAATTCCCGATTTCGTTGGGAGGACAGAGATGGGTATAACATAACTTGTAATCTCTACTCCCAGTTGTGCGATGAACGTTGTATGGGTGGTATACTTATGTGTTACCTCCACCTTCAACGGATACGGGTCTCCCCCGTTTATGGTATTTGATCTTTATTACATTTTACGGTTGTGTGCGTATTGCTTCGTATTATATTTTAATAAAGAGTTATATTTAATGGACCATTTCCATGTTTTATGGGTTGAGTATGTTTGTTAACCGTATGTGAAGGTTTTGTATAAATTAGATTTATTCGCGTATTTGGGTGAATTGGGATTGTAACTCATTTTTGGGAAAACGCTTTACACTTTCGGGAAGGATCCCCATGGATTTTGAGTGCGTTGGAAAATGAGTCGCTTATGCTGTTTGGGAAACATTTTTGGGAAATGATAGTCTTTGTCGTAAACTTTCATTTAAAGATTTATTTAAATCATGACTATATTTATTAACTGACGATTTATGATTTGATATGGTCATGATAAAATGCTTGAACTCACTAGGCGTAAGCCTAACCTTTTTTTATTTGTCGGCATGTGCAACAGGCTCAGGTTGGGGTAGCGTTATCTACACTGTGATATGGCGAGTGCTAGTAAAGTGCACGAGAGGTGAATAGCTAAGTTATGTTTTCCGCATATACTTTGGGAAGTAGCACTTGTATTTGGATTACGTGATGTCTGAAGTGAGTTTAGTCTTGGTAACGAGACTTATGTAGTATGTATTGCTTGGAGATAACCATTGTTTGTAATTGGAGGTATTTTACTTATTGTTTCAGATGTAATATCAAAAATTTTAAATTAGTTGCTCTTTCCAAATTTGAGGGTGTTACAGTTATTGGTAAGTATGATCGAATTTGAGTATCCTGTAGGGTATATTGGTGAGCACCTTTAGAATGGTTAGAGCTTGAAAGTTGAATCGGGATGTATGGAACATCTAAGATTGGGAGGCAACCGGAGTCGTTTGACTAGGAATGAATCCAGTTGTTGGAGTGTTCCTCCGATCATAATTTCAGTGTCCTTGAAGGAGTTTTGTTAGTAAGAAAAGTATTCGAGAATTTCTAGACGGGGTGAGAAATTTAGATTCTAGTTGAGGAAAGTCCAGTGGCCGCACCGAAGGGGTTCGAGTGGACGTGGGAACCCGAAGCGGAGATGTGCGAGAACTATTCCGAGTTATTCGCCGGTCTAGACTTCGAGGACGAAGTCTAATCCAAGTGGGGGAGAGTTGTAAAGCCCGTGTCCTGGTATGTAATTTCGTTTTATTAATTCTTTTCTTTTAAGTTTTATTTATCGTGGATTCCGTTAACGGGGTTAGACGAGTTGGACCTTATAGTCAAATATATCAAAAACGTTGGTTAGTTTGCTAGAAGGTTGTAGTTGAGGGGCTAAATTTGTAAAAGGGCCAAACTTGTGTGGTGTTCGGCCCATGCAACCTAAAAAAAACGTATCCATGTTGTTTAGGGTGTTTGTTTTCGTGAGTAGCAAGGGAGAAAGGAGAGAAACCCTACGGCTCCCCCCTTCCCTTGTGGTGTTCGGCCGGAAAATGAGAGAAGAGCCGAGAGAGAGAAGAGCCGAGAGGGAGAGAGAGCCGAGAGAGAGAGAGAGTCGCCGGAGAGAGAGAGGGCTCGCCGGAGAGAGGAGACTAACACCATCGTTTTGCTGCCGGAAAAGAGGAGGAAGAAGGGTTCGTCGAGGTAAGTGTATTTCCCTTCTCGTTAGTGTCATTTGCCATTTTCTGCCGTGAACCGCCGCCACCACCACCGCAGCCACGGCTGCCGGCGGTGGGACCGCCGCTGCGCGCCGCCGGGGTGGCGGCAGAGGGGTGGGTGCAGGTGTGTGCGGGGTGAGGTTGCGGGTGTGTCGTTTCGGTGGATGTTGGGAGGTTCCGCCGGAGGGTGTTACCGTAACCACTGTCGCCGCCGCCAACCACCACCACCGCCGGAGGCGGCAGTGGGTAGTGCACGGTTGTTGTCCAGCGTAGTATATCCCTTTCCAGTAAGCTTGTAGGCTGTTCGGGTCTGTTTGGGTTAAGCTTTGGCTTAATGGGTTTATAAACAACTTTTGTCATTTCATGTGAACGTTTTTCTGCCACTGTTTTGCGACGGCCATAACTTTTTCGTCGTAGCTCGTATTGAGGCGAATCCGGTGTCCACAGTTCACATTCTGTGCCGGGCACACTTTTCGTGTTTTAGCGGAAGTCCGGTTCGGCCTCTAGCTAGGCGTAATTTGGCTGTTTATACAGCAGGTCCGGAATTGACAGTTTCGCGTTCCGTTTTAAAAAAACAAAAGTCACAGTTTCTGCCACTGTTTTGGGAAAGACATAACTTTTTATAGGAACGTCTTTTTGGGGTGAAACCAGTGCCAAAATCTCCCATTCTGAGTCTAGTAAGTTTCTTATGTTTTGCGGAAAAACCAGTTCGGACCATAGCTAGTGGCAAACTGCTGTTTTGCACTGAAAGGTACCGTTTTTCACTGTGCAGCAAGCCGGTTTTGTAAAATCCATAGTAAATTGTAGAAAAATTTTTAGAGCGCGTGCGATATGTTCCTGAAACCCTAAGACATGGGACTTTGTGATTATGGAAAAATATTTCTGGTTTAATCAGTTTATAAGGGGTTAAACAGGTCCCGAACAGACCTGTGTGTTGAGAGTAAAAACTGGAAAAATGTGTTTTTAAAGTTAGTAGTCGTGGCTTTGGTTTGGGGCGTCACTTTGACAATTGTTAACGCTTATTTAGGTGGAAAAAGGTGAACTGGTGTTGGCCGGTTCGTGTTGCGGTTGAGGTCATAAGCTTTACGTTTTAGGTGAGTTCTCTCACTATATAGGATGGGAATTATATTCGTGTTGCTATAGTTCGAGTGTGTTGATTATGATTGTTGTTGACAAAAACAACAATAAATTGTAAACCACATAGACAAAACAACAATAAGTTGTAAACTATAAAACAAAAACAACGATGAATTGTTAATTATAAGGACGAAAAATGTAATTTAAAAAACAAAGGGATGAAAGTAACATTTTTTAACAAACCACAAACGAAAAACGTAGTTTACTCAAAATGTTAAAGTTACATTTTTTGATTCTTGTTCCGCGAAATAGAAGAAACTTTTGGAAAGGTCAAGGAAAAAACTTGTTCTTCTTCCGTAAAGAATTCTTCCAATAATTCCGAGCCGAATCTTTCTCATTATCAAATCTCAATAAGACAAAACAATCATAAAACAAAAAGATAAAGAAACAAGAAACAAAATGCCCTTACCTTAAATGACTTTCTTTAACTAAGTTAATAAGATAAATACAATCCTGAATTAAAGTAGCAACTAAATGAGTAAGTGTTTGGGATTGCTTATTTTATTGACTTATTTGCTTATTGCTTTTTCTCACCGCAAATAAGCTATTAATAATAAATTTTAATTATTATTATAAAGTTATTAAGTAATCATTATTATTATCAGGTCTACATTATTAATTATATTGATTTGTTTCTATTATTTATTTGGTTGTCCTAAAATTGGTATACAAATTATATTTACGTGAGTTTATTGTTTATATTATTTATTGATTTTTTTTGTTATATCAGTTAAAAAATTATAAATGAAATCAACAATAAAAAACGTCTCTTAAAATCAACCAAAAAACTTAAAAAATTCGTTAAAATCAACCAAAAATCTCAGAAAATTTTCGAAATCAACCAAAAAACTTTAAAATTTTTGTTGAAATCAACCAAAAACCTTAAAAATCCCTCGAAATCAGCTGTAAAACTTAAAAAGACCCTGGAAGGTGGAATTCGGCAAAAAAACACATCAAACGGCTTTGGAAAACATTTGATCCAGTTTAAGGGTGCACCCGCTCGACGAAATTCCTGGGTCCGCCACTGATGCAGCCATGATTTCTCTCATCTTCTCTACTTAATTACTGGTATTAATTTGTAGTTAAATTCTTTCTTCACAGTCAAGGATCGATGCAAGATCAGGTTGATGATCCTATGGCGGCCACGGACCTTGAAATGCAGCTTCTGCCGTCGTCATCACCCTCCGACAACAACAATGGTACTACAACAGCTACTTCCAGAACAACTCCATTAATGCATAGCCTCATACGATTCATCCAATCCACCATCATCTTCACTGATCATGCTGTTTCTAGGGTTTCTTCATCTAAAAGCCTTGATGACAACCCTCAACCGCACGATCAAACTGTAAGTCAAACAATATATAATTAATTAAATATACTTAGTTATTATATATTGATTTAATGTTAAGATCGATTGATATTTAAATATAATTAATTATGTACAGGCTAGAATTGACATCATGGAAGATGATGTTGAAGTTTCTGATTTATCTCAAACTGCTCCATTGCTGCTGAAGACGTCAGAAGATAATACTTTGGTTTTAAGGAAGCAGATGAGAACACTTATCCATGTCCTATATTCAAGCCAAATCTTTAAAGCATCAGTTGCTAGTCGTACTGCTTATCATGAAGCAACCGAAACATCAGTAAGATCATCCTCCATGCACTTCAATTCATTTACACAAACTGGGATAAGGATTTATTCACGAAAGAAGAAGCTTTGTGTGGGGATGGGTTTGTGGCGTTTAAAGGGGTTTGGAATCCAACTAAGGCTCGTTGTTGTATCATTAACATTTATGCTCCGCAGCAAGAAATCAAGAAAAGAAGCTTATGGGCTTCTCTCCTTCAGATTACCTTCGATTGGAACGGCATGGTGATCATGGCAGGAGATTTTAATACGATCAGAGACCCCTCCGAAAAAATTGGGAATTATTTAGATCTTGAATCGATTCGGAGGTTCAATGATTTCATAAACAAAGCTGGTGTCACTGATCTGCCTTCTATTGGGAGGAGATTTACTTGGGCTAATAAATCGGGAACTAAACTCAGCAAAATTGACAGGATTCTGGTGTGCGAAAAATTCCTGGACGAATGGCCAACTTCTTACTGTACGATTTTACCGAGAGACAAATCTGATCATTGCCCCATCTTGTTGAAAGATTCGGTGATCGATAATGGTCCTAAACCTTTCAAGATTTTTAACTCGTGGTTACAGATGAAGGATTTTATCGAATTGGTTGAGAAGGAATGGCGTGAACCGTTTTTTAGCCAACACAATAGTAAACTGTTTGCTCTAAAAAACAAACTGAAGTTGCTCAAAGAAAGAATCAAAAGCTGGTGGCGACAGAAGAATATTAACTTGGAGGAAGACAAAAAGAAAGTAATGGCTGAAATTGAAGATCTGGATCGTTTCATTGAATCCGGGAACGTAGATGACGACATCATTGCTCGTAGATCGGAAGTTCTAAAATTAAAAGAAGAGATCGATGCCAAGGTTCGTGAGGACCTTCGACAAAAAGCGAAGGTGCAATGGGTGATGGAAGGGGACGAAAATACTCGTTTTTTTCATGGAATCATCAACCATCGTCGAAATAAATCTTTAACCCGGGGGATAAAGTCAGAAGGCAGATGGAAAGAAAGCAATTCAAAAGTAAAATCTACTTTCTTGGATTACTTTAAAAATACTTTGGGTCAGAACATGCAATCGAGAAGTAAGTTTGATCTCTCAAATATCCGCAAACTTTCAGAGGAGGATTCAAGATGGCTAGATCAGGAGTTCACTGAAGAGGAAATTAAAGAGGCGATATGGAGCTGCGGAGATATCAAATCACCTGGACCTGATGGGTTCTCTTTTGGATTCTTCAAGAAATTTTGGCAGGTAATTAAATCGGATGTGATCGAAGCTATTCGTGAATTTCATTCTAGCTCTTGGATTCCTAAAGGTTGTAACCCTTCTTTCATAAGCTTAATCCCGAAGACGCTTGACCCGCAAGAATGCAAGGATTTTAGGCCAATCAGTCTGGTGGGTTGCATTTATAAAATAATTGCAAAAGTATTGGCTAATCGGTTTGCTAGAGTTATAAAATCTCTTATCAGCGAAACTCAGTCCGCTTTTCTGAAAGGCAGACTTATCTTAGACGGAGCTTTCATTGCTAATGAGATAATAAGTTGGGCGAAAACGAACAATAAAGAGATTTTACTCTTCAAAGCTGATTTCGAGAAGGCTTTCGACTCGGTTGAGTGGGGATATTTGTTGGAAATTCTTGAAGCTATGGGTTTTTCAAATAAATGGAAAGGCTGGATTAGAGCTTGCCTTCATTCTTCTTCTTCGTCGGTCCTCATAAATGGTTCCCCGTATGATGAATTCAGGATCAAGAGGGGCTTGAGACAAGGGGATCCTCTCTCACCATTTCTCTTCATTGCAGCGATGGAAGGTCTTCACTGCTTAATTGAGAAAGCGAAAAACGCAAATCTGCTAAAAGGAATGGAGTTAGGGTCTAGCAGGTACAACATCTCTCACCTCTTTTACGCAGACGACGTGATTTTCATAAATAGGTGGTCGATCGAGGAAGGTAAAAACATGATTCGGTTGCTGCGGTGTTTTTACTTGGCATCCGGATTAAAATTAAACTTGGCCAAAAGCAATATATTTGGTATCGGGGTGGATCAAGGAAAGATTCAACGGACAGCCTACGAGCTTCATTGTAAAGCCGGGAATTTCCCTTGTAAGTATCTCTGCATCCCTCTAGGAGATAGGATGACTAGTATAAAAGCTTGGGATGATGTTGTAGAGAAGTTTTAAGCCAGATTGTCAAGGTGGAAAACTAAAACATTATCGATTGGTGGGAGGAGAGTTTTAATACAGGCGGTATTGGGCAGTCTAGCAACGTATTCGTTATCCATCTTCAAAGCTCCTGCATCCGTGATCAACAAATTGGAGAAACTAAGAAGAGATTTTTTCTGGGGTGTAGAGAACGGAGAAAAGAAAATTGTATGGGTCAAGTGGGGTTTAATCACGAGAAGTCTGACCAACGGAGGACTTGGGCTAGGGAGTATATCAGCCGCTAACATCGCGCTTCTCACAAAATGGATATGGAAATTCAAAACAGAAGAAGAGACGATCTGGGGAAGGGTGGTGAAGGCGATCCATGGAAATGATGGTGGTCTGGATAATAACAAGATTAGAGGTGGGAAACAGGGACCTTGGTCGAGTGTTTTAAAAGCAATGAATTGGTGGAGGTCGAAAGGGGTACATTTGGATAACCTCCTGTACAAAGAGATTGGTGACGGTAACAACACAGAATTTTGGAACGAGAACTGGACGGGCGACGCCAAATTAAAAGACACTCATCCCAGACTTTATGCTTTAGATAAAAACAAGACGGTAAGGGTGGCTGAGAGAATCGGGAATGGAGAATTCACGTGGGATTGGCGTAGAGACATCCGAGATGGGAGGGAAGCTGAAGAACTTGTGTCCATGACTACAAAGCTGAGAAACTTTAACCTCAATTCCATGGCCGATAGATGGGATTGGAAACTCTCGCTGGACGGTCATTTTTCTGTCAAAAGCAACATAGAAAGAATAGAGCAAATCTTGTTCGGGAGCGATAATAGTCCTACGAAATGGAACAAACTCATTCCGGCTAAAATTAATATCTTTAGTTGGAGGGCATTGCAGGGTCGAATCCCAGTTAAGGAGAGGATTGCAAACATGGGTATAGACTTAGATAACATTGTATGTTCCATATGTAAACAGGAGACGGAAATGATTGATCATATCTTATTTTCTTGCAAAGTTGCGGCGACCGTATGGAGGAGGGTTCAAGGATGGTGGCAGCACCCGTTCTCCACATATTCTTCGTTAACAGCGGCTACGGAAGATATAGGAGCGGTTCAGGGCTCTTCTTTGAAAAGTAAATGTCTCGAAGCAATTCTTTTTACGGTATGTTACTCGTTATGGTGCTTTCGCAACATGATCGTATTTGCGGGAACGGGGCAAAATCGGAGAGAGCTGTTCGATAACATTATTGATAATTCGTTTAGATGGATGGTGTTGCGTAATAAGAAGTGTCTTAAAGATGTAGGCATTTGGAGAATCTCTCCTCTTAATTGTTTTGATGCCTTGTAACTTGTTGCTAGTCGCTTGCTAGCTTTTTAATGCATTGCCTTTTCAAAAAAAAATATATATAGCATGCATATAATATATATATATATATATATAGACTTAGGATCATGTGAGACCAACATGTTTCCGTGAGACCGGTGAGACCAAGCTTGAAAGTATGAAACTTCACACCAAAAAACTGTGAATGTAAAAAAAATCGAACTTTTCATAGGGAAAACACCGTAAATGTTACGTTCACGGTGTTTTTCGCTGTGAATGTTCGTTTTTTTTTACCTTCACAGCGTCTTCACTGTGAAGGTTCGGATATACCTTCACAGTCTTTTATCTGTGAAGGTTTGATTTTCTTAAACTTGGTTTAGGTTTTTTCACCTTCATAGTGTGATTACATTATGAAGGTTCGAATGTTTTTTACCTTCACAGTGTTTCGGTATGAAGTTTAATGTTTTAAGGCTTGGTCTCACGCGGTCTCACGGAAACAGCTTGGTCTCACGTGAACCTGACCCTATATATATATATATATATATCGTTGAAATTTACCAGAAACCAGCAGTTGATGAAACCAATGATAATTACAAGAGCACAAACATCTCAAAGATTGTACGACAGAAGAATTTGCAGGCCCTTGAAGAATTCGGAGGTTTAATTAGGGTTGGGGATGCACTTAATACAGATTTGATCAATGGAATATGGGACAGTGAAGCTATTAATCGTAGTCAACTGCAGCTATGTCAACACAAATACAAGTTCTCTCATTGTGTCTTTGAATCACTCAAAAACAAAACAATTCTCCTTCTTTCGGTCGCTGCAGCACTGTCACTTGGATTTGGGATCGCGGAAGAAGGTGTACAGAATGGTTGGAACGATGGGGTAATCGTGCTCGTCACAATCTTTCTTCTACTTCTCTTAGCTTCTACCCGAAAGTACCGTCAACAACACAAACATCGAAACAAGTTACAGAAGAAGCTGCAACAACTTACAAATGGGAGAGCACATGTAATAAGGGAAGGTGAAACAAAATATATATGCGAATCTAAGCTTGTTTGTGGCGATGTTATCTTGCTGAACAAGGGTTGTCAAGTTCCGGCTGATGGTTTGTTTGTAAACGGTCAAGGTCTAGAGCTCGATTATGAGTCTGAATCTTGTATAATCAATGACCACAACCCATTTTTGTCTTATGGTGAGAGAGTGATTGAGTCTGAATCTTGTATAATCAATGACCACAACCCATTTTTGTCTTATGGTGAGAGAGTGATTAATGGGGATGCTACCATGGTTGTGACATCCAACACAAGATGGAGTGAGATGATGATGATGAGCAAAGCCACCGGTGATCCAAAAATGAGGTTCAAATTAGAAACCCATCTCGACAAGTTGAACACTTGCATACACTATACCAGACTCATTATTAGTATTATCATACTTGTGGTGTTATTTTTTCGCTATATGGCTGGAAAAATGGATGAAGAGAATGGTTATAAACTATAATCAATAGCGAAACCAACTGCAGCCAGAAATTTTGGAAATGCCTTCAAAGAGATCGTTAAAGATTCCAAGTACACTGCAAGAGCTCTAACGAAGTTACTAAGTGTGTCACTGATTGGGATAACGGAAGGCGTACCTTTTGTTATTTCACTTGCAATTTTTTATTGGAATCACATTACGCTATCAGGTAAAGCCACTGAATAAGATTCACAAGCTGTTGCAAAGATGGGATCAGCTACAAGAATTTGTAGCGATTTCGCTGAGAACGAGAAGGAGGTTGACAGGATTGTTATCGGAGGTGAAGTTATCAGTGGGTGTACTACACTATCCCCAAATGTTGTTGAAGCTCTATGCGATGGGTTCTGCACATCAACAGAAAAGGCGGTTCTCGATTGGGCGAAAGACAAGTTTGGCTTGAAAAGGGAAAGAATCATGATACAAAGTTCCACAAATAATGAATCGGTGAAAGAGATTTTGAACAAGTGCACACATTACTATCATGCTAAAGGGGAGAAAGCTTCCATGGATGACATTATGAGAAGTTTCTTTGACCAAGTTAACGAAGATATGCAGCAAAAACGGTTGAAAACAATTGCATTTGCTTGCAAACTTACAGATCATGTGGATGATGACTTCATCCTGGTAGCACTCATCGGCCTAAAAACCACGAGGATGGAAGTTATAAAAGCTGAAGTCAAGGAGTTTAGAGATTTTGGAATCGAAACTGTAATGGTCTCAAGCAAAAAGTTGTCGGTTCTGAAAGACATTGCCCTCCAATGTGAAGTTATCGCAGAAGGTGATTCAGAATCTTTGGACGTGATTACAACAGGTGAAGCTTTCAAAGAACTCATCGAGGATGAGAGGATTAAAAGGTAGATAAGATTCGCGTTCTTGGAGGGGCGAAGCCATCTGATAAATTACTCCTTATAGAGACTTTCAGAAAAAAAGGTGAAGTTGTGGCATTTATGGGACAAAGAACAGATGAAGCACCAGTTTTAAGGGAATCTAACATAGGAATATCTATTGGGACATGGAGCTCTATAAAGGCAAGAGAAAGTTCTGATATCATCATATGTGAATATGGGAGTTTCCATGACTTGATCAACATCATCAATTCTGGAAGATGCATACACCACAACATTCAAAGATTTCTCCAGCTTGTTCTAATCACGACCGTCAGCAGCACTTTGATAAACTTTTATGAAACGGTAGCTTTTGGGGACGCTTCTTTGACAACAGTTGAGCTGGTATGCGTAAACCTAGCCGTGGATTTTCTTGGTGGTTTCGCGTTGCTAACAACATCATCAACAAATAAACTGGTTCCAATTCGGGGTGGATCCGGATCACTTATAACTGCAGAAATGACCAGACACATTCTATTCCAAGTTCTGTATCAAGTTATCTGTTCAGTGATTCTTCACCTCAAAGGATCTGGAATGAAAACTATGGTTTCTAGCAGCTTCATTCTCAGCCGGTTCTTCAATATATTCAATGCAAGGGAGCTACAAAAGAAGAACTTTTTAAAGGGTATTCACCAGCATAAAGAGTTTTGGGTTGCGGTTGTTACTTTTATAGTTTTATATGCTGCTGCAGTCATGGGTCAAGATTGTTAGTATTTTTCTATATATTAATCATACACTCGATTAATTATTGTCCAACGAAAAACCGAAAATATGCAGAAATAAGATGAAGCAGAATATTTAAAGGAAACGAATTCAAATAAACAAAGAACTGCTGAGGCTCGTGTTAAACACGATTCCCTTAAACAGAATTTCCGTCTGTTCCCAGGGTACAACAGCGTAAGCAGTTTTTTTGGAACTGCCGGAGATGACACTCGCCTGAAAAGTTCGCCGGAATGTTGAACTCGTATGCAATGGTTACTGTTTCGTGTGGAGAGAATGCCGAGAGAGCTCAGTTCTAGAAATCGAGAACTGTTTTTGTGTATTTCTTGGATGAAAGGTAGACCACTTATTTATATATGAATTTGAAACCGACAAGCATCAATTCGTAATTAAAAAATCGATTATGAAACCGAAATTCATAATTCACAATCAATACCGTAACCGACATTCATAAATTCGGAATTGATTATGAAACCGAACACTTAATTACGAAATTTAAAACTGTAACCGAAATACAGTTTCAACAAAAATTCAAACTGGTCAAAAGAATATTTAGCAAAACCGAGCTGCGTGAGAACGAGATTTTGGAGCTGCATTCGCAGGTCGCGCTCGCACACAAGTTCGACGATTTTAGCTTATGAAATCGTCAATCGGCACCCCCCCCCCCTGCGCGAGGGTAGGAGTTGGAGTAAAACACATCAAGGAGTTTGTCAACTCCTCCCACTTCTTTGCTTATAAACCAAAGAATATTTACTCTCTCTTCCTATGTGGGACTCCTTCCCACACCTAACTTGGTTTTTGCTAATTTCATCCAATTACTCAACTTTGAGCATCGATATCTCATTCACACATATTCCGTTTTTGGATGCATTATATATCGTTTCGAAGCTCTCATATAGGAGAACATAAACCCACTAAGAGTTAATTATATATAACGAATATATATTTAAATGCGTCCAAAGTTTAGTAAAAACCATATTTTTTACTAAAATTTCCAACAATCCCCCACATGAATGGAGATCGATCTATGCATACGAAAATTTTCCATACGAAAATTCCAATAGTCGAATCCTGCATAGGATAGGTAGGTGTTACCCTTTGAACCTTCCCTTGTGAAACATACTTAGTCTCCTAGTTGTCAGTAGACTCGATGTCTTTGAACTGAACTACCATTTATGTAGACGACAATATATTTCACACAAGACTCTTCCTAACAAGGTCATATCCTCATAGTCGTGTTCGTTATGGTCATGAACACTAGCCTGGTTCAGCGAGAGCATTTAGGAATTGCGCCCCCACAATTCCCTTTGAAGCGACCCCACTTCTCTCTCACATAGGTGATTTTCAATAATCATTAAAAGCCATACGCTTAGCCTTACTATCACTGATTAGGAAGTTTATTCCCCCACAGTGACCTCTTTCATTCATACAACTAGGTTGTCCTTTTGAACCCAGATCTTGGGATCTCCAGTCTTCTGGGTAAGGTTTCCTTTGCATGAATTATTCATTCAAGGGCTTTAGTCCCATTCCTCTTGACGACTTATGGACTAAATCTCTACTTAGGCCTTTAGTAAGCGGATCCGCAATGTTATCTTTTGACTTCACATGGTCAATCGTGATAACTCCAGTAGAGAATAATTGTCGTATCATATTATGTCTACGTCTAATGTGTCTAGACCTCCCATTATACATTGTACTTTGAGCTCTACCAATTTTCGATCGGTTATCACAATGTATACCAAATGACCGTTACCGGCTTAGGCCATCCGGGAATATCTTCCACAAACTAACGTAGCCATTTGAATAAAACCACATTTATCCAAGGCGATAAATTCAGATTCCATCGTGGATCTATTAGAGTCAATCGGAGTTCTAGCTATACTAGTATCTCCTTTTATTAATTTTCTCAAGAATCTTGTCCACGTAATGTGTTTGACTTAACATCAGACCATAATGGGTTCTTGTGATCTTGACCCCAAGAATCACTTCCGCTAAACCCATGTCTTTCATGTCAAACTTGGATTTCAACATTATCCTTCATGGACCTTATCAATTTTGTCATCATTACCAATGATAAGTATATTATCAACATATAAACACAAGATGACATAATCATGAGTGGTGTTTTTCATATAAACACATTTGTCACACTCACTTATTTTATAACCGCTTTCTAACATGGCTTGATCAAACTTTTGATGCCATTGCTTTGGAGCTTGCTTTAGGCCATACAAAGACTTAACAAGTTTACAAACCTTGTTCTCTTGTCTTGGGGCAACGAATCCCTCAGGCTGCTCCATATAGATTTCCATTTAGAAAACATTTTTCACATCCTCTATATTAAGTTGATTTTCAACTTCATTTTTAAACAAGACAAACTTGTGTAAAATTAATCTAGACCTTCCTTTTGTCTATATTAAGTTGATTTTCAACTTCATTTTTAAACAAGACAAACTTGTGTAAAAATAATCTAGACCTTCCTTTTGTCTATATTAAGTTGAATTTCAACTTTATTTTTAAACAAGACAAACTTGTCTATTGCTTCATCTTTATTTTTAAAATAAATACATGTAGCAATATTTCGTGCTAATACAAGACAAACTTGTCTATTGCTTCATCTTTATTTTTTAAATAAATATATGTAGCAATATCGATGAACGTGATCACATATTTATTCCCACCTCTAGTAGGAACCGATTTTAAATCACACACGTTAGTATGAATTAAATCAAGGGTTCGGTTTTTTTCTTTCAACCGATTGGAAAGATAATCTAATAAGTTTTGGTTTTTACACATGTGGGGCACTTGTGATTTGAGTCAAAAACAAAACTTTTGGTATGCAAATTAAATTAAATGTCGAGTGGAATTAAACATATATACATGTTCTAAACGGCCATGTCAAACAAATGAAAAAACTCAAGTATATAAACGAAATTAGAACTTGTTTTTATTCATTTTATTAATAACCATTACATTACATTCCATTATATTTAACTTAAACATGTCATTCAAGGCATATCCTTTACCCACATACATACCACTTTTGGACAAAACAAACTTATCCAACTCAAACACTAGTTTAAACCAAACTTGTTTAACAAACACCCCGAAACGAGGTTCTTACGAAGCTCCGGGACATACAAAACATCCTTAAGCTTGAGCTCTTTCCCGGAAGTCATCTTCAAAATGATATCCCCAACACCCTTGATATCGGCGCCTCCATGGCCGAATAATCCATGATCATTGCCACCAAGTCTTCGTTCACTATTTTAGAAAACAAATTTCACATGAACAAAATTGCAATATCAATCTGTTTATATACAACAGAAAAGAATTTAAATCAAAACACACTCGATTTAGATTTTGTTTATAAACGATAGAAAATCGAAACATAATCGATTAAAATGTTTACACACAACATCAAAGAATTAAATCGAATTCAAGTCGATTAAGAATCTGTTTATAAACGACAGAAAATCGATACATAATCGATTAAAATGTTTACACACAACATCAAAGAATTAAATTGAATTCAAGTCGATTAAGAATCTGTTTATAAACGGCAGAAAATCGATACATAATCGATTAAAACGTTTACACACAACAGAAAATAATTAAATCGAAACTAACTCGATCACTAATCTGTTTACACATAACAGAAACGAATTAAATCGAAACCAAGTCGATTACTAATCTGTTATACACGACAAAAACAATTAAATCGAGACAAAGTCGATTAATAATCGAAAAAAACTCGATTAATAATCGAAACAAACTTGATTAATAAACTGTTTTCACAAAACGAATTATATCTAAACAAAACTCGATTAATAAACGGGTTTCATGAAACGAATTATATCGAAACAAAACTCGATTAATAAACCATTTTCACAAAACGAATTATATCGAAACAAACTCGATTAATTTCGTTAATAAGTTTGATTAAGACACGACATAAAATCGAAACAAACTCGATTATCTTCATTTTCAATTCTGTTTAAAACACGACAGGAAATCGAAACAGACTCAATTAACTTCGTTTACCAATTCGTTTAAGACACGACAAAAAATCGAAACAAACTCGATTAACTTCGTTTACCAAATCTGATTAACAAGTCTGTTTAAGACATCTCTTTAATAAATCTGTTTAAGACACGATAGAAAATCGAAACAGACTCGATTCACTTCGTATACAAATTCTGTTTAAGATTGTTAGTATTTTTCTATATATTAATCATACACTCGATTAATTATTGTCCAACGAAAAACCGAAAATATGCAGAAATAAGATGAAACAGAATATTTAAAGGAAACGAATTCAAATAAACAAAGAACTGCTGAGGCTCGTGTTAAACACGATTCCCTTAAACAGAATTTCCGTCTCTTCCCAGGGTACAACAGCGTAAGCAGTTCTTTTGGAACTGCCGGAGATGACACTCGCCTGAAAAGTTCGCCGGAATGTTGAACTCGTATGCAATGGTTACTGTTTCGTGTGGAGAGAATGCCGAGAGAGCTCAGTTCTAGAAATCGAGAACTGTTTTTGTGTATTTCTTGGATGAAAGGTAGACCACTTATTTATATATGAATTTGAAACCGACAAGCATCAATTCGTAATTAAAAAATCGATTATGAAACCGAAATTCATAATTAACAATCAATACCGTAACCGACATTCATAAATTCGGAATTGATTATGAAACCGAACACTTAATTACGAAATTTAAAACTGTAACCGAAATACAGAGTTGCGTGAGCACGAGATTTTGGAGCTGCATTCGTGTCCGCAGGTCGCGCACAAGTTCGACGATTTTAGCTTATGAAATCGTCAATCGGCACCACCCCTGCGCGAGGGTAGGAGTAGGAGTAAAACACATCAAGGAGCTTGTCAACTCCTCCCACTTCTTTGCTTATAAACCAAAGAATATTTACTCTCTCTTCCTATGTGGGACTCCTTCCCACACCTAACTTGGTTTTTGCTAATTTCATCCAATTACTCAACTTTGAGCATCGATATCTCATTCACACATATTCCGTTTTTGGATGCATTATATATCGTTTCGAAGCTCTCATATAGGAGAACATAAACCCACTAAGAGTTAATTATATATAACGAATATATATATATTTAAATGCGTCCAAAGTTTAGTAAAAACCATATTTTTTACTAAAATTTCCAACAAAGATATCCTTGATTGTGGTACAAGATTGAACTGGAAGCAATGGGCTGTTTGTGTTGGAGTTGGGGTCATGACATGGCTGGTTGATTGGTTTGGAAAATGCATCCCAATGTTGATCATGATATTGATCAAGAGATAGACTTGATTGCATGGTAACACTAGTTAGTTGCTAGTCTTCATTTCTTTGTAGTTTTTGCTTCATGTAAAACTTGTCTTTTCCTTTTTCTTGTACATAAAGATCCACAAAGGTCATTCTTTCAACAAATATAGTCTCATTCAATTCAAGTGCATATATGTGTTTGTCTTTCAAAAGTCACTACAATAATTAATTAAACTCGACTCTATAGAAGGCCAACAATGTCTAAATATTCTAATTAATTAATAGAATGTTTTAAAAGACTAATTAAACAGTTGCACCTCTTGTATAAGTTGTTACAACTTATACAACTTTCTCAAATGTTTAACAACTTTCTCAAAATGGAGAAAAACGGGGGTTTTTGGGTCCTTCATCTAAATTTTCTTCAAAATGGAGAAAGTAGGAGGAACATCTTTTCTGAAAAAATCCCTGACTTTTTTTTTAATTTTTAAAGGGTTCTTGGCAAGATCTTAAATCTCTTCTGCCCCTTTGATTTTTTGTTATCTAAACAGTCTGTTTTATGGATTCTTGATTATTAAAATTTTAACAATTTTTTTATTTTGAAGAAATAGAGATATGGATAATTTATCCATTGGAAGCATCGATTATTTAATAGAAATATGGGAGAGAGGGTATATAGATAGATAGGAGGAGCAATGCCATGGAATTATTATAAAGTATTTTATGAAAGAACAAATTGCATAAATAAAATGTATTTTGTTATTTTCATTTTGGAAAACATATTTTTAACTTAGAAAATTTATTATACTTTTGTATTATCATGTATATTAATTTTTATGGATTGTATTAAAAAAGAAACAAGACCTCGAAACATAATAAAAAATGATGAAAGTTACATTTTCTTTCCTTTTCTACCCACGAATCTTTATACTCCACTATAAATGGATTTCACATTATTAGTTATTAATCTTGACACGGAATGAGACGTGAGACATATAAAGGGATTTCACATTATAAAGGGATATCATGGGGCAATACGAAGGTGTTATTGAAGCCTGCGAAAAAAATTCAATCGTGCTGGAGTCCATACATCAAACGTTGTTTATCAAGAAGTCTTACCCGACAAGTAAGTGATAGTGTTAAATTTGACTAGTAAGCGCTTATTCGGGTAAGCATTTGGTCAACTTTGCAAACGACAATAATCATATTGTAATTTCAAAACCATAGGAACCGAAAGTGTTATAATCCACCAACCACAAAACCAAATTTGTAGTTTGGTGAAAATATAATTTACTTAAATATTAATGTGTATATGCATGTTAGCTTCAATACAAGAGTTTTTAAAGGGAAAATAATTAAAATACCCAAAGTTTTACCTTGAATTGCTAAAATACCCACTTTCTCGATCAGTTTGCAAAAATACCCATTTTTTCCTCAGTGGCTTCCGCGATCGCGGGTCAGTGCCCACGTGGCCCGCGGTTTGGCCAAAATGTTTCGCGGAGGCCCCCCAACTATTGCCGCGGTGACAACTTTGGCCTCTGTCCGCGGTAGTAGCCCGCGATGGGCAAAAAATTTACACTTTTCGTCCTTTTTGCACGATTGTTTGCATGTTTTTACTGTTTTTTCCACAATTATTGTACTTGGAAGACCAAATTGTGGTTGAAAATCACTGGCTTGTTTCATCAATGTTGAATCGTTGTACTTGGAAGACAATTTGTGGTTGCCATTCATCTTCCTCAATGAGATTTCATCCATAAATATCAATAAAACGAGATTTCACACCCACTCCATCTTTCTTTCTTTCTTTCTTTCTTTCTTCAGTATTTTGTTTTTGAGATACTACTGAAAAAATGAGTTCATCTGTTGCAAAATCTAAGCTATTTTTCTGTTACGATGGTGAATGGGTGCAAGACAAAAATGAGTGAAATTTTGTTTATAAATCTAAGCATGGTGTAAAATTGCCAGTAAACTTGTCTTATCAGAAGTTTGTTGCATATGCCATGCAAAAATGTGAAATCGACCCTTCTGTTGTTTGCAAGTTAGTATTCAAGAATGATGATGGGTCATTTGTGGAGTTATCCAACGATGGGGATATCTCTGTTTTTCTGCACTTTGCAGCCGAATCAGAAAGACCGCCATTACTTTTTGTGTATGCCGATTCATCGGTGTGCGACGAAGACGATGACGAAGGCGATGACGACGGTGATGACGAAGGTGATGACGAAGACCTCCAAATGGAGGAGCCTGATTCTCAATTTCAGGATAACGTCCTTCTTAACGACTGTTATCCTGATTTTGTTCCGGAGACGCAACAACAACAACCACAAAAAGAAGAAGACCAAGAAGGACGCTTTGCTGGAGTTGTTGATGACGAAACTGTTGGACATAGTGTCCAGAGTCATTAACTATTGGTAATATTTCTAATAATAGCAGGGTCCTTTTGGGTTGCCCTTAAGACCCAAATAACAATCAGAAGAATGAAAGGGAGTTAAAGTAGTTAGTTTATTAATTTGTCATTTGATGATAAATTAATTATAAGCTACAATATAATTAATTGGATTAATTATAGGGACTAAATGATAATTGGTTAAAAGAGTTTTTTTAACAAGCTTATCGTTTCAAGGGGGCTAGGTGTAAATAAGGGGATTATAAATAAACTACTAGGGATCAAACCCTAAAGAGTTTTTTGTTCAATCTCTCTTTCTCTATTGAGACCATAACCTCCCCTCTCCCCCTCCCAAAATCGTAAACCCTAAATAAGGGTTTAGGGTTTAAAGCTTCAATCTTGATTGTTGGTTTGGTGTTCTTAAGTGTGAGCCACTAGAGGGATTCACACTATTGATCCTTGACATCCAAGAAGCAAGAACAAGGTTAATTCATCTTTGTGTTTTCGACAATCACAAGAAACAAGTAAGTGTTCTTGATTCTTTCTATTGTAGTTAATCATCTAGAACGTATGCATCTTTATAAGTTGTTTGTTTGTATTGCCATGGATGATTCAATTTTATATATGCTTCCGTTGCCTATATCATGTGGTAGTACGGTTTAACAAAACCTTTCAGTGGTATCAGAGCCAAAGTTCTTAGATTTTAGCTCAATAGCATAAAATTCGTATTGAATTTTCTTAAAAAACACAACAAGCCGTTTTACCTATTCCCGGAGTTTGAACCGTCGGATCGTCGTGGTTTTTGGACAGTAGTTTCACGACATTCTGTTTTACCTTCTGGACGGTTGGATTAATCGTTTGAGGTCCATAAGACACCTGTTTTATTTTCGACATAGTGCAGTAAGTTTGTGGCCATTGAATTGCTTAATCCCTAAGTTAGGGTTTCATGGTCATAACCTCAAAAGCTATAATTTTTGGAAACTGAAAAAAATTCTTGCTTGCATGAAAAAGTTTCCATTTTTAGCGATTAAAGTTTTATTGGTATCCCTAAAGGGTATAGGGTAGTAGTCGTTTTTTTTATGCATGTTATACCATAATTGTGTATGGCGTAGTAGTCGTTTTTTTTTGCATGTTATACCATAATTGTGTATGACTAGTTTCCTAACTTGCCTAAGGAAAAACACATCAATAATAAGCTTTGGAAAATATTGAATGGATAATCTTAAATTGAATAGATAATCCTAATTATGTATGGCTAGTTTCCTAACTTGCCTAAGAAAACACATCAATAATAAGCTATGGCAAATATCGAATGGATAATCTTGAATTGAATAAGATAATCTTAAATACCTTCTTACAATAAACAAATATATTCAAGTTTGAATAAATATTGTAAGATAAACATTGACATTATTTATATAGTGAATATAATTTATATGTCAAATATTCACATTAATTATTAGCATGTGTCATCACATGTTTAATTGGAATCAAATATGGAAACAATTATATTAATTGTTAAATATGTGCTCACATGGTTAATTAGAATTAATTGGATAATCATAATTTTAAATTGTTTAAAATTCCATTCAATTTTATATATATATTAGACCTCAATTATATATATATGATTAAATAATACATTGATAGTCAAACCGAGACTAGGCGTACTCACTAAACACTCTAAGGGGGTTTAAGGAGGTTACTATAATATGGTTACCGAATGAGTCAAGGGTTTTTAAAACGCCATGCGTTACCAAACTCACCGCCTCTTGTGTGGACTAGTGGAATTACCGAAAAGGTTTGATAGGTCAACGTGACAAGTTAAAAGTATTAACTATGAAGTATAAAACGAAAATCCCGTTTTTGATATACTGAGAAATGTGAAAGTCGTAAGCTACCCATGATGAAGAACACACATAATCTTATAGTTTGTTAACGGAGCGTGTGCGGTTTGCCGGCACGTTAATGTGAAACTATAGTTGAAAATGATGTGGTGCTCGTGATTCTCAAGCGTACTTGAGCCGAGGGGTCCATGTGTTTTTCCATGGTCGATTCACTATCTTGTTTGTGATCCTCGGCATCCCAGTCACAGAAGGAAGATAAGCATAATCGAGATTAACATGCCATTGACATAAGTCAATGAATCTCAAAAGACCTAGGAGTTTCATAGTGAATGAAATTAACAAATAGCATTTGTTTACCTAAAATAACCTTGTGATGTGATTACGGCATCCCTTTTCACATCATAAGATAAAATATGGATCCTAGCCTTGTTAAATATTTTGGAAAATTATTTTAAGGGTTAAATATCAAACTAACGAAAAATCTATATCTACAGATGGCTGAAAATAATCCTCCTCCTCCTCCTCACTCAACATCCAACCTTACGTTACTCTGTCAGGATCGATTCTTAACAAGAATTAAACTTCTTAGAAACAGAATTTAGAGAATCTTGCAGAATAGAACTCTAAACCAATTAAAGAACAATCAATAGAATTCAACACACTGTATATATCAAACTGTATTACTCACAAGCTTTACACCAAACCTCAATCTTGATGAACAGATCTCACCAAGACGACTTCTACTTCTCTAGAAATAGGATCTACGATCTTGAGGTTAATTCTCTCTGAATGGCTAAACAACTTTTTTAAAAACTGTTCTCTATTGTGTATATTGTCTCCTGTGTGTTCTAATAGCTATCTATCAATACTATTTATACAAAAGTAATTACAAGATAACTATCAAAAGTAAATTGATCTTCTGAATCTTCGTTAAACATATCTTGATCAATTCCTTCTTTGTCTCCAAAAGTATCGCATACCAAACTTATCAAGTCAGCAGTATTAACAATGATTTGGCTCAGCAGCATTAACGACCTTCAGCAGTATTAACCTTCACAGTCTTCTAGCAGTAGTATCTCACCTCAGCAGTACTAACCATGTCTTGCAGTAGTAATTTGGTCTAGCAGTACTAACCGTGTATACGCAGTAGTAATCTTGCCCAGCAGTAGTAACCTTGTCTAGCAGTAGTAACCTTGACCAGCAGTAGTAATTTGGTCTAGCAGTACTAACCGTGTATACGCAGTAGTAATCTTGCCCAGTAGTAGTAACCTTGTCTAGCAGTAGTAACCTTGACCAGCAGTAGTAACCTTGTCTAGCAGTAGTAACCTTGACTTGGCAGTACTAACCATACTTAGCATATCTTCAGTTCCCAACAATTTCCCCCTAACTTGACTTTTAGGAAAAGAAGTCAAGTTCTTCAAATGATGCTACCAAAACTTAGTCATCATATAAGCATAGATCAGGACTTAAACCTAGACTCTGATTTGCAATCCTTCTTACCAAGAATCTTCCCATAACAGAGTCTTTGTTGCAGACCAATTTTACATGTAACATCCCGTTCAGTCTTTTCATGCAGTGTTTGTAGATTTCATCCACCAGATAATACTCCTGATATGTGTTGTCAATTGATATAACATACACTCCACAATTTTCATAGAGCATCCAGTGGGTTACTGCTTGAAAAGGTCTTGCTGTTATGTGCTGAACTACTTCTGGTCTGAACATTAGGCATAGGTATTCTAACACTATCTTTGTGATAGACATACCTCTTTCTGTCAACATGTTACCATAGATCTGCATGCCTACTTTGAACATCTCTTCCAAGTCAGATCTTGAGCATCTTCTTATAACTTGTCCCCATGTTCTGTAGACTTCAAACTGCCCATCAGCTCTCTTGAGTCTGATATACTCCTTTCTCTCATCTATCAAAGTATCCCAGTGACTGATTTCAGGAGGTTTTGAATCTAATGGAGTCACTTTGATTGGTTCAGTATCAACCATAGTGATGTACAAGTCACATTGTTCATTGCTAAGTGATTGTGCATTACTGGATTGACCTGTCATACTATCTCCTTGTCCTTCATCCTTGGCAACTTCTTCCTTTTCTTTTTCTTCTACCACTGGTTTCTCAACAGGTTCTACCCTTTGCTTCTTTACACACTTCTTTTTAGTAGCCACAGACTTTGTTCTCTTTCTGCTGAAAACCATCTTTGCATCCTTAGTTTCTTCCTGTTTCTTGGCAGTTGGAGGTGTATCATGTTTGGCTTTGATTAAAGCCTCTGCAACCTCCACTTCTTCTACTGTAAGTTTCTCTGTTACTGTTTCAGCTTCTGTTTCTGTTACTGCTTTCTTTGTAGATTGAGCAGCATTAACTGTTTCTGCTGCTTGCTTAGAGTCAGCAGCATTAACAGTTTCTGCTGCTACTTCAGTTTCAGGCTCTTTCTCTGTTACTGCTGCTTTCAAGATTTCTGTTACTACTTCTTGTATGATTTCTGCTGCTTCATGAACATTTGCAGCATTAACAGTTTCTGCTTCAACTTCAGTTACTGCTTCTTTTGGAACTTCAGTTACTGTTGCCTTTACAGTTTCTGCTTCTTTAACAAGCTCTTCCACCTTTTCTGTCTCCCCCTTATTCTGTGCACTGGACTCCCCCTTAAACTGTGCATTATCAATTTCCATCTCAGTCTCCATCTGAACTGTCTCCCCCTCAACTTGTAGACCCTTCATATTCAGTTCTGCTTCTGATTCTGACTCTGACTCCCCCTTTTTGGGAGCATCATCAGTTGGAATTCTTCTTCTCAGCACAAATCTTGCCTTTTTCTTTCTGTGCAACAACTTGGTGACCATCTTCTTGAGCTTCTCAATTTGAGACTGTTGGTAGGTGACCACAGCCTTCAGTTGCTCAATCTCCTTCTTCTGTGCCATAACATCCAAGTTGACATTTCCAATGGTTTCCATCAATTCATCATAGTTATATCTATCCTCACCTTGTTTAGAAGTGTTTACCTTCTTTAAAGGATCCTTGGAAGTTTTAGCAGAAGCCTTCTGCCTAGCAGAAGCACTAACTGCCCCCTTGGTTTCTTGGCACCTGGGTCCTCCTAATGATTTCTCATTTAGAGTTGCCATGGGGAAGGTCTTATTTATGTTACCACTGTCCTTCTCTGTGCTAGCAGAAGTAGTGGCAGCCTTAGCACCCTTATGCTCATCCTTCTCCTTAGAGAGCACCTTCTTGGGGTTGGGAGACACCCCTGTGGTTTCCCTGTTGATATTCTCAATTGGAGAATGCTCCAACTGAGGGCTTAAAGGCTTAGGGCTCTGAGTAGGTACATCAAGGGAAGGAACCTTGTGCACCTTTCTTCTTTGAAACTTGTTGGATAAAACAGGAGTGGGCTTTTGAAGTATGTGCTGAGGGATGTATTTTGAGATGGAAGGTTGGGATTGGTCATCAGTGGGTTGATCTAATGAGGGCCTTGATCCTGATGCCATACCTTCAGAGGGGTGGGACACAACCATCATTGTAGAGAACAATGGTGTGTCAACTCCTTCCGAGTCCCTAGGAAGTCTTTTCATATTTGAAAAAACCTTCCCTTTAGGGGATTTTGGTACATATACCTCAGTAAACTGAGGTAAGTCCATCAATTCCTTGTTAATAACTTCTTGCACAAACCTTGGATACATGTAAAATCTCTTTTTGGATTCCAAGTTTGACACAAGATCAGATAAAATCATTTGGGAGAAATTGAACTTTCTGGAAGTGGCCAAACATACCAGAGCATAAGCAGTGGTACTGCTGAACTCACTCCATCCAGTTGTTTTCTTTGAGATGCAGTGCATAAGGGTATGAACAAGAAATCTCCATTGGGAAAAGAATTTTGACTTGAAAAATTTGAAAATACCAATAGAGCCTTCATACCCCATTCTTTGTATGGTAGAAAAGAGTTCTTCATTAGGAATAGAAGATATACCTGAAGCATCATTCAACTGAAGATGTATGCGAATAATCTCCTCTGTTACTGTCAAGGGTTTATCACAAACCCTGGTTCTAATCTCCGTTTGCCCGTTTTCTGTCACCACAGTAGCATTATCCCAAAATTGTTTTTGATGATTAATGAATATCTTGGGAGCCACTGTTAGTGCATAGGAGATATGCGAAGACGTGAGAAAATCGACAATTTCATGGAATCCTGCAGATTGCTTCGGCTTCTGAAGCATTGCAATCTCATTGTGTTCATCAACAAACTCTCTTTGAGCCATTGTATCTGAAAATCCTTGAGCAGACACAGAAATTCTTTGGAGAATAGGTTAGAAAGAGAGTGAGAGAGAATCGAGTTCAAAGAGACGTTATGAGCGAAGGCGGGCTTACAGGGTATTTATACGCAGTATTAACCCTAGAATTAACAAAAGCAGTATTAACGACATAAGCAGTATTAACTACTGAGCAGTATTAACTGCAAGCAGTATTAACTGCTGAGCAGTATTAACTACACAAGCAGTATTAACTGCTGAGCAGTATTAACTACACAAGCAGTATTAACTACAAAGCAGTATTAACTACACAAGCAGTATTAACTGCTGAGCAGTATTAACTACACAAGCAGTATTAACTGCACAAGCAGTATTAACTGCTGAGCAGTATTAACTGCACAAGCAGTATTAACTACTTAGCAGTATTAACTACTAGAACACAGGCAGTAGTAACTCTGCACTAGCAGTAGTAACTCTGCACTGGCAGTAGTAACTCTGCACTTTGCATTACTAGTCAAGTCCTCAAATGTCATCTTACCTTCTGACACATCACCTTTACCACTTCTCTTACCTCCTGCAGGATTATTTCCAAAAGTAACATGTCCTCCATCAATCTTTTTGAAAATTTTGAAGGCAGGCCATGTTACCTGTCATGTGCCTAGAGCAACCACTGTCAACATGCCAAATGCTTCTCCCCTTAAGCTGTTGATTGCCCTGCACATTAGATAAAACAGTTAGTTTTTGTTAGGGACCCAAGCCATAGTGGTCTTGGGTCTCCCTTGATCATCAAAATACTTACATTCTGTTTTGATGAGCTTGTCAAAGTGAGGAACATCAGTGCTTGAGTACTTTGTTTTGATGATAGGTCTAGAAGCAGTACTAACTGATGCAGAAGTACTAACTTTGTTAGCAGCACTAACACTGCTTCCAGAAGTACTAGCCTTCTCAGCAGTATTAACTAACTTAGCAGTACTAACACTAGAAGCAGTATTAATTGTTGAAGAGGTATTAACTGTGTTAGCAGTACTAACACTGCTAGCAACATTATTGCTTCCTGCAGTACTAACATTGTTAGCAGTACTAACTGAGTTGGCAGTATTATCATTAGTACCTTTAGGCATCCATACTCTAACACTTTCTGTTTCTGCCTTTTTCATGTGGCTTTTGGTTTTAACTTGTTTCTTTGCCACAACTTTCCTCACAGACTTTTTATAGCCACCATTCTTTCTGTAACCACCAGGTTTTTGAAAAGATCTTTGAGCATTAAACCTTTGGTTAACAGGATTGAAATAACAGTGTTTGGCTAAATGATTTAGCTTACCACAGATGAAACAAGGTTTTGGCCTGTTAATTCTGTTCAGATCAACTCCTTGTCTCATAGCCCACTGGTTATTCCAGTTCCTTTGATTACCCCTTTTGTTATCATGTTTTTGGGGCTTAAGCTCTTGAGATTTCTTACAAGAACAATGTTTACAGGTATTGGGAGCCACAACTGTGGTCTGTGTGTATTGGACTCCCTTTACTGTTTCTGTCCTTTTCATCTCATTGTTCTTTCCCCAAGGATTTCCATCTTTCTCATTGGTCACAATTTCATTGTCTAAGGGAACCCTACTACTAATACTCTTATTCTTCTTGGATTCTTCCTTCTCTGTTTTATCCTTAACTACTACTTCTTTTTCACAAGGATCTATATTAATCTTTAATTCAGGTTCCTTCCTATCCTTGGTCTCTAACAAATCAGACTTAGGAGGTATGTAGTTGTTATTGTAGGGTGGAGGTGTGGCATTGTATCCTATCCCTACTTTCATCTTGTCATGGATTTGAGCCTTGATGATGGTATCCATGGTTTTAGAAGCACAGGTAAACTTTTCAACATCAAGTTTAACCTTCTTAAGCTCTTCTTTTAATTTCTCATTCTCCTCCCCAGACACTTTCAGCTTAATCTCATACTCATTCTTCTCCCACTTCCAATAGTTAGTATCATAGTGGTGTTGAAGTTCATTAGCTTGAAAAGCTCTAATCTGTTCCTCAAACCTTTCTACAATCCTAACATAATCTTTCACATCTTTCTCTAGCCTCTTAAGGTTATCACACATACCCTGATTGTGATCCCTATATCTTTTAACAGCATCAATGCAAGCTTGAGAACAGAGTTTAGATTGTACCTCAGTGGGAATATCTGAGACTTCTGCCATAAGAGCTTGATTCTGAATTGCCTCTTCTGCTTGATCACTCCAATCAAAAGTACTGTTTGATTCAATAGAATTTTTCATAATGATTGTAGATTTCTAAGAAACACAAGCTCTGATACCACTTGTCAGGATCGATTCTTAACAAGAATTAAACTTCTTAGAAACAGAATTTAGAGAATCTTGCGGAATAGAACTCTAAATCAATTAAAGAACAATAAATAGAATTCAACACACTGTATATATCAAACTGTATTACTCACAAGCTTTACACCAAACCTCAATCTTGATGAACAGATCTCACCAAGACGACTTCTACTTCTCTAGAAATAGGATCTACGATCTTGAGGTTAATTCTCTCTGAATGGCTAAACAACTTTTTTAAAAACTGTTCTCTATTGTGTATATTGTCTCTTGTGTGTTCTAATAGCTATCTATCAATACTATTTATACAAAAGTAATTACAAGATAACTATCAAAAGTAAATTGATCTTCTGAATCTTCGTTAAACATATCTTGATCAATTCCTTCTTTGTCTCCAAAAGTATCGCATACCAAACTTATCAAGCCAGCATTATTAACAATGATTTGGCTCAGCAGCATTAACGACCTTCAGCAGTATTAACCTTCACAGTCTTCTAGCAGTAGTATCTCACCTCAGCAGTACTAACCATGTCTTGCAGTAGTAATTTGGTCTAGCAGTACTAACCGTGTATACGCAGTAGTAATCTTGCCCAGCAGTAGTAACCTTGTCTAGCAGTAGTAACCTTGACCAGCAGTAGTAATTTGGTCTAGCAGTACTAACCGTGTATACGCAGTAGTAATCTTGCCCAGCAGTAGTAACCTTGTCTAGCAGTAGTAACCTTGACCAGCAGTAGTAACCTTGTCTAGCAGTAGTAACCTTGACTTGGCAGTACTAACCATACTTAGCATATCTTCAGTTCCCAACATACTCTCTATCCTAAGTAAAGATAAGCTAACTGGGCCAAACTACTTGGATTGGATTCGTGCCTTGAGAATTGCCTTGAGGTACGAAGACAAAGAGTATTTGCTCGACGAGGATCTTCCTATACTTAATGTTGATGCAAGCCCTGAAGCAGTAACTGAATACAATAAGCAATTCGCGGAATCCACAAAAGTCGCGTGTCTCATGTTGGTGTCCATGTCCCCGGAACTTCAAAAGAGTTTCGAGAACATGGGGGCGTTTGAACTAAATGAGCAGCTTCGTGAAATGTTCAGGAGCAAGCGAGGCAAGAAAGGTTCCAAGTCGTAAAATCGCTTATGGAATGTAAGCAACAGGACGGTGCCCCTGTATGTGCGCATGTGCAAAAGATGAAAGCGTACATTGACAGGTTAGGCAATCTAGGTGTCGATTTCCCAAGAGAGCTTGCCATTGACATGGTGCTAAACTCTCTTAGTGGGGCATATAAACAGTTCATAGTGAACTTCAATATGAATAATATGGACAAGACCTTGATGGAGCTCCATGGCATGTTGAGATCTGCTGAAGCAAGTATGGGTAAGACCCAAAGTGGTCACTCAACTGCTCCCGTCCTGGCCATTAGGGAAGGTGGCTATAAGAAGAAGAAAGTTTCTCATCCCAAAGGGAAGGGAAAGGCTAAAGTTGTTCCACGCAACTAAGGCCTTAAGAGAAAAACTGATTCTTCTGACATACCACCCATAAGTGACCCTAAAGAGGCCATATGCTTTTACTGTCAAGGAAAGGGCCATTGGAAGAGAAGCTGCCCAAAATATCTGGAGGACTTGAAAATGAACAAGGTCAAAGGGTGTGGCACCTCAGGTATTTTTACAATTGAACTCCATAGTACTTCGATTTCTAACTCTTGGGTCCTTGATACGGGATATGGTACTTGACAGTGCTTTGAATACACCGATAGACGTGTGCTAATCAAACCTCAACGCAAGTATACATCGAGATCTAATATCGTCTTTCAAGTAATAAAGTGGTAAAATACCATATATCGTTCCCACAGAGATTGGAGTAAAAGCGTCATAAAAGTTTAGTAAAAGAAATGGTTTCCAAGGATCAAGTCGAAGATTAATGATTTTCTGTTGGTGGTTGGAATTATCACAGATTATATAACAATTAATCTTTGATAGCAAGGGTGTAAGATCTTGGGGTGAGATTTAAACAAAACTTCCAGCGGACCAATGCTGTGGCAATGCTACAGCATTGTGTCTTTCGATACTTAAGTTCACCATCTACTTTTCAGGTTGCCCTCTCGGGTTTTCTACCATTCACTACTGATCTAGCAGCCACTCGACCCATCTCTGGTGTCATGTGTCAGAACTATCGATAGCAAAAGGAGTCCTTCCAAGTATACGGATAAACAAATCTCTTTGTTAAAAATCACTCTCTCGAGCCGATTCCCATATCAGTTAAGTTGACATGTTCTAAGTGGGTCATCTCTGACTCGCACTCTACATTATTACCATCAAAACAGATGATCAACTTATCGGGAAAAATCAACCAGAAAGAACAGAGGTGACAAATCTCTTTGTCAGTAGCTCTCTCAAGCTTACTTTCTTTGTCATTCGGATTGACGTGCATATCAATAGTTCATCTCTGATACCATGGCACTTTAACACTTTCAAAGTGATCAACCGTCCTGAAGTAACTTGATATTTTATAAAACTTAACATGAAATGGTGAACATCATTATTGAGAAACGATGCCCACTTTTCATTGTGTTTAAAACCTCACCCTTTAATCTCACACCCAAACTATTTAAATCTAGCTACTCATACTTGAATGTAAAAGACATGAAATATAAATTACATAAATGAAAGACATAAAGTAAAGACTTAAATGTAAATGACAAGAAAGTAAAATGTAAGTTTTAAAAGACTATAAGTTAGTGCAGCAATGCTGTACCAATGCTGCAGCAACTCATAACTAATAATAAGAACATGAAGAACAAGATGAAGAACATGATGAAGATTGCATAAAATTAAAGAGATTCTGGAATTCAGCTGTGAGAACTGAACTCCAAAGTTGTCTAACAAAAACTAAAACATACTACTTCTATTTATACTAATACAAAAGAGGATGTCATACTAACTTTACTATTTAAGCACTATTCATTAAGGTACAAAATACTATAGCACCCATGCCTCCCATGATGGTCTTTTTAGAGTTGAACAAAACTTCATCAGGCATTGAATTAATTCTTCTAGAAGATGGTGAGTCATAGTCCCAAAATTAAGCAACAAAAAGCCTTCTAGAAGTTGATTCTTTCTTCCAATCGTCCAGTCTTCAATGCTGTAGCATTAGGCAGGGCTGCACTATATAAATAAACATAATAAGCCTTCTTAACGCAGTAAACGACAGGTAAATCATAATCTTAGCTCCATTAAACAAAGGGTGAAAATAAGTAATTAAAAGGACTCAAATGTTGGGATAAAATAGCAAATCCTAACTAAAAAGGAGAAGAAAAAGATATAATATGCATTAATAAATAATGCATATCACATCCTCAAATTTAAAGTGTTGTTTGTCCCCAAACAACTAAAAGACCTAAAAAGAAAATGACTCAATTTTGAAATTTCTTGCAAGAATATGGCATTAAGTGCCCACATCATGTACATCATATCCCATGAACTAAATAGCCTTTTATAAATCCCTTATCATTTATTTAACCCAAAGTGTGTGTGTGTGTGTGTCATAGGCTAGCACCAATCTTCCCTTTGTTAGACTCAAACACACCCTACATTTAAAGTCAATAGGGCTTTTTAGGGTTTCTCTTTGGCATATCTTTTCTCACCAAGCCTTTTCTCTCAACAAAAATTTAAAAATTTGGTACTTTGTGCTCTTTTCTTGTTGGATTTTTGTACCTTGCCCCTATGGGGCATTTTTGGTATCTTTTCCTCATGCATATCAAGTTAGAGCTTTGCTCTTTTTGGTTGATCTTTTCATGCTTTTTAAGGTGTAACCTCCCCACCCTCAAATTTGTGATTTACAATGTCCTCATTGTAACATTGAAGTATTTTGGTGTTTAAAGGCTACTAGTGGCTTTTGACAAGTGAGAAGAAGGCCTAAATCATCCTCTAAATGTGGTTAGGATGTGTGAGTCAAATTCATTCCCAAGAAGAGAGTGGCTAGTTCTAACATGAACACACATCTTTTTAGGCAAACTTATGACTGTAAGGAATTATTTGGGCTATGAAATCAAAGACACACGATGTACTCAATGCATTTATCCATCAAGAGAAAATAAACCTAAAAATTAAAAATAACACTATCCCAGACTCAAGATAAAAATAAAAATTGGAGGCTAAGGAAAATGATATGGACCTGCCCTACTCTTTAAGAGTAGGTTGTGTTTCTTTGGAAGGCACTGCCAATGCTGTAGCATCCCCTGTTTGCCTTTATGCTGCAGTGACTTTCAATGCCTCAACTTCCATCTGCAGTCTCCTCTCCATCAACAACTTGTTTCTATCAGCCCGCAACTCTGCACTTTCTTTGACTAGCTTCCTATTCTCAGCCTTCACCTTGCTCAACCTGATCAACACCTTCTTGACCTGTTCTCCCTGTTTTGAACTCGGCTTTCAGATCTTTCTTCATCTCTTCCAACTTTTTTTTTCTCAACACATCATCTCGAACCGCAGGTATTTTCACCCTCGAAATGGTGATCGATTTTCTTGATGAACAATGGCAAGATGGTTTGAAAAACAGAGGGACGAAGAAAGAGGTGGAAGAAATCATTTTTTTAGGAGAGAGAAAGAGACAAATATGGATTTTAGGAGAAATAGAAGTTAAAAGGTTGATTTATTGGGTTGGAAAATGGAACTAATCTTTTGTTTTTATCCTAAAAAAATGAACCACTTTAGTTGGATATGGAAAGAAAAGCACACTTTTAGTTTGCCCATAGTACAAGCATGGGTGAAAAAGATATTTAAATGCCATACCTCTTGTACTCTTGCTGAAAAATGGAAATATTTAGGGTAAGGGCTGGAGTATTTGGTGGGCAAAGGTACCATCATGTTGTCTTTTGTTGAAAAAGGGTTTCAACAACTCTCACTATTCATGTACTCTCTTTTAGAAAAACTAGTAAGTTGTCCAAAAAGAGATGGGTCTTTGCTTGGATTGTTTTTAAAATCAAAACCCTCCATATTTACACATTTCCAGCAAAAGTAGCAGGGCCCACTTTTTAGATATTTTTTTTTCACAACTTTTTCTTTCACAAAGCCAGGGGCTGGATGCTGAAATGATGCTACAACATCCAATGCTTATCTTTTGTGCCTAAAGAGATGACTTCCTAGAAAGCAGTAAATTTAAACTAGGAAACTAGAACTACAGAATATTTACAAACATGTATGAACCAAGTGGTTGGAGTGAATGTTTCGGCACAAGAATCCACATTTTCTTCTTTTAACAAGGTGTTCTTCTTTTTCAACAACCGGATCTCTTGTTAACAACTTATTAAAGAGTGGTGGAATTTGCTGGAGCACATCAGTATGCTCCTCAGCCCAAACGGTACTCACCAACTTAAATTGGTGTTTCTCTTTCCACTTATGTTTGTACACGTTTCTCATCACGTGTTTCTCTCTTTGATCATGGCACAAGATTTTAATGGAACAAATGGGGGAACAGGTCATCCCCCAAAGATTTTTCCACACCACCTCACCAACAATAGAACTTGATTTTATGAAGATTCCCGAGTCCATGGATTGATCATCACGTCCCTTTTCAGAAACAACTTGAAAATTTTCTGCACAACATTGCTGCACGAATGCTGTAGCATCCGCAACAATATGTTTTTCCTGTGCAGATTCAAAGTAGGGGTTAATGACAATCTTGGCATTGTGTTGCACCTCTTCACTATTTTGAAGTGAAGAAGGATTGCTTAAATGCTCAGGTTCCTCCTCATAACTTTCCATCTCTTGACTATTTTCCAAAGTATCGACCTCATCCTCATCCTTACCAATACACTCAAAATTTTCAATCTCACTTGGTATAGGATTTTGGTTTTGTCTAATGATCACTTCAACATAAGTTGTGATGTTGGTAACAGATGTTTTTATACTTTGTGTGAAATCATTCATCATAGTTTCAAGAGATTCGAAGTTTTCAACTAGTTCAAAAGAGGTTGTAGGGGGTAAAAATGAGTTATTAAAGTCATCCCCTTGAAAACTCTCAGAAAAATCAACTTGTTCCTCCCAAGATTGGTCAAAAGTATTTGCGTAAGTGTTACTCCACTCTTGGTAGGGTGGTGTTGGTGATGTGAAAGTGCCATGATCTTGATTATTTAGAAAAAAATTAGGATGATCCTCCCATGATTGAGTGTAACCATTGAAGTGTGAGGTATCCCAATTACTATCTCCCATGAAATAACTGGAATCAGGGTTCGAAGGGCAATAATATGTGAAATGATTTCTGCCACAGAAGTCACAGAAAACAATTTCATACGACCCAAACGAATGTCCCATTGAATCCATATTCACAGAAAGATAAACTCAAAGATTTATTACTCGTGCACACATGGAGACGTATGACAAGCAACAAAGGTGATAGAAAAATCAAATCTTTTAAAATACTTTTATAGACTTTTAGCGTGCCAATCCCCGGCAACGGCGCCAAAAACTTGACAGTGCTTTGAATACACCGATAGACGTGTGCTAATCAAACCTCAATGCAAGTATACATCGAGATCTAATATCGTCTTTCAAGTAATAAAGTGGTAAAATACCAGATATCGTTCCCACAGAGATTGGAGTAAAAGCGTCATAAAAGTTTAGTAAAAGAAATGGTTTCCAAGGATCAAGTCGAAGATTAATGATTTTCTGTTGGTGGTTGGAATTATCACAGATTATATAACAATTAATAAAGGATAGCAAGGGTGTAAGATCTTGGGGTGAGATTTAAACAAAACTTCCAGCGGACCAATGCTGTGGCAATGCTACAGCATTGTGTCTTTCGATACTTAAGTTCACCATCTACTTTTCAGGTTGCCCTCTCGGGTTTTCTACCATTCACTCGACCCATCTCTGGTGTCATGTGTCAGAACTATCGATAGCAAAAGGAGTCCTTCCAAGTATACGAATAAACAAATCTCTTTGTTAAAAATCACTCTCTCGAGCCGATTCCCATATCAGTTAAGTTGACATGTTCTAAGTGGGTCATCTCTGACTCGCACTCTACATTATTACCATCAAAACAGATGATCAACTTATCGGGCAAAATCAACCAGAAAGAACAGAGGTGACAAATCTCTTTGTCAGTAGCTCTCTCAAGCTTACTTTCTTTGTCATTCGGATTGATGTGCGTATCAATGGTTCATCTCTGATACCATGGCACTTTAACACTTTCAAAGTGATCAACCGTCCTGAAGTAACTTGATATTTTATAAAACTTAACATGAAATGGTGAACATCATTATTGAGAAACGATGCCCACTTTTCATTGTGTTTAAAACCTCACCCTTTAATCTCACACCCAAGCTATTTAAATCTAGCTACTCATACTTGAATGTAAAAGACATAAAATATAAATTACATAAATGAAAGACATAAAGTAAAGACTTAAATGTAAATGACAAGAAAGTAAAATGTAAGTATTAAAAGACTATAAGTTAGTGCAGCAATGCTGTACCAATGCTGCAGCAACTCATAACTAATAATAAGAACATGGAGAACAAGATGAAGAACAAGATGAAGATTGCATAAAATTAAAGAGATTCTGGAATTCAGCTGTGAGAACTGAACTCCAAAGTTGTCTAACAAAAACTAAAACATACTACTTCTATTTATACTAATACAAAAGAGGACGTCATACTAACTTTACTATTTAAGCACTATTCATTAAGGTACAAAATACTATAGCACCCATGCCTCCCATGATGGTCTTTTTAGAGTTGAACAAAACTTCATCAGGCATTGAATTAATTCTTCTAGAAGATGGTGAGTCATAGTCCCAAAATTAAGCAACAAAAAGCCTTCTAGAAGTTGATTCTTTCTTCCAATCGTCCAGTCTTCAATGCTGTAGCATTAGGTAGGGCTGCACTATATAAATAAACATAATAAGCCTTCTTAACGCAGTAAACGATAGGTAAATCATAATCTTAGCTCCATTAAACAAAGGGTGAAAATAAGTAATTAAAAGGACTCAAATATTGGGATAAAATAGCAAATCCTAACTAAAAAGGAGAAGAAAAAGATATAATATGCATTAATAAATAATGCATATCAGTACTCACATTTGCTCTAATTTTCAGGGACTAAAGGGAAGTAGGACGTTGAAGCATGGGGAGCTGAATCTGATCATGGGAAACAGGATGACTGCCGCTGTTACCAAGATTGGAGATTTTGAGCTCGTGCTTAGTAGTGGTTTCTCAATAAAGTTATTAGATTGTTGCTACTCGCCAGAAATGGCTCGAAACATTATTTCTTTTCATGCATTGTACAAGGATGGTTTTGAATTTCAATTTGATAATAATGATGGTTGCATTTTGGTTTATAAACATGGTTGTTTTTATTTTAAAGCCTCTCCTTGTAATGGTGTGTATGAAAGCGTGATTTGTGTTGGTAGAAATAATAATAACTTAACTCTAAATGTTGGTTCCTCCAATAGTGAATTGGATAAATCATCGTTATGGCATCATCGTCTTGGCCACATAAACAAGAAACACATCGTCAATCTCCAATCGGACGGGGTCTTGGAACCATTTGACTTAAAGTCTGATGAAGAATGCGAGTCTTGTTTACTTGGCAAGATGACGAAAGCACCTTTCAAAGGAAAATGGAAAGGGGTAAGGATCTGTTGGACTTAATCCACACAGATGTATGTGGACCATTCAGATCTGCCACAAGAAACGGTGAAAGATACTTTGTTACCTTCACTGACGATTTCAGTAGATATGGATTTATCTATCTGATGAAAAACAAATCGGACACCTTTGAAGTGTTCAAAGGATTCAAAAACGAAGTAGAAAACCAATTGGGCAAGAAGATCAAGATGCTCCGATCCGACAGGGGTGGAGAATACTTGAGTCATTAATTCTACGACTATCTAAGGGATTGTGGAATAGTTTCGCAATTATCTCCTCCCAGAACACCACAACTCAATGGTGTTGCTGAGAGAAGAAATCGAACGCTACTTGATATGGTTCGGTCCATGATGAGTCGTGCTACACTTCCAATATCGTTCTGGGGCTATGCCTTAGAAACTGCAGCTCATATCTTAAACCTCGTTCTAACTAAGAAGGTTGCAAAGACACCCTCTGAAATGTGGACTGGGACTCGTCCCTCATTGGCACATATAAAGGTCTGGGGTTGTGAAGTCTTCGTTCGGCGCGAAACTAACGACAAGCTAGAACCTAGAGCAGAGAAGTCGGTTCATTGGTTTTCCCTACAAATCCTTTGGATATATATTTTACAAACCTTCGGAGAACAAAGTGTTTGTAGCTAGAAGGGGAGTCTTCCAAGAAAGGGGGCTCATTTCCAAAAGGGATAGTGGGAGCAACATTGATCTTGAAAAAATTCAAGAAACAACCAATGATGAACCTATAGTTGACACTAGCCCTCAACATGAGGTTGAACCACCTGTTGAGGAAACTAACATACCTCCACCACCTCTTCGCAGAACTAGTAGAGTAAGTCAACCTCCTGAGTTTTATTATGGTTTTCATATTACAAAGGAAGGAGACACACTAGTCAATGATAAAACATTTGATAGTGCGGATGAGCCATCCAACTACGAGGAAGCGATGGCAGGCCCTGAGGCTGCCAAATGGAAAGAGGCCATGGAAAGCGAGATTCAATCTATGTACGATAACCAAGTTTGGAAATTGGTTGATCACACACCATGTCGCAAGACAGTTGGGTGTAAGTGGATCTTCAAAAAGAAGACCGACATGGATGGGAATGTGCACACATTCAAGGCTAGACTGGTTGCGAAAGGTTACACTCAAACTCAAGGGATTGATTATGATGAAACCTTCTCACCAGTAGCAAAGATTAAGTCTATCAGGATATTACTTGCCATAGCTGCATTTCATGACTATGAAATATGGCAAATGGATGTAAAAACCGCCTTCCTCATTGGAAAACTTGATGAGAATGTGTATATGGCACAACCTGAAGGTTTTGTACATACCAAGTATCCAGATAAGGTGTGTAAGCTTGAAAGATCCATTTATGGACTTAAACAAGTGTCTCGTAGCTGGAATCTTTGTTTTCATGAAAAGGTCAAGGAGTTTGGATTTTCTCGAAGCGAAGATGAGTCCTGCGTATATGTTAAGGCTAGTGGGAGCAATGTTGTATTTCTAGTCTTGTATGTTGATGACATACTACTCATAGGAAACGATATTCCGATGTTGCAAGATGTAAAGGCCTGGCTCGAGAAATGTTTCGCTATGAAAGATTTGGGAAATGCAGCATACATACTTGGAATAAGAATTTATCGAGATAGAACCAAGCGTTTAATTGGACTTAGCCAAAGTACATACTTGGATAAGATATTAAAGAAATTCAATATGAGTGAATCCAAGAAAGGGTATTTGCCCAGGCAACATGGCATAAGATTGAGTAAAGATCAATGTCCCAGCACTAGTAAAGAACTGGACATAATGAGTCGAATTCCATATGCATCTGCTATAGGATCGATCATGTATGCCATGACATGTACTAGACCTGATGTCTCATTTGCTTTGAGCATGGTGAGTAGATATCAAGGGAACCCAGGCGAAAGTCATTGGACGACTGTAAAGAGCATTCTTAAGTATCTTCAGAGGACTAAAGATGTGTTCTTAGTCTATGGTTGTAACATCCTAAATCTTCGTTATTATTATTATTATTATAATAAGATTGGGATGTATTTGTATTTGGAGTAACCTTGAATTATATAGAGCATTATAATTCAATTAGGGTTAAAATACAAATGTTGAAAGTTTAAAGATTCTTTTAGGAAATATTAAACTTGAGGGTTTGTTGTGTCATTTCTTTAAAATTTAAGGTGTGGTGGGTAATTTGAGTATGACTCATCTGTTTGATTGTGAGGTGTCACACAATTAGTCTAAATGACTAATTGTGTGTGTGTTTGTGAGTTTGTTCGGCAACAGAGAGAATAGAGATAACGAGAGAGAGAGAGCGAGAAAGAAGAAGGCAGAAGAAAGAAAAGTTTAATTTTGGAAGAATTGTGGTAAGGAAATCTGATTTTCTCCTATTAATTTCTTAATCTAAGTGGTGTATTAAGTTATAAATCATCTGTTCAGATTTGGATTAAGCTGAGAAGAGTTTTTGTGAAGAATATTGTGTTCAGAAAGCTGATAAGGTGAGTTTATTCAACTCTCTTTAAAATTAAGCAATTAGAATGGTAATAGATATATTTTCCTTGGGATTGAATCATCTGTAGGCTTAATTTGCTAAGAAAATCGATACTGGTTTAAAGTTTGTGAAAGAGACGATGAACAGTACACTTTGCGCAAGCTTTGGCTGCGCAAAGTGATAGAACTCGCAAGCGTGGCTTGCGAGTTTTGAAGAGCTTGCAACAGTGGGTTGCGACTTTTGAGCTTTTCGCAGCTTTGGCTTGCGAAAAGTGTAGATTTTCGCTACAGTGGCTTGCGATTTTTGGACTTTCAGTAGCAGTTTGAAGCTTTTATGTGGAATGCAATCTGATATTTATATGCTATTTGTTATATGATTATAACTCAGAATTTGATACGAAAGCCATGTTATGAATAATTGTAAAGGACTTATTTATGAGTCCGATCATATAGTTAACATCTGAGATGTTGATCCCCGATGCTAATTGGCAAAAATGGGGATAATTGTTGTAATTAATATTCTGTATATGGATATATAGAATATATGATATATCGTACATCTTTAGTATACGATAGAAAGGGTGATGATACACAGTTATTGTGTTACGTTGGCTAGAAATATTCATCCGGTCGTGGGGGCATTTAGTACGGTCTAATGGAAACCGTTTACTAGCCATTGACCATTGGGATGTTATTTCTAGTTGTTGGAGTGCATCTTGAATCATCTGTGAGGGCCCTTGTTGTTGATCGCGATATAGAAATAAAATTCCATTTGGGGGCCAGTGTTCAAGATGGTCAGAAAAGTGAAATGTGGAATAGGCAGACATCGAGTTTGTAATTCCCATTTCAGACGGAAGATTTGAGATCTTCAATTTTAGGGAAGTTCAGAGATAGGCATAAAGTAATTTGTAATCTCTACTTCCGGACTAAGAAATAAGCAGGTATAGAAACTGTAATTTCTTTGGATGGGGAGTTACTTATAATCTGGTATGATTTATAGTAACTCTTGTTGATATTATTACGACTAGATGAATTAGTCATAAGGATGGGAATTGGGTGGATTCCTGTTGTTGAAAAGAGCTTTGGTACGGTAAGATGGTTGATAACAGGTTTGATATATCTGTTAATATTTTAGTTGTTAAATTTTAATTTGATTTGAATATTCTCACTAGGCGAAAGCCTAATGTTTCAAATTAAATTTTCTTACCAGGTACAAGCTCTGGGAAGTAGTCTGGGAGAGTGAGATGCAGATGTTGGAAGAAATCAGACTTATATAGATATCAAAGGATCAAGATTCTCTTTTGATGATTTTTGGGACAAAGCTTAGATAATCTAGTAATCTGATTTTGTTGATATGATTAGATTAATAGGATTATTCAAGTTAGATGTTTATGTACATAAAACTTCACTTTTGATCCTCTGGTTATAAAAGTCTGATATTTTGGTGATCATAACTTGTTTATTTTGAGGTTTTAATTGGCCCTGTTTTTAGGGTGTTACAATATGGTATCAGAGCAATAGTTTAAGCGAACTAAGTATGCTGATGAGATACTTAGACTTAAGCTGAGATGAATTAAGTTATGACTTGTGAGATTTGGGTAGAAATACTAAGACGGGATAGTCTTAGAATCAACGGAAATACGTGAAATTAGTACTGTGATAATGGTAACAAGGATTCTCATGTATGATATGTTCACAATTTCAATTAGCTACTGTTATTATGAATATATTGTTACGCGAGCATGCTTATTTCTAAATTGTTACAGTGACTAACGATCGGTAAAGTACGTTTTGTATAGGGGTATGTGCATAACCATTTCTTATGGTTATCCCTTTAGGTTATAGTAGAACGATGATGAATATGCCACTAAAATCCTTTGGAGGACAGATCGGTAAATGATTGGGGGTTGGAAGGACAACCTGGAAATTGGCGGGACTCATGAACGTCCGCCAAGGTAACCTTTAATAGGTGGTTGATGTGTGTGGAGATAGAATATGAGATGTTTGATCAAGACGAAAATAGTATGACATGGTTGATACGTGAATCGTGGAATGCATGTATAGCAAACGTCATAAGGCCGAGAGGGCGACCACCGGTCGGAGGTAGAATGTCAATGATAAGTTACGTAAGTAAGACGATTGACCTCGTTGAGTAATTAGCCTTCATTTGCGAGTAAAGTTTTATGCATGGTGTTCTAGTGTGTGTTACATGAATTTTCATGTTTTCAAACCAAATGCATAAATAACAGTTTTAGTCAAGGTTGAATTAGTATGTGCAAGTGTGTATTTAAAGAAAAGGCAATCCCATTTACGTCGCACAACAAATTTTTTGGAGTTGTTACAAAATATTTTTTACTTTACAAGAAAAGTTGATTTGTAGCAAGAAAGCGTTGGCCAGCAAAACGTTTAATAACCAACAGGAGTATTGATCTAATAACAGCATATAAATAAGTGGGAGAACCGACTAGCTTAATTCGTGTCGGTAAAACTTTTTCGAACTATTGTTGTATGAAAAGATTTTTATTTAATATATTACCGTCGTAACAACTTTGTTTTGGTTGAGAAAAATTGAGTTTACGGAAATTTTGTATGCAAACAATTCTCGAGATCATTGTGCAGTACATTGGAGTCATGTGAATGTTGGGGTCATGTGTGCTCAAGTTATTCCAAAGGTTGTTATTTAAAATGAGAAAATGTGTGAATTGATTTATGTATCAAGTTGTCATGCATGAAGGCTATGAACTCGCTAGGTCGTAGAGTATTACGCTTTAAGCTAAGAAAGAACTCTAAGAATGGAGAAGTGTTGGATAAACCTGGGGAAAAAGTTTGTAGTTTTGGTAATTGTGTTAAAATGAGAGATGAATAGTGTGAAAGTCGAAAGTGGACTTTAGTGTCGGTTGCATGAGAGTCTGTACCTTTGTTCGCTGACTAGGAATACAGTTGCCGAGGGACGGTTGTGTCCGGAGGAAGAATTAGGTCCAGTTAAGGACCTTAAGGTTAAGGAAGTGTCGACATGTCAAGTATTGACTTTGAAGTCGATAGTTGTGTAAGGTGTATGAGACCTTTCGTCTGTCATTGGGTGTGGTCTGGGTGCGTCCCGCGTATGCCCGTGCGGACAGGAACAAAGACTGTGAGCGGTACCGGTATGCTGTTATGCAAAGGGTATGCGCAAAGCAAATATTATTGTGTACGACATGGTTAAGGATTTTGAGTAATTGACGAATAAATCACTAATGAAAGAAGTTTCGAATTATTGTTGCACAAGCGAAAGATGTGTAGTAAAAAACACGCTTTTAATATTTTTTGTGGATGTGCAATATTTATGAGGTAGTACGTTTTAAAAATGTGAACATGTGAGTTGGGGGATTTTGGTAAATCCGACCATGTAAAGTTTTTAAGAGTGGTAAAACTTTGTTTTGGGGCCGATGGCCAATTAAGGGATTAAAAAGGTAAAGAATTGGGTAACAATGTATTTTGGTTTATGTAATCGTGTGCGTGACACATGTTTAACCAAACGTTTATTTTGACCTTAAAGGCTTGATTGATATTCAAATGAGTCTTTTGAATGTTTGTCAGTTTTAATGACTCGAGATGGAGTCTTGGTTGTGTTATATGCTTAACTGCATTCTATTTGAATAAGTGTCGGTCTTAAGTGTAAAGACTGTTTGATAATTCTCGCGTTTTTAATACCTTTGGAACTAACGAACCTTGGCGAAGTATATACATTGTGAAGTATATAAGAGTTGCATATACCTATATAAATTGATTTCGTTGGGAAAGTAGCAATGAAGGAGTCATAGATTTATCATGCCTCGGAACGTATGTTGCATAATGATCATTGATCCTTGGAGTAGATGGCTCGGTTTTGAACTCAGTTGAGTCTTAAGAGCATTGACCCGATTTAATAAGCTCGTTGTAGGCTTGGGTTGGGATTACATGGATTGTATTAAAATAGAAGTTTGCATGATGTGAATGTTTTGGGTATTCTTTTGGATTTAATTATTGTTAAGTCTTAAATCAGAAGAATAAAAGCTGAAGGACCACTTTGTAAGAGTGTTAAGATTATGAAAGACTGTTGTGTTATAGAAGTGTTTTACTTGCGATGTGGATGGTTAACAAAGGAGAAAGTATTAGGCACAAATGAAGTGAGGTATGGAAAATGTTGATCTGTGAAGGATTGTACCGTGTTTTAGTATTGGTTTGGAATCACAAGGAGCTAGTATGAACGAATAAGTTCAAGTTATTTAACAAATCGAGAGTGGTAGTTATGTAACGTCCCAAAAATTACAAGGAATTTAAAACTTTTAAAGTAACCTTTCATTAGTAAAAACTCATTTAATAATTCAATCGTTTCATTTGCAAACCACCAAATAAAATTATTACGAACAATAAACAGCGGAACAATTGTTTTAAAATTAAAATCATAAAATAATCAGCTCTTCCCGCGCGCCAGTGTGTACCCGTCACGCCTTGGAGCCACTCGTACCTGAAACAATGATTTTATTGGAAAAGGGTAAGCACGAAGCTTAGTGAATTCAGACACCATAAATAACACAGTTACTTCCACACCACCTCTAAACAGATAATTGCACATAAACAGCATACAAGTCTACGAACAAAACATAAACATGCATACCTACACCATCCCACCCAAAGGCATAAGCTGGTCCACCCGACCACACGATAACCGTGCAAGCATTACCCGGCTCCCCCGGGTCACTACGCCACCCGCGTATATAAACCACGGCCCCACCGAGTTACTACGCCACCCGCGTATATAAACCTCGGCCCCACCGAGTTACTACGCCACCCGCGTATATAAACCTCGGCCCCACCGAACTCCTACGCCACCCGCGTAGTCATAACAATAAAGGTCCGACTAGACGCCCCAACTATTTAGTCCCGCATCACAAACAATTAAAACTACCACACATGTACAAATCGTAATGTAAAAAGTAACCGACATTAGTTATAGTGAGAGAACTCACCTCGTAAGCGCGCCTAGCTCACAAACAATAATTCACGCTTCACAAATCCAAGATCACTTCCCAACACCTAAACAATCGTTAAAACGTATCAACACGAGACCCGGACCCTAAAACACGACGCATGCTTAAACCGTCCCTAAATCAACTTTTCGGTCTAACCAAACAGGTCTGTTCGGGACCTGTTCCGACCTCCATAAACCCAGAAAATCCCTAATTAAGTTACATAACTAGAAAGTGCTCAGAGTTAGGGTTCCAAGGACATATGATACACCTCCTAACGATTTTTCTACAATTAAATACGGATTTTATAAGAATGGTTCGCAGAACAGTGAAAAACAGCAGCTATCGGTATAAAACGACGATTTGTCCTATCCTACGTTCCGAACTGGATTTTGCACAAAACACAGAAATGTTACTAGACTCGGAAAGGGAACTTTTGGCACCGGTTTCGTCCCAATCCGAGTTACGAGTAAAGAGTTACGGCTAACACAAAACAGTGGCAGAAAAGGACGTTTTTCACATAAAATGATAACTTTATAAAACGGTTTACGCGTTCGGTTTATACGATTCGGGTTTGCAACTAGGGTTCACTCTAAAAGGGTTTCAGGTCACAAAGGCTGGGCTCAACCGCGCACCACCCACTGCCACCTCCGGCAGTGGTGGTCGCCGGCGGCGACGGCGGCAGTTTACGAAAATCCGGCGAGACAAAGATTAAAACGGACCCTTAAACTATCCCGACTTTCCTACACTTTACTAGACTCGAATGTTTGTGTGTGCAGCAAGTAGAAAACGAGACAAGGGGTGGTCGGTTCCCTTCATGGGCCGAACCCCCCCCCCCCCCCCCCCCCAAACAAGCCTTTCACCAAAATTCCTATTTAGCCCCTAGACTTTTAGAGTATGCCCAAAATATCCAAAATAGCTTAGGATTTAACATACAGACCATTAACATACTAGATAATTCGCTTTAGGTTCTTGACACCTAACCCCGCTAAACGAATTCACAAAATAAATAAAAAGAAACATAATTAAATAAAAGGCGTACCGGGACACGGGCTTTACAACTCTCCCCTGCTTGAATTAGACTTCGTCCTCGAAGTCTACGCCCGCAAACAGCTCTGGATAGCGCTCTCGCATATCATTCTCGGGTTCCCAAGTCCACTCGGACCCCTTTCGGTGTTGCCACTGGACTTTCACTAACTGGAATCTAAATTTCTCACACCGTCTTTAAAAATTTCTCGAATACATTTCTTACCAACAAAACTCCTTCAAGAACACTGAAATTATGATCAGAAGAACACTCCAACAACTGGAATCATTCCTAGTCAAACGACTTTGGTTGTCTCCCAACCTTAGATATTCTATACATCCCGATTCAATTTCAAGCTCTAACCATCCTAAAGTTGCTCACCAATATACCTTACAGGATACTCGGATCTGATCATTCTTACCATTAACCGTCGATTAACTTCCACGAGTTCTAATAGACTCCCAAAACTTATTTCACACGAACCATCAAACCAGCAGTTCCATAAACACACACGAAGGTCATTCCACCATAACTATTCATCACAAGTGAGCATTTTAGGGTTACTACTACCATTACCATAATTATCTTAAAATCGACTACAAATCCTCATATCGAAAGTATCCATCCAGTCTATACCCACAATCACGCACAACTCACGCATAGCGATAGGGAACAAATCAATAGGGAATCTCACACCCAAGATTTCCAGGGTACACCCACGACACACTACAGTAACCGTTAAGGTTCTAACATCAGCAACCTCCACCATAAGTGGACAACTTAACCGTCCTACACTACGGCCCAAAAGCTCGCTAAGAGTATAAGACACGAGATAATGAGTAGCCCCGCTATCAAACATCACTACAGCAGACACCGAGTTGACTAAGAACACACTTAATCACACAGTTTAATCCAAAAATGCAACTACACACGACAACCAATAAAAGAAAACAAGTGACGAAGTATACCTGCCACCACTTTAGGCGTAGTCTGTGCTTCCTCCACCGTCAGCTGATGCACTCTACCTCGGGCTGCCTCGGTTCCAGCCTGACCTATACGACCATCTGTAATACGCAAAGGGGCAGCCGCAGGAGCCCCCTGTGCCACATTCCCATCAGCTACCCTGGGGTTCGGGCAATTGGCCTTCACATGGCCCGTCTGCTTGCAGTTAAAGCAGACCATAAATGGCATTTTACAATCCCGGCTGAAATGACCGGACTGCCCACACTTGTAACACCCATCGGTCCTCCTCCCACTAGTCTCCCGGGGCATAAACCCACCGCTCCTTGAACTATCGCGTGAATCCGTGAACCTTGACTTCTTCGGTACCGCAGAGATTGGCGTCACCGCCTGTGCCGCCTTTCTCTTCTTCGCCTGTGTTTCCAACTCAAGTTCCCGTCTACGGGCAGCCTCCATCATTGCAGTAAGAGAAGCATACTGCGCCGTGCTCACAAACTCTCTAATCTCGGTACGTAACATATCCTTGTACCGAGACATCTTCATGTCCTCAGAAGCCGCATACTAAGGGCAGAACAGCGCCAACTCGGTGAACTTCCGGTTCATCTCCTTCACCGTCTCCGTCGTCTGTGTGAGCTCTAGAAACTCCTTAGCAATCCGCTCTATCTCTACCGGAGGTACGTATTCTGCACGGAATCGAATGACGAACTCCTCCCAAGTCAAAGTAGTACGCTCAGCCAGCGTCAACGCCGTAGCACACCAATCCTTCGCCCCGTCACGAAGTAAGTTCACCGCAAAGCGAACCTTCAGGTTGTCGGGGCAGCCACAAGTCAGAAATGCGCACTCCATATCCGATATCCACCGCATGCTGATAATCGGATTCGGGTCTCCCTTGAACTCAGGCGGAGAACAAGCAGAGAGGTCCCGATACTGGAACTCCCTCGCACGCGGCTGTCCGCCCGCCGGTGGTGGAATCGCCGCTATGCGTTCCTCCATCAGTACTACCACCTCGTCGCGGATGGCAGTGATAATCTCGGGGATCGCCTCCCCGATCGCGTATGCTACCTCAGTAGCAATCATCTCTCTAATCTGTTCCTCAGTGATCCCGGCCTCAGCCCGCTGTTCAGCCGCGTTGTTTCTTCTAGTGTTGACCATTCTAGGAAAAGAAATTACAACGAGTCATTAGCACATAATAACTCACTCTACTACGCTCACGCTCGACTCCTTGAATTCCTCGCGACTTTCCCCGACTCGAACATTGATCCTGTGCTTCCGGTAGTAGGAGCTCTACTACTACCATCCACACCTATCACTGTCCGCTCCGAGTCCCATCCCAAGTATCCAAGTAGTTGCTCGCCCTAACAATAAAAACCATACACGTATGACCATACTGACGCATATACACACTCTTCCTAGCTCCCTAGGAATAAACATAATACCCCACTACCCTTGCTAGGGCGGAACCCCCACCAACCCTGACGAGTCGCCTCGTAAACGCACAGTCGTATACAGTGGAAACCAGATAGACATTCGAATATAAGATTCTATCCTACAACGGTTGGACTCAAACAAGAGCTGCGCAATAGAACTAAATCCAACATTCTAAGGCTATTCGGTTCCTACCGCATACAACCTATAGTGCATCCGCTTAACAACCTATTAAAGTTAGCATAAGTTCCTAATAGCAAGTAACAACCATACAATACAGTGTACTAAGCACCAATCAATCTAGCATACATACTCCTATGTTCTAGAAAGCAATTTTTGCATACGTACTCATATGTAAACGCTATTCCCAGCTCACTAGGAATTTCATCTCATCCCACTACCCTTGCTACAACGGAATCCCTGTTAGCCATAACGAGTTGCCTCGCGAATACCCAATCGCATGCAGCGTGAATCAAATAGACATTCGAATACAAGATTCTATCCTAGAACGATTGGACTCAAACAAGAGCTGTGCAATAGAACTAAATCAAATATTCTAAGGCTATATGATTCTTACTGCATACAACCTATAGGGCCTTCACTTAACAACCCACTATAACTAGCATTGATTCCTACTAGCAAGCAGTCATCATACAACATAGTGTCAACAACAGGCAATCTAGCATGCATACCCTATGCCTAGAAAGCAATACAACACTAAGCAATGTACCTTTCCTCCTTGGCTCCGGCTGACTGTACACACTGCGCCCTCGATCACCGTTCCTCAAACGGATTTTTCCTTCTTTTTATTTCCCAAAAACTTTAAAGAAAATTTTTATAGCCGCAAACTTGAGATCAAACACACCGAAATGTGTTTGATTCACTCAAGTCGTGCTCTGATACCAAGTTGTAACGTCCCAAAAATTACAAGGAATTTAAAACTTTTAAAGTGACCTTTCATTAGTAAAAACTCATTTAATAATTCAATCGTTTCATTTGCAAACCACCAAATAAAATTATTACGAACAATAAACAGCGGAACAATTGTTTTAAAATTAAAATCATAAAATAATCAGCTCTTCCCGCGCGCCAGTGTGTACCCGTCACGCCTTGGAGCCACTCGTACCTGAAACAATGATTTTATTGGAAAAGGGTAAGCACGAAGCTTAGTGAATTCAGACACCATAAATAACACAGTTACTTCCACACCACCTCTAAACAGATAATTGCACATAAACAGCATACAAGTCTACGAACAAAACATAAACATGCATACCTACACCATCCCACCCAAAGGCATAAGCTGGTCCACCCGACCACACGATAACCGTGCAAGCATTACCCGGCTCCCCCGGGTCACTACGCCACCCGCGTATATAAACCACGGCCCCACCGAGTTACTACGTCACCCGCGTATATAAACCTCGGCCCACCGAGTTACTACGCCACCCGCGTATATAAACCTCGGCCCCACCGAGTTACTACGCCACCCGCGTAGTCATAACAATAAAGGTCCGACTAGACGCCCCAACTATTTAGTCCCGCATCACAAACAATTAAAACTACCACACACGTACAAATCGTAATGTAAAAAGTAACCGACATTAGTTATAGTGAGAGAACTCACCTCGTAAGCGCGCCTAGCTCACAAACAATAATTCACGCTTCACAAATCCAAGATCACTTCCCAACACCTAAACAATCGTTAAAACGTATCAACACGAGACCCGGACCCTAAAACACGACGCACGCTTAAACCGTCCCTAAAGCAACTTTTCGGTCTAACCAAACAGGTCTGTTCGGGACCTGTTCCGACCTCCATAAACCCAGAAAATCCCTAATTAAGTTACATAACTAGAAAGTGCTCAGAGTTAGGGTTCCAAGGACATATGATACACCTCCTAACGATTTTTCTACAATTAAATACGGATTTTATAAGAATGGTTCGCAGAACAGTGAAAAACAGCAGCTATCGGTATAAAACGACGATTTGGCCTATGCTACGTTCCGAACTGGATTTTGCACAAAACACAGAAAAGTTACTAGACTCGGAAAGGGAACTTTTGGCACCGGTTTCGTCCCAATCCGAGTTACGAGTAAAGAGTTACGGCTAACGCAAAACAGTGGCAGAAAAGGACGTTTTTCACATAAAATGATAACTTTATAAAACGGTTTACGCGTTCGGTTTATACGATTCGGGTTTGCAACTAGGGTTCACTCTAAAAGGGTTTCAGGTCACAAAGGCTGGGCTCAACCGCGCACCACCCACTGCCACCTCCGGCAGTGGTGGTCGCCGGCGGCGACGGCGGCAGTTTACGAAAATCCGGCGAGACAAAGATTAAAACGGACCCTTAAACTATCCCGACTTTCCTACACTCTCGCCCACCCTCGCAACTCTGACCACGCACAAACCACCCCTAGGTCTGGTGGTTCACGCCGGTGGCCACACCGCCGGTAGCCAAGGCTGTCGGCGGCGGCGGTGGTTTCGATCACGGAGTTTGACGTCGACGAGAAAGAAAGAAACGGGAAGACGATGTTTACCTTTCAACAACGATGATGACGACTAAACGACCACAGTCCGAACTCCGGCCTTCTTTCTCGGTGCTCTATCTCACGCCGGCGACGGCGCTCCGGCGGTGGTAAGGGTGGTTCTCGGCGGCGGCAGCGGTGGGGAAGGGAAAGGGGAGAATAGGGTTTGCTTGTTGTCGTGAAAACAAATGAGAAAGAGAGGGTGATCGAATGTTTGTGTGTGCAGCGAGTAGAAAACGAGACAAGGGGTGGTCGGTTCCCTTCATGGGCCGAACCCCCCCCCCCCCCCAAACAAGCCTTTCACCAAAATTCCTATTTAGCCCCTAGACTTTTAGAGTATGCCCAAAATATCCAAAATAGCTTAGGATTTAACATACAGACCATTAACATACTAGATAATTCGCTTTAGGTTCTTGACACCTAACCCCGCTAAACGAATTCACAAAATAAATAAAAAGAAACATAATTAAATAAAAGGCGTACCGGGACACGGGCTTTACAACCCTCCCCTGCTTGAATTAGACTTCGTCCTCGAAGTCTACGCCCGCAAACAGCTCTGGATAGCGCTCTCGCATATCATTCTCGGGTTCCCAAGTCCACTCGGACCCCTTTCGGTGTTGCCACTGGACTTTCACTAACTGGAATCTAAATTTCTCACACCGTCTTTAAAAATTTCTCGAATACATTTCTTACCAACAAAACTCCTTCAAGAACACTGAAATTATGATCAGAAGAACACTCCAACAACTGGAATCATTCCTAGTCAAACGACTTTGGTTGTCTCCCAACCTTAGATATTCTATACATCCCGATTCAATTTCAAGCTCTAACCATCCTAAAGTTGCTCACCAATATACCTTACAGGATACTCGGATCCGATCATTCTTACCATTAACCGTCAATTAACTTCCACGAGTTCTAATAGACTCCCAAAATTTATTTCACACGAACCATCAAACCAGCAGTTCCATAAACACACACGAAGGTCATTCCACCATAACTATTCATCACAAGTGAGCATTTTAGGGTTACTACTACCATTACCATAATTATCTTAAAATCGACTACAAATCCTCATATCGAAAGTATCCATCCAGTCTATACCCACAATCACGCACAACTCACGCATAGCGATAGGGAACAAATCAATAGGGAATCTCACACCCAAGATTTCCAGGGTACACCCACGACACACTACAGTAACCGTTAAGGTTCTAACATCAGCAACCTCCACCATAAGTGGACAACTTAACCGTCCTACTCTACGGCCCAAAATCTCGCTAAGAGTATAAGACACGAGATAATGAGTAGCCCCGCTATCAAACATCACTACAGCAGACACCGAGTTGACTAAGAACACACTTAATCACACAGTTTAATCCAAAAATGCAACTACATACGACAACCAATAAAAGAAAACAAGTGACGAAGTATACCTGCCACCACTTTAGGCGTAGTCTGTGCTTCCTCCACCGTCAGCTGATGCACTCTACCTCGGGCTGCCTCGGTTCCAGCCTGACCTATACGACCATCTGTAATACGCAAAAGGGCAGCCGCAGGAGCCCCCTGTGCCACATTCCCATCATCTACCCTTGGGTTCGGGCAATTGGCCTTCACATGGCCCGTCTGCTTGCAGTTAAAGCAGACCATAAATGGCATTTTACAATCCCGGCTGAAATGACCGGACTGCCCACACTTGTAACACCCATCGGTCCTCCACCCACTAGTCTCCCTGGGCATAAACCCACCGCTCCTTGAACTATCGCGTGAATCCGTGAACCTTGACTTCTTCGGTACCGCAGAGATTGGCGTCACCGCCTGTGCCGCCTTTCTCTTCTTCGCCTGTGTTTCCAACTCAAGTTCCCGTCTACGGGCAGCCTCCATCATTGCAGTAAGAGAAGCATACTGCGCCATGCTCACAAACTCTCTAATCTCGGTACGTAACATATCCTTGTACCGAGACATCTTCATGTCCTCAGAAGCCGCATACTGAGGGCAGAACAACGCCAACTCGGTGAACTTCCGGTTAATCTCCTTCACCGTCTCCGTCGTCTGTGTGAGCTCTAGAAACTCCTTAGCAATCCTCTCTATCTCTACCGGAGGTACGTATTCTGCACGGAATCGAATGACGAACTCCTCCCAAGTCAAAGTAGTACGCTCAGCCAGCGTCAACGCCGTAGCACACCAATCCTTCGCCCCGTCACGAAGTAAGTTCACCGCAAAGCGAACCTTCAGGTTGTCGGGGCAGCCACAAGTCAGAAATGCGCACTCCATATCCGATATCCACCGCATGCTGATAATCGGATTCGGGTCTCCCTTGAACTCAGGCGGAGAACAAGCAGAGAGGTCCCGATACTGGAACTCCCTCGCACGCGGCTGTCCGCCCGCCGGTGGTGGAATCGCCGCTATGCGTTCCTCCATCAGTACTACCACCTCGTCGCGGATGGCAGTGATAATCTCGGGGATCGCCTCCGCGATCGCGTATGCTACCTCAGTAGCAAATCATCTCTCTAATCTGTTCCTCAGTGATCCCGGCCTCAGCCCGCTGTTCAGCCGCGTTGTTTCTTCTAGTGTTGACCATTCTAGGAAAAGAAATTACAACGAGTCATTAGCACATAATAACTCACTCTACTACGCTCACGCTCGACTCCTTGAATTCCTCGCGACTTTCCCCGACTCGACCATTGATCCTGTGCTTCCGGTAGTAGGAGCTCTACTACTACCATCCACACCTATCACTGTCCGCTCCGAGTCCCATCCCAAGTATCCAAGTAGTTGCTCGCCCTAACAATAAAAACCATACACGTATGACCATACTGACGCATATACACACTCTTCCTAGCTCCCTAGGAATAAACATAATACCCCACTACCCTTGCTAGGGCGGAACCCCCACCAACCCTGACGAGTCGCCTCGTAAACGCACAGTCGTATACAGTGGAAACCAGATAGACATTCGAATATAAGATTCTATCCTACAACGGTTGGACTCAAACAAGAGCTGTGCAATATAACTAAATCCAACATTCTAAGGCTATTCGGTTCCTACCGCATACAACCTATAGTGCATCCGCTTAACAACCTATCAAAGTTAGCATAAGTTCCTAATAGCAAGTAACAACCATACAATACAGTGTACTAAGCACCAATCAATCTAGCATACATACTCCTATGTTCTAGAAAGCAATTTTTGCATACGTACTCATATGTAAACGCTATTCCCAGCTCACTAGGAATTTCATCTCATCCCACTACCCTTGCTACAACGGAATCCCTGTTAGCCATAACGAGTTGCCTCGCGAATACCCAGTCGCATGCAGCGTGAATCAAATAGACATTCGAATACAAGATTCTATCCTAGAACGGTTGGACTCAAACAAGAGCTGCGCAATAGAACTAAATCAAATATTCTAAGGCTATATGATTCTTACTGCATACAACCTATAGGGCCTTCACTTAACAACCCACTATAACTAGCATTGATTCCTACTAGCAAGCAGTCATCATACAACATAGTGTCAACAACAGGCAATCTAGCATGCATACCCTATGCCTAGAAAGCAATACAACACTAAGCAATGTACCTTTCCTCCTTGGCTCCGGCTGACTGTACACACTGCGCCCTCGATCACCGTTCCTCAAACGGATTTTTCCTTCTTTTTATTTCCCAAAAACTTTAAAGAAAATTTTTATAGCCGCAAACTTGAGATCAAACACACCGAAATGCGTTTGATTCACTCAAGTCGTGCTCTGATACCAAGTTGTAACGTCCCAAAAATTACAAGGAATTTAAAACTTTTAAAGTAACCTTTCATTAGTAAAAACTCATTTAATAATTCAATCGTTTCATTTGCAAACCACCAAATAAAATTATTACAAACAATAAACAGCGGAACAATTGTTTTAAAATTAAAAGCATAAAATAATCAGCTCTTCCCGCGCGCCAGTGTGTACCCGTCACGCCTTGGAGCCACTCGTACCTGAAACAATGATTTTATTGGAAAAGGGTAAGCACGAAGCTTAGTGAATTCAGACACCATAAATAACACAGTTACTTCCACACCACCTCTAAACAGATAATTGCACATAAACAGCATACAAGTCTACGAACAAAACATAAACATGCATACCTACACCATCCCACCCAAAGGCATAAGCTGGTCCACCCGACCACACGATAACCGTGCAAGCATTACCCGGCTCCCCCGGGTCACTACGCCACCCGCGTATATAAACCACGGCCCCACCGAGTTACTACGCCACCCGCGTATATAAACCTCGGCCCCACCGAGTTACTACGCCACCCGCGTATATAAACCTCGGCCCCACCGAGTTACTACGCCACCCGCGTATATAAACCTCGGCCCCACCGAACTCCTACGCCACCCGCGTAGTCATAACAATAAAGGTCCGACTAGACGCCCCAACTATTTAGTCCCGCATCACAAACAATTAAAACTACCACACACGTATAAATCGTAATGTAAAAAGTAACCGACATTAGTTATAGTTAGAGAACTCACCTCGTAAGCGCGCCTAGCTCACAAACAATAAATCACGCTTCACAAATCCAAGATCACTTCCCAACACCTAAAAAATCGTTAAAACGTATCAACACGAGACCCGGACCCTAAAACACGACGCACGCTTAAACCGTCCCTAAAGCAACTTTTCGGTCTAACCAAACAGGTCTGTTCGGGACCTGTTCCGACCTCCATAAACCCAGAAAATCCCTAATTAAGTTACATAACTAGAAAGTGCTCAGAGTTAGGGTTCTAAGGACATATGATACACCTCCTAACGATTTTTCTACAATTAAATACGGATTTTATAAGAATGGTTCGCAGAACAGTGAAAAACAGCAGCTATCGGTATAAAACGACGATTTGGCCTATGCTACGTTCCAAACTGGATTTTGCACAAAACACAGAAAAGTTACTAGACTCGGAAAGGGAACTTTTGGCACCGGTTTCGTCCCAATCCGAGTTATGAGTAAAGAGTTACGGCTAACGCAAAACAGTGGCAGAAAAGGACGTTTTTCACATAAAATGATAACTTTATAAAACGGTTTACGCGTTCGGTTTATACGATTCGGGTTTGCAACTAGGGTTCACTCTAAAAGGGTTTCAGGTCACAAAGGCTGGGCTCAACCGCGCACCACCCACTGCCACCTCCGGCAGTGGTGGTCGCCGGCGGCGACGGCGGCAGTTTACGAAAATCCGGCGAGACAAAGATTAAAACGGACCCTTAAACTATCCCGACTTTCCTACACTCTCGCCCACCCTCGCAACTCTGACCACGCACAAACCACCCCTAGGTCTGGTGGGTCACGCCGGTGGCCACACCGCCGGCAGCCAAGGCTGTCGGCGGCGGCGGTGGTTTCGATCACGGAGTTTGACGTCGACGAGAAAGAAAGAAACGGGAAGACGATGTTTACCTTTCAACAACGATGATGACGACTAAACGACCACAGTCCGAACTCCGGCCTTCTTTCTCGGTGCTCTCTCTCACGTCGGCGACGGCGCTCCGGCGGTGGTAAGGGTGGTTCTCGGCGGCGGCAGCGGTGGGGAAGGGAAAGGGGAGAATAGGGTTTGCTTGTTGTCGTGAAAACAAATGAGAAAGAGAGGGTAATCGAATGTTTGTGTGTGCAGCAAGTAGAAAACGAGACAAGGGGTGGTCGGTTCCCTTCATGGGCCGAACCCCCCCCCCCCCCAAACAAGCCTTTCACCAAAATTCCTATTTAGCCCCTAGACTTTTAGAGTATGCCCAAAATATCCAAAATAGCTTAGGATTTAACATACAGACCATTAACATACTAGATAATTCGCTTTAGGTTCTTGACACCTAACCCCGCTAAACGAATTCACAAAATAAATAAAAAGAAACATAATTAAATAAAAGGCGTACCGGGACACGGGCTTTACAACTCTCCCCTGCTTGAATTAGACTTCGTCCTCGAAGTCTACGCTCGCAAACAACTCTGGATAGCGCTATCGCATATCATTCTCGGGTTCCCAAGTCCACTCGGACCCCTTTCGGTGTTGCCACTGGACTTTCACTAACTGGAATCTAAATTTCTCACACCGTCTTTAAAAATTTCTCGAATACATTTCTTACCAACAAAACTCCTTCAAGAACACTGAAATTATGATCAGAAGAACACTCCAACAACTGGAATCATTCCTAGTCAAACGACTTTGGTTGTCTCCCAACCTTAGATATTCTATACATCCCGATTCAATTTCAAGCTCTAACCATCCTAAAGTTGCTCACCAATATACCTTACAGGATACTCGGATCCGATCATTCTTACCATTAACCGTCGATTAACTTCCACGAGTTCTAATAGACTCCCAAAATTTATTTCACACGAACCATCAAACCAGCAGTTCCATAAACACACACGAAGGTCATTCCACCATAACTATTCATCACAAGTGAGCATTTTAGGGTTACTACTACCATTACCATAATTATCTTAAAATCGACTACAAATCCTCATATCGAAAGTATCCATCCAGTCTATACCCACAATCACGCACAACTCACGCATAGCGATAGGGAACAAATCAATAGGGAATCTCACACCCAAGATTTCCAGGGTACACCCACAACACACTACAGTAACCGTTAAGGTTCTAACATCAGCAACCTCCACCATAAGTGGACAACTTAACCGTCCTACACTATGGCCCAAAAGCTCGCTAAGAGTATAAGACACGAGATAATGAGTAGCCCCGCTATCAAACATCACTACAGCAGACACCGAGTTGACTAAGAACACACTTAATCACACAGTTTAATCCAAAAATGCAACTACATACGACAACCAATAAAAGAAAACAAGTGACGAAGTATACCTGCCACCACTTTAGGCGTAGTCTGTGCTTCCTCCACCGTCAGCTGATGCACTCTACCTCGGGCTGCCTCGGTTCCAGCCTGACCTATACGACCATCTGTAATACGCAAAGGGGCAGCCGCAGGAGCCCCCTGTGCCACATTCCCATCAGCTACCCTTGGGTTCGGGCAATTGGCCTTCACATGGCCCGTCTGCTTGCAGTTAAAGCAGACCATAAATGGCATTTTACAATCTCGGCTGAAATGACCGGACTGCCCACACTTGTAACACCCATCGGTCCTCCTCCCACTAGTCTCCCTGGGCATAAACCCACCGCTCCTTGAACTATCGCGTGAATCCGTGAACCTTGACTTCTTCGGTACCGCAGAGATTGGCGTCACCGCCAGTGCCGCCTTTCTCTTCTTCGCCTGTGTTTCCAACTCAAGTTCCCGTCTACGGGCAGCCTCCATCATTGCAGTAAGAGAAGCATATTGCGCCGTGCTCACAAACTCTCTAATCTCGGTACGTAACATATCCTTGTACCGAGACATCTTCATGTCCTCAGAAGCCGCATACTGAGGGCAGAACAGCGCCAACTCGGTGAACTTCCGGTTCATCTCCTTCACCGTCTCCGTCGTCTGTGTGAGCTCTAGAAACTCCTTAGCAATCCGCTCTATCTCTACCGGAGGTACGTATTCTGCACGGAATCGAATGACGAACTCCTCCCAAGTCAAAGTAGTACGCTCAGCCAGCGTCAACGCCGTAGCACACCAATCCTTCGCCCCGTCACGAAGTAAGTTCACCGCAAAGCGAACCTTCAGGTTGTCGGGGCAGCCACAAGTCAGAAATGCGCACTCCATATCCGATATCCACCGCATGCTGATAATCGGATTCGGGTCTCCCTTGAACTCAGGCGGAGAACAAGCAGAGAGGTCCCGATACTGGAACTCCCTCGCACGCGGTTGTCCGCCCGCCGGTGGTGGAATCGCCGCTATGCGTTCCTCCATCAGTACTACCACCTCGTCGCGGATGGCAGTGATAATCTCGGGGATCGCCTCCCCGATCGCGTATGCTACCTCAGTAGCAATCATCTCTCTAATCTGTTCCTCAGTGATCCCGACCTCAGCCCGCTGTTCAGCCGCGTTGTTTCTTCTAGTGTTGACCATTCTAGGAAAAGAAATTACAACGAGTCATTAGCACATAATAACTCACTCTACTACGCTCACGCTCGACTCCTTGAATTCCTCGCGACTTTCCCCGACTCGAAATTGATCCTGTGCTTCCGGTAGTAGGAGCTCTACTACTACCATCCACACCTATCACTGTCCGCTCCGAGTCCCATCCCAAGTATCCAAGTAGTTGCTCGCCCTAACAATAAAAACCATACACGTATGACCATACTGACGCATATACACACTCTTCCTAGCTCCCTAGGAATAAACATAATACCCCACTACCCTTGCTAGGGCGGAACCCCCACCAACCCTGACGAGTCGCCTCGTAAACGCACAGTCGTATACAGTGGAAACCAGATAGACATTCGAATATAAGATTTTATCCTACAACGGTTGGACTCAAACAAGAGCTGCGCAATAGAACTAAATCCAACATTCTAAGGCTATTCGGTTCCTACCGCATACAACCTATAGTGCATCCGCTTAACAACCTATTAAAGTTAGCATAAGTTCCTAATAGCAAGTAACAACCATACAATACAGTGTACTAAGCACCAATCAATCTAGCATACATACTCCTATGTTCTAGAAAGCAATTTTTGCATACGTACTCATATGTAAACGCTATTCCCAGCTCACTAGGAATTTCATCTCATCCCACTACCCTTGCTACAACGGAATCCCTGTTAGCCATAACGAGTTGCCTCGCGAATACCCAGTCGCATGCAGCGTGAATCAAATAGACATTCAAATACAAGATTCTATCCTAGAACGGTTGGACTCAAACAAGAGCTGCGCAATAGAACTAAATCAAATATTCTAAGGCTATATGATTCTTACTGCATACAACCTATAGGGCCTTCACTTAACAACCCACTATAACTAGCATTGATTCCTACTAGCAAGCAGTCATCATACAACATAGTGTCAACAACAGGCAATCTAGCATGCATACCCTATGCCTAGAAAGCAATACAACACTAAGCAATGTACCTTTCCTCCTTGGCTCCGGCTGACTGTACACACTGCGCCCTCGATCACCATTCCTCAAACGGATTTTTCCTTCTTTTTATTTCCCAAAAACTTTAAAGAAAATTTTTATAGCCGCAAACTTGAGATCAAACACACCGAAATGCGTTTGATTCACTCAAGCCGTGCTCTGATACCAAGTTGTAACGTCCCAAAAATTACAAGGAATTTAAAACTTTTAAAGTAACCTTTCATTAGTAAAAACTCATTTAATAATTCAATCGTTTCATTTGCAAACCACCAAATAAAATTATTACGAACAATAAACAGCGGAACAATTGTTTTAAAATTAAAATCATAAAATAATCAGCTCTTCCCGCGCGCCAGTGTGTACCCGTCACGCCTTGGAGCCACTCGTACCTGAAACAATGATTTTATTGGAAAAGGGTAAGCACGAAGCTTAGTGAATTCAGACACCATAAATAACACAGTTACTTCCACACCACCTCTAAACAGATAATTGCACATAAACAGCATACAAGTCTACGAACAAAACATAAACATGCATACCTACACCATCACACCCAAAGGTATAAGCTGGTCCACCCGACCACACGATAACCGTGCAAGCATTACCTGGCTCCCCCGGGTCACTACGCCACCCGCGTATATAAACCACGGCCCCACCGAGTTACTACGCCACCCGCGTATATAAACCTCGGCCCCACCGTGTTACTACGCTACCCGCGTATATAAACCTCGGCCCCACCGAGTTACTACGCCACCCGCGTATATAAACCTCGGCCCCACCGAACTCCTACGCCACCCGCGTAGTCATAACAATAAAGGTCCGACTAGACGCCCCAACTATTTAGTCCCGCATCACAAACAATTAAAACTACCACACACGTACAAATCGTAATGTAAAAAGTAACCGACATTAGTTATAGTGAGAGAACTCACCTCGTAAGCGCGCCTAGCTCACAAACAATAATTCAAGCTTCACAAATCCAAGATCACTTCCCAACACCTAAATAATCGTTAAAACGTATCAACACGAGACCCGGACCCTAAAACACGACGCACACTTAAACCGTCCCTAAAGCAACTTTTCGGTCTAACCAAACAGGTCTGTTCGGGACCTGTTCCGACCTCCATAAACCCAGAAAATCCCTAATTAAGTTACATAACTAGAAAGTGCTCAGAGTTAGGGTTCCAAGGACATATGATACACCTCCTAACGATTTTTCTACAATTAAATACGGATTTTATAAGAATGGTTCGCAGAACAGTGAAAAACAGCAGCTATCGGTATAAAACGACGATTTGGCCTATGCTACGTTCCGAACTGGATTTTACACAAAACACAGAAAAGTTACTAGACTCGGAAAGGGAACTTTTGGCCCCAGTTTCGTCCCAATCCGAGTTACGAGTAAAGAGTTACGGCTAACGCAAAACAGTGGCAGAAAAGGACGTTTTTCACATAAAATGATAACTTTATAAAACGGTTTACGTGTTCGGTTTATACGATTCGGGTTTGCAACTAGGGTTCACTCTAAAAGGGTTTCAGGTCACAAAGGCTGGGCTCAACCGCGCACCACCCACTGCCACCTCCGGCAGTGGTGGTCGCCGGCGGCGACGGCGGCAGTTTACGAAAATCCGGCGAGACAAAGATTAAAACGGACCCTTAAACTATCCCGACTTTCCTACACTCTCGCCCTCCCTCGCAACTCTGACCACGCACAAACCACCCCTAGGTCTGGTGGTTCACGCCGGTGGCCACACCGCCGGCAGCCAAGGATGTCGGCGGCGGCGGTGGTTTCGATCACGGAGTTTGACGTCGACGAGAAAGAAAGAAACGGGAAGAAGATGTTTACCTTTCAACAACGATGATGACGACTAAACGACCACAGTCCGAACTCCGGCCTTCTTTCTCGGTGCTCTCTCTCACGCCGGCGACGGCGCTCCGGCGGTGGTAAGGGTGGTTCTCGGCGGCGGCAGCGGTGGGGAAGGGAAAGGGGAGAATAGGGTTTGCTTGTTGTCGTGAAAAAAATGAGAAAGAGAGGGTGATCGAATGTTTGTGTGTGCAGCAAGTAGAAAACGAGACAAGGGGTGGTCGGTTCCCTTCATGGGCCGAACCCCCCCCCCCCCCCCCCCAAACAAGCCTTTCACCAAAATTCCTATTTAGCCCCTAGACTTTTAGAGTATGCCCAAAATATCCAAAATAGCTTAGGATTTAACATACAGACCATTAACATACTAGATAATTCGCTTTAGGTTCTTGACACCTAACCCCGCTAAACGAATTCACAAAATAAATAAAAAGAAACATAATTAAATAAAAGGCGTACCGGGACACGGGCTTTACAAGTTCAACTAAAGTTGGGGAGGAGATATTTAGTGAAATAAACTCGGTTAATAGGTGTATGAATGATTGTGAGAAACCTGGTCTGTGGTGAAAGGTTATGTGTGGAGAATGTACGAGTGAGTATTGGTATCAACTGCCAAGATAAATGTGTCAACTAGTATGTATTATGAAGTTAGAACTAGGAAGCATCTGATGGAAGTCTTTTCGGGGATTCCGGATGAAAAGTACCACTTTGTCATTAAAGTTGTTGGGGCATGTAATTTGTAAGATGGAGTAGTGATATGGCTAATATCGAAACAAAATGTCGGAATGGTATTGGGTGTTTAGCCAAAGTGATTTTGATTGTATGAGTTGCTTCTTATGATAGAAAGATTGAACTTAAGAATGTAATCATATTGCAGGTTCAATAGAGTTATCACTTTTGATGTTCAATACTTTGGTGCTTGTTTGTATTGTGGTTGTGCGATGAGATAGTGATGTGAGGAAGTGATAACATTCTATACCGAAGAAACGTGTAAGTCATGGATGTAATAATGGACTGCCGTGGTTGTTGAAGTATTTAATAGTAACGAGTATGCTTAATTTACAGTGTACGTGGAAATTTCAGGTAGTACATGTTAATGTTATTTTGAGACCTGGAGAGTGAGTTGTGATGATGATGGGGTGAAAGGAAGACTCTTGTTCTTCTCAATCCCATTGGTTTTAGGTGAAGAGAATACTGTAACCGTTAAGCTATAGTGTTGGAGTATTCAGTAGATGTAAAAGAAATACATCGAATGCAGTTCTCGGTGTTACGAGGATTTGGCTAGAGATCTTAACTGACGTTTTTGGAGAAACTGTCCTTTCGGACTTTAGCTGTGTGGTGGATATTCCGTGTAAACAAGAGAGAAATGATAACGGTATGCTAGACTAAGAAGTAGTCAAACATGGATTTGATGATAACAATTACTCTAAGAGGATTGGTTTACAAGTATATCATTTAGATCTTCCGCCAGAATTGGGAGGGGTACATAATACCTTCCAAGTATGTTATCTTCGGAAATGTTTGGCCGAAGAGGAAGATGTGATTTCACTCACTGATGTGAGAGTAGATGAAAAGAGTCGCGGTGTGGAAGAACCAGAGGCAATTTTGGAAAGATCAGTTAGGAAGCTACGTAGTGGTAAAGAAGTAGCTATGTTGAAAGTTCAGTGGAAACACCACCGAGGTAGTAATGTAACTTTAGAGTCGGAAGAGAGTATGAGGGATAGATATCCTCATTTGTTTACCTGACTTTGATTTCGAGGACGAAATCATTTTCAAGTTGGGGAGTATTGTAACATCCTAAATCTTCGTTATTATTATTATTATAATAAGATTGGGATGTATTTGTATTTGGAGTAACCTTGAATTATATAGAGTATTATAATTCAATTAGGGTTAAAATACAAATGTTGAAAGTTTAAAGATTCTTTTAGGAAATATTAAACTTGAGGGTTTGTTATGTCATTTCTTTAAAATTTAAGGTGTGGTGGGTAATTTGAGTATGACTCATCTGTTTGATTGTGAGGTGTCACACAATTAGTCTAAATGACTAATTGTGTGTGTGTTTGTGAGTTTGTTCGGCAACAGAGAGAATAGAGATAACGAGAGAGAGAGCGAGAAAGAAGAAGGCAGAAGAAAGAAAAGTTTAATTTTGGAAGAATTGTGGTAAGGAAATCTGATTTTCTCCTATTAATTTCTTAATCTAAATGGTGTATTAAGTTATAAATCATCTGTTCAGATTTGGATTAAGCTGAGAAGAGTTTTTGTGAAGAATATTGTGTTCAGAAAGCTGATAAGGTGAGTTTATTCAACTCTCTTTAAAATTAAGCAATTAGAATGGTAATAGATATATTTTCATTGGGATTGAATCATCTGTAGGCTTAATTTGCTAAGAAAATCGATACTGGTTTAAAGTTTGTGAAAGAGACGATGAACAGTACACTTTGCACAAGCTTTGGCTGCGCAAAGTGATAGAATTCGCAAGCATGGCTTGCGAGTTTTGAAGAACTCGCAAGCGTGGCTTGCGAGTTTTGAAGAACTCGCAACAGTGGGTTGCGACTTTTGAGCTTTTCGCAGCTTTGGCTTGCGAAAAGTGTAGCTTTTCGCTACAGTGGCTTGCGATTTTTGGACTTTCAGTAGCAGTTTGAAGCTTTTATGTGGAATGCAATCTGATATTTATATGCTATTTGTTATATGATTATAACTCGGAATTTGATACGAAAGCCATGTTATGAATAATTGTAAAGGACTTATTTATGAGTCCGATCATATAGTTAACATCTGAGATGTTGATCCCCGATGCTAATTGGCAAAAATGGGGATAATTGTTGTAATTAATATTCTGTATATGGATATATAGAATATATGATATATCGTACATCTTTAGTATACGATAGAAAGGGTGATGATACACAGTTATTGTGTTACGTTGGCTAGAAATATTCATCCGGTCGTGGGGGCATTTAGTATGGTCTAATGGAAACCGTTTACTAGCCATTGACCATTGGGATGTTATTTCTAGTTGTTGGAGTGCATCTTGAATCATCTGTGAGGGCCCTTGTTGTTGATCGCGATATAGAAATAAAATTCCATTTGGGGGCCAGTGTTCAAGATGGTCAGAAAAGTGAAATGTGGAATAGGCAGACATCGAGTTTGTAATTCCCATTTCAGACGGAAGATTTGAGATCTTCAATTTTAGGGAAGTTCAGAGATAGGCATAAAGTAATTTGTAATCTCTACTTCCGGACTAAGAAATAAGCAGGTATAGAAACTGTAATTTCTTTGGATGGGGAGTTACTTATAATCTGGTATGATTTATAGTAACTCTTGTTGATATTATTACGACTAGATGAATTAGTCATAAGGATGGGAATTGGGTGGATTCCTGTTGTTGAAAAGTGCTTTGGTACGGTAAGATGGTTGATAACAGGTTTGATATATCTGTTAATATTTTAGTTGTTAAATTTTAATTTGATTTGAATATTCTCACTAGGCGAAAGCCTAATGTTTCAAATTAAATTTTCTTACCAGGTACAAGCTCTGGGAAGTAGTCTGGGAGAGTGAGATGCAGATGTTGGAAGAAATCAGACTTATATAGATATCAAAGGATCAAGATTCTCTTTTGATGATTTTTGGGACAAAGCTTAGATAATCTAGTAATCTGATTTTGTTGATATGATTAGATTAATAGGATTATTCAAGTTAGATGTTTATGTACATAAAACTTCACTTTTGATCCTCTGGTTATAAAAGTCTGATATTTTGGTGATCATAACTTGTTTATTTTGAGGTTTTAATTGGCCCTGTTTTTAGGGTGTTACAATGGTGGAAAAGATGAATTACGAGTAATAGGTTATACTGATGCGAGTTTCTAGACAGATCGGGATGATTCCCGCTCGCAGTCAGGATGGGTGTTCTTGTTGAATGGTGGGGCCGTGACTTGGAAAAGTTCCAAGCAGGACACGGTGGCGGAGTATCATACTGAAGCCATAGGTGTTAGAATTATCAAAATACCTTGAATGTTTTAGTTGTTAGTTTGATGTATTGAAAACGTAATAAATTGTATTTGATTTGGAGATTATTATATGGAGATTATAATATATGCTGGATTGCGTCCATTTATATTTAATTTATTATCGTGTTTTCGTTTTGCATGTTTAGAACCAACTTCCTGAGTATTAATTTACTTAAACCTCCACAGTCAGTCATACTCCTGGAAGTAAGTAGTGATTCAAGACTGCCATGGAGTGTTAGAAGCATAGAGAATGCAACTAACGCTCATGAGTACTTAATGGTGATTTAGGTATTGGAACGACCCGCACTCAAAAGTTTACTTCATGGATTAAGTCAGAGTAATTTTGAGATGATAATATTTTATGTTCTTCAAACAGAGATGCATAGAGTTTTGCTCTAGGATTTTGTTATGCTTTGGTGTGCTCCAACGCTGACCGTGACTGGCAGTTATACAGGGTATGTCCATGTATAATATGATGAATAGAAATGAACTGTGTAGTCAAAGTTTATTTGTTCCTTCTGCCTAAACAGGAGAAGCGATATCCATGGGCCCCTCGATGATTTTGTGTTGATACCAAGTGTTTGGCCAAACCCTGACTAGAATTGATGTGTTCAATTGAGTAGTCTGATGAATTCAATACATATCGGAAATCGGGAAACATAATCTTGATCCATGAGATAGACATTTATCCATGTCTCAGGTTCATATGATATCTTGTAGAACAAAGGAACATTAAATCACTTATCTTAGGACCGAATCTTTATCAGAGTTCGGCAGCTGCATTGGATGTCTTGCTCTTTGCTGATTATTTGAAAGTGTTAAACCAAATAGAGTTAATAACTTGTCCAAGTGGGAGACTGTTGGACATAGTGTCCAGAGTCATTAACTATTGGTAATATTTCTAATAATAGCAGGGTCCTTTTGGGTTGCCCTTAAGACCCAAATAACAATCAGAAGAATGAAAGGGAGTTAAAGTAGTTAGTTTATTAATTTGTCATTTGATGATAAATTAATTATAAGCTACAATATAATTAATTGGATTAATTATAGGGACTAAATGATAATTGGTTAAAAGAGTTTTTTAACAAGCTTATCGTTTCAAGGGGGCTAGGTGTAAATAAGGGGATTATAAATAAACTACTAGGGATCAAACCCTAAAGAGTTTTTTGTTCAATCTCTCTTTCTCTATTGAGGCCGTAACCTCCCCTCTCCTCCCTCCCAAAATCGTAAACCCTAAATAAGGGTTTAGGGTTTAAAGCTTCAATCTTGATTGTTGGTTTGGTGTTCTTAAGTGTGAGCCACTAGAGGGATTCACACTATTGATCCTTGACATCCAAGAAGCAAGAACAAGGTTAATTCATCTTTGTGTTTTCGACAATCACAAGAAACAAGTAATGGTTCTTGATTCTTTCTATTGTAGTTAATCATCTAGAACGTATGCATCTTTATAAGTTGTTTGTTTGTATTGCCATGGATGATTCAATTTTAAATATGCTTCCGTTGCCTATATCATGTGGTAGTACGGTTTAACCAAACCTTTCAGAAACCCATGTTTTCACAATGGGTAATTCTGATATAGACAGATCGGATACCGATAGTGATGAAGACGAAGAATATACCCCTAGTAATAAATCATTTAGTCAGTTAAATGACTTTTTTGATATGCCCCCTATTCTTCCAGACCGGAATACCCATACACAAACCTACGAACCTGAACCTTATAATCGCAGTTCAAGGATAGAAGTGGGTCAGATATTTGATTCGAAGGATCAGTTGGCTATACAGGTCGAAATTAAGTTCATGGAAGAGGGTTTCGAAAGTTACACGCCGAGATCCGACAAAAGCAGATATGTAGTTGAATGTGCGAGAGAAAATTGTAATTGGAGGATGTACGCGAGGCCCGCGGGAGAGAAAGGAGGGATGTTAGTTATTAGAAAGTTGCACGACGTACACACTTGTTCGAGGACGCAACTGAATCCCAACCACAAACAAGCCAACAAAAGGACTATGGGTGCGATACTGAAAGGCAAATTTCTTGATGCTAGCAGGTCATTGCGTCCAAAGGACATTGTGAGCGATGTACACCAGCAGTACGGGATCACAATTGGTTACCACCAAGACTGGCGTGCGCGATGCAGGGCACTGCTAATGGTTAGAGGCACGTTCGAGGAGCCGTTCTTATATAATTTGCGGCTGCATAATCCAGGTACGGTCACCCAGATAAGGACCGATTTAAATGGACAGTTTGAGATGTGCTTCGTTGCCCTTGGACCCGTGGTACATATTTTAACACGACATATGTTTACACATTATAAACTATAACATTTACAAAGGGAAACCACCTACGTTTTTGCAGATCCGCACATTTGTGCCAAATCTGCGTCGTGTCCTGGTAGTAGACGCTGCCCATTTAAAGGGCCCTTACTTGGGTATGATGTTCCTGGCGGTTGCCATGGACGGGAATAACTCCATCATTCCTGTAGCTTTTGGAGTAGGCAAGTCCAAAACCGGGGAGGAGTGGACTTGGTTTATGTCCATGTTGAGACAAAAGCTATCAGAGACCCACAAGGGTTGGTGTTTATGTCCGACAGGGCTCCTTCCATAAGCGCCACAATCTCTGTCATGTACCCAAACGCCCCTCACACCTTATGTTGTCGACATTTGGAGATGAAAGCCAAATCCCAAGACAAACGTATTACCACCTACCACGATGTCTACTGGAAGGCATGCAAAGCATATACGGCTCAGGAGTTTGACCGGTACATGAATGTTCTACGAGTTAGTGCCACGAAAGCAGCCAAAGTTATGGACGATGTTGGACCGGAGAGGTGGTCCACGGCCCATTTTCCTGCACAACGGTATGACATTCTGACCTCCAATAGTGCAGAGTCGGTGAATGCACTCTCCCGTTTTGCGCGTAGATGTCCGATTGTTACTCTTATGGAGTACTTTCAGGCCTTTCAACAAGAGTGGTACCAACTTTGACGCCGAAAAGGAGCTGAGCTGCGTAATAGACTCACATCAGCGGCGGAGGAGATAGTTCTCCTCAGGACGGGTCACGCGTCGGCATGGAAGGTAAGCGAAATCAGGTATGGGAGGTACCAGGTTCGGGATAACCAACTTGACGCAATTGTCAATATGACCGACAATGTTTGTTCATGTTTCCAATGGCAAAAATCTGGGTTACCGTGCGGCCATGCCATCGCTGCGGCAAGACATATGGGTCGTAGAGATTGCAGCGACTTGGCTGTAAGTTTTTTCACGTCCGAAACTTACCGGGCAACATACGTAGAGGTAATAAATCCAGCTGGACCCCCTGAAGCATGGGTGTCTCCACCCGACCCCCTTCCGCCATGCTATCCATCGTTAAACAATAAGAACAGAGCCGGGAGACCGAGAAAGAACGATCGACGTCCATCACATGGTGAAGGTTCGATACAACGAAAATGTACCCGGTGCCAATACGTAGGACATACTCGTGGAGAGTGTCCAAGTCCCGCCCCTTTAACCATGCCAAGGAGTAGACGTTCAGTCAGTCAACTAAGTAACACGCAGGGCCCGTCGGAGCTTGAACCACATGGAACTATATCATATGATAGCGTTGATCTGAACATTGATTTCCCTTGATTGGGACGATAAATATTGTATGTTTAGTGCTCTTGTTTTGTATGTATACATGAAGAAGAAGACTTAAAAATGGAGACCTTTATATGTAAAATCTGGAAATGATCATTTCTTGACATGTTTGTGGGTAAAGCTAAAGTAGAAGGTTGTGTTCAAATCATAAAAGAACAGACATTTTAATGTACTACATACACACACAATGTGAATATGTGATGATGATACCAAAAGAGTAGCAGAACATACATAGAGTGTGTGTGGAGAGAGAGAGAGAGAGAGAGGGGGGGAGAGAAAAGTAGACGAATCTTGCAGGCCGCCTTTTCAGGCGAATCTTGCATCAACTTTTCAGTATGTTGCAGACTTCCTTTTGCAGACGAATCTTGCAGTTACTTTTTCAGTCGAATCTTGCAGGCTATTTTCAGACGAATCTTGCAGTGAACTATTCAGACGAATCATGCAGGCAACTTTTCAGACGAAATCTTTGACCATATCCACATCCCTGATGAAGAACATACATTTTAACGGCTATAAGCAGATGGCATGATGAAGTAGTAATTCACAACTTGCTATCTATCTTTTCTACCCTCTACACCGTTTACAAACATTCTCTCGCTTTTCTTAACACTATGGCTGGAGGTTCAAGATCAAGGGGTACAGGTCGGCGAATGGGGATGGAACTTCACGTTCGGCAGCCTACCAACCACTGAACGATGGAGCTCGTCGGAGTACCTGGAAGGTACCGGAAACAGATGAGGAGTGGAGAAACTATGGGCGAACTGCGACCGATTATCCATTCACGACTGAGGAGGCAGAAGACTGGGAGATGGCATGGGAGAATTACCACTTCGATAATGACAGGAAAAGCCCACCAATGTATCATTGTACCCAGCCGACGGGTCTTCCACAAAGTCAACGAATTACTCCCTTAGTGCAAAAATCCATTGATGAGGCGAATGCCAATATCGAAAAGGTAAAAGTTATGTGGAACCATAACAGGGGGATTCAGCAGGGGAAAATGGAGTATCTAGCGGAGAAGAAACGAGAACTGGCCATGACTAGGGCTCACGTTCGGGAGGTGCAACGACAGATTAAGGAAGTAGAAGAGGAACTAAAAGAAATCGAAGAGGAACTAAAAGAAATCGAAGAGGACTACACGGGAATGGAGGACGTGATCAAGGAAAAGGTTAACTTCATCACTGGAATCCAGGACGCCTTCCAGTAATAGATTTCTTTGTTTACCTGCACTGTAGTCGTTTCAGTTGGGAAGATGATTTGCAATAATTGGTCTTTTAATTAATTTCCCTATTAAATAACTTAAAATGGGGAAAACATTTTCTTTAATTAATTTCTATATTAAATACATTAAATTGGAAAGGAAACAATACATTAAAAACCTAAACTACATAAAATGATAACCTTAAAACTAGAAGGACCAAAAATGTAATTTTTTTGCCCCAAACTGGAGGGGCCAAAATTGTAAATTTCGGTTTACCGCGGGACCACCGCGGGCTTCTACCGCGGACAGGGGCCAAAAGTGTACCGCAACCATAGTTGGGGGGGTTTCGCGGCTAACGCGGGACTTTTGGCCAAACAGGGGTGCCACGTGGGCACTGACTCGCGATCGTGGGCCCCACCGTGGAATTTTTGGGTATTTCTGCAAAATAAACGAGATTGTGGGTATTTTGGCAAGTCAAAGTCAAACTTTGGGTATTTTAATTAATTTTCCTTTTTTAAATAAAACTTTAAATATACTTCTAAAATCAAATAATACTTTTTCGTAGAAAAAAATATAAATGTCATGGCTTTAACAGAGATTGACAAAGTCCGTACAGAAGATTCATGGAAATAACGCTAGCTATATAGAAGCGTTTGTAACAATTTTTTTTTTGTTGGTAACCATGGGTTTCTGGGCTAGCTTACGCGCACCGACTAAGCGTTCGTAACAAATTTGTAATTGTATGAGGGGGTGTTTGGGATTGCTTATTAAAAATAATTTATGTTTTTTTTTCTTGTAAAAGTGTATTATCAATTTATGTGGTGTTAAATTGGAGTTTTTATAAAAAAAATGTTTGGATTAACTTATGGTGGTATCAAAACGTAATAAGATGATAAGTTGTTTTTTAGGGAGTGTTTTGGATTGCTTATACAAGTAAAATGACCCAAAAGATGATAAATTTGTTTCAAATAAGTTAATAAGTTATAAAAGAGTAACTAATCAAACTGGTATAAGATTTTATTTTTTTCTAATTCAAACACTAAAAATTTCTTATTACTGGTACCACACTGCAAAAAATAAACCATCTTATAATAAGCAAATCCAATTTCGTTAAAAAAAATACAATGAAAAGTCGTATTTCCATTAAACGAAACAAGAGTAAATTACATTTTTAGTCCCTGTGGTATATTGAAAATTTCTATTTTCGTCCTTACGGTTTTGAAATTGCAATTTTCATCCTTATGGTTTATAATTCATCATTTTTTGTCCTTGTGATTTAAGTTTTATTGCTATTTTCATCCTTATGGTTTACAATTCATTTCTCTTTTAGTCATTCATACTTAAAAGTATTATTATGGCTTCAGGGACGAAAATAGAAATGAATTGCAAACCATAGGGACGAAAACCGAAATTCCTAAACCACAAGGACGAAATCTGCAATTTATAGCAAACCACAGGGACGAAAAACACAGTTTACTCAACGAAACAAATACATCTTTTTTTTCTTTGATGTTCATAAAAAACGCGGTTCCAAAACGAGTGAAGCACAACATAATTTTTGTAAGAATTTCATAAGGATTTCATATGGATTGCAAATGTACCACGTAAGATTTCTATTTTAGAAATTATGGTGGTTGTGAGTAGGATTGTTAAATTAGAAGTTGGTTTTGGTAATTTGCAAATGTCAAATTAGTACTTTTTGCTGATGTGGCAGTGAATAGTATAAGAAATTATAGGAAATAATTTCTAAATTAGAAATTGCTTTATGTCAAATCATGTTTTGTGATGTTTTGTAGAGTATGTTTATGAAAAAATGTATGAATAATTTATTTTTGTTAGTAAATATTAAAAAATGCAAAATATAATTTATATTAAAATACAATAAAAAAAATTACATATTAAAAAAAATACAAACTTAACACATAAAAATACATCATTGTTCGTTTAGAAGTTCTTCAAGTTGATGTTCGTACAATCTCCGTTGTGGTTCGCTCATTGTTGTGAGATTCATTTCCATCAACTTCATGATCATTTTCCGATTTTCCCGTTTGTTCTTAAGTTTTTCTGTTTCCACAAATGATGTATGAAATTCTCTCATCACCTGAATTTTTTCTTTTTCAATATTCAGGCGTACTAACATTGTCACTTGTTCATTTTCGGTAGAACTTGTTGAAAAAAGCTTTTTTTACCTTTATCCTTCGAGGCTTTCTTTCCCAATGGGCGGGAAGAAGGAGTTGACACCTCCTCAGGAATTGACGTATTAGCATTTGAAGATGATGAAGTGTAATGGCCATCTTCTGTATTTTTATTCCTCTTTGATCCCCTATCTGAAGATGAATTATTGTCTTTTGAGAAACCTTGTTGGCTTCTCCATTTCTCCTCTCCACGCAACACCATCCAAGCATGAAACAAAATTGAATTATGAGCCCTCCAACCTTCGATATAAATCTAAAGCTTTATTTTTTTATCTTATTCGTTCAACCTGCTTTCCCGACGCATTTGAACCTGCTTAAAATAACCAACAAACTTCGAAACACCATGATTCATTCTTTGCCAACGATTTATAAGTGCTTGACGATTTCACCTAGCATATGGTAGGTAGACTTGATTGGGTAGAACAAAAAGGCATATTGGATAGGACTAGACATGGCAGTCATGACTACATAACTTGCTCTTAAACATTATTTGATAACTTTATATATGATGTTAGTTATTGTAACGCCCCAAAATCCGGGCTAATTTGAACCTTAAATTTCAACAAGTTATGATAAAATAAACTTCCATTTTTCATATATATATATATAGCAAGTGAATTAACCACCAGGAGTACATTTACAAGTACAGAAATCTTCAAATAACCTATTAATCTAATTATGCCACTATAATCAGATTAACTAAGTTATCTAAGCAATCCTTCAAAATCTCCTTCTGTTAATTGACTTTTCCGCTATTCCAAAACGCTCGTCCCACATCCCTTTTACTTTCCCGAGCTAGTACCTGGTAAGAAAACATTATATCAAAACGATTAGGCCAACGCCTAGTGAGAACATTCGTTTCCACAATAATATTTGCAAAAATCAATGTAAACACGTTATAACCAACCTGATTACCCTTTTCTTACCATACGTGTAACTCTTTTCCGTTAACACAATTTTACCTAAGTCCATGAATATGACTGACACACATTCCATCATCATATCATGTCTCAGAGCCATACCACAAATCTTCCCTGATTCTAGATTATGCTCTTAATCCGGAAATCGCAATATACACATGCCCATTTCCACTTGTGATATAAATATATATTCCAGAAATCGCAATATACACATGCCCATTTCCACTTATATCATTCTCCAAAAATCGCAATATACACATGCCCATTTCTGTTCATATCTAAGAAATAACAATATACACATGCCTATTTCTTAGAAAGGAAGTAGAGATTATAATATACACATGCCAATCTCTTTCTTTCCTTAGAAATCAGGAATTACGTTTATTCCATGCTTTCTTACACACATCAGAATAATGATTGATCTTCATCTATTCTACGTGTACATAACCATTAGTGCCTATGGATCCATTACACTTTACTAACGTATATGCATAACAACATATGTAACAACCCAAAATCCAAACATACATATAATCATATATTTCATTACATGCTTGCAACAAAAGTACTTCATATTTCACATTTGGTCCCCAAAGTCTGACTAAACAACTTTAAGAAATACAGTACAAACTTAATTCTATTTAGATAACATAATAACTAACAACAAGTTTATAAGTACAAAAGCATCCACATTTTTCTTAACGATCATCTCCTCAAAAGCTATCCCACAAGTGTTCTAATCACTTGGTCTTACTGGAACCACCACCTGGAATACATATTTTTAAAACAGAAAATGAGGGTTAGACCTAAGGGTCTAGTGAGAAAATCCCTAACATTTGGAAATCATTAAAAAATTCATTTATATAAAATACTCTTTATATAAATACACATATATCACACGTAAATTAATACCAATCAAGATTGATGCATCATACCTGTCTCATCCCACCTTATCCCTCCACCAATGGCCAACTATATTGGTTGCGAGCCAATTTTAACACACCGGTCCAAAGCCCGGCCACGTATTATATTCCCATATAATACTCACGTAATTATAATATCTCAATATATTATAATCACCCACGTATGACATATTCATACAATTTATCAAACGTTTGTTATCCACATAATGTATTCCAGTAAAAATACTTTTAAAGTAAAACTCACCTGTTTTGTTTATTACCAAAGCTTTTCCAAGATAATTATCACGTATGACAATCCTTCACAGAATCTGAAATCACACAAAAATACCAAATATCTCTTTTAAAACAAAACTTATGAAATCCTCGACTCAAGTCGCAACCTACTAAAAGTAAATTAGAATCGCAATGCATAGTGCCAAATCGCAACCAACTACTGCGACTTCACCCCCAAATCGCAACCCACTATTGCGATTCCAACCCCAAGTCGCAATCCACTATTGCGATTCCAACCCAAATCGCAATCAACTACTGCGATTCCAAGCCAAGTCGCAAACGACCATTGCGACTTCAAGACCAAGTCGCAACCAACTATTGCGACTTCGTTGAATGTCGCAATCGTCCATTGCGACTTCGATGAATGTCTCAGTCCACTGTTCATCCTAAAACCCAGATTTTTGCAGTTTTATACAATACATGTTACTGATAATTTGCAGATAGGTTTAAGACCAAGAACATAACCTAACCTTAAGCTTGGATTTCCCAAAACATCCATTTTTAACAAAACCCACTTAAGAACTTAACTAGCAACCTTCAAGAACACTTCTAAGAGTTTAACACACATAAAAGATGGATTTGTTACCTTGTTTTACTTCAGTTTGACACTTAAATTATTGCAGCAACTCTTGATTCCCTTCTTCTTCTTCTTCTTCTTCTTCTTCTTTCCGGTTCTATCTCTCTCTCTTTTCTTCTTCACGAAACACACACACACACCATAAACAAATTGGCCAAGATATTTCTAAATGTCTTATTTTGAGGACACCTCCTCCTTCTAACTAGAAGTGGGGCGGTGGTGTTGTATAGTTTGGTTAAAATGACCAAACAACCCTAAGCTTCTCCCAATTGGCAAAACACACCCCTAAACTTCTATTATAAAATTAAAACTTATCCCTTAACTTCTTAACTCCATAAAATACTAAAATAAAGACTTATAAAATTCCAATTTTAAAATAGATAAAATACCTAGTTATTACAACATCTCCCCCTTAAAAGAATTCCGTCCCGGAATTCAATTAAGTGAAAAGATGAGGGTATTTGGCTCTCATATCCGACTCTGATTCCCACGTTGCATCCTGACCTCTATGATGTTTCCACTGAACCTTTACCTGTCTGATCTCTTTATTCCTCAATACTTTGACTTTGTGATCAACTATAGCTTCCGGTTCCTCCACATAGTTTAACTTTTCATCAACCTGAATATCTGGTAGAGAGACTGCCTGGTCTGGTGTAACTAAACATTTCCGAAAATTCGATACATGAAACGCGTTGTGAATCCTGCTCAATTCCAACGGAAGATCCAATCTGTAAGCTACTTCACCAATTCTTTCCGTAATTTCAAATGGACCAATATACCGCGGACTAAGTTTACCTTGCTTCCTAAATCGTATGACTCCTTTCCAGGGCGAAACTTTCAACATCACAAATTCCCCGACTTGGAACTCTAATGGTTTCCGGCGTCGATCTGCATAACTTTTCTGTCTGTCTTGAGCCGTTTTCAATCTGTCCCGAATCTGCGTAATTTTATCTGCTGTTAACTGTACTATTTCTGGCTCCGCTAATTGTTCTCCCCCACTTCATTCCAACACAGAGGCGTTCTGCATTTTCTTCCATATAGTACTTTAAACAGTGCCGCTTGGATGCTGGAATGATAACTGTTATTGTAAGCAAATTCTATCAAAGGCAGATGTTTATCCCACGATCCCCCAAAATCAACTATACAAGCCCGGAGCATATCTTCTAATGTCTGGATTGTTCTTTCACTCTGCCCGTCAGTCTGAGGATGATAAGCTGTACTCAACTTTATCTGTGTTCCCATCTCTTTTTGAAAGCTTCTCCAGAATCTGGAAGTAAAACGACTATCTCGATCGGAAATAATCGAGATTGGAACTCCATGTCGAGTTACTATTTCATTAATGTACAATTTAGATAAACGTTCCAAGGAATCAGTTTCTTTTATCGGCAAGAAATGAGCAGACTTCGTCAACCTATCCACAATCACCCAAATAGAATCAAATCCCTTTGAAGTTCTAGGTAACTTGGTAATAAAATCAGTAGTGATCTGATCCCATTTCCACATTGGTATATCTAGTCGTTGTAACTGACCAAACGGCTTCTGATGCTCAATCTTTACTTTCTTGCAGGTAGTACAATCTTCCACATACTTAGCAACACTTCTCTTCATTCCCGGCCACCAATAGAATTGTTTCAAATCTCTATACATTTTATTTGTACCTGGATGAATAGAAAATCGAGATTGATGAGCTTCTTGTAGTACACGATCACGTAATCCACCCAAACGAGGTACCCAAATTCTGTTTCCCATACACAATAACCCACGGTCATCTTTCCCAAGCAATGCTGATATTCCCACCAACCATTCTGACTTCAAACTTTCTTCCTGATAAGCATCTATTTGGCATTTCAGCAATTCGTCAAAGATATTAGGAAGGAGTTCAGCTCGTAACGATATAGCTTTTATTGTTCCACTTCTTTCTTGACGACTTAGTACATCTGCTACCACGTTCGCTTTCCCAGGGTGATATAGAATTTCACAATCATAATCATTTACCAATTCCAACCATCTTCTTTGCCTCATATTAAGTTCCTTATGATCAAAAAGATGTTGGAGACTCTTATGGTCAGTGAAAATTTGGCATTTAGAACCATAAAGATAATGTCTCCAAATCTTCAATGCGAAGACAACTGCTGCAAGTTCCATATCATGAGTAGGATATTGTCTTTCATGGTCCTTTAATTGACGAGAAGCATAGGCAATCACCTTTCCACGTTGCATAAGTACACATCCCAATCCCAGCTTAGAAGCATCACTGTAGACCACAAAATCATCGGAACCTTCTGGCAATGCTAATATCGGCGCGCTGCAGAGTTTCTCCTTCAATATTCTGAATGCCTCATCCTGTTCTGCTTTACATTCAAACTTTAAATTCTTCTGAGTGAGCTTAGTCAATGGCGTCGCGATTCGAGAAAAGTCTTTTATAAATTTCCAATAATATCCAGCTAGACCCAGAAAACTACGTACTTCGGTTGCCGTTTTCGGCGGTTCCCATCTTTCAATTGCTTCCACTTTCGCTGGATCAACTTGTATACCCTTCTCTGAAACTACATGACCCAAAAACTGAACTTTTCGTAGCCAGAATTCACACTTCGAAAATTTAGCATATAACTTCTCTTTCTTTAATAACTCTAGAATCAAACGAAGGTGTTGTGCGTGATCCTCTTTAGATCGAGAATAATAAGTATATCATCGATAAACACAATGACAAATTTATCGAGATAAGGCTTACATACCCGATTCATTAGATCCATAAAAGCGACCGGAGCGTTCGTTAATCCGAAGGGCATCACCAAAAATTCATAATGACCGTACCTTGTACGAAAGGCAGTCTTCAGAACGTCTTCTTCCTTAACCTTTAACTGATGGTAGCCAGATCTGAGATCAATCTTGGAGAAGTAACAAGCTCCAACTAATTGATCGAAGAGGTCGTCAATTCTTGGAAGTGGATACTTGTTCTTAATCGTACGCTTGTTCAGCTCCCGGTAGTCAATACCCATTCTCATTGAACCGTCTTTCTTCTTTACAAACAAAACTGGTGCACCCCATGGCGAAGAGCTAGGTCTGATGAAGCCCTTATCAAATAAATCTTGAAGCTGTACCATCATTTCTTTCATCTCTGGAGGTGCTAATCGGTATGGCGCACGAGCGATAGGAGCGGCTCCTGGGATTAAGTCAATACCAAATTCTACTTGTCTAATAGGAGGAAGACTATTCAAGTCTTCAGGAAAAACTTCTGGATAGTCACTAACGATAGAAATATCCTCCAGCTTAATCTTTTCAGGCCTACTATCTATCACATAGGCTAAATAACTCGAGCAACCTTTACTAACACATTTACGGGCTTTTATCATAGTTATAAGATTGGACTGATGATTCTTACGATCACCATAGATCACTACTGCCTTCTTATCAGGTAAAACAACGTTGATTATTTTCTTATCGCAAACTATGTTAGCCCAATTTTCAGCTAACCAATCCATCCCCACGACCACATCAAACTCGACCAACTCTATAGGAAATAGTTGTATCGGTACCCCACACCCCTCTATATTTATCATGCAACAATCAAAAACCTCTTTAACTGCCACTTGGTTATCATTTGCTGTATTTACTAATAAAGCATGTTTTAACATTTTCGGCTCTAAAGATCGGTTTGCACCGGAATCAAATAACACTTTAGCACGCGTGGAGTTTATGAAAAATGTACCTGTGACCACATCTGGAGTTTCCTCCGCCTCTTTAGCTGTCATTTGGAATGTACGGCCCCTCGTTTTCGGCGGTTCTATTCTTGGGACTACTGGTCTAGTAATGGCTGGTTTACCGGATGTTCCCCCTTGTTGTATTCTACCTCTTGGACAATCTGATTGGAGGTGATCCGGAGAATTACACAAAAAGTAAAACCGCGTTAATCGACAATCTTTAACAACACGACCGGTTTTCCCACACTTAAAACAAACCCGCGATTCCACTTGACAATTTCCCTGATGGTAGCGATTACATCTCGGACATGGTCTATCCGTTGGTCGAAACGACGGACGGTTATCGAACCTCTGAAATCTAGGCTTCCTTGAATCCTGTGGTGGTCCTTCCCATTTCCTTTTCCCCAAGCTCTTATCTCCGGCATCTATTCTATTATCTCGTTCTACATTTTCTGCATCATCCACCGCAGCTGTAAAGGTATTTGGCCCCGTGGCAGTCGCTAGTCTTCGGACCTCTGAATTTAACCCATAGATAAATTTCTCCATTTTCATCTTCTCTGTAGCAACATAATATCCTGCAAAACGAGATTTTTCTAAAAATCGTGCAGTATAATCTCTAACCGACAGATTCCCTTGTTGTAGATTCATAAATTTTTCTTCCAATTGTCTAACAGCAGCTTGTGGACAGAAGTGTGTTGTGAAAGCTAACACGAATTCCTCCCATGAAAAGGTAGTATATACATCCGTTCCTCTCGATTCTATATGAGCCTCCCACCAATACAAAGCATCACCTTTCAGCATCGCAGCTCCATAAAGTACTTTATCTTCTTCAGCACATTTACACGTCTTGAAGATAGCCTCTATTTCTTTCAGCCATCTCATCGTTTTTACCGGATCCCGATCTCCTGAATATGTAGGGGGCTTGCAACTAAGAAACATTTTATAGTCACACCTTTTCATCATCGGTAAGACCGTAGAGGTAAGTGGTATTTCAACTTCGTGTTCCGGACTTGGTCTTTCAATTTCATTATGACGATTATGTTCGAACATAGCTTGTATGCTATCCTGTAATCTCCCCATTTCCGCAGTCAAATCATCCTGTGTAACAAACTCTGTACCATGCGGTTGTGTTCTTCCCCCAGTTCGGCCCCGAGTTCCCCTACCGATTCTGCCTCCACCACGATCTCCTCCTCTTCCTCCTGTTCCTGTTGGTGGATTCTCTCTACCCGAATTCCTTCCTCCTCTTTGATTCCTTTGTCTAGTGCCACTTGCCATTCTGTAGATTCAAACAAAGTTAATATACACATAAGCACGTACCCCATATAACAAGGTATTCCAGTTCAAACATGTACCTGTAAGATCATAATTACACTGGCCTGGTGTAATTTGAAATTACCTTACATGATGTTCCTTCTACCTCTTATACTTAGCATCCCCAGGTTCTAAAATATTAGGGACATCCTACTTCACAAACTATGGCTCTGATACCATCTGTAACAACCCAAAATCCAAACATACATATAATCATATATTTCATTACATACTTGCAACAAAAGTACTTCATATTTCACATTTGGTCCCCAAAGTCTGACTAAACAACTTTAAGAAATACAGTACAAACTTGATTCTATTTAGATAACATAATAACTAACAACAAGTTTATAAGTACAAAAGCATCCACATTTTTCTTAACGATCATCTCCTCAAAAGCTATCGCACAGGTGTTCTAATCACTTGGTCTTACTGGAACCACCACCTGGAATACATATTTTTAAAACAGAAAATGAGGGTTAGACCTAAGGGTCTAGTGAGAAAATCCCTGACATTTGGAAATCATTAAAAAATTCATTTATATAAAATACTCTTTGTATAAATACACATATATCACACGTAAATTAATACCAATCAAGATTGATGCATCATACCTGTCTCATCCCACCTTATCCCTCCACCAATGGCCAACTATATTGGTTGCGAGCCAATTTTAACACACCGGTCCAAAGCCCGGCCACGTATTATATTCCCATATAATACTCACGTAATTATAATATCTCAATATATTATAATCACCCACGTATGACATATTCATACAATTTATCAAACGTTTGTTATCCACATAATGTATTCCAGTAAAAATACTTTTAAAGTAAAACTCACCTGTTTTGTTTATTACCAAAGCTTTTCCAAGATAATTATCACGTATGACAATCCTTCACAGAATCTGAAATCACACAAAAATACCAAATATCTCTTTTAAAACAAAACTTATGAAATCCTCGACTCAAGTCGCAACCTACTAAAAGTAAATTAGAATCGCAATGCACAGTGCCAAATCGCAACCAACTACTGCGACTTCACCCCCAAATCGCAACCCACTATTGCGATACCAACCCCAAGTTGCAATCCACTATTGCGATTCCAACCCAAATCGCAATCAACTACTGCGATTCCAAGCCAAGTCGCAAACGACCATTGCGACTTCAAGACCAAGTCGCAACCAACTATTGCGACTTCGTTGAATGTCGCAATCGTCCATTGCGACTTCGATGAATGTCTCAGTCCACTGTTCATCCTAAAACCCAGATTTTTGCAGTTTTATACTATACATGTTACTGATAATTTGCAGATAGGTTTAAGACCAAGAACATAACCTAACCTTAAGCTTGGATTTCCCAAAACATCTATTTTTAACAAAACCCACTTAAGAACTTAACTAGCAACCTTCAAGAACACTTCTAAGAGTTTAACACACATAAAAGATGGATTTGTTACCTTGTTTTACTTCAGTTTGACACTTAAATTACTGCAGCAACTCTTGATTCCCTTCTTCTTCTTCTTTCCGGTTCTATCTCTCTCTCTTTTCTTCTTCACGAAACACACACACACACCATAAACAAATTGGCCAAGATATTTCTAAATGTCTTATTTTGAGGACTCCTCCTCCTTCTAACTAGAAGTGGGGCGGTGGTGTTGTAAAGTTTGGTTAAAATGACCAAACAACCCTAAGCTTCTCTCAATTGGCAAAACACACCCCTAAACTTCTATTATAAAATTAAAACTTATCCCTTAACTTCTTAACTCCATAAAATACTAAAATAAAGACTTATAAAATTCCAAATTTAAAATAGATAAAATACCTGGTTATTACAGCATATCACACCACATCCCATATCGTATTCTTAACCCTGAGAATACTAGATAACCTATCGTATTTTCATCCTCAAATGCCCCCCCCCCCCCCCCCTTCGGCGACTTAGCACGGGGGTTCCGCTAGAAACATCATCCAGCCATCAGAACCTAGCATTCTCAATTTCTCAAAAGTGTCCGGACAACAGGGTTTTTGGATAACTTAAAATATCTGGACAACTGAACTTTCCGGATAACTACAACTCACCGGATACATGCATAATCCGGACAATACACTTTCCGTTCCATCATCTAATCCGTACAACAACCGGAAACTAAAGCAACCCAGATACTATCCGGTAATTATATTCATCCGGAAACTTACAAGAAAATTAAAACTTACCGGATACTTGTCGCGTCCGGAAACATTCATCACATAGGTTTTCGGATACGTTATTTCGTCCGGATACCTCGATCTGCAGCTTAATAATTCGATTTAAACCTATGTCTGTTCTATTAAGCTCATTCCAAACCATTCCATTCAGTTCATAAACAGTTTATACAACTATTTCAAGGTTTAATTTAACATATAAACACTGATTTATGCAAACAACAAATGAACTCACCTTTTTAACAAAACTCACTTCTTTTCACCAATCTGATTCCAATCTGCTGCTAATGATTCCGAAATCCTATTCATCAAATAGATTCGTTTACTATCATATATCTATACAGATTTATCAAAAATCATAATCAATTCCTTACCAATTTTGAAGACCAAAACCCTTGTTTTTCCTTCTTTCTCCCTTTTCTCCTCTTTCTCTCTTTCTCTCTGCCTCTTGACCGACCCAGATCACAAAACACTGAGATATTTTCCATCTCATTTGTTTTATCCATACACACTTTCATAAATGACCAATTACACCTCCAAGTTCCAATATTTCCAAAATAGCACCAAACTCTAATCACTTGCATTTTAACCCTATTGAATTATAAACTTACTATATAATTCAAGGTTTTAACCAAAATACACATAGATCCCAATCCTCATTAAAATAATATTATTGAAAATTCAGGATGTTACAGTTATAAATGACCTAAATAAAGTAAATATTTAAATAATATTATTTGTTAGTCCCAGATGGCTTAAACAAGTATTGTAGAAGGGGGGGGGGGGGGGGGTTGAAAACAATACACAAATTTTCACTTAATTAATTCTTTTATTGATTTATCAAATCAAGAATTACACATAGAAAAACTTAAATTGTTTCGGAAAGAACAGTTAAAACTATTCTAACAATCTTCACAAAGTAAAATGAAAACAAAACAACTTCTAAAACACAAAGACTGAAAGTTATAAACTTCAAAGGGAGAGAAAGTCTTTTTGCACTGAGAAAATCTTCAGGAATGCGTAACCTTGCATGGAGAACTCTCTCTTCTATATATAGTGTTGGAAACATTAAATGCTTGAGACACTTGTCATCTAGAGATTCAAGGATAGGGATTGACTCTGAAAAGTTGACAAGTCCCTTTAACACTTTTTCTCATAACTAGGAAGAACAAACATGCTTGATTGAGACATTATATGAAATAGGAATAACGACAAATAGTCCCTTTTTCCTGCCATTAGATATTGTCCCATATTTAATGATCTTCATCTGCTAGCTTTCACAAGGAGGGATCTCACCGAATTGTAACATGGGAATCAGTGAGATGTTTGACCGAAAATATTGAGGAAATCGGCCAGGAGTTCACCGATTTTCCAAGATGTAAATCGATGAAAAATAACTTAGTCTTTTGTTGAGAATTGTATCTCCACTTCCACAATGAGAAACTTTTCTGACTTGATTTCGGTTGATCTAGGACTTCACCGAACGTTTGATGTCTTGGCTAAGTTATTACAAAGAACCATAGTAAAATATTCTAAGTGCGATTTCAAGTAGTTAATCGGTAGGTCAATTTCAAATATTTGGTGACCCAACAATCTCCCTATTTGAATTTGAGCTTCATACTTAGAAATTTTAAGAGTATCTGAACTTATAATGCATTTTGACCATTTTTACTCTTTTTGGGTTCTTTTCACTTAGACCATTCTTTTTGTTATTTTTGGTTTGTTTTCTCTTTTATGGATTTGTTAAGTATATCCAACATTTACATGAAGAAAAGGTAAATATGTACAACAAATGAATGAAATTTAAAGAGAATCGGAGTTAAGGATAAAAGAAGTACTTGTATTTATGTTTTAACCATTACATCGGTGAGAAAGTTACAAGTACTCAAAAGATATATAAAACATGTCTCTTAGTTTCTTTTTCATCGACGCATAATTACAGAGATAATGTTTGGGTAGATAGGTTGGGCTTCGGGGAGATTAGGCATGAGGCTGAGGATGCCTTCCAAGAAAAATATGTCGACAAGGTGGATCTGAGCAAATCTGAAGAATCTTCGGTGGCCGAACCCATCGTTGAAAAACAAACCTGCAATTGGTGAAAGAGATAAAGTGGTGGAAGGATATGCTACCGAAGTTGGTATAGTGAAATCAAGATTTTCAACATAGGGGACTCTTCCTTTGGCAGCCATATCCTTGAAGACAATATCCTTCACCGATTTGGTCTTTGTGGCGGGGAGTTTGACTTCTTCTTTCAGAGTTCAGACGTGAGCAGCTTCTTCGGAGGAGAGGACGATTTGATGCTTCTTTTTTATTTCCTTCATCCGAGTCATCAGTCCACTAAGGTAGTTGATGAAGATATCTTTTTTTGGATTTGAACACTTGACAAGAAGCTTTGACAGTTCAAGCCATTCAGAGAGACCAAACTGTTTTAGATGATAGTCTTTGATGGTCCTTGAAGATCCATCTTCTCTTTCAATGATAAGCCGAACATCTGAAGGAATGGCTTTTGAAGTGGCAATCTTCACACCTGAAATCTGTGACGTATCTGTCCGATAAGTCATAGTCTTTTTGTACCTATCAATCTCTCTCCCCCTCAGCTCCTCAACCTTTTCACCGAATCCTCAAGAGAACCCAACTCAGATTTTTGGCTTATATTGGATCAGTGGTTTTGGCTTTGATAGCCTCTTCCTTTGCCACCTTCAAAGATAGGGCCTTGTCAGCATCCAAGATTTTCTGAGCTCGGAGGGCTTCCCCAATTTATTGAGGAGGGAGCCCCAAATCGGAGACAACTCCTTGGGAAGGAAGTTTAAGTCTCAAAGATTCAGCATCGGCCGGGCGAGATCCATATTTACTTGTTTCCTTCTTTTTCTTTTCTTCCAAGGCTTCAACCTCAGCAGAAAGTTTGCCCTTACCTTTGTCTTTAGGGCCTTCGGTCGGACCTGGTTTCTCCCCCTCAGAAGGTCCGCCGGTTCCCTCCACCGAAGTGATAGCCATCGATTTTTCTGGAGCAACATCTTCCACCGATTTTTCGGATGTCACTGATTTCAAGGCATCCACTTAAATTTCGGTGGCTTTCGGCCTTATAGAGAATTTGATAGTTGAAGTGTCGGAGGAAAGTTGGGTGCTGGAAGCATATCTGATAGAAGGTTTTCGGGGAGCCTTCTTCAGACCTTTCTCCCCCTAAGCACCCGGCGGAGAAGAGACACCAAGATGATCAGAAACCCGATCCATCATCCGATGGATCTGATGGATCATTTCCTGATCCACGTTATCGAAGGAAAAGTCACCCAGATCCAAGTGCCAGTCTAATTTGTCGGTGAAAACATCGACCTTTCGATGGAGAGACTTGAGTGATTCCAATATTTCAGAGTTAAGGGATTGTTGCTGAGAATCCCTATCAGGTAGCAGTTGAAGTTCTGTGTCACGGGCATCGGCGGAGGCTTTCAAGTCCCCCCATGAGAATGATAAACTAGAATTAGAGGTGGTCAAGTCCTCCAATTTTCGGCCAACAGTGGCAAGTGAGTCAGTGATAGGTTGAAGCAAACCTTGAAGGGAAGCCTCAAAGGAAGAATGTTGAGCCTGTTCTTCCAAGAGATGGACCCGATCAGCTGTTTGAGAAATGAAGGTCAAGGAGGCCTGTTTGAAAGCCTCGAACTGAGTCCCAACCAAACGACTTTGTCTGGCACCTTCCTGATTATCTACTAGAAGATCGGAGGGAAACCGGATGTTGGAACCTCAGGGTGTACCATGATGAAACACTGGGATGTGGTATCGGGGAGTTGTGGGGGATAATGGAGTATGGGGGAGTGTTCTTGAATCTGGGATGGTGGAGGATGAGGATTGATCAGATAAAGGACCAGGAAATAAGATCCTTGTTGGTGAAGGAGAGTCGAGAAGGCGATGAGCTATCTTCGGAGGAAGATTGGGATCGGTGAGAGGGTGTCGGGGAAGGAGATCGGTGGGAGGGTGGTTTTTGTTTCGGTGACAGTTTAGATTTCGGGGAGGGATGCGTCGGTGATGATGCTTTTGATTTCGGGGAGGGATTCGTCGGTGGGATCGTTTGTTCTGGTGGGGTTGTTTGTTTCGGTGGAGAAACATCGGTGTGAGCTTCAATGGTTGTTGCTGTTGGTGGTGAATCTAGCTGAGTAGGTGACTCTCTTCGGTGAGGGGTGGCCGATCTTGGCTTTGTATCCTGTAATAAGAACTCCAGAAAGTCCAAGACCTTAGAAACGACTTCTGGATCGGCCGAACCCTTATTAGGTTGTGCAGATTCATCGACCATAAACTGGTCGGGTGAAAGGCTGTACAGTGAAAAAGCTGATCCTTTGAGGGGAGAGACCTCAAAATCATCTACACCACCTAAAGAGATAGGTGATGAGGAAAGTTGTGGGGACTCCGTGTGTACAACTGAAATATTTTGAGACACATCGGAGATGGTGGTTATAAGGAGAGCAGATTCCCGTGGCCCAGATGGGCCAACTTCAACAGTCACGTATTTTTGAGAATCGGTGACTGGTGTGTGTAGCTTGGCCGAAGGTTTCCTAGATCTCCTTAGAGGAGACCTAGGATAGGAGTTGAGTGCCTCCGTTTGTGTGAAGGGGTTTGGAATTGGGTAGCTGTTGATCCAAACCCTCAGTGATTTGATAATGACTCTTTAAGAAACACTTAGTGAAAATTGTAAGTAGACAATATGTATTAGAGTTTCACTATCGCTGATAAGTACTATGTCTCTACAGTACCGCTGATAGGAAACTCATGCTCTTTAATTTTAACATTTAGCGAACACTGTTCATCAATAGATCTCTGAGCCTGTTCAGTTCTATTGGTGATCGCTGATAGTTTAGTTGTTTACTTATGATCCCTGAAGACAAGTTTCACATCAACAAAGGTTCTACGCTGAAGTCGAAGATCAAGCCCAAGAACCAGCGACAAAGTCTACTAATGAACTGATGCGGATATCAGCGAAGCCAAGACCTGTCCACTCAACGTGAAGTATCAAGTAGAAGACTTCAGCGATCGCGGAGCTTTATCACTCGCTGATAAAGTACTGTACAACGAACGCTGATCATGAAGTTTCCTCTACAAGTTACTTTTGTCTTATCCCCTTGCACGTCTCCGTACGAAATGTCAGAACGGACATCCCTTCTGTCCAGAATCGTACAACCAACTCTGATTCTACACTGTACATCATGCGGCTATTAAGGTTTTCTACAAAGGTCAAACCATGCAACCAATCAGCTGCTGCCATGTGTAAAGTTGTACTGCTACGCATTAAATGCATGCAGTATATAAGAAGAAACCCTACTTCAAAATGAAGTGCTCGACCATCTTCTCTTATCTATCTTTGTGTTAGAATATTATTCGTAGTACTCTTATCTCCTTTCTGTCTTAATTCTAGTGCAAGAAACTTAGTGTTCTTAACTTGTTTAGATTAGGATTAGTCCTTAATCTTGTGTCCGCAACAAGTTGTAAATTGTTTAAGATTTATCAATAAACAATTTAGAAAGTAAAAATATGTGTGTTTGTATTCAACTCCCCCTTCTACAAACTTGTATAGCCCTTCAGGACCAACAAGTGGTATCAGAGCGGATTTGTTTAATCTCATAAACAACATCTTGCCTATACTAATCTTTTCTCTTCCTTACTATTTCTTGAAATGGCCACCAACACAAACACTAACTATATTGATAATGGTTCTCTTGCTAAACCCCCTAGATTCTCCAGAGATAACTTTAATCTATGGAAAAATAGGATGATACTCTTCTTAGAAGGTGTAGACCCAACTATACCTTATTACATCGAAAATGGTCCATATGTTCCTGTTAGAATTGATCCTGAAGTTCCAGCCGCTGAGAATAGAGCTGCTATTCCAGAAAGATTGGTTCCAAAGGAAATTCATATGTGGACTGATGAAGATAAGAAGAAAGTGGCTTTCGACACCAAAGCCAGATCCATCCTCTCCATGGCTCTTCCTGACGAATTCTACCATTCCGTCATGAACCTGAAAACCTCCAAATCCATGTGGGACACAATCTGTGTTCAATATGAAGGTACGTCTGAAGTCCAGGACTCACGAAAGATCAACCTGGTAAGACAATATGAAAGCTTCATTTGTGGTAAGAATGAATCTCTCTCTGAAGTTCACCAACGCTTTAACTGTTTAATCATTGATCTGAAAACCGTTGGTAAGGAATATTCTAACTTTGAAATTCTAACAAAGTTCTTAGAATGTTTACCTGAAAGCTGGGACAGTTATTCAATGTGTCTCAAGCTGTCAAATGATCTAAAATCTATGACTCTTTCTACCTTATATGGCACTATGCTCAATCATGAGCAGTCGAGTCATCTTAAGAAGAATCTTGTAAAAGATTCCAAAAGCACCCCTGTTGCTTTAATCTCAGAGTCACCTTTCACTCAACGATCTTCTATCACTATCACTGAGTTGGAGACTAACTCTGAATGCTCATCAGATCCTGACTCTTCAGATATTGATGAATCTATGGCTCTCCTATCTAATAAGTTTAGGAGATTCGCCAAAAAGAAAATTTTCAAAAAGAACAAACCTCTTGCTATTACTGACAAGCCTAGATCATCAACTCATGTTGATAAGGCTACTGCTACTTGCTATAATTGCAAAAAGATAGGACACTTTGCTAGCGAATGCAGGTCAAAGAAAGTCTATAAACCCTCAGCTTTCTCCAAGAAATCCTCTAACCCCAGGTCTAGAGATGACAAGTATTAAAAGCTGAAAGAAAGGTATGCAAAGCTGAAAGGCTTTAAGAAGAAAGGCAAAGGCCTTATGGCTGACTATGATTGGGCTGCCTCTGATCAAGAAGAATCATCTGACTCATAAGATGATGATGAAGCCAATCTCTGTCTCATGGCCAAAATCGAAGACGAGGAAGAAAACTCTGACATTCCCTCTGCTTCAACCTCTGCTACTAAGGAATCACCTTCTTTTTTTACCAATATTTCAAATATTGATGAAGCTGATAGTCTTCCAAAGATCGATCTCCTGACTATGAGTTTATATGATGCCATGAATGGCAAAACTGTTGTTGAAAATCAAAACCTTGATCTCACTGAACAACTTAAAAATTGTCACCTTCAAATAGAAAAGCTTTCTAAAATCGAAGAAGATTTAAAAGATCAAGTTCATATAAATCAGCTAGTCAAAATCGAACGAGAAGAAGCTATCGCTGCATTAAAAGCTGAAAAAGCAACTGTTGATGGATGGTATAAATCCTCAACAAAGATCACTGAGATAATCAAGTCCCAGATTATCCTGAGTGACAAACGTGGTATTGGTTACAAAGCTGATACTCTAGAACCAACCACTGATCGTTCCATGCTCAAATTTGGAACTTTCGTGTCCTCTATCCCTGACACTTCATCTTCTCAATGTTCCTCTTCAAAACCTCCTATCCCTGAGGAAATCTCTACCTTAACTTCTAAAGGTAAAGAGAAAATTGTTTATCCAAAACCTCAGAAGGGTACCTTTGTACCTAAGCTGAATGCTTCTAAAGCTTCAGTGACTTATCCATCTAATTTTAAGAATAAGATCCCTAGATTCATTCAGCGATCTACTCCTAGAATCAGAATAGATATTATTGGTAAGAAATCCTAAGAACTGATTGTTCCTCCCATTTCCAACGCCAAAGGTATACTTGGTGCTGGCTCTGCTCATTTAAAATTTAAGGGTAAGCATGCAAATGATCCTAAAGCTACTTTTAGTTATAGGAAATGTTATCACTGTGGACTTACAAATCATATTCCTAGTAAGTGCCCTACTGCCCCCAAGGCAAAGAAGACCATTGAGGTTAAGAAATTAACCAAAGTGAAGACTGACACTAAAGCTGAATCTTCAAATGCTGCGAAGATTGCTGAACCTTCCACTTCCTCAACTACCACTGATAAACGTGGACCCATGGTTAAATGGGTGCCCAAGTCAAACTAATCTTCCTTTGTTTGCAGGTCACGAAGGGTATCTGGTATCTCGATAGCGGATGCTCTAGACACATGACTGGAAAGAAGAACATGCTCACTGAATACAAGGAAGAGAAGGGTCCCTCTGTGACTTTCGGTGGAAATGGAAAAGGCTATACCCGAGGGTTTGGTGTACTCTCAAATGGTACAACAACCTTCAGAAGAGTCGCACATGTTGAAGGACTGAAGCATAATCTTCTAAGCATAAGTCAGCTATGTGACATGGATAACAAAGTGATTTTCACTAAGGAATCCTGCTTTATCACTGACAAAAAGAAGAAGATAGCTCTCAATGGTTATCGTCTGGAAAATGTTTACGTTATAAACATAGACTCTACAACCACTGAGAACTCGTGTTTCTTCTCTAAAGCCTCATTTGATGCCAACTGGTTATGGCATAAGAGGATCTCACATCTCAACTTCAAGACACTGAATACTCTTTCTTCTAAAGAGTTAGTCACTGGTCTACCTCAACACTCATACCCCAAGGAGTCCTTATGTTCAGCGTGTGAAAAGGGGAAACAGACCAAAGCAAGCTTCAAGTCCAAGCAAGTTTCCTCAGTGTCATCTCCTCTACAACTTCTCCATATGGATTTGTTTGGCCCTGTTAACAAATAATCCATCTCTGGAAAGAAATACACACTGGTCATAGTTGATGAATTCTCTCGCTATACCTGGGTAATGTTTCTCCGTTCTAAGAGTGACACCCTGAAGAACTCATCACCTTTGTCAGGAAAATGGAAGTCCTGAACAACATGACCGTTCGCTCAATAAGGAGTGATCATGGGACTGAATTCAAAAACAGTTCTCTTGATTCCTTCTATGAAAGTAAGGGTATTTCTCACAACTTTTCCTCAGTGAGAACACCTCAACAAAATGGAGTCGCTGAAAGAAGAAATCGAACTATCATCGAAGCTGCACGTTCAATGCTCAGCGATTCTCATCTACCTACTCAGTTTTGGGAAAAAGCTGTCAACACTGCTTGTTTTACGCAAAACAGGTCGCTGATAGTCAAAAGATTCAAGAAGACAGTCTATGAACTCTTCCATGGGAGAAAGCCTTCAATTAGCTTTCTTCACATTTTTGGATGTCAGTGTTTCATACTGAACAACAGAGATGCCCTTGGAAAGTTTGATCCTAAGGCTGATGATGGAATCTTTCTTGGATACTCTTCAGTTTCTAAAGCCTTTAGAGTCTTCAACCGTAGAAGACAGACTGTAGAAGAAACTATTCACGTCACTTTTGACGAATCCCGTTCAGCGAATTCTCGACCTTCTGCTGATACTGAAGAACTGAATCAATGGATGTTTTCTCATCTTAGTTATTCAGAAGACATTCCCACTCCTCATACTAATCCCGTTGAAGATGATGGTCCTACTATCATCCCAAACATGTAGAATAGTGAAGCTGAAACATCATGGGTCTCAGTTATTCCTTTAAACACTATGCCTGCCTCTGAACCTTCTGTCTCAAACATACCATCTACTTCTCATCAATCAGTGAATGAAATGATATCTGCACATATTCCTCTCTTGGCAGATATACCAGAAGTTGCTGAAGCCTCATCTTCAGCTCCTCCAGAAGTTCAGATTGAGCCATCATCTCACGCTCCGGCTCAGCGATGGACTATAAATCACCCTATTGAACAAATTCTTGGTGATCCAAACGCTGGTGTTCAGACTCGACGAAGTGCATGTAATATTTGTTTATTTGTTAACTTTATTTCTCTGATTGAACCAAACAAAACAGATGATGCCCTCCAAGATCCAAACTGGGTCAGCGCTATGCAATAAGATCTGACAGAATTTGAAAGAAACAAAGTTTGGAAGCTTGTTCCTCGTCCATCTGACAAGTCAGTGATAGGCACTAAATGGGTCTATCGAAACAAGTTGGATGAACATGGAACTGTAACCCGCAACAAGGCTCGAGTTGTTGCTCAGGCATACAGACAAGAGGAAGGTATAGATTACGACGAAACCTTTGCTCCAGTGGCAAGACTAGAAGCTATTCGTCTATTCTTAGCTTACGTTGTACACAAAGACTTCAAAGTTTATCAAATGGATGTCAAGTCAGCGTTCCTCAATGGAAAGCTGAATGAAGAAGTCTACGTGGAACAACCTCAAGGATTCTCAGATTCTAAACATCCAGGTTATGTCTATAAACTGGATAAGGCACTTTATGGCTTAAAGCAAGCTCCTCGTGCATGGTATGACACTCTATCCTCTTGTCTCCTTATTGAAAAATTTGAGCGTGGTAAAATCGATAAAACTCTATTTTACAGGAAAGTAAAAGGTCATATCATTCTTGTACAAATATATGTCGATGATATTATATTTGGTTCTACTAACCCTGACCTTTGTACTCGTTTCTCTGAAAGGATGAAAGCAGAGTATAAAATGAGTATGATGGGTGAGCTAACATTATTCCTTGGTCTTCAGATAAAACAGAATGAAAAGGGAACTTTCATTAATCAGGGAAAGTATGTTAAAGATATGCTGAAGAAATTTGATTTAACTCAGAGTTCAGCTATGAAAACCCCTATGGCACCACCACTGACACTAAACAAGGATCCTAAGGGAAAACCTGTTAATGTCACTGGGTACCGTGGGATGATCGGTTCTCTTCTGTATCTTACAGCCAGCCAACCTGATATTATGTACGCAACCTGTTTGTGTGCACGATATCAAGCTGAACCTAAGGAATCTCATATGATCGCTGTAAAGCGAATCTTTCGTTACCTTAAGGGTACTCCTAACCTAGGTCTTTGGTATCCCAAAGACTCAGGGTTTGATCTAATCGCCTATTCAGATAGTGATTTTGCAGGTTGCAAATTGGATAGGAAAAGCACCACAGGAGGCTGTCAGCTCCTGGGTGGAAAGTTGGTGAGTTGGACAAGTAAAAAGCAAAACTCAGTGTCCACCTCAACTGCTGAAGCTGAATACGTAGCTGCTGGAAGGTGTTGCTCTCAGGTCCTGTGGATAAGAAATCAACTACTGGACTATGATCTTCATCTCTCTAAGATTTCAATCTATTGCGACATCACTAGTGCCATCGCTATAGCAAACAACCCAGTGTTACATTCAAAGACCAAACACATCGAAATCATGTATCATTTTATCAGAGATCATGTGATGAATAGTGATATAAAACTTCATTTTATCCCAACTGACTTTCAGTTAGCTGATCTATTTACCAAACCCCTTGATGAGACAAGATTCAACTTTCTCATCAGCGAGCTTGGAATGCTGAGCTTTGAAGAGTAAAATCTTCAGCGGTTCACATTTGATCAGTGATAATAATGAACTTGTATAACCCATAAATCATCTACTCCCTGAACAAATTGATTCGCTGATATCAAGGTATGTTCTTCTTTACTCGCTGACGTTCGCATATGAATGCAAGATTTCAAAACAAATTGCATCGCTGAATATCTCTTCCTTTCAGTGATATTTTTGAAATTTCTAAAACCTACACTGATATTTCTATTCAGTGCTTCATATTTTCAAAATATCCCTGAGACTTTCAAAAACCTCAGAGACATCCTAAAATACGAAAGGACGTTTGTGACGTAATCAAACGGATAAACCCTGGCACGTTCTTTTTCTGACACACGTTTGCACGTTTCGTTTTCTCATCCAATCAAATGCAAACACGTGTCCATGTCATCATGAAAAACTTTTCCCGCTCATAGTTTTTCTCTCTCTAACTCTCACTATATAAACACATTCGAGTTTATATTTTTACCTTTACGCGAACAACTTCTTCTACACGAAAGAACACTGTTGCATCTCGAACTCTCGTTTCAGAAACTGTTCATCTTCTTCATCACCTTCTAAGGTTAATATTCTTATTATTTACCTTCTTAACTTGTTTCTGATCGTATCTTTGTTTTCAAAAGATCAAACAAAAGAACTTTTTAAAATGAAATCATTTTCTTTTCATGATTTTATGAACGCAATCTTCATGGTTGTTCTTCAAGTTTAAAACAAAAATCTTAAACTTGTTCTTCATATGTTTTTCCAGAATCTCTTTTTCAAATAGAAACTGGAAAACAAATGCTCATTATGTTTTGTATTTCTTTTTCAAAACAAGAAAACCCCTAATCTTCATTAAGACATCTTTGGTCTGAATGAAATGTGCAAAACCCAAAAACATCTTATTTGGAAAATCTTTCCACATTAAGACGTTGTTCTTTATCTCTCTTCATGTTTATATGTAATAAACAGAAATGGCATCTCCTACTGAGGCTCAGCCTGCTACAGCATCCTCAAAGACTACTCTCACCCCTGCTCCTCAGATTAAGTTCAAATACAAACAGATCAACTTTCAAGGCAACAACCTTTATGCCCTCTTCAACTTCCCTCAGAGAAAGCACATCACCCACCTAGACGATGTTGTGAACTTTCTCAAGACATGCCCTCTCTCCATAGCTCTGATTGTCACTCCTCCGGCCAATAAACATCTTCTTGCTCAGTTCTGGTGGACTGCAAGACGTGCTATGATCACCTCCACCAAAGACCCCAAAAAGGAAATAGAAGTCATCCTTTTTTAGACTGACCACGGTACCTCCAAAATAACACTTGGTACTATCAGGCATGCTCTCAACCTTCCCACAGCCACAAAAGAAAAACGCTTTATCTCTCTACCCAATCCCAAAAACCCCACTAACAGAGACTCCCTCATTGCATTCTTTGATGCAATGAAGTATGTTTGGGAAACAGGGAGAGATGGCCTCCCTGAAAAGAAGCTGACTATTATCAAAAAGTCCAAGATGCCAAGCGAAATCAACTTCATCTTAGCCCACCTGATAGGCTGCATGACAGCTAAAGTTGGTTCTTCTGAACAAGCTTTACAACCCCAGCAGGCCATGGGTTTCTCTATACTGAAAGGCCTGCACATCGACTAGGCGAAAATCGTCTTCGACGACATGATTCATAGAGTCGAGGAATCCAAAATACAGAAGACGGTTCCTTATCCTCGATTTCTCAGCGCTATCTTCCTACATGGACTCGGGGACAAATACCCGAAGGTGGGCGATGTAAAACTCTCCCAGATTGGCACCAAAATTCTTGACTTCACCCCCATGCCAAACGAGGTACGTCTTTCTACTATCTTATCTATTCTTAATCCTCCTTTTTCTACTTCTGCGGCTACCTTAGCGGTAATCCCAACTGCTGATACCCAGGCTGCACCCTCCACTCCTTCTCGAAAAAGGAAACACTCTACTACCCAACTTGATTCTCAAAGGATCAAGAAAACCAAGGAGCAACCCCCCAAGCATTCACATGCTGAAGACTCCACAGTTCTTTCTGTACAAGAACTGATGGATAGTTCCATGGTACGCTCTGCCATAGCTGACACAGCCACCCCTTCCATCCCAACTTCAGCGTCTCTAAACGCTGAGGTTATAAACTTGGAATTGAACCCCCCTCCTTCAGCCCCTCTAAGGACTGAAGAAGTATTTCTCAGCGGACCCAACGCTGAATCTGGCACCACAATCCTCTTCTCAACCCTCACTCCTCCCTCTACTTCTTCTGTCACTCCATCTATTCCCCTATTCTCTGCAACAAAGGTCATCATCTGAGTGACTCATCTGCTGAAGAACTACGGCGGATACATGATTTAAATAAAGGACCTGCGGAAACTTCCCAGCGTAAAGGTACACTGGAAGACGACATGGAAACATTTACAGGTCATCGAAACTTCGAGGACTTCGTCAACCATCCCGCAGGTATACACATAACTCCATACACTCCTTTCTCAAAATCCCAAACTTCTGAGATTTCCTCTGTTTATAAGTTAATAACTGGTTCAGGTCCTAATTTGGGAGATATCAACACCTCCCTGAAGGCCCTGGAAACAAAGATGGCATCCTTCGACACCACACTCACTTCCAACTCTTCAACGGTTACAAACGATGGAGATGCTCTAAAATCGCTGACAACTGAGGTGGAAAAGAAAGCCTCCAAAGCTGATATGGAGAAGGTGGATGGTAGAATTGGTCAATTTGCTACCACCCTAGCTGAAAACTCAACGGCCAACATCACTCTCTCCACAAACTTCACCTCTCTGTCCAACGAAGTCACATCATTGAAGACAGAGGTTGGTACTCTTAAGGGAGAAGTGACTACGGTCAAGACTGAAGTCGGCACTGTCAAAGACCTCCTTCAGCAGATCCTCGACCGCCTGAATGCTGCTACTTATGCTCCTTCACATTTTACTCAGGTGGATCGAGAGGAACTACAAAGAATCACCCATACTATATCTGGCCTGGAAGACAGATTAGGTAGGATTGAAGACTGCATTGGGATCTCTGGCCTGGAAGACAGGGACCAAATGCACACTGATGCTGCCGCTACTACTGAGATTGTTCATTCCTCCCCCAACCATCATGTGGAAGAGGGGGAGAAGACTGAAGACCTTCCCCATAATGCTGAGGGGGAGAAGAAAAATCTTGAAGACCTTCCCCGTAACTCTGAGGGGGAGGGTATTATTTTGGAAACTGCTGCTGCTGCTACAACCAAGAAACCTCAGGGAGATGAAAACCCTGAGGGAACCGAGAAACCTCCCTCTGTATTTGAGGGGGAGAAACTCGATGAGCATCTTAAAACTGATGCTGATGTCACCGTACCCTACGATGATGAGGAGGAAACTGAAGTTGAGGAAGAAGCAGAAGATGATGAAGACCTCGACCTTGAGGACGAAGAACCGTCATCATCCCCTAAAAACGATGCTGATGATGATGACGATGATGATGATTTCGACTTCTTCGTCCAGCCTAAGGTAGCTGCTCAAAAAGGGGTCATGATAAAGGAACCATCAGGGGAGACAACTAAGACAAAACCTGCAGCAACTGAAGCTGATAAAGGCAAAAACAAAGGCCTCGATGCAGAAGGCAATTTGTCAATCCTACAAATAAAGCCAGTTTGTCAGGTACAATATCTTCTCTTCCCTTATACTGCATCCCTCCTCTATCCCTTCCCAATCTCAGTTCTCCTCTCCATAAAACCTCTATACACCTAAACCCCATTCTTTTCTTTATCTTCTTCTTCCCATGATCTTACATAAACGATCGCTCTGTTTTAGCTAGTCCTCTCCCCTATTTGAGGATCCAGCTGAAGTCCCCACTGCTGCACCAACAATAATCCCAGCCACAATAGCTGAAGACATAATCTCGGTCTTGGATTTAATCACTGAGATCGATGAACCTGAAGAACAGTTGCTCTCTCACAAAAACAGACCTTCCTTGGCTTCTCAAGAGCTGAGTGAAGAAGATCAGAGAAAGAAAGAAGCAATGATCAAGAAGCTTGAGGATCAGCGAATCATCCTTCCGCGTTCCAAAGTCACTCCTAAACCTACTAAGATCAGACTGACAAAGAAAGAGTTCGCTGATCACCTCAGAGCTGAAAGATTACTCGCCGAAAGAAGGGAAGCTGAAGAAAAAGATAAAGCCTATGCCATCCAGCTTGCCCAACAATCGGAGAAAGACCCCGCACTGAAAAGAACTCTCATCGAAGTCCAACGTCAGTTATGGGAAGACGTCCAGAAGATCATCGAAGAAAAGACCAAGGTATCTACCTCTACCTTGAAATGGTGCAATGAAAAATTGACCTTTCGATATCGGGCTGCCAGAATTCACAAGGTACACATCAGGGGAAGATCGACCATCAAAGTTCCAGTTGTTGAGGTCGATATATTCAGAGAAAACGGCACCAAGGAATCCTTCTATGCTGATGCTATCACGAAGTATGGTTTCTCTGAGTGGTTGGAGATCAGAATAGCCATTCAGTATTCACATTCTAAATTCAAAAATGATGTCGAAAAAATTCTTAATCGACAGATCGACTTGGTTTCTTCTGCTGTGATGTTCCTCCTCCTGCTGCTCCTACTCCAAAAAGAAAAAGGGCCTCTGCAAAGAAAACGATAATACCTTCAGACTCAGGTCCTCCTATCAGAAATGAAACAGGAATCGGCTTCTCACGCGCTGAGGTACTTGGTCCTGAACCCGACCTCTCAGCTCTCGACACCTCTCTGCCCCCGATGAACGTTTCGTCCCTGGTAAAGTCATAAGCGAACCTTATGGTATCTTCTTTCATTACTACGATGGACGAGAACACTTTCAACGTATCTCTGAGCTACCTATCACTCCCATCGAACAGCTCAGGGATCTTATCTACTGGTGCGGATTCAGAGATGATCTCCTCGGACAATACATGAAGCCCCTGATCTTTAAGGAAGCACAAGAGAGAAGAAATCAGGGAGAAGAAGTCCCTGACTGGATGATTCCCTCAACCAAAAACCTTGAGGAAATTCTTGTTAAGGAAGAACCCTTCTAGCTGATAGGATTTCCTTGTAATTCAGAGATGATCTCCTCGGACAATACATGTATTAGAGTTTCACTATCGCTGATAAGTACTATGTCTCTACAGTACCGCTGATAGGAAACTCATGCTCTTTAATTTTAACATTCAGCGAACACTGTTCATCAATAAATCTCTGAGCCTGTTCAGTTCTATTGGTGATCGCTGATAGTTTAGTTGTTTACTTATGATCCCTGAAGACAAGTTTCACGTCAACAAAGGTTCTACGCTGAAGTCGAAGATCAAGCCCAAGAACCAGCGACAGAGTCTACTAATGAACTGATGCGGATATCAGCGAAGCCAAGACCTGTCCACTCAACGTGAAGTATCAAGTAGAAGACTTCAGCGATCGCTGAGCTTTATCACTCGCTGATAAAGTACTGTACAACGAACGCTGATCATGAAGTTTCCTCTACAAGTTACTTTTGTCTTATCCCCTTGCACGTCTCCGTACGAAATGTCAGAACGGACATCCCTTCTGTCAAGAATCGTACAACCAACTCTGATTCTACACTGTACATCATGTGGCTACTAAGGTTGTCTACAAAGGTCAAACCAGGCAACCAATCAGCTGTTGCCACGTGTAAAGTTGTACTGCTACGCATTAAATGCATGCAGTATATAAGAAGAAACCCTACTTCAAAATGAAGTGCTCGGCCATCTTCTATTATCTATCTTTGTGTTAGAATATTATTCGTAGTATTCTTATCTCCTTTCTGTCTTAATTCTAGTGCAAGAAACTTAGTGTTCTTAACTTGTTTAGATTAGGATTAGTCCTTAATCTTGTTCCGCAACAAGTTGTAAATTGTTTAAGATTTATCAATAAACAATTTAGAAAGTAAAAATCTGTGTGTTTGTATTCAACCCCCCCTTCTACAATCTTGTATAGCCCTTCGGGACCAATAGTAGCCTTTGAAGGAGATTTCAGAGGCATAGTCCGAGAAGCAGATACAGAGGTATCTGGGGGCCCTAGATGATTTCTTAGCGTCCCCCAATTTTACTCGGGCAGTGGGAACATGGGCCACTACAGCTGGAGGATCTGCCGGAACCTCTGGGTGTACAAACTCAAGGATTTCAGCATCCCCCAGTGCAGATCGGGAGAGTGAGCGAAAGTAATCATACCTTGGCGAAGAGGGAAGTAGGAGGCGCGAGGAGGTACATCCAACACGGTTTTTCCAACCACTAGAGCAGACCAGTCATAGATAAATTTCGGATATTTGGACTTCCGATCGGTAGCAAGAGCAGCAACCATTTTGTGGTTGATAATCATGGAGATGAACCTTGGGTAGGCTGTAACACCCGTAATTTTCGGGTAAGTATAATTTCAAATCAGTGTGGAAATCGATCTTTCAAGAGAAATAGAAGAAATAGGATTTTGGATTAAATTCTAGATTTTATAGTCTTGTTGGATGGAGAATTCAAATACGAATCCAACGGGCTTTTCCGGAGCGAAAACGGAGCTAAAACGAATAAGTTACGGCTAAAACAGTGTTCGATACCTTCTGGGCTAAAGTGACATGCGAGAGTGACACTGGCACTTTGGCATGTCACTTTCACAGAGGAAATATGTCCCTCGGTACATTTTGGGCGAAAGTGACATGCCAAAGTGATGCTGTCACTTTCGCATGTCACTCCTGCGGGCGGCTGCAGTGCATAAAATCCGATTTTGAGCCTCTTTCTTCATTTGGTCATATCTCTGTCATTTCTACTCCGTTTTTGGCGATTCAAATTGCTATGGTTTCGTATTTTAGAGTTTTTTGAGGATAGAGTGTTATTTTTGGGAATATCCAAGGGTATTTAGTGGTGGAGTGGAAGCAAAGATCAAGAGTTCATCATCATCACCTCCATCTTCAAGAAAATTAGGGTTTTCTAGGTTTTCATCAAAACCTAAGTGGTGAGTTCATCCTCCTAGATTCTAAACTTTCATATGAGTTTAAAATGATCCATTTATGACTTCCTAGTTTTATATTTCTCAAATTTTGATTTTGATGATTTTGGAGAAGTTATGTCAAATTGGAGTTTTGGTCAAAATAGATATTTTGATATAAGATGTTTGGGGATGATTCTAAGTTCTTGGACATGTATATTTGTAAATCTTTTGAATCTAGGTTTTGAAGGAATTGCCTGTGGATTCAAGTTTCTTCAAGGAGCTCTTATTGGGGTAAAATCTAGATTTAGCCTAAATCTAGCAAGATGAGTTCAAGTTGATTTGTGAAATCGTTGTACATGCTAAAATGTTTATTTTAAAGTGTTTGTGTTTTACATAAAATTATCAGTTGTTGAGTTATTTTGTGGGTTTTGATTATTTGAAGTGTTGAGCTTTACAAATCTTGTAAAACACCCATATTTGGGATTTTTGGGCAATTGATAAATAAATCACGAATGAAAGTGTTTTGTTAATTTATTGCATAAGTGGAGGCTGTTTGGTCATAAATCATAATACACTTTTAGTGTTTGTTGAAATTATGTAAGTTTTATAATATGTTACGTTTTGAAAATGTGAACGTGTGAGTTGTGGATTTTGGTCATTCTCGACCTTATGAACATTTTGGGAATTGTAAACCTTTTTGATTTTGGGCCGAAGGCCAATTGAGAGTCAAGAGACAAAGGTTTTGAGTAACGGTGTATTTTGGTTTATGTAACTGTGATGGCTCGCGTATTTAGCCAAACGTTTATTTTGCCTCTATAGATTTGATTTGTACTCAAATGGGTCTCTGGGGTGTTTGCCGGTTTTAGTAGCTCGAGATGGAGCTTTGGATGAGTTATGCACTTTATTGCGTTTCATTTGAGAATATGCCATTTTGAGTGTTTTGTCTCATAAGTGAACACCATTTGACATTTATGCACTCTTGGTACCTTTTGGGTTTTATAAACCATTGCAAATTATATACATTATCAAGTTATAAAGTATTTAAGTATATATGTATATATGGTTTGACTTCATTGGAAAATGGCAATGAAGGGGTTTTGAGCTAGTCATGCCTTGGTGCATGTATTTGCATAATGTGGGTTAGTTACACTTCATTTGCATATGTTGACTTTTAACAAATGGTCATTTGATCTTATAAGCTTATGGCTCGGTTTTTGACTCTGTTGGGTCTTGAGGACATTTGTCCGATTTTGATAGCTCGATGTAGAGCTTTGGTTATGAGTTGCCTGTATTGCATCTTATTTGGGAATTTCATGATTTGAATGCGTTGGTTATTCTTTTGGAGTCATGTGTAAATTTCTAAATTAAACAAGCTTGTTTTGGATGGTGAGATCCCAAGGTAAAGATCCAGTTTGGGTTGAACTTGGTGGTTTTAGGCTAAAGATCCGGTTTGGATTGATGCCTCAATAGACTAAAGATCTGGTTTGGGTTGATGTCTCCGTGGACTAAAGATCCAGTTTGGGTTGATGTCTCACTAGGCTAGAGATCCGGTTTGGGTTGATGCCTCACTTGACTAAAGATCCGGTTTGGATTGATGTCTCCTTAGACTAAAGACTCGGTTTGAGTTGATGTCTCCATGGACTAAAGATCCAGTTTGGGTTGATGTCCAAGATTGACTAAAGACCTAGTTAGGGTTGATGTCATAGACCTTTCCATCCATGAAACATGCTTGTACTTATAATTGTGGTTTAACTTGTGCATCTGCCACATTCGATGAAATCGGGTCTCCCCCGTCACCGAAAGGTGTTGTCTCGGGTATTTCTTTTATCCATGTTGTCGGTGACGTATTATATTTATATGGATTATTTTCCATATTTTATGGGTTGTGATTTATGCCCAATCCGTATTTGGGATGTTTTGAATAATAGATATTTATTCATGTTTTTATAATTTATGAAATCATGATTTAAGTTGCATCCTTTTTGTCCAACGAATTATTTAATCATGATGTAAACTCTTGAACTCAGTAGGCGTTAGCCTAACCTTTTCATTTGTCGGCATAAGCAACAGGTTCAGGTTGGGAATAGTTCTAGTGAGATTGTGAAGAGATGAGTGTTAGTAGTGTGCTCGAGAGATGAATTGCTTAGTGAAGTCTTCCGCATTAATTTTTGGGAATAGCATCTTGTATTTGGGTTATGTAACACCCGACTTTATTTGGTCATGTTGTATGACTTGAGTTATTAATTATTAGAATTTTTACATTTTAAATTTTTAGTTGTTTTCAAGGATGGTTTGTAGAAGAATTTTTATCCTCATTTGGTTATTGTATCAAAGTTTTTAGTAGTTTCTCTTTCCAATTTTGAGGGTGTTACATAGGCCACATGGCATCGTTTGGGATGAGAGATTACATTTGCCAACTCAGTGAAGAAATACTGAGCAAAGTCATTTTTCCTCTAGAAAATAAGAGCATGGGCTAGAGAGGTGATATAGGAAGGAGATTGATCTTGTCCACTGGTTTTGCGTGAGAGGCAATATATAACATGGGTGAAGAAGAAGTTCCATACACAACCCATGTATTTTCGAAGAAGTGTACCTGGGCCTTTTGAGGAGGAATCAGGCTGGTAGTTCAAAGCTTGCACAACGTCGTCATGTTTAGTTCCAAGATGGAACTCGTCGTATACGAGAAAAGCAGGAATCTTTAGGGCTGAACGAACATCATCGACCCCAAAAGTGAGGTTGTGGTCTTCATCATCTTGGGACTGCAGGTAAAGGCATGAAGAAGAGGTGATCGTGCCAAAAATTTCGACACGGTGGTAAATTCCGGATGAGTGGGATCAACTTCGAAGCGTGCAACGTGGTTGCATGGATTGAATTTCAGGTCTTCAAAGCATGTAGGAATGTCTTTGGAACTCTTGGGAATATTGGGAAGCTTGGATGAGGTTGAAGAAGCTATTGAAGGGGAATGAAAGAGATCGAGTTGTAGGTGATCAAGAAGAGAGAGAGAGAGAGAGGTTGAAGTTTTGTTGCAGGTTGCTTAAATATGAAATGAGGAAGATGACATGCTTATATAGTGAGCGAAGACGAAGGGGCAGGAATGGTTAGGGTTTAAATAATGGGAAATTGAATAATCTTAAGAGGTAATGATGACAAATAAATTCGAACGACCGAAATTATGTTTGGGTAAATTGGGAAGTGGAAGGGTCAAGTCTTGAAATTGACACAAAAGGTGGGGTGACGTGAGCATCGATAAAAGTGAAAAAACAAGAATGAAATATCGGAGGGATGATTGGTGGTGAGTTCGGTGGGAGATTTCGAAGCCAAAGATCGGGGATGATCGATGGTGAGTTCGGTATGCGTTTGTCGCCGATTGGATCCACCAAATGTGGGGTTCGGTGGGAGTAGGTGTCGGTGAGATGTGGCTTCGGTGAGAGATCTGTGTGGGTTGGTTGTCAGAGGATCATAGAACTTCGGAGAGGACCCACCGATAGTGGATATTCGGTGGCCAAGAAGAGGAATATCTCCGATAGTGACCGAAGTTTTAACTTCGGTGAGGTTTCCACCGAAAGGGCGTCGAAAGAGAAATTTCGGTGTGAGAGTCCACCGATTGAAAATAAGTTAACCAATTTTTTTACAGATCTAAGTACAACATTCCAAGTTCTCCAATCAGAAAGTTGAATCTGGCTTCATCTAAGGGTTTGGTGAACAGGTCGGCAAGCTGTATATCAGTAGGAATGAAGTGCAGCTCAATGTCACCTTTGGAAATGTGATCCCCGATGAAATGATACCTGATGTCTGTATAATTTGATCTTGAGTGAAAAACTAGATTATTTGCATTAGCAATTGCACTAGAGTTGTCACATAGAATTGGTACATAGAATTGGTACTTTTGAGTAGACTTGATTGTAGTCCCTTAGTTGATTTTTCATCCACAAGATTTGAGCACAGCAGCTTCCAGCAGCAATTTTCAGCTTCAGCAGTTGAGGTTGAAACTGAGTTTTGTTTCGTACTGGACCAACTAACCAGCTTGCCACCAAGAAGCTGGCAACTGCTTGTGGTGCTCTTTCTATCAACTTTAGAACCTGCATAGTCAGAATCTGAATACCCTATTAGATCAAAACGTGAGTCTTTGGGATGCCAAAGACCCAGATGCAAGGTACCTTTCAGGTACCGAAAAATGTGTTTTACAGCTGCCAGATGAGATTCTTTTGGATTGGCCTGATAACGTGCACAAAGACATGTAGCAAACATAATATCGGGTCTACTAGCAGTGAGATAAAGAAGGGACCCAATCATACCTCGATAATTCGTTACATCAACAAATTTACTATCTGGATCAGCATGAATTTTCAAGGGTGGTGCCATATAAGTTTTCATAGGAGAGTAATTTTCGAAATTAAACTTTTTAAGAAGGTCACAAATATATTTGCTTTGATTTATAAAAATCCCTTCTGAAATTTGTTTGACCTAGAGGCCTAAGAAAAATATGAACTCTCCCATCATGCTCATCTCATATTGACTCTTCATGAGAGAAGCAAACTCGTCACAAAGTGACTCATCAGTGGCACAAAAAATGATATCATCCACATAGATTTGAACAAGTATAAGATTACTTGAGGTTTGCTTGATGAACAGAGTGTTGTCAATTTTACCTATGGAATACCCATTCTTCATGAGAAAGTCAACAAGAGTATCATACCAGGCACGAGGAGCCTGTTTGAGACCATAGAGAGCTTTGTCCAACTGGTACACATAATCAGGATGTGTGGAGTCTTCAAATCCAGGTGGCTGTTTCACATAGACTTCTTCTGCCAGTTCACCATTGAGGAAGACACTTTTAACATCCATCTGGAAGACTCTTAAGTTTTGGTAAGCAACATGAGCCAAATAGATCCTTATAGCTTCAAGTCTAGCAACAGGTGCAAATGTTTCATCATAACCAATTCCTTCTTCTTGTCTGTATCCCTGAGCAACAAGTCTGGCCTTGTTTCTGATCACTGTACCTTCTTCGTCCATTTTGTTCCTGAAGACCTACTTGGTTCCAATAATAGTTTTCAGTGGAGGTCGAGGAACCAGTCTCCAAACCTTGTTTCTTGTGAATTGAGAAAGTTCTTCTTGCATGGCAGTGATCCAACATGGGTCAGCTAATGCTTCCTCAATTTTCTTTGGCTCTATCAAAGATAGAAAATTCACATAGAGACATATATTTCCAATGCCTCTTCTAGTCTGAACTCCATCTTGTTGATCACCGATTATTTGATCAATGAGATGATCTTTGGTCCATTTGGTAGCAGGAGGTAGAGAGGGAGGGAAACTTGAAGATGGAAGAGATGGATGATTTGAGGTGGCTAGAGGCATAGGTTCTAGAAGATCGGTAGATGTAGGAATATTTGGATCAATTTCGGTGGAAGGTGGGTTTGATAAAGTGGGAGGTGACCCAACTTGTTAATGAGAATTAGGAGGATTAGTGTGAGTGAAAGGGATGGAAGTCGAATCGGCAGAAGATGATAAAGGAGCATCACCAATGCAAGATGAGATCTACCTATTTAGCTCATCATCATCATTTAAAAGAGATGATGATCTGAAGTCATCAAACTTAACATGGATGGATTCATCAATGCATTTTCTTTTGAGGTTGTATACACGATATGCTTTTGAGGACGGGGAATATACTAGAAAGATACATTCATCAGCCTTAGGGTAAAATTTCCCAAGGTTTTCACGATCATTCAGAATAAAGCACACACGGCCAAAGACATGGAGAAAGCCTATATTTGGTTTTCGGCCATGGAAAATTTCATAAGGAGTTTTCCCATGTATTTTAGTATCGCCGATCTGTTTTGGGTAAAGCATGAAGCTTCGGCCCAAAAATACGTGGGAAGATTTGATTCACTTAGCATCGATCTTGCAACTTCACATAGAGTCCGATTCTTTCTTTCATACCCCATTCTGTTGAGGAGTTCTGACAACAGAGAAATTTTTAGAAATTCCTTTGTCATTGAAGAAGTCTTCTAAGGCACTGTTTTTGAATTCAGTGTCGTTGTCACTTCTTATAGATCGTACAAGTTGACCGTTCATAACTTCATTCTTCTTGATAAGAAAACATACCCAAGTATATATTGTGAACTCATCAACAATTACAAGAATGTACATTTTCCCTCCTAGACTTGGAGTGCTGACTGGTCCACATAGATCTATGTGCAACATTTGAAGAGGGAGGGTGATGGAGGAGCATTGCTTTGTCTTGAAGGAAGACTTTGTGAGTTTTCCTTTCTCACATGCATCACACAACTTTTCCTTCACGAAGTTCAGCTTCGGCATACCGGTCACTAGTTCTTTGTTGGAGAGAATGTGCAGAGTTTTGAAATTTAAATGAGATATACATTCGTGTCATAGCCAGTTTCTTTTGGCTGTATCATCGGACATAAAACAGACACTTGATGTAGTGTGATTTTGTCCCATGTCAATGACATAGACATTTTCCTTTCTTTTTCCAGATAAGACCACCTTCATATCTTTATCAACAAAGGTACAAATACAAAGTTCAAAGATAACTTTGTAATCCAGATCACACAACTAGCTTATGCTTAGAAGATTATGCATTAGCCCTTCAACAAGTGCTACTTTCTTGAAAGTGATAGATCCATTAGTGAGAGTACCATAACCTTTTGTGTAACCTCTAGAATTGTCCCCAAAAGTTACCGATGGACCCTTTTCAGACACATAGTTTATAAGAAGAGATTTGTTTCCAGTCATGTGACGTGAGCACCCACTATCTAAATACTAAGTTTGATGATGCTCATGAACCTGCAGTCACAGAAAGATTAGTTTCTTGGTACCCATTTCGTAGTGGGTCCTTTTGGGTCAGAGGAATAAGAGTCCTTAGCTTCGGTTCGGTCAATTCTATCTTTGGGACAATCTTTAGCAAGGTGAAAGGTGTCTCCACAGCTGTAACATTTTCTATAAATGAACACCTTTTTAGATTTTTGAACCTTTTCTTTGCCTTTTCCTTTGACATCAATTTGCAAAGCTTTTGGACCAAAGCTGGACATTAGAGGAGAAAAACCTAAAACTCCCTTGACAGAGTTAGTGCTTGCATTACTTGGGGAAAGGTTTGTATGAAAGCTTTGAAAGGAGGCTTTTGAAAGAGCTGAGGACTTTCTTTTTAAAGAGTAGTTGTTTGCAATAGTTTTACTCTTTTTGGACTCAGAAAAGTGTTGGTTCACATTTAAAATATTTCTTTTGGGCACTTTAGAACCTATGGCTTCATAAGACGAAGCTTCATCTAGAGTCAAAATTTTCAAAAGATCATGGATGGGTTTTGGAGAGTCATTTGAGTCCTGAGCCTCATTGTTTGGAAAAGGGATGGGATCTTTAGCTTTTATAGAAATTCCAAATTTTAAGGCTTCAGATAAATCAGCAGAGTTCATAGACACAGACCCAATGGAACTAGACTCAGAAGACTCATAAAGGTTTGGAGAGACACGGGATGTGGAAGCATGAGCATGTGAAGGAAAGTCAATTTCCATCTTTCCGAAACCTAGTCCAGTTTTATCATCACAGGAGATTTGGTCTTGAATTTTGTTCTCAAGGTTCTTTGAAGAACTGGTCCATTTTCTCACAGTCCCTTGTTCTCTTTTCAGTCTTTTAAAAAGTTTATTTTTCTCTTTAGCAATGATGTGGTTTATGGTTTTCAAGTCCTCTAACTCAGCTTTGATTTTGTCGAACTGTTCAAGTTGGGAAAGACATATTTGAAGTTGTGAAGAAAGAGATTTAACTTGAGCCGATTTCTTTTTCTTTGCATCTTTAGCATTATAAAAATCAATGGTCAAAGAATCATAAGCATCAATCTTTTCAGATTCAGACATGGAGTTGAAGGGATGTACCTGAGGAGAAGATGATGAGCACCCAGTTGACACCAAAGCAGTTGATGTAATCACCTTTTCAGAATTCTCCACGTCATCAATCTTTGCCATGAAACACATGTTGGGAAAGTCCTTGTCACTCTTAGAAGTTGGCTCATCAGCCCAGTCATGGATTTCAGCAAGAAGTCATGTTTCCTTTTATAAGGAGTCCCTCATTTCTTTCATTTTCTCCTTGCATTTGGCTTTATATTTCTCAGCACATTCCAAATGTTCAAAAGAGGAAGGTTGACCGTCTTTTCTAGAAAAGGTCTGTTTTGAAAAGTTGTTCCTGGACTTTTTATTTTTGGAATAAAGTTTGCCAGAGAAAGTGGGTCTAGTTCTTTCAATGCGTTTGCTTCTACATTCAGAAGCAAAGTGGCCTTTCTTACCACAAATGAAGCATTCCTCATTTGACTTGTCAGTCGAAGAGTTTTTTGTGAAAGATGAAGGTTTTCTGAAAGTTCTAGATTTGCCTGAAAAACGAGGTTTGTTTTTGAATCCTGCCACCATGGCCATTTCATCAGTTATCTGTTCGATAGAGGTTTCCTCACCTTGATCATCGGCATCACTTAGATATGCCTCCGTTTGGTGAGCAAAATCATTTTGACTGTCAATGTCAGATTCAGATGAAGGGTAGGTTAATTTGGGCACACACTGAGCTTTCTTGGAAGTATCACTGACAAGGGCTACAGAGGAGCCTTTTTTTGGAAAAAGGGGGACGGAACCCCTAGGAAAAACTTTATTAAAACAATAAAAACAAGGACTACAACTCAAAAAGAGGGCATGCCCTCCTCACAAAATGCCGACCAAGAAAGTGCTTGTGGAACTCAATGAGCATCGGCCTAACTCTAAAGCCCAAACTAGAGTTTAAGGGCCACTTATAAATACTAAAAATGACATCAAAGAAAAAAATACATTTAGAAATAGGGAACATGCCCAATAAATCATCATCAAGGTCGATTCCATCGTGAATCTTCATATAGGCTTTCCCACTGATGTCATCCGAAATTCTGGCCCAAAGGAGGAGTTGCTCATTTCTTTTAGCCCAATCTTCCTGACTTCTATTTTGCCACTCCTCAAAAGCCCAAAATCCACATCTGGCCCCATGTTTATTATACGGGTATTTCCATTTCTCCATATCCCAATGTTTTAAATAATAACGGCCCACTTCCCACTAGTAAAGAATTACAAATCGACCCAATCTTTAATTCTTTTCCAGCCCCATTTCTACAGATGAGTCTTTTATCTTTTTTATGATGGACTTCTTTTGAATTTTGGTTTGTTCATATTTAAATAGAGTTCCATAGAGAACAGTGAGAGGCATGTATTCAAGATCCTTTGTTGCCTTGATGCAAGTACATGTAACACCCTCGAATTGGGAAATAGCAACTAAATAAAAATTTCGGTAATACATCTGAAATAATAGCATTTCTTCCTATAATTCGATAGGTGAAATACCTCAAATTAAAATCTATAATCAACATCCACAAAAAATAATTCAAGTCTTATTACAAAGACTAAACTCACTTCAGGTATTACTTAACCCAAACATAAATGCTATTTCCCCAAGGGTAAATGCGAAAGACATCACTTAATCACTTCACCTCTCGAGCACATTTCTAGCACACACCCTTTCACACGTGTCACTAGAACTACTCCCAACCTGGACCTATTGCACATGCCGACAAATAAAAAGGGTTAGACTAACGCCTATTGAGTTCAAGAGTTTAAAGCATGATTTAAATAATTCTTTAAATGAAAGTTTGCAACATAAAGTATGATTTCCAAAAGAGTTTACAAAAAGGATATAAACGACTCATTTTCCAACACACCCAAAATCTATGAGAAAAATTCCCAAAAGGTATAAAGCGTTTTCCAAAATGAATTCCAATCCCAACTCACTCAATTACGTGAATAAATCTATATTATACAAAACCTTCAAATACGGTTGACGACAAAATACTCAACCCATAAATCATGGAAGAACAATCCATTTAAATATAATACTTCATTGAAAACATGATACGAACCAACACTCACGCGAACGTAAAATGTAATGAAGTCCAAATATCATTAATATGGAAATGACCTGCTTCATTTAAACCTTAACATACATGGAGGGGAATCCAATATTAAAGTCATCCAATCGCAGTCAAATGTATAATACCAACAATAATAAAACATGGACATTATAGAATCCCAAGCAAGGTTGGCCAACGACGGGGGAGACCCGTATCCATTGAGAGTGGATGAACACAAAAGTACGCCACTCAAACAATGTTAATCGTACGACACTTCACTGCATAAAAGCCCAAGTGTCCCATACGACGCCTTACAAGTCACACCCAAAGAGACAGCTGACCTTCGTGAAGTATCAATAAGAATACCACCAAAGGCTCGGCACAAGCGGGGTTACAACCATGGCATTGTCCCGACATGGGGAAGGTCATAAACGCCCGTCAATCAATCCTGACAGCTCAACTGGACTCAGCCCTCCTAGTGTACCCTTGAAGGTAAAGGTCATCAAACATGGGGTCGGTCAAATCCCGCAACACCCAGTAGACCATCAAATAAAGACGGACTTACGTGCCTATGGATCCAATGCAACATAGTATATAATAACATGCCTATCCCGGAATGACTAATGCACCCAAGCATGTAAATATCAATAATGTGCAATAACATGCGATATGATGCAATAAATGCAAACCATAAATAAGACTCCACATTGAGTCATTACAACTGAACAAAATGTCCCCAAGACTTCCTCAAAGTCAAAACCGAGCAAAATGCTCAAAACTCATTAGACCCATAAATAACGGTCATCATAGCATAAAAAGCATTTAAACATCGTTTAGGTAAACAAGTACCACAAAATCATTATTAACCCAAAACTCGACACGGGTTAAACAAAAGGGTTTTCGCAAAAGGACTAATACCCTTATAATTCTCAAAATGACTCTTGACACTAAATTGTGCATTTTCCCAAATGGTTTATAGAAATCAATTTCACCAATATGATTAAAGCATCCAATAAACTTCATTTTGAACAATACATCTTTTAAGGACATATTTATGATCTCAACACATCAAGATATCCAAAAATCCCAAATATGGGTGTTTTACAACATTTATGAAGTTAAATACTTCAAAAGAGTTAAACTCATCAAATAACTCAACAAGTGATAATTTCAAGTAAAACACACAAGTATTTGAAAAATAACATTTTTGGCATGTACAAAGTTTTCACAAATCAACTTGAACTCACCTTGCTAGATTTAGGCTAAATCTAGATTTTCCCCAAACGTAAGCTCCTTTGAAGAAACTTGCATCTTCAAGCCAAATTCTCCAAAAACCTAGATCCATAATTTTCCAACCATAAACATTCATATCTAAACATAAAGAATCATTCCCCAACCCTTTTACTTCAAGATCTCAACTTATACCAAAACCATAATTTCATAGGTGAAGAGAGTAGAAGATTACCTTAACCAAACATCACCAAAATCACCCAATAATAACCCAATATGGAATAAAAAGTGAAAACAACAACAATCTAACTTTTGGGTAGGGATAGATTACCTTCACCACTTGAATCCTCCAAATAAAAGCTCCTAGTCTCCACAAAAGCTTCAAGCTCCCATATCTTCAACAATGGTGGAAGTGGGTATGGTGTGGGTGGAGAAGATGAAGAAGAAGAGAAAGGATTTAGGGTTTTCTAGAGAGAGAGATCGGTTTTAGAGAGAGAGAGAGAGAGAGAGTTGAGTCGTGTGAAGGAAAGTGAAAATGAGGAAAGAGAGAGAGAAAGGGCTTAAAATACCCAAATTATCTCATCAGGTGCATCGCGGACGTCCGGATTGGTCATAATGCGGACGTCCGACTTGCATTGGCCGAAATCCCATTTTTCTTTGTTGCTTCCGCGGATGACCCGCGGACTTCCGCACATCGCGGACTTCCGGCCCTTGGCCCATGCGGACGTCCGGTCCTTGGCCCATGCGGACGTCCGCAAGTCTAATTTCAGAATCTTAATTTTTGGGGTGTTACAATCCTCCCAACCTCAGAATGATTTTGTCCTCGAAGTCTAGATCCTTTACAGCCCGAGGCTAACCAACTCCACACCGACCATGATCTAATAGCTTCCAAATGAAATCTAATTTCGCCCATACCGACTACTAAGACAAACCTCAAGCAACTCTTACCAACAATGTCCTCTCAGGTACACTGTACTTATGTCCGAGAGAACACTCCATCCACTAGAGTAATTCCAGTTCAAACCACTTCGGTTGTCTCCCAACCTTAGAATGTTCCATACTTCCCCGATCGCGGTCCAGACTCTAAATCAATCCAAGGTTAAATTAATACTGAGGCCAACCAAATCTCTAATTCCAATTGTTTCTGCCATTAACTGTCGTTTAATTCCAACGAGCCATAATAGACTCCAAGACCCGCGGTCGTCACTGACCCACCGATTATACGACTCCAAGAATCCATCCCAACATTAATCATCAAACCGCCAGGTCCTTTAACCACACACGAAAGTTATTCCACCAAAACTACTCATCACAATTGAGCATCTTAAGATCACTACAATCGTTATCATTATTTCTTTAAAATCGGACTACACCCTCCGAATACGCTAACGGTTCTCGACCTCGAACCCAAAAGGTTGACACCTAGTCATACCACTAAGCTTTGAACTCTAACAGAACTCCACACACGAGTTTCGTTCGCCGAGCATTCCCACAAAACTAGGGGTATCAATACGGAGTCTAAAAGGATCCCTCATGCGAAGATTGACCAAGACCCAAAATGAGGTTGCCGACAAGAACGGTCTCACTAACCTCAAAATACAATTACCGCGAATCTAACCCTTCAGTTATAACAAATACATCGACTCTGCCATCGATGTCATCCGGCCTATAGCACCATCACGCGTCGAAACACCCAACTTCTCATAGTCGAAGTCCTACTCACACTTACTCTTAACCGGGGTTACATAACCTTTCCAAGGTCCTAATGAGTTCAAGGTTCTCAAGTGAATTATTTAACAAATATGGCAATCAAAACTTTTTATAGAAATTTTTAACACAAAGATTTTCATATCAAATTAATCGTACGCATAAAAACTACTAATATCAGTTCGGTAGTTGCGCAAAAATGGACACACTCGTCCCACATATGAAAATCATATTGAAAACCATGTCATTGCAGTGTAGATTATTAACAGAACGCAAAAGCGTAATAAATAACTTCTTTGAAATGGACCTCTACGGTACTCGTATGGATCGATTCATGTCATGCACGTAAAGTAATGTCCTACTTCAAGTAGTGTGCAACAAAATGGTTTGCACGTACTTTAAAAGAAGTTTAAATGGCATTCGACTCCAAAAATTCCTTTTCAACCATGAAATGGCATTGAACAAGGTTTACCAACAAAGTTGCGCGCGTCAGTTTAGTTCACAAAAACGATGAAACGTTTCACAAGTACACTTTGGTCAAAACATAAAATGACTCATGTCAGTTCCAAGTTTACAGACAAAATCAATACGTTTCCATCATTTGAAAATATCGACTAAAACATCATGAGAATTCTCAAATCGGAGTATGCATGCAAACTTGTAACACTCTCTTAGTAGTTTCCTCGGAATGAAACAACATGCATTAGATGGTTCATAACAAAATTTCAAAGGTGAAGTTCTTTAAATCAAATCTCAAAATTTCCTCACTTAGGCGTTGTTCTGTTCGTTTTCTGTTAAGACCTGAATGCATATGGATGTCTGAGTGGATATAGTTGGCTGGTTGTTAACAAATAAGTTTGTGTTCGGTTGTTGAACTGAATAGACAGTCTGAATGTCAGAAATGACCATTTTACCCCCAATTTTATTTTTGTTAAAATATTAAGTAAATAACTTATAATTATAGTAAATTGTTTAAACAATTTTCAGAATGATGATTATAAGTAATTACTCACAAAATATGGTGAATATTCACAAATTACATCCTTCAAATCACATGTATTAACTTTTTAATAACAAATCCTTAGTAAAAGAGATGCATAAAAAATTCTGCACTTTGGCATAGAGATTCCAAAAAAAGCAAATCCATTCCCAGTAAAACCATATGCACAAATTCATATTCACATTCAAAGTAAACAAAGAAGTAATCGACGGTAAGAAAGATTGAGAGCAGATCCATGGAGAAACATATAAAATCGATGGAGAAACACAGAAAATCGATGAAGCAAATAGAGCAAATCGATGGAGCAACCCAATACAAATCGATGGAGAACAACCCAGAAAATCGATGGAGCAACCCAGAAAATCGATGGAGTAACCCAAAGCAAATCGATGGAGAACACACAAATGTCGATGGAGCAAACCTGTGAGATGTCGATGTGTGAGGAGCAGCATGGAACCACCGACGTAAAGAGCAGCGATGGAAACACCGATGTGGAGATGTCGACTATTGAAAGAGGCGTGAAGAGCAGCATAGGGTTTTTTCCTTTTCTTTTATTTGTAGGTAGTTTAGAGGGTAGAAAGGGAAAAAACACAGCTGAGCCCAAAGGACCTTTGTATTTTAGCTGACCGAATCAGCTACCATCTAGCCAATTAAGCCGGTACCGAACACCCGGATATGGCTGTGCGAATCAGCCATATCCACCATACAAACCATTAAGCCGCAAACGAACAGCCCCTTAGTCATATAATGACATAAGAGTAAAACATTTTTGGCAAGACTCCCACATCAATGTGTTTTCCTAAAACTTAGGTGAAAATAAGTGCTTGTACATGGTTGACACCAAAAAGGGTTCAAACCGACTTCAAATCTCGAATTGCACCAACAGTGCGCATCAATGTTCCAAAAACATTAAACAATTCCACGCACTCTAGGTTTAGGAAAATAATTTTTTTCCAAAATCCTCATCACGGAGCATTTACATCAAAAGTTTCGCACTCGTAATATAAAACGTTAAAACGTCAATGCTTAAAAGTTTACTCGCTAAAAATACCCAAAGTATACATTTTCTCCAAAACCAAAAAGGTTTACAATTTTCCAAAATGTTCATCGAACCCAAATTGACCAAACGTCAACGCCTCACACATTCGTGTTTTCAAAATGTAATGTATTGCAAACTATGCATGATCCCTACAGCACTAAAACATCATTTGACCGAATAACCTTCATTTATACAATGAGTTAATAAAACATTTTCATTCACGATCCATTTATCAAAGTATTGAGAAGTAATAGTTACCAAGCTATGCATACACCTAGGTCGATATAATGTAGTTATATGAAATGGTAATAAAACAATCACTGACCGAAAGCGTAATAAGCAAATTGTTATGAAATGCTATCAAGATGTTCTTTCATGCATTACTTACGTCACGTATAAATCAATCCATATACCGAACAAGTTGCAACAAAATGTGCTAACACAAACCTTTGAAAGAGAAATCATACAACACCAAAGCCCGAGTGGGACAAAGTGCCCAACATAACTCATAAATTCTCACATAAATAAATGGAGTATGCACATTGTGAAATTGCACTCACACGACACACAACGTCGTAAAACAAAACTCCATGAAATTCAATGGGCTCAATGACCTCAAGTCAATAAAATGACACCAAACATTGTGCTTCCAAAAGTCGAATTGCAATAAGCAAAATCATGACTAAAACGCCAAAATTCCAAAAATCCCCTTCTTGTTGTAATACCATATAAACAACATTGTTTAACAAACTCACATTAAACAAATTCTCCAAAATAGCTTTACATAGACATTATGGAAGATAACTTTCCGTCCAAACTTTAACATATGTGGAGGAGATCCAATGTTAAAGTCATAAGCCGTAGTTACTTGCCCAACATCTTAAACATCATAAAAAATACGGATATCACTGTACCCGAAAGTAACGTTGAACAATTAACAAATAAAACAAGTCTTGACGGAGTTCGCAACTCCCGCAATAAAATAATTTCATGCAGGTTCAAAACCATGATTTAAAATCTTGTGTGTGCTAAACATTTTCCATGATTTGTAACACAATCCATATAAGGATTTGAAACACAAGAAATAATTGATGCAATTTATTTTAAAATAAATTTTGTGCATAACTTAGTCGGCACTCAACGTCTCAACCCATACTCGTCCAAATCCCTCCGGTCCACTATTGTCATCCGGATGTTCAAACCTTTTAAGGCAAAGTTGGGAATTACATTGATAATCCATACGGGTTTCCTCGAATCAAAGTCGGTTCAATAAGTCTATGGTTCTAATCCAACCATAGACTAATACTAAAATCGTCAATCTTTTCTAACGACTACTCGCTTAGAAACTTCTTCACTACCCAAACGGCCGTCACATTAAAGTAGTTCAAGTATGCACATGTACTAGTAGATTCACCATGACACTGGTCAGGTGCCATTATGAACATACCACACATGATTATCCTTGCTACTCTCGACGTGATTCTCGTTTCTAGTGACTCCATCGACCTCAAAACATCCTATCTTAAAGTGCCTAATGGTGAATTTCACTCTTATTTACTTAAAAGAACGCTAGTTTGAATCTAGGTATCCAAAAATCAACACCTAATTCTCTCAAACTTATGCTCTAATACCAACTTGTAACACCCTCGAATTGGGAAAGAGCAACTAAATAAAAATTTCAGTAATACATCCGAAATAATAGGATTTCTTCCTATAATTCAATAAGTGAAATACCTCAAATTAAAATCTATAATCAACCTCCACAAAAAATAATTCAAGTCTTATTACAAAGACTAAAGTCACTTCGGGTATTACTTAACCCAAACACAAAGTGCTATTTCCCCAAGGGTAAATGCGGAAGACATCACTTACTCACTTCACCTCTCGAGCACATTTCTAGCACACACCCTTTCACACGTGTCACTAGAACTACTCCCAATCTGGACCTGTTGCACATGCCGACAAATAAAAAGGGTTAGGCTAATGCCTAGTGAGTTCAAGAGTTTAAAGCATGATTTAAATAATTCTTTTAATGAAAGTTTGCAAAATAAAGTCTGATTTCCAAAAGAGTTTACAAAAAGGATATAAACGACTCATTTTCCAACGCACCCAAAATCTATGAGAAAAATTCCCAAAAGGTATAAAGCGTTTTCCAAAATGAATTCCAATCCCAACTCACTCAATTACGTGAATACATCTATATTATACAAAACCTTCAAATACGGTTGATGATAAAATACTCAACCCATAAAGCATGCAAGAACAATCCATTTAAATATAATACTTCATTGAAAACATGATACGAACCAACACTCACGCGAACGTAAAATGTAATAAAGTCCAAATATCATAAATATGGAAATGACCTGCTTCATTTAAACCTTAATATACATGGAGGGGAATCCAATATTAAAGTCATCCAATCGCAGTCAAATATATAAGACCAACAATAATAAAACAGGGACATTATAGAATCCCAAGCAAGGTTGGCCAATGACGGGGGAGACCCGTATCCATTGAGAGTGGGTGAACACAAAAGTACGCCACTCAAACAATGTTAATCGTACGACACTTCACTGCATAAAAGCCCAAGTGTCTCATACGACGCCTTACAAGTTACACCCAAAGAGATAGCTGACCTTAGTGAAGTATCAATAAGAATACCACCAAAGGCTCGGCACAAACGGGGTTCAACGATGGCATTGCCCGACATGGCGAAAGTCATAAACGCCCGTCAATCATTCCTGACAGCTCAACCGGACTCAACCCTCCTAGTGTACCCTTGAAGGTAAAGGTTATCAAACATGGGGTCGGTCAAATCCCGCAACACCTAGTAGACCATCAAATAAAGACTGACTTACGTTCCTATAGATCCAATGCAACACAGTCTATAATAACATGCCTATCCCGGAATGACTAACGCACCCAAGCATGTAAATATCAATAATGCGCAATAACATGCGATATGATGCAATAAATGCAAACCATAAATAAGACTCTTGAGTCATTACAACCGGACAAAATGTCCCCAAGACTTCCTCAAAGTCAAAACCGAGCAAAATGCTCAAAACTCATTAGACCCATAAATAACGGTCATCATAGCATAAAAAGCATTTAAACATCGTTTAGGTAAACAAGTACCACAAAATCATTATTAACCCAAAACTCGACACGGGTTAAACAAAAGGGTTTTCCAAAAAGGACTCATACCCTTATAATTCTTAAAATGACTCTTGACACTAAATTGTGCATTTTCCTAAATGGTTTATAGAAATCAATTTCACCAATATGATTAAACCATCCAATAAACTTCATTTTGAGCAATAAATCTTTTAAGGACATATTTATGATCTCAAAACATCAAGATATCCAAAAATCCCAAATATGGGTGTTTTACAACATTTATGAAGTTAAATACTTCAAAAGAGTTCAACTCATCAAATAACTCAACAAGTGATAATTTTAAGTAAAACACACAAGTATTTAAAAAATAACATTTTTGGCATGTACAAAGTTTTCACAAATCAACTTGAACTCACCTTGCTAGATTTAGGCTAAATCTAGAATTTCCCCAAACGTAAGCTCCTTTGAAGAAACTTGCATCTTCAAGCCAAATTCTCTAAAAACCTAGATCCATAATTTTCCAACCATCAACATTCATATCTAAACATAAAGAATCATTCCCCAACCCTTTTACTTCAAGATCTCAACTTATACCAAAACCCTAATTTCATAAGTGAAGAGAGTAGAAGATTACCTTAACCAAACATCACCAAAATCACCCAATAATACCCCAATATGGAATAGTAAGTGAAAACAACAACAAACTAACTTTTGGGTAGGGAGAGATTACCTTCACCACTTGAATCCTCTAAATAAAAGCTCATAGTCTCCACAAAAGCTTCAAGCTCCCATATCTTCAACAATGGTGGAAGTGGGTATGGTGTGGGTGGAGAAGATGAAGAAGAAGAGAAGGGATTTAGGGTTTTCTAGAGAGAGAGATCGGTTTTAGAGAGAGAGAGCTGAGTTGTGTGAAGGAAAGTGAAAATGAGGAAAGAGAGAGAGAGAGAGAGAGAGAGAGAGAGAGAGAGAAAGGGCTTAAAATACCCAAAATATCTCATCAGGTGCATCGCGGACGTCCGGATTGGTCATAACGCGGACGTCCGGCTTGCATTGGCCGAAATCCCATTTTACTTTGTTGCATCCGGGGATGACCTGCGGACTTCCGCACATCGCGGACGTCCGACCCTTAGCCCATGCGGACGTCCGCAAGTCTAATTTCAGAATCTTAATTTTTGGGTTGTTACAATCACAGATGTTTTCATAAAAGTCAGGAAGATAATCCATAAATTTGCACAGGACTTCCTCATCTTTATATACTCTGCCTAACAGCTTTAAATCGTTCAGGAGACTGTTAAAATGGTTGTAGTAGTTAGAAAGAGATTCTCCCTTTTCATGAGTGAAAAGCTCATACTTTCTAATAAGAGCAATTTTCTTGCTTTTCTTAACTTCCTCCGTACCTTCATACAGAACACACAGAGTAGTCCACATTTCTTTAGCTGTGGAGAAATTGACTAAAGAGTGGTAGACCTCATTAGGAAGAGAAAATGCAATGATTGCTCTAACTTTAGTGTCAAGAGAAACAAGTAGTTTTTCTTCATCAGTGTATTTCTTTGGATTTTTAAGAATATAACGACCAGTAGCAGCAGATTTTTCTTCATCAGAGGAATCATCAGAATCATCTTTGTCAGAAATTTCTTTGCCGTATTTTTGCGTTTCATAGCGAGCCCAGACTCTAGGGACAATGGGTCCCTCACTGAGAATGGTTGGATATCTACTATCCACTCCTTCCATAAAGAGCATCATACGACTTTTCCATAAATTGAAATTGTTGGGATTGAACTTAGGAGGTTTCGCTATAGAGCCATTTTCAGAAAAAGTGTTTTGAGAGGAAATTTCATTGTTTGAAGAATAAGCAACCATTGCAGATCAAGTTTATTGATTAAACTTTCTACTCTGATACCACTTGTTAGTCCCATATGGCTTAAACAAGTATTGTAGAAGGGGGGGGGGGGGTTGAATACAATACACAAATTTTCACTTAGTTAATTCTTTTATTGATTTATCAAATCAATATTACACACAGAAAAACTTAGATTGTTGCGAAAAGAACACTTAAAACTATTCTAACAATCTTCACAAAATAAACTGAAAACAAAACAACTTCTAAAACACAAAGATTAAAAGCTATAAAGTTCAAAGGGAGAGAAAGTCTTTTTGCACTGAGAAAATCTTCAGGAATGTGTAACCTTGCATGGAGAACTCTCTCTTCTTTATATAGTGCTTGAAGCATTAAATGCTTGGGACACTTGTCATCTGGAGATTCAAGGATAAGGGTTGACTCTGAAAAGTTAACAAGTCCCTTTCACACTTTTTCTCAATACTAGGAAGAACAACCATGCTTGATTGAGACATTATCTGAAACAGGAATAACGACAAATAGTCCCTTTTTTCTACCATTAGATATTGTCCCATATTTAATGATCTTCATCTTCCAGCTTTCACAAGGAGGGATCTCACCGATTTGTAACATGGGAATCGGTGAGATGTTTGACCGAAAATATTGAGAAAATCGGCCAGGAGTTCACCGATTTTCCAAGATGAAAATCGGTGAAAAATAACTTAATCTTTTGTTGAGAATTGTATCTTCACTTCCACAATGAGAAACTTTTCTGACTTCACCGAACGTTTGATGTTTTGGCTAAGTTATTACAAAGAACCATAGTAAAATATTCTAAGTGAGATTTCAAGGAGTTAATCGGTAGGTCAATTTCAAATCTTTGGTGACCCAACATTATTCATAAACATTTTTACACAAATTTCATGAACATAAATATATACATATATAATAGTACCAAATTTAAATGAATAATTTGATATAACTAATGGTAGTTCGGAAAACCCAATTCCTACAAAGGAAAAGCTATGTTGTAATCGGTTTGGAAGATTCCGATGAATTAGTAGAGGTGCGGTGGGGGTTGTTACAAAGACAATGGAGGTGGGGGAAGAGGTGATGGTGACCGTTGTAAAACGTTGACTGTAGAGGATGTGAAGATTGTGGACGGTGGTGGTGGTGGCGGTGGCGATTAGCATTGGTGGAAAAGGTAGTTGTGGATGTGGTTGATGTCGTGTAGATAGAGGTATGTGGTGGGTAATGGTAGTGGTAGTCGATGGTGGTGATGGTCGACAACAGTGACTATGGATGATGATATAAAGTTGGTGGACAAGTTGCAACAACATTGGTGGTGGAGGAAGAGGTGGTGGTGGCTGGTGGCCGACGATGACTATGGAGGATGTGAACATGGTGAACAGTGGCAGCGGTGGTGTCGAAAATGGCAGAGGTAGTTGTTTGACATTGAGTATTCAATGTATAAGGCACATATTTCTTCTCTCTTAGGTAGATTATTTTCTTGTTATCCCAATCTTTGAGTCCTTTTTGTTATATTATTTTCCCTTTATTGTCTTGCGGAACTAAATGTATGATTTACCTGTTTTTACAATATTTGGAAGGCTAATTTGAACTTGAACATAAGTTGTCATGTTTCCAGCATTGCTACGCATTGAGATCTGCTTGTTAAAAGGGCTTTCTGGAGACTTGATGAATTCATCCAACTAAAGGAATTGATATCCACCTTTTTGAATCAATGAAACCAACTCAATTGCTCTTTTGATGGAGAGTGGATGGCTGCATTACCTTTGTAGTTGTGATAAGCTTTATTTGTTAAATATGTATTTTTTGACTTATATGTAGACTTTTTAATTTGAAGTTACACCTTACCCCATCTAATGGTTGTATAAATAGAGGTGTGAGGCTTATTTGTAATCAATTCCATTCAGTTCTAACAATGATTAATATACTTTAAGCTTGTGGTTCAAGTTCATGCATTTAATATTAAGTTCTAACATTCTTCAAGTATTTTTCTTACTTATGAGTTGCTACAACATTGCATAGTAGTGTTTACTTTATCTATGTTTATTGTCTTTATTTTCCGTCATTTAAATTTTGTCATTTGTTATTCAGTCATTTAATTTATGTTTTTAATTTATGTTATTTACATTGTAATTTATTTCCCATTATAAGTAGCTAATTTTATAGAGTGGGTGTAAGACAAATGGTGAGGTGGTAAACCAAGTAATAGTGGACATCGTTTTTCAAAAACAATGTTCACTATTTCATTCTAAGTTTTATAAAATCTAAGGCACTTCTTACGAGCTGATCACTTCTTACGAATTGCCAGGTTGGATTGATAATTGGCGTAGAATGCACACTCGATCTGGGGAATGGGTCAACGACACTGCTCAGTCATATTAATTATTTAACATTAAATAATTAATCGTTGCATTTACAATAATATTATTCATTATTCTTTTTACAAAATTATATAGAAGATGATGATTGCAGAAAAAGAATCACTAACGCAACAGCACGGGTCTGACTCCTCAACACCGATAGACGAGTCACAGATATTATCCAAAATATTAGAACATCGTGGTCACAAAATGGGTCGAGGACGCAATTTGAAGGGTGATTCGTCATCCTCTATATTTAACCAATCTGAATACACCACGCAACCTCAGCGATCGTTTACTGATGACCAGGTACGAGATATACTCTTGAACTTCAATGCATTCGTTAGGCATAGTAATGAGACACACACAACTCTGGTTCAAGCAATTTGAAATATTGGCCCGAATGACGATGTTCTTGATATTCCTACGTTCTCTTTTACCATGCCTGTAGTACCGCCACCACCATCATCACCGCAACAAAACACCAATGATGACAACGATGAGGATTTGGGGAACGATTAGATATTTCTTATCATATTTATATTTGTAGGTCTTGTTTTAAACATTTAGAACTTTTCCGTGTTTATTATCGGTACTTTTAGGTTTCAATGTTGATTTTTAGTGCTAATAAAATCGTGTTTTATTTTCTTAAAAACCCGTGTTTATTATTGGTGTTTGGATGTTTCATCGTTAATTTTTTTACTATTACGATCATGTTTCTTATATATGTGCAAAAAATAGTCGGAAAATACAAAAAATGACCTTTATAGCGACAATACACTGTCATATATATAGACAACATTTAGTGCTAATAGTATTATCCAAGAAATTAATTAATTTATTTATAGTGACGACATGTCATTGATATTAGTAATTTCTATAAAATAATTAATTTACTTATAGCGACGATATTTGGTTGCTAATAGTCATTTTTAAAAAATAATTATTTTACTTATATCGACTATATGTGGTTGCTAATAGTAACTTTTAAATAATTATTTATTTTACTTATAGCAATGACATACGGTCTCTATAACTTAATTAGGTAATTTAATTCAAATCAATTGTAGCAACTAGTTTACGTCGCAATAAACCGTCGTCGCTATTGCCATCCCTTGTGGTTGCTACTTCTTTTTTCAGCAACCATCTTCTAGATACCAGAGTTTTAGCAACTACCGTCGTCGCTATATGTTTTCAGCGACGACATTTTGACATGTAGCGACGACAAAAGTGGTCTCTATAACAGATATTTCTTGTAGTGGTGAATATTGATTGAGGTTGTTATTAAGACGCCATTAAGTGATTATATTTTTGCCAACATATGCGATTGTTGATTTATGTTGCTTAAATTTATCATTGTGCAACCACTTTGTAACACCCCGAATTTCCATGATCAAAATTATGTTATATTTTGATATGGAAGGATTCGAAGGGTAATTAACCAAAGTTTAAGCTATTTGAGGAACTTGAAACTTCGAGGTTGGTTTAGTCATTTGCTGAAAGTTGATTTATACTTAAGTATTGAGTCGGCTGAACTTGAGAAAACATCTCAATTTTGATTCCCTAGAAGTCGGTTTAGCAAAGTAGCAAGAGAAAGTTTTGTGAAAGTTTCATCAGGTAAGAATTTGATGATCTCTTCCAATCTTATTTGATTAAGATTGATGATATAAATAAGATTTGAATTTCAATCAGGTTTTGAATCATTGAGAAGCAGATTTCATTTTGAAGTACTGGGATTAATTGATTTGCAGCTTCTGTTCGATTTCTAAGTTCATCTATCTATTTGAGTTAAATAAGCAAATTGTTAAATTGATATCTATGTGAATGATCAATAGAAGCTTATTGGAAAGATTTGGAATGGAAACTTAAACTGAACTGGGTAAAATTGAAAAGTCTGGAAGATGAATTCCAGGACAGGCCCGGATTCCGGATAGTTCCGAAATGTTTCTGGATTCCGGATGAGATTGTCCGGAATGTATTGGATACCGGAATGTACTGGATTCTGGATGAGATTGTCCGGATGTTTTTTTACCGGATTCCGGATAGTACCGGAAATTGGGGTTTTCCGGATTGGGATACCGGAAGGTTCCGGACTTTGAGTCCGGAATACTTTTCCGGAGGAGTTTTCCGGATAGTTCCGGATTTGGGTTCTGGATAAGGGATTTTTCCGGATATAGCGGAACCCCCGTGCTAAGTCGCCGAAGGGGGACAATTGAGAATAATGGTATGATATATTATTTGGGATCCTTAGCTTTGAGAATACGATATGAAACGTTTTGTGCGTACAAGTAAATATGCACGTATGCTAGTAAGTGTAATGGATCCATAGGCACTAGCATTATGTGAACATGTGGAATAGGCGGGGCGCTAATCGTAATTCCCATGGATTTGATAAATGAGGAATAGGCCGGGCTCTAATGGTAATTCCCATTTAGTGTTGTGATTTGATAAACGTGGAATAGGCGGGGCGCTAATCATAATTCCCGTTGATTGAAATGAGGAATAGGTCGAGCGCTTAATGGTAATTCCCATTTCGTATTATGATGTGAAATCGTGGAATAGGCGGGGCGCTAATCGTAATTCCCGATTTCTGTTGAAATGTAAGGGATAGGTCGGGCGCTTAATGGTAATTCCTACTTCCACTTCAAGAAATAGGTATGGCGCTAATTGTAATTTCTTGACATGAGCAATGATCTAGAATTTGTGGGATTCGTAGTGGCGCTCTGGAATATGAGACTATGACCTACTTTGTGTTTGTCATTCTCATGTAATCGTGTAAGATTCCCGGATGTTATGTGTACGGTAAGAATGGTGGCAAATCAGGTTTGGTTACATGCTTTGCTTGACATTGGTTTTAATATAAAGAGTTGATTTGGGAAAACTGGATGCTCTCACTAGGAGTAAGCCTAATCGTTTCAAATTAAATTTTCTTACCAGGTATAGCTCAGGAAGGGATTCAAAGGGGTGAGCATCAAGGAATGCCAGAGTGATGCTTTTGGATTTGTGTGTTGATCAAGGATTAGATTAGCTGGTAATTATGATAACTTGTATAGGTTTGAAACTCGTTGTGAATCATTCGGTGTAAATAAAAGTTTGAATTTATAGTGGTGAATTCTGATAATTTAAGGTTTAAATTTATCGTGAATTTCGGGGTGTTTCACACTTATCTATGGGAGGGGATCTTCAACTGCTGGAATGGCGATGATGCCAATGTTGTTGCCTGGCGGAAGGATTGGATACGTCCTGTAAGGATTGTTTTTTTCTTAAGCATGGCGTATTGCAACCTGAGACTATGTTTTATGTTTATGACTATTAATGTTTGATATTTCTTGTTGAGATATACGGAGAAACATGATTGAGGGTGAAATTATTGCTTCAGAATTGTGATCCACCCGCACTGCATTGTGCGGGTACACAACTAGTATATATATATAGGGATGTTCAAGGGAAAACCACAAAAAAGTGGAAAACTGAAGAATACCCTGATGGCCTTTCATCTGGACGGTATGCACTTGTGCATACAGGTAAATTATGTTGTTTTCTTTGTTTTTATGCACAAATGCATTATGCACTTGTGCATATGCACGTGTGCATGTTACAAATTACTTGTATGCACAAATGCATACCGCCGAGATGAAGGGCCATCAGGGTGTTCTTCAGTTTTTCATTTTTTTTTTGAGGTTTTCCTTGAACCTGGCCCTATATATATATATATATATATATATATATATATAAAAGTAATTTTACTTGGTAATTAGTTTTTTCGTACTTAACCTCAAACATATTATTTAACTCTTAATTAATCATATTGTTATGAATACTATTAGGCCGTGCATACCACCTTCGGGTACCACGGCGGGTTCACATCGGGTAGGGCGCGGGTACCACGGGTAGACGGTACGGGTAGGGCGGGTAGGTGTGTAACAACCCAAACCAAACTAACATACCCAAAAGCTATACCTTTAAATTAAAACGCCAAAGATGGCTCAATTGAATACATTAAACAGATTACAAACTGGGTTTGCGGAAATAACCCTAACTACAGCTGAGATCACAACTATGAAATAAAAGGAAAGCCTTCTAATCCTTCTAACGCAACTCCGTCTCACGGCTGGTTAACTTCTAAGCAAGCTTCGAATACGTGCTTACCTGAAAAAGTTTTAGTTTTGAAAAGCGAGGGTTAGACCATGAGGTCTAGTGAGTTCCCTCAAAAGTCACACCACAAAATACACAGTTTATGTAAAACTTTCAGTAAGAAACGATTGTACAAATCTTGTCATGAACACACGTATCTGATCAGCACACTATGACAAGCTAATGGCACACGCTATGGTCACACACACCGTGACAACGTAAAAAGGGGCACACACCGCCCATATAGCACACTTTGACAAGCTAATGGCACACGCTATGGTCACACACACCGTGACAACGTAAAAAGGGGCACACACCGCCCATATATGAAACACATTCATATATCCCACCATATGGGACACACCCCCATCTCACACAAGGCCATAGCTCGTCCACACGAAAGTAGTTTAGGTCCACACGATTAAATCACAGTTTTCATTCACAAGCAAATGAACTCTTACCATTAATTATGCATAAGGATTCACATATCAAACCATATGGGACACACCCCCATTTCACACCAAAGTCAGAGCATGGTCCCACACATTTAAACCACACATATTATCACACACTTACTGTTCGCTTTGAAATAAAAGCAGTTTGTATCCACACAATTAGATCACACTTCCCATGCAAGGTTAAAAGAATAGTACTAGCATTTACCAATGTGAACATGCATAAAGTTCCACATTTAAAAAGGATTAAGATCAGAATACTCACCTGTCGTCCCGCTTAATCCTCTCACTTAGTCCGATTCTCCCTTCAACTGCACCTATAAGAGTACACACTACCACGATAAGCCACTTGGTTGAACCACACACTCACACGGATAACCCCTCGGACTTACAGCCTGCACTACAGTATCTCACAAATACTATTCGGACGCTTTATCCGGACAGCCAAAACTATCCGGTCAACCACACTATCCGGACGACCTATCCGGACAGCCACGCTATCCGGACGACCACACTACCCGGACAACCACGTTATCCGGACGACCCCACTACCCGGACAACCACGCTATCCGGACGGCCCCACTACCCGAACAACCACGCTATCCGGACACCACCAAAAACGTCCGGACACTACCCTGCGCTGAAGGTTTCCGGACACGACGGAAAAACCCAAAACGCAGAAAATCGCAAAATCACTTGTCCTAATCTTCTCAACACCTCCAGCTTAAGAATATGGGTCGATGTTTACACAATAACCCATTCCTAAGCCCTTTCTAGCAATTGGATTAGGAAAAACACACTAAAAACCACAACTAAGATCCTTCCCCAAAATCCACCAAAACACAAAAACTTAAGGAGGATTAGGATTGGCTTTTACCTGAATGATTTCCACAGATCAACAAAACGTCCGGCTGCTAATTCTTCAAATTTGGAAATGCCTCTTTCTCCTTCCTTTCTTCCCTAGCCGAAACACACACAAAAACACACACACTAATGCAATATGAGAGGGTTTAGGGTTTTCCTTTTTCTTTATATACTTCACTCAAAAACACAACACTTTCAGTAATTCACACTTGGACCACATAACTTTCTTAAACTTCGAAATTCATCCAAGATTTCTCAATTATCGGTTAATTGAAAACCGGTTATTACAGGTGGGTCGCGAGAAAAGGGTGGGTTCAGAGGGTATGATAGGAAGCGGTACTCCACTTTAGGGTAAGGAGGTGTAACGTCCCAAAAATTACAAGCAAATTTAAATTTTTAAATAAACATTTTATTTATAACAACTCATTAAATGATCCCAACGTTTCGTTTGCAAACTCATAATTAATATCTTCATAATAAAGACCAGCGGAATTAAACGTTTAATTATTAAAAAACATAAAGCAACCAGCTCTCCTCGCGCGTCAGTGTGTACTCGTCACGCCTTGGAGCCGCCCGTACCTGAAACCACAGTTTATTGGGAAAGGGTAAGCACGAAGCTTAGTGAATTCAAACACCATAAATAACACAGTTATTTCCACACCACCATAAACAGATAATTGCACATAAACAGCATACAAGTCTACGAACAAATCATAGACGTGCATACTCACACCAACCCACCTAATAGGCAAACGTTGGTCCCACCGACCACACGACAACCGTGCAAACGCAACCCGGCACCCCCGGGTTCATACGCCGCCCGCGTATACAACCTTCGCAACCCGGCACCCCCGGGTTCATACGCCACCCGCGTATACAACCTCTGGCCCCACCAAGTCACTACGCCACCCGCGTATAAAACCTCCGGCCCCGCCGGATCCTCGGTCCCACCGAGTTAACGTAACAACATAGTATCAACTAGACACCCCACTATCTGGTTCCACCACACAATCACATAAAGCTACCACACACGTACTATAGCAATGATAAAACAACCGTTATTACATCCGACTAGACACCCCACGATTTAACCCCACACCACAAGCAAATAGAACTACCACACATACACACAACGTAATGTAAAAATAACCGACATTAGTTATAGTGAGAGAACTCACCTCGTAAGCGCGCCTAGCTCAAAATTAATAATTCAAGCTCCACAAATCCAAGATCACTTCCCGACACCTAAACGAACGTTAAAAAGTATTAACACGAGACCCGGACCCTAAAATACGACGCACGCTTAAACCGTCACTTAAACGACTTTTCGGTCTAACCAAACAGGTCTGTTCGGGACCTGATCCGACCTCTTTAAACCCAGAAAATCCTCGATTAAAATACATAACTAGAAAGTACTCTGAATTAGGGTTCCAAGGACATATTATACGCCTCCTAACGATTTTTCTACAATTTACTATGGATTTTACAAAAACAGTTCGCGGAACAGCGAAAAACAGCACCTTACAGTATAAAATGACATTTTGACCAATGCTACGTTCCGAACTGGGATTCGCACAAAACACAGAAAAGTTTATAGACTCAAAAAGGGAACTTTTGGCACCGGTTTCACCCCAATCTGAGTTACGAGTAAAGAGTTACGGCTAACGCAAGACAGGGACAGAAACTGCAGTTTTTTACATAAAATGACGAACTGCTGTAAAAACGACCACTTTTTCACCTAGCTAGAGGCCGAACCAGATTTCTGCTAAAACACGGAAAATGTGCCCGACCCAGAACGTGAACCGTGGGCAGCAGTTTCGCCTCAAACCGAGCTACGGAGAAAAAGTTATGGTTAACGCAAGACAGTGGCAGATTTAGACAAAACACATAAAATGACGATTTTGAAACGGTTTACGCGTTCGGTTACGGGTTTGGGTTTGGCTAATCAGGTTCAGGTCTTAGGTAGTCATGGCTGGACTACTACCATCGCCACCCACTGCCACCTCCGGCAGCGGTAGACGGCGGCAGCGGCGGCAGCAGACCCGACGGCGGTGGTTTAACGGTTGAAGGCGACGAATAAAAACGAGAAGAAAGAGAGACGGTCTTACCTCTACAACGGAAACGCAGCAGCAAACGATCGGCTCCTACTTCCTCTCTCGCTGTTCCTCTCTCTCTCCGGCGGTCGGTAACGCCGGCTGCTCTCTCTCTCTCGGCTCTCCGATCTCGCCGGCGGACGAAAACGCCGCCGGTAGTGCCGCCGGTTTGGTGGTGACGCAAGAAAAACGAGAGGGGAGGGGGGGGTGTCTTCACGGCGCTGCACCGAAAAGGGAGAAGAGAAAGATGTTTTCCTAGGGTTGTTTGCGAGAGTGAAAAGAAACCCAACCACACCTAAGTAAAAAAATCGTTCCATGCAAAGGTAAAAAAAACAAAAGTCACCTTTAGTCCCTAGGTTTATAAGATATATCCTTTTCTTGACCTAACCTAGGATTTTTAACATATTGCCAAGTCCGTTAACCCCGTTAATAACCATTTTGTTACGAGAAAAAATATTAAACAATTAAACAAGAGATAACCATACCGGGACACGGGCTTTACAACTCTCCCCCACTTGGATTAGACTTCGCCCCCGAAGTCTACGTCCGCAAACAGCTTCTAATAATTCTCTCGCATTTGATGATATCCCAATCTCAGTCCACTTTCAAGCTCTAACCATTCTAAAGCTGCTCACCAGTATACCCTACAGGATACTCGATTACGATCCCTCCTATCATTAATTGACGATTAACTTCTACGAATTCTAATAGACTCCAAAGATTTTCAATAACTTATATTAACAAAACATCGACCCCCTGCCGAACATCGGTCCAACTGATTACAATAACAAACATCGGCCACCCGCCGAACATCGGTCCAACCGATTACAATAACAAACATCGGCCACCCGCCGAACATCGGTCCAACCGATTACAATAACAAACATCGGCCACCCGCCGAACATCGGTCCAACCGATTACCATAACAAACATCAGCCACCCGCCGAACATCGGTCCAACCGATTACCATAACAAACATCGGCCACCCGCCGAACATCGGTCCAACCGATTACAATGAATCACATAAGCGTGGTATTATCCTAGACACTAACACAAATAGATATCCCCTATAATCAAGTCAACTAACACACACGTAGGTCATTCCCTTAACCGATACTACCCGGCCTACATTACCAACACGCGTGGAATACCCAACCTCCCACCATCGACGTATCCCCCACACACACGCTCTAATTTATCTGAACCGAGGATACACCCTGACGCCCACCTCTCAGGTAACGCCTCAGGGCCCCGCACATCGGAATTACCTCTCAGGTAAGTGCCCACAACTATATCCTCCTAGCACCTACTAGGAAGCCTAGGCTATAACACCTGAACACCGGGGCCTCACCCCGAGATACCCAACCGACCACTACCAGCCACTGACTAACGTGCCTAAGGATCCAGAGAAAAACAGCCTACCCACAAGTGCCTATTCCGGATTGTCTCCCTCACCCAAACGTGTAAATACTCGACGTGCAATGAATGCCAAACGGTGCGACAAAACAATTCATCAACAAGACTCCACCTCGAGTCATTAAAACCGGGCAATTAGCCCATGACTAACTCCACGTCAAAACCGAGCAAAATGCTTCACGCTTGCTAGACCCATAAGTCGGTCAAAAACGCGTTTAAATAAAGTTTAAGCAAGCAATACTCTTAAATAACATTAGTCCCAAACTCAACACGGGTTAAACAACAGAGTTTTCCAAAAGGACTCACACCCTTAAAATTCTCAAAATGACACATAACACTTAAAAGCGCATTTCCCAAATGGTTTACAAAATCATTTACAAAAATGTTTTCAACGTCTAGACTTTTCATTTCAAAAAGACCGCAAGCAATAAAACTACTATTACCAGGTCGGTAGTTACGCAAAAATGGACACGCTCGTCCACATATGAAAATCATGTTGAAAATCATTTCATTGCAGCTTAGTTCACTCACAAAACGTAAAGCGAAATAAATAATTTCTTTGAAAATAACCGTCGCGGTTCTAGTATGAATTGACCCATGACATGTATTTAAAGTAACCGCTCGACCTTACACCGGGTGCGACAAAAGTGTGCACATAATTTCCAAATCAGTTCCACGACATTTGACCCCAAAAAATTCCTCTTTTTCAACATAAAATGTCGTGGCACAGGGTTCACTAACAAATCTTACGAGTGTCGGCTAGTCATACAAAACGATAAAACGGTTTACAAATATATTTTTGTTAAAACACAACTGTCTCGTGTAAGTTTCAACTTAAAGTTAAAAAACCAATCCGTTTCCATCATTTGAAAATATCGACTACAATCTCATAAAATCTCAAAAGGTGAGGTTCTTTAAATTGATTTCCCCAAATGGTCACATAAACAAATAAGATATGCACCTCGTGAAATTAAACCCACACGACTCAACATGCCGTAAAACAAAACTTATTTTAACCAACTCACTCAAATAGCTTTATACAGATATCGTGGAATGTAACTTTCCGTCTCAACTCTAACATATGTGGAGGAGTTCCAATGTTAAAGTCACAAGCCGTAGTCACTTGCCCAACATTTTAAACGCCACAAAACACGGATATCATCTTACCCGAAATAACCGTTGGAAAAATAACGAAATGAGACAAATTCTAACAAAGTTCGCACTCCCGTGATAAAACGATTTCATACACTTTCAAAACCATATTTCAAAATCTTGTGTGTGTGCTAAACACTTCCCAAAATTTCAAAACACCATCCATAAAAATGATTTGAAACACAAGAATTTCAAAATCAAACTTTGTGCATGACTCAGTCGGCATTCTACGCCTCGACTCCTACTCCTCCAAATCTCTCAGATCCACTAACGTCATCCGGACATTTAAACCTCTTAGGCAAGTTGGGAAATTACGCCAAATAATCCCTACGATTTTTCCTCAAAACAAAGTCGGCTCAAAAGCCTATGATTCTAGCACAATCCTCCATCTTGACCCGAAACAAACATCATCCTTATCGTCACTCCAAGTGACTAATACTAGAGTCGTCCTTCTATTCCAACGACTACTAAATTATAACCTTCGACACTACCCCAACGATCATCCCATCAAAACAAAACAAGTACACACCTGTACTACTAGGTTTACTATAGTCGTTCCTCCTTGTGATGGCTATTCTGGGTAGGTATTACAACGAGTTATTAGCACATAATAACTCACACTAACAACGCTCACGCTCAACTCCTTGGATTCCTCGTGACTTTCCCCGACTCGAGCATTGATCATGTGTTTCCGGTAGTAGGAGCTCTACTACTACCATCCCCACCTATCATCGCCCGTTCCGAGTCCCATCCCAAGGGGTCCAAGTAGTTCCTCGCCGCAACTACACACATATGTCCGTACTGGCATATATACTCACTCTTCCTAGCTCCCTAGGAATTCCATCCCAACCACTACCCTTGCTACAACGAAATTTCTACTAGTCATGACGAGTCGCCTCGCGAATGCACAGTCGTACACAGTGCAAACCAGATAGACATTCGAATGTAAGATTCTATCCTACAACGGTTGGACTCAAACAAGAGCTGCGCAATAGAACTAAATCCGACATTCTAAGGCTATTCGGTTCCTACCGCATACGACCTATAGTGCATTCACCTAACAACCTATCAAGGCTAGCATAACCTCTTATTAGCAAGCAACAAACATGCAATACAGTGTAATAAGCACCAAGCAATTTAGCATACATACTCCTATGTCCTAGAAAGCAAACTAGCACACATACTCATACATAAACACCCTTCCCAGCTCTCTAGGAACTTCCTCTTATCCCACTACCCTTGCTACTACCGAATCCCTACTAATTATAAAGAGCGACCTCGCGAATACCCGATTATATGCAGTGCGAAATAAATAGACATTCGAATACAAGATTCTATCCTAGAACGGTTGGACTCAAACAAGAGATGCGCAATAGAACTAAATCAAATATTCTAAGGCTATAAATCTCTTACTGCATACAACCTAGAGGGCATCCACTTAGTAACCTATCATAATTAGCATAAATTCCTAATAGCAAGCAGTACAACATACATCCTAGTGTCCACAACAGGCAATCTAGCATGCATACTCTATGATCTAGAAAGCAATAAAACACTAAGTACTGTACCTTTCCCCTTTGGCTCCGGCTGACTGTACACACTGCGCCTCCGATCACCGTTTCTCAAACGGATTTTTCCTTCTTTTTATTTCCCAAAAACTTTAAAAAAAAAAATTATAGCCGCAAACTTGAGATCAAACACACCGAAATGCGTTTGATTCACTCAAGCCGTGCTCTGATACCAAGTTGTAACGTCCCAAAAATTACAAGCAAATTTAAATTTTTAAATAAACATTTCATTTATAACAACTCATTAAATGATCCCAATGTTTCGTTTGCAAACTCATAATTAATATCTTCATAATAAAGACCAGCGGAATTAAACGTTTAATTATTAAAAAACATAAAGCAACCAGCTCTCCTCGCGCGCCAGTGTGTACTCGTCACGCCTTGGAGCCGCCCGTACCTGAAACCACAGTTTATTGGGAAAGGGTAAGCACGAAGCTTAGTGAATTCAAACACCATAAATAACACAGTTATTTCCACACCACCATAAACAGATAATTGCACATAAACAGCATACAAGTCTACGAACAAATCATAGACGTGCATACTCACACCAACCCACCTAATAGGCAAACGTCGGTCCCACCGACCACACGACAACCGTGCAAACGCAACCCGGCACCCCCGGGTTCATACGCCGCCCGCGTATACAACCTTCGCAACCCGGCACCCCCGGGTTCATACGCCACCCGCGTATACAACCTCTGGCCCCACCAAGTCACTACGCCACCCGCGTATAAAACCTCCGGCCCCGCCGGATCCTCGGTCCCACCGAGTTAACGTAACAACATAGTATCAACTAGACACCCCACTATCTGGTTCCACCACACAATCACATAAAGCTACCACACACGTACTATAGCAATGATAAAACAACCGTTATTACATCCGACTAGACACCCCACGATTTAACCCCACACCACAAGCAAATAGAACTACCACACATACACACAACGTAATGTAAAAATAACCGACATTAGTTATAGTGAGAGAACTCACCTCGTAAGCGCGCCTAGCTCAAAATTAATAATTCAAGCTCCACAAATCCAAGATCACTTCCCGACACCTAAACGAACGTTAAAAAGTATTAACACGAGACCCGGACCCTAAAATACGACGCACGCTTAAACCGTCACTTAAACGACTTTTCGGTCTAACCAAACAGGTCTGTTCGGGACCTGATCCGACCTCTTTAAACCCAGAAAATCCTCGATTAAAATACATAACTAGAAAGTACTCTGAGTTAGGGTTCCAAGGACATATTATACGCCTCCTAACGATTTTTCTACAATTTACTATGGATTTTACAAAAACAGTTCGCGGAACAGCGAAAAACAGCACCTTACAGTATAAAATGACATTTTGACCAATGCTACGTTCCGAACTGGGATTCGCACAAAACACAGAAAAGTTTATAGACTCAAAAAGGGGACTTTTGGCACCGGTTTCACCCCAATCCGAGTTACGAGTAAAGAGTTACGGCTAACGCAAGACAGGGACAGAAACTGCAGTTTTTTACATAAAATGACGAACTGCTGTAAAAACGACCACTTTTTCACCTAGCTAGAGGCCGAACCAGATTTCCGCTAAAACACGGAAAATGTGCCCGACCCAGAACGTGAACCGTGGGCAGCAGTTTCGCCTCAAACCGAGCTACGGAGAAAAAGTTATGGTTAACGCAAGACAGTGGCAGATTTAGACAAAACACATAAAATGACGATTTTGAAACGGTTTACGCGTTCGGTTACGGGTTTGGGTTTGGCTAATCAGGTTCAGGTCTTAGGTAGTCACGGCTGGACTACTACCATCGCCACCCACTGCCACCTCCGGCAGCGGTAGACGGCGGCAGCGGCGGCAGCAGACCCGACGGCGGTGGTTTAACGGTTGAAGGCGACGAATAAAAACGAGAAGAAAGAGAGACGGTCTTACCTCTACAACGGAAACGCAGCAGCAAACGATCGGCTCCTACTTCCTCTCTCGCTGTTCCTCTCTCTCTCTCTCTCCGGCGGTCGGTAACGCCGGCTGCTCTCTCTCTCTCGGCTCTCCGATCTCGCCGGCGGACGAAAACGGCGCCGGTAGTGCCGCCGGTTTGGTGGTGACGCAAGAAAAACGAGAGGGGAGGGGGGGTGTCTTCACGGCGCTGCACCGAAAAGGGAGAAGAGAAAGATGTTTTCCTAGGGTTGTTTGCGAGAGTGAAAAGAAACCCAACCACACCTAAGTTAAAAAATCGTTCCATGCAAAGGTAAAAAAAACAAAAGTCACCTTTAGTCCCTAGGTTTATAAGATATAAACTTTTCTTGACCTAACCTAGGATTTTTAACATATTGCCAAGTCCGTTAACCCCGTTAATAACCATTTTGTTACGAGAAAAAATATTAAACAATTAAACAAGAGATAACCATAACGGGACACGGGCTTTACAGGAGGGTAGGAAAGAGAAAAGCTGATGTGGCGCTAAGGTGGCATTAGGGTTCAGAGGGTATGATAGGAAGCGGTACTCATGGTCTTAGGTATCCGCGTACTTAAGAATTGAACAACCACAACGAACTAAAAATAAGTCAACCATTTAAATGAAATCAAACCAAACAAACCGTATAGCCTATTTAGAGGTGGAATTTAGAGAAGTTGGTATATACGTAAACCTGAATTTTATATCATGGGGCAGACCGTGACGGATCTAGAAGTTTTTTCAGTAAGGTGGCACCATTTGACTATAAGAAACAAATATAAGAATACTCTTCATAAATTCTTTATTGGTCTGTTGGTTAGTTCATTGTTTTTCATATGTGAGGCCTTGTTTTTAAGTATTTTATTGCAAATATTTTCTAGAAACATAACGTACGGGATTCAAACTAAGGTCTGAGGTGGAAGAAAGGTCTTGCAAACCAACTATATCAAGGAAAACTGACGTCCTTATTATAGTTTCAAAATATATTTTGTAGCACACAACAAATATACACTACAATGGAAGAAAGAAACGATGGATTGTGCCACCACTCAGAGGCGGAGCCAGAAAATTAATATAGAGGGGGCTAAAAATAATGTAAGAATATCAATTTCGTCGTTTGCAAGATCGTCTAAAAACTATATTTTTTATTAAAATATTGAGTAAATTACAAGATTGGTCCCTGTGGTTTATACAAAACTGCAGCGTGCATCCCTAAAACGAAATAATTAAGGAAAACGTCCCTTTGGTATACAATTTCACACGCCTTTGGTCCTTATGGTTTACATTTTCACACGCATTTGGTCCCTTTCCCCAAACATCGTTAGATGCCTTTTGTTAAGTTATATGGGAGGGCAATTTTGTCTTTTTATCATTTTTTGTAATTTTTCCCCTAACATCGTTATCCCACGGCCTCCGCCCTCTCCCACCGGCACATCTTCCATGAGGATTTCCTCATCCACCGGTACCGACCTACTTCTCAGGATTCTTTCAGACATTCTTGCTTACTGAAACACGCCAAAATAAACGATTTAAGACGACATACCCAGGATAATCAGGCAAATTAAGCACATACATGTACCTGTAAGTTCACAATTACACTGGCCAGGTGTAATCCCGAACCTACCATCGCTTCCCTATTAGTCCCATTCCAGGTATAGTGCTCTCCTAGCGCTTTCCTGATTCTCGGTTGTTATTTCTACGCCTTCAGTTTAAGTCTAGGCCCGTCCGGTCACCTAAATCTCTTAAACTATGGCTCTGATACCAATTGTAACAACCCAAACAAAATAAAAACATAACATAACATTTAATAATAAACAACCTAAAAAGGGTCCCAAAGTTTTCTCAAGTACAGCTGTCTCAAAAACTAGGTTGGCAGAACAACCTATACATAACTGAAAATATAACTAAAATCTAAAAGATAACTGCAGCAGCTAGTCGGCTAACAGCATTCTCGCACCTTAACTATTCTCCTTGCCCTTTTCTGAGCTCCCTAATAGTGACTTCCCTGAAAGTGTTTAGTTTTGGAAAAGCGAGGGTTAGACCATGAGGTCTAGTGAGCTCCCTCAAGAAGCAGCAGTTCAATAATAAATAATTAAAGCATTTCATAACATTCTTATATAACAACTTTAAACAAAGCTTTCGTGTAACCAAACACATGTAAACGACACACTGAAGTCACTCGGAAGTGACAACGTGTCAGTCTCACACTGCCTTACTGGGTCACACCTCCCATGGCATAAACGGGACACACCCCCCGGTATGAGTACTAGTGGGCCACCCCCCCCCCCCCGACTTAGCCACTTTACAGCTATCAACAAGGTATACATACATCTCAAGTAAACTTCCATACATGCATTTTCATGTCATAAAACATATCATTTCATATTCATTTACTTACTTCAGAAAACACGTTTAAAACACGTATTTGGTTAGAAAAACTCACCCATCCTCTTAGCACAATACTTCTTACGCAAACTTCAGATTTCTAGATGGAACACCTATGATATTAGAGAGAATAAGAATAATAAGTCTTAAGTTGACCCTCACCACATTCTGAACAGATCCCCAAGTAAACTTGGCTCAAAACGAACTACGAAATCCGAAACCAGTGTTCCGGACTCCACCCCTCCTTTCCGGACTCAATTTCGTATTCTTCCCGGATTCCGGATCCAATTTCGGATTCCTTCCGGTTTCCGGATCCATTCCGGATTCCGCTATCTATTCCGGATCCATTCCGGATTCCGCTATCCATTCCGGATCTATTCCGGACAACTTATCCGGACTCGGACTCTACCAGTTCAGGACTAATCATTTCACGCTGGGTGACCAAAATTCAACCCAAACTTATGTACACTAATCGAAAACATTAGAAGTGATTGCAGAAAACATTAAGACATTACTAGATAACAGAATCAAATTCTTACACAATAAAAACTTCGATTAGGCTTCGTTTATTCTAGAAACTCATCAAAACATGAAAACCCACTTGACATCATGATAAGAGCATGAAGTTAGGAGGTTACCTTTCCAAATTGATGCTAGAGTTATCCCTGATGCAATACCCTCCTTGCCTTCTTCCCAAAATCACAATTGCTAGCTTGATTTCTTCTTCCTGCACCCACACTTACACAGTCACTCCCAATTGTAAATTGCCTAGGGTTTTGTGTCCAAAATGAGGGTTTTATACCCTCTCCCCACAATTACACTTTGGTCCCACAAGAATAGAATTTTACCTTCCTCCCCTCCATCTTATGTTTCTTTAAATTAGAACACTTTGTTATTACAGAGTCGGTGATTTATATAGAAAACATGAGGAAACGACAGAGTATTGATAGTTGCTTCCATGTTGATAAGGAAAGTAGTGGTAGCGTTCGACGAAGTTCTGGAATGAAGAATATCGTCGCCGAAGTGGTGGTTCGACGGAAATCGATGACGACTGTCGAAAGTTGTTCACGGCAGAGTGAAGGAGGGTAGGGTTTGATTGACAGGGGAGGATGAAGACTTGAAGATGGCGGCTGGAGGCATTTGGTGAAGAGGATGAAAGAAAGGTCTTGAAACCCTAATTGTTGGATCCGTATGAGAGAGAGAGGGTTGATTTTTTTCTACCCAATATACCCTCAAGGGTCTTGATTTTTTTCTACCCAACATTAATGCCATCACTTCTTTTTTAACCGTAGATCAAATGATTTAATGGCTTAGATTGGGTTTGCAGAGTTTGTACAATCTGCTCGATTTGTAAATGATATTCACCCTATATATATACCCTATATATATAAACATAGATTGGTGACCGTGTCTCCATCTCCGACAATCCCCTCCATCTTCGGCCATCCCCGTCTTCGTCTCCGACCATCCCTTTCCTCGTCGTGCTCATATTAACAACACCCATCTAACCTATCTCCTAGCCTCCGCGTCTATTTCCTCCGCCTGACACCGACCTCCAAGGCCTTCTGTGCTTTGCGATGAAGAAACAAATTGGTCTCCATAAACAGATCTGATTTCTGAGGTTGGTTCTCGATACGAGTTTACATAATCATACCCAAGGTGTCTGCCGCCACCGACTGCCGCCTGCTCCTACTGTTTCTGGAAGCAGCTTTCCTTTTCGAATTTAGAGAAAACTAGACTGCCAAGAAACACCGGTACTAGAAATCGCCTCTTCGAATGTTTGAAGATCTTCGGTCACTTCTCGTCTAGATAATGAAACGATATTTAGTAGTATATCTTTCTGAAAATCTTTCCTCTGCCTGCCCCTCCTTCCTTGCCCCTTTCTCGGTGTCCGTTTTGAAAACACCACCACCCACTTCCCACCACCATCACGGCATCTACCACCACACAATCTCCATTCTTTCGAGAACACTGGACCATCACCACCCTTTCATCACTGTGCAACCACTATAAACAGGAAGATATATATATATAAATATATATATATATATATATATATATATATATATATATATATACACAGGAAGATATATATATATATATACTAAACAAAAGCATATATATATATATATATATACATACATACACATAAAGGGTAACAGCCTCACACATATATATTGTTAATGCTAAAAATCGACCAAAGGAAGATTTAAAGTCGGTGTGGAGCTTTAACAACTAAAGAAAGAAATCTCGAGACAAATCGTATGACAAATAACTAAAATGGAAAAAGACAACAGAATTTGGTGACGCGAAAAACCCTGTCGAGGGTAAAAATCGCGGTCGACTATAGAAGTCAACGGTGCACTATCGTCGTCAAACAGGGACGACGTCCTTTAGTAACAAGTGTCGTGAGTACAATAGACTACAATTACAAAAGAAATAAGATTAATTGTAAAGATATGTCGTGCGTCGCGAGTGAAAATTCTTCGTCTTGAGCTTCTTCGTGGAAAACGTAAGTAATCGCTTGAGAACCTCGAGAGTTCTTGTGTAAAACTTGTGTAAAATACTTGTCCTTCTCTGTTGTGGCTTCTGCTTGATTTATACAGGTTTTGGCGTCAGGCTTTAGCGTCATTAATGGTCCTCATAAATATGGGAAACGGTCTTTGGCATTGAATAAGCTTGATTGCGGTCTTCGGTTATGACCGTTGTCTATAAATGTGCTTGACCTACATTGAATAGCCATAAAGAAAACGCTTGTCAATCGTTAGCAAATTGCGGTTGAGGATAATCTTACGTTGGTCGTATGCTTCGACAGGGATTTCGGTCGTACGTCACGGATACCTTACGACCAATGCATTAAGTGTCGACTATCATCACAGTCGTACAACAGGATCTTATCTTAATACAAGACTTGTCGTACGAAATAAATTGCTTGATTCCATGCGTCGGTCGAGATGTGTGGTTTTTTACCCAAACATATATACACATAGGAACATATATATGTATATATATACATACACACATGAACACATATATATATACACACACACATAAACGATGACAACTTCACACGTATATATAACATATATATATATATACACCCATAAACAAGCACATATATATATACATACAGGAACATATATATTCACATCGGAACATATATATATATATATATATATACACACACACATAAACAGAAACATATATATACAACACATAAACGGTAACAGCTTCACACAGGAACATATATATATACACACACACACATACACATGAACATATATATACACCCACATCCCTATTCACTTCTACAAATCCTTCTGTGAAAATACCACGCCACTGTCACCTGCAAATATCACTCACCGTCATTGTCACCTGCAACACTTATATGGCCTGGGGAGTTCTCCTTGTCCGTTTCATGATCGAGGGTTAAGAAGGGAAGGCGTTTTATGGTGGAGGGAGGGACTGGGGAGTTCATCGATGGTTTACGATTACGAGCATTGCCGGAGGTTGTGATCGGAAGAGATGAAGACGGTAGCGACATGGGGTCTCCGTCATTTTTTGGTCCATGTGCATTATTATCAATGTTCTAAAAAACCCGCCGCACAGCCGCCATGGTGTGCCATGGCACCAAGGCTTGTCTCACGCCACGTTAAGCCTGTGGCACGCCATGGCCTAATGCGTAGTTTTCGTAATGCGATATTTGATTTTCTTTACGTGTTTAATGTCTTATTTGCAAGTTTTTTAATATATAACCTAATTTAGCTTGCTTACTACTATTGGCTCATTGAATAACACTATAAAACATATGTTTTTAATATATAATATTATATATGAATTAGAAATTTGACGCCGTAAATCACGCCTTGAAAACGTCATGGCTTCGTCGTGGCTCCTAAGGCTTGAGGTTTGGCCTCGCCGCCACGCCACGTCCCACGCCATTTAGAACCTTGAATTTATTATATAATATAATGTACAATTTCTTTTTTTAATAAACAATAGGAAAATATATAAAATGACTAAAATACCCTTCTAATTAAACTACTTAAAGGATCTTTTTAACGGTGTTAGAGTATAGGGACCAAAGACATGTGAAATTGTATACCACAGGGACGTTTTCCATAATTATTTCATTTTAGATACGCACGGTGTAGTTTTCGGCAAACCACATGGACCAATCATGTAGTTTACTCTTAAATATTTATCCGTATGTGTGTCTATTAAAATCCAAACAAATAACAATTTGACATTGTTTATAGTTAAATTTACATAATTTTATTAGAATACAAAATCTACAACAAAATTGGCTCTATAAAACGTCTAAAATATTTAAGAGTCCTAATAAAAGACTTTATATGATTTAAGTTTATAGGATGAACCCAAAGTTCGTCTTATCTAAAAATGTTACAACAATATAAGACGTCTAGCTGCCAAAGCCTTTGTGGGCATTGAGATTTACGAGCGCTCGGGGGATCAGTCGGTGCACGTAAGATGGAAACCCATGGTTACAAAAAAAAAATTGTGACACTTATTGTATTAGCTATTTTAAGGGCTCAAAACGCCCTATAAACCTATTGCAATAATTTTCGATATAAGGTTTTATAACTTGATCCTATAAATTTAATTTATACAACTTAACTTCATTATGACACTTGACCCTAAACCCTAAACCATAAATAACTAATTATAATGGTATAAAATATAATTTAAAAATAAAAAATAATTTTATTTTTAATTATCATGTTGAACGTTGAAGGTTTTAAAGCTTTTAAACTTGTACATGATGTATTGAGGTTTATACTTCTTAAAAATTCAAGAATAATCGTAAATGGAATTATTTTTAAACAAGTATAATAGATAAATATAGATAAGAGCGTAAAATGTACAAGTTTAAAAAAAATCTCGGTACGTCATTCTTGAAAAATCTTGATACGTATTTATGATATTTCACAATATTATTAAGTTAAAAAAATATTTAATAATAAACTTATTCTGAATTTATTGACGGAAATATTGTAATAATATAATTTGTAAAAAATGCATTTATTAATATGTTTTAGTTAAACTATATGATTATGTATTTTTAATATTAGAAGAGTGTAAAATGAAAATGAATAATGTAAGAGATATAAAACAAATTAATTCGTACATGTTCATGATATTTAATAATATGATTAAATCCCAAAATATTCAATATTGGGCTCATTTCGAAGGTATTGACGAGACGATTACAATTGTATAATTTGTAAAAAAAGAAATGTATTTTTTTAATTCATTCTTGTTTATTTATGTTAATATGATAAAGGTGTAAAATAAAAAATGAAAAAAATAAGAGATTAAAAGTAAATTGAAAAACTAATTTTAAGGGTATAAAGTGTAACTTATAAATTGAATTTGTTTGATTTGTGAGGGAGGATGCTCTTAGAAAAAAATAGTAATCGATCGAGAGGTTCAGATATCAACTTGGCAATCCCAAGAATCTAACAATTTTCTTGTGTTTTCCGTTGAAACCTATACTTGCAAAAACGCGTTTATTTTGGTACATGGATCCCCGCCCGCTTAATTAAGATCAGAAGTTAATTCAAGAAAAGAAAAAGAAAGAAAATACGGTTGATTTATCGTCTTAATTAGGTGTAATTGTAGTTTGGATCTGCAGATACTGATGGGAATGGTTGATGATACCGAACTGCAGCATACTGGTGGTATTATAGCCTTTACGAATCACAAATCCAACGGAGTTGCTTCATGCAAGAATCGTGAAATTCAGGTAATTAACAACACTAGCTTTTTATCGATATATAGCTAGAAGTTGAGTTTATAAGACTAGTCCGTCTAGGGTACGAACGATTTTAGTCTATTAAAACAGAATCAGAGAAGAAATAGCTACGTACTGCCTCTGCCATCATCGCCCATTATCCTTTGATCCTATGAACTGAAACACCCTATATAAATCCAAACTCTAATTCAAAAATATGTAAATTAATCACCATTGAAGAAAATCAGAGAAGAAATAGCTACGTACTGCCTGCCTCTGCCACCAAAAACCCTAATTTTTGAGAAAGAGATGGTCACCAAGTACCTATTTAGTTTGCCACCGAAGAACGGTCTTCTATTCTCCAGTATCGATGTTCCAGGCCACTCATCGAGAAGACATTAACGGTGTCTGTCGTTGTGGGTGATTTATTCAATTTAAGTAATAAAGATGATAATATATATCAATCTTTCTTTAGTTGATTTTGAATTTTTAAATAAAAAACAATTTAAAAACTGGAAACCTAAAAACGATTAAATCGTCTTTAATAATTCTTCATTCAAAAACTCAAGATCAACTCGATCTTTAGGTTTTAACCAAAGAAAAGATTCACGCATAATAACATGTTTTAAACTTAAAAATTGAACAAATCTCTGTAAACAAATAAAATCTTATTTTATTTATTTTGGTGTCATTATATATATATATATATATTTCTGCGTATAAAAATATTGATTTTTCACTTTTTTTTATGCGAAATGACAAAAGAATAAGCAAAAAGAATAAAATGACCATTGATTTAAATGGAACTACAATTAAAGACGTTTGTCAGAAAAATCATGACCAAGATAAATTAAATAAATATACCATCAAGATCCCGAATTTACAATAAATATACCATAAAAATCCTATTCAAAAAAATTATCAAAACATAAGAACCTAATCCACAATTCACTTTTAGTTTTATACTAAAAAACTATATAAAAGTTCAAATGTTTAAAAAAAATCATGTGATCCATCTTAATTAATAGCATGAAATTGGAAAGTACTCTATTCTTGTTCCTATTTCTAAAAACTTTATTTTAGTATTTAAGACGCAATAGATATCTTTAAGCATGTAAATATCTATACTACAATAATATATATTAGGTTCAATAAAAAAAATTAATTATATCATGACCAAATAAAAAATTATCACATTTAAAACATTATAATAGGTTTTATAAGACATTTATTTGGTAAGCTTTTTTGGAACGTTTTTAAATTAAAGTGTTGTATTAGTTTTTTTATATAAAGACTATTTGAGAAATTAATTATATTAAGTACTATTTAATTTTATTATTTTACTCTAAGGATGGAAAAAGGTATGGTTTTATCGTTTTAATATATCTAAGATTTTAATTTAAAAAAATCTAATCATAAAATCATATCTTATTTTATTTAAAGCGAATAAAATAAGATATAATTTTATGAGTTGATTTTCTTATATTAAAAATTAATTACGTTAATTTTATTGTTTTTTTCTATTATTGTCGTAAACAAGCTTATCATCGAAAAGAAAGTTTACACATATTATTATTTTTGTGACTTCAAATTGAACAAATTCACATATAGATTTCAACGAGGTTTTGATACCCAATGAATTGCATTTTGGTCCATGTGGTTATAGTATTTCTTTGAAAGAGGGATCTAAACTTCAGTATCTCAAGAAGTGGTCCCTCAGTTTCCAATTTTGCTCCAAATCCAGTCCCTGATCACTAACCCCGTTAAACGGCGGTTACTATTGAATATATTAATGATTTTCAAAGTTACAATTTCATACCCCTGTAATTATTTACTTTGTTTACTTTATACCTTTTAGTTTTCTAAATTTAATTTTACACATTCATCGTATTAACACATATAATCGTATATTAACTAAAATACGTTAAAAAATTACGTTTTAATTTTAACAAGTTACACCATTGTACCCGTCTCTTCGATACCTTCGAAATGAGCCCAATATTGATTTTTTTGATTTATTTATTTTATTATATATCATATATATACTACATAAAAATATTTTTAATATTTACAATTCATACCCTTGTAGGTAATTATTTAATTTATGGTACATTTCTTACTTTTTCAATTTTCGTTTAACACTCCTATCGCATTAACATAATAATCATATATTAACTAATTCATTAAATCGTTTTAAATTATTCGTTTTAAAAAATACGTTTTAACATATCACATTAACATACATAATTACGTTAAAATATGTTAAGAAGTTCGATATATATATATATATATATATATATATATATATATATATATATATACGTTTTAAAAAATACGTTTTAACATATCACATTAACATACATAATTACGTTAAAAATATGTTAATGAGTTCGATATATATATATATATATATGTTTTAAAAAATACGTTTTAACATATCACATTAACATACATAATTACGTTAAAATATGTTAAGGAGTTCGATATATATATATATACGTTTTAACATATCACATTAACATACATAATTACGTTAAAATATGTTAAGGAGTTCGATATATATATATAGGACGATAATCAAATGAGAACCTAAAATAGGTTGAGAAACGTGAAAACTAATCTAAGTCGTTTAATTGATTTTAATCTATGGACATTATTATAAGCAAAAATAGGTTGAGTACCGTGAGAACCTATGAATGAATTTTTATGTTTTTAAAACCATAGGATCAAAACCAAATGACAGCTTAGATCGGTTCCCACGGTTCTCAACCTATTTTTAGTTCTCACATGATTTAACCCCTATATATATATACGTTTTAAAAAATCGTTTTAACATATCACATTAACATACATAATTACGTTAAAATATGTTAAGGAGTTCGATATATATATATATATATATATATATATATATACGTTTTAAAAAATACGTTTTAACATATCACATTAACATACATAATTACGTTAAAATATGTTAAGGAGTTCGATATATATATATAGGACGATAATCAAATGAGAACCTAAAATAGGTTGAGAAACGTGAAAACCAATCTAAGCCGTTTAATTGATTTTAATCTATGGACATTATTATAAGCAAAAATAGGTTGAGTACCGTGAGAACCTATGAATGAATTTTTATGTTTTTAAAACCATAGGATCAAAACCAAATGACAGCTTAGATCGGTTCCCACGGTTCTCAACCTATTTTTAGTTCTCACATGATTTAACCCCTATATATATATATACGTTTTAAAAAATCGTTTTAACATATCACATTAACATACATAATTACGTTAAAATATGTTAAGGAGTTCGATATATATATATATATATATATATATATATATATACGTTTTAAAAAATACGTTTTAACATATCACATTAACATACATAATTACGTTAAAATATGTTAAGGAGTTCGATATATATATATATAGGACGATAATCAAATGAGAACCTAAAATAGGTTGAGAAACGTGAAAACCAATCTAAGCCGTTTAATTGATTTTAATCTATGGACATTATTATAAGCAAAAATAGGTTGAGTACCGTGAGAACCTATGAATGAATTTTTATGTTTTTAAAACCATAGGATCAAAACCAAATGACAGCTTAGATCGGTTCCCACGGTTCTCAACCTATTTTTAGTTCTCACATGATTTAACCCCTATATATATATACGTTTTAAAAAATCGTTTTAACATATCACATTAACATACATAATTACGTTAAAATATGTTAAGGAGTTCGATATATATATATATATATATATATATATATATATATATATACGTTTTAACATATCACATTAACATACATAATTACGTTAAAATATGTTAAGGAGTTCGATATATATATATATATATATAGGGGGCCACTCAAGGGAGAACTAGTTATTTTGTGGTAACTGTGAGAACCAATGTGAGCCACATATTAAGCTATAAATTATGAAATTATTAATTTTGATAATTTTGTTTGAAAGTTAAATAAAAGGGCATTTTAGGTATTTTAAAATCTCCTCTCTCCTCTCCCCTCTCCCCTCTCCGGTCTCCGGCGAACACCAATAAAAACAATATAGACAATCTTTAATGTGATACCCAAAATACATACAAGATATATTGTGATACCAACCGTGATACCAACTGTGATACCAATGTGATACGTGATACAAACTATGATTCAAATTAATACCATGGTGATGCCAACTGTGATACCAGTGTGATACAAATTGTAATACCACTGTGATACCAAAAGGAGTTACAGAAAAAGGATGGGTTGTCGATGGTTTGTCGCTGCAGTCGACGGTGGAGGATGATGGTGGGTGGTAGGTGGCTGGTGACGACGAAGATGAGAGAGAGTGGCGGTTCCAGATGGTTTTCGAGATGAAAATCGAAAAGGGGACGAGAAGATGTGAGAGCGCCGACGTCCGTTGTGGTCATCGGCGATAGAGGAGAAGATGGTCGTACGAGAGAGAAGATAAAAGCAGAAGTCGTCGGCAAGTTCAAACGAGGGAGAAGAGAGTGGCGGTGGTCGACGGTTCTGATCGAGAAGGAGGCAGAGAGAACATCGGCGGCGACTGCTGGTACTGGTGGTGGCGGCTGGTAGTTCAAACGAGAGAGAAAAGAGAAGGGAGTGGGGTCATGGTGAAAAACAATTTAGGGTTTACTTGTTATGGTAGAGAGAGAGAGAGAGAAAAGAAAGACGTGATATACTATATGTATTAATTTAATTAGTTAAAATATAATTTACTATAATACCCTTTTATGTTTATTTAAAATTTATATTAATTATTTAAAATGAGTGGCTACTATTGGTTCTTACAGTTACCACAAACTAAGTAGTTATTATTTGATTAAGCCCATATATATATATATATACATTTTAAAAAAATTGTTTTAAAAAATACGTTTTAACATATCACATTAACATACATAATTACGTTAAAATATGTTAAAGGAGTTCGATAAATATATATACGTTTTAAAAATATCTTTAAAAAATACGTTTTAACATACATAATTACGTTAAAATATGTTAAGGAGTTCGATATATATATATATATATATATATATATATATATATATATATACGTTTTAAAAAATCGTTTTAAAAAATACGTCTTAACATATCACATTAACATACATAATTACGTTAAAATATGTTAGAAAGTTCGATATATATATATATATATATATATATATATATATATAGAGGGATAATAAATTGTAAACCTCTAAATGTGTGTAAACTTTGTAAACTTTGGATTTCATAGATTTTCTTGATGAAATTGTTTCATGAAATTGTTTATTTTGATAAAAGTGTTTCATATCATTCGTTTCATGATGAAATTGTTTCATATATTTGTGTTTCTTATGTAAAAACGACAAAGTTTCATCAAACTAAGAAAATATATGAAACAGTTTCATAGGAATGAAAAAAAATATATGAAACTACATAAAAAACACAAATATATGAAACAATTTCATCAAAACATGAATGATATGAAACAATTTCATCAAAATAAACAATTTCATGAAACAATTTCATCAAGAAAACCTATGAAATCCAAAGTTTACACGAAAAAAAGTTTACAAAATAGTGAGCCTCTATATATATATATACGTTTTAAAAAATCGTTTTGACGTAACAAGTCACGTTTTAAAAAATCGTTGTAACAAGTCAATTATACAATGTAGCGAGACGTATAATCCAAATAATTTGACGATTTAATTATTTAAATCAAAAAAAATTCAATATTGGGCTCATTTCGAAGGTATCGAAGAGACGAGTACAATGGTGTAACTTGTTAAAACTAAAACGTATTTTTTAACGTATTTTAGTTAATATACGATTATATGTGTTAATACGATAAAGGTGTAAAATTAAATTTTGAAAAGTAAAAGGTATAAAGTAAACAAAGTAAATAATTAGAAGGGTATGAAATGTAACTTTGAAAATCATTAATATATTCAATGGTAACGGCCGTTTAACGGGGTTAGTGACCAGGGACTGGATCTGGAGCAAAATTGGAAACTGAGGGGCCACTTCTTGAGATACCGAAGTTTAGGTCCCTCTTTTAAAGAAATACTATAACCACAGGGACCAAAAATGCAATTCACTCTTTATTTAATAAAACATCATTAAAATCCAAAAATAAAAATTATTAATTGATAAATATTACATAATATTATATTAATATATATTTATAGAGACCTATTTTATTTACCTCTATTTCTTTATAATATTGGGTTGGAGATAAAAAAAACAATTCTATTTTTATGTTTTTAATGTTGGACTAGAAACATTTAGAAATAGCAATAATATTTTTGCCAAATCAGCAAATTCCATATCTTAATTAGCATAAATTTAGAAGTTAGTATATAAAGGCTATATTTAGTAAACTAGCTAATAAGGCCATCAGTACCCCATAAACCCTATCTTTCAAAGATTTCCCTCCACCTCAGCGCCACATCAGCTTTTCTCCCATCCCTCACTCTTTCCCATACGATCCCTAAACATCCGTACCCCATTCCCTCAAACCCTTTTGCCACCTCATTTATTTTAATTCTTTTATTTATACATTTAATTATTTAACAAAATAAAAATATTTATATATTTTTTAATAAATAAAAATAAGATAAATAATAAAAATTAAAATTCATATCATTCATTAAAAATAAAAATTACAAAATACAAAACACTACCAATTATGAAATTTTTGGAGTTGCTTTTTTCTCGCTAAAGTAGCCCTCAAAGCGTTTCCCGTAAGGTGATCATGCGGGGTTATGAAAAACTCGAAGTCTTTCTCAAATCGGTTTGAGCGTTCGATTTCGATTTCGAGATCGAGTTTTTTCATTTTGTATTCCATTTCGATTTCGAGATCGAGTTCTGTTTGGATTCATGATGAGAGAGGTGTGAAAATAAGAGGTTGAGAGAATTTGAGAGAGTTTGAGAGGTGTGAGATTGAGAGAATTTGATAGTGTGAAAAATAAGAGGTTGAGAGGTGTGAGAAATAAGAGGTTGAGGGTTAAATATATAGTGGGATTAAATTGAGAATTTTTTTTTTAAGAAAGAGCCGTTCAACGGTTATTTTTTAAAAAATTTAATTAATTTTTTTTTTTAAAAAACCCTCGGGATGGATCGGGATCCCATCCCCGAAAACCATCCCTTCCCGCATGCCCATCCCGCCCCGTACCCCATCCCGCAGCCATCCCGCTGCCACATCCCCCATCCCGAGCCCCTTCCCGCTATGGCTACGGAAGGCCTAAGCTAGTTAATGATTGATAAGCTAGATCTGATGAATGATAAGTTTGTCTATGAACAAATTATGTTTGACAAAAACTAACTTATAAACTATAAAATAACCAAAAAAACATTTTGCAAAAAATAATTAATCACGAATATTTCATAATATAATGCAAATTAATTTACAACAATACAATTAAAATAAATTTCTAATAATATAATTTGTTGATTACTACAAATAATATGGTAAAATTAAATAATATAATATGTTAATTCAAAGAACGCTAACTATTTAAGAAAACAAAAAACAGCAAATCATGTGCAAAATCACGTGTGATTTTACATTAACTGCAAAAACTAGATACACACGACTTTGGACGCGACTTAAAGTGGCAGAAAAAGTCGCGTAATCATATATGATTTTGTACGTGAATCATATGATTTTGTACATAACAACTCTTTTCTTGTTTTGTTAAATAGTTAGCATTTTCGTATGAACCCACCTCTATAAATATATAAAATAATTGATATAGTAATAATATTTATAAATAATTAATAATTATTATGAATATCTATTGTGTAATTAAAACTAAATGTATGATTAAAATTAATTAATAATTTTTAGTCGATTTTAATTATTATAAATCAATATTTATGAATATTTAATATTTATTTATAATTAATAATTAATATTAATGAAGGGTAAAATTGAAAAAGGGAAATTAATTAAAATGCCAAAAGTTTGACCAACACTTACCAAAATGCCACAAAAATTTCGCAGTTTACCAAAATGCCCTAAAGGCCCGCGATGGAGCCCACGATCGCGGGATAGGGCTGACGTGACACGAACTTTGGCCAAAAGTGCCCCGCGGAGCCCCTCAACTTTGGCCGCGGTGCACATTTGGCCCCTGCCCGCGATCGCAGCCCGCGATGGACCAAAATTTTTATGTTTTGGTCCCTGAAAATTTACACTTTCAGCCCTCGATTTGAAGTGGCATTTTTTCAGGAGTAGACTTAGGGTTTGATGACGATGCCATTTGTGGATGAAATGAGAGAAGAGAAATCAAGAGAGAAAGCAATTCAAAGAAAGAAAGCAAGAGAGAAATCAAGAAAGAAAGCAAGAACAAGTGTGAATTGAATATTACTGATATTTATGGATGAAATCTCAAACATGCAAATGAATTTCAACCACAAATCGGTCTTCAAAGTACAATAATTGTGGGAAAAAACAGTAAAAGCATGCAAGATTCGTCTAAGTACAGGGGCTGAAAGTGTAAATTTTCAGGGACCAAAACAGAAAAATTTTGGTCCATCGCGGGCTGCGAACGCGGGCAGGGGCCAAATGTGCACCGCTGCCAAAGTTGAGGGGCTCCGCGGGGCACTTTTGGCAAAAGTTCGTGCCACGTCAGCCCTATCCCGCGATCGCGGGCTCCATCGTAGGCCTTTAGGGCATTTTGGTAAACTGCGAAATTTTTGTGACATTTTAGTAAGTCGATGTTTGACTTTTATGGCATTTTGATAAGTCTATTTATGGGAGATTTCTAGGACAATCTTTCCTAAAAATAATTGATCTTTTCTACTTAAACCGTATTATACTCTCTTAAAGAAAATAATTAAGAGATAGTAACATCATATTCTTGTCGTGTGAGGTGAAAACGCCAGCCATTGACAATCTAAAAAAGTGGCTGATTTGAAAATGTGCGTAATCATATATGATTTTACACGTGAATCATATGATTTTGTACATAACAACTCTTTTCTTGTTTTGTTAAATAGTTAGCATTTTTGTATGAACCCACCTCTATAAATATATAGAATAATTTTTTTTAAATAATTGATATAGTAATAATACTTATAAATAATTAATAATTATTATGAATATCTATTGTGTAATTAAAACTAAATGTATGATTAAAATTAATTAATAATTTTTAGTCGATTTTAATTATTATAAATCAATATTTATGAATATTTAATATTTATTTATAATTAATAATTAATATCAATGAAGGGTATAATTGAAAAACGTGTCAAATAACTCCTTATAAACTACTTCAAGTAGCTTATCAATAAACTAGCTTATAAGCTAACTTATAAACTAGTTTATGTACATCCAAACAATTCCTCAAAAAATAAACTAGCTTATTTAAAACTACATTATTTTTACCAAACAATGCCTAAAAAAATTTAAATATTTGAGATGTCATAGCTAGGGCTGTAAACGAATCGAATGTTCAGCAAACCATTCGTGAACCGTTCAGCGGGAAGTTCGGTTATTTAATAAATGAAGGAACATGAACACGTTTTTTTGTTCGTTTAGTTAAATGAACGAACATGAACAATGATCTCGTTCGTTCATTTATGTTCGTGAACGTTCGTACATTTATGTTCGTTCGTTTACGTTTCTTTTATGTTCATCTACGTCCGTTTATGCTCATTTATGTTCGTTTATGCCTGTTAACAAACACAAATGAACATAAATGAGCATAAATGGACATAAATGAGCATAAACGAACATAAATGAACACAAACAAACAAATATTCTTAACGAACATGAACACAAAAAATCTCGTTCGTTTACTGTTCATGTTTGTTCGTTTGTTCGGTTAAGTTAAACGAACAAACATGAACAAGCCTAACCATAAGGGTTGTGGCGTACTGGTTAAGGCCCTGGAGATGCGGTGGAATATCCCATTTGCTCAGGGTTCGAATCCAGGCGTACGCAACTTGTGGCCACTGAGGTTTAATCAGGGCTGATGTCTTACGGTCATAATTTGCCAAGGGATTAGTTTAGGCATAGCCTATGACACCCTTCCAAAAAAAACATGAACAAGCATCCGTTCATGTTCGTTCGATTCGTTTACGGCGTTAGTCATAACATGTCCATAAAAATTGTAATTTTTAAAATTATGTTTCCCTCATAGCAAACAAAAGAAAGTACGTATATAAAATTCTTTACACAACTTATATCTTTGGTAGATCTTGTTTGTTCGGATGATTAAGAGACAAATAGTTCACATGATATACATAAATTGCCTTTAATGATTTTATGCATAACAATATTACAATGATACTAGGAGATCTTTACAATTTTACCAATATTATATATTTAAATTATTTTTAATATTTATTTATGTTGTTATCGTATACCTTTAGTACATATTAAGGGAGAAGTGTAAGAAGATTATTGAGACTTTTAATCACTTTTAATTAGTGTTGATCTAATTAATGGTTCATAAAATCCCAAAATAACACATGAATTGACTTGTAAAAGAATTTCAATTGATCTTCGATTGAAGAAATCTAATAGAATTTAAATGTTAAATTTCTTTGACGAAGATTCATTCTCTCGTTTAGTTTATTCTTTTTTAAAGAAGAAATTTTAAAAATCCATCAAATTCCAAAACCAAGAAATTTAAACATTCCTTCAATATAAACTAGGGTTCTGAAGAAATGAGATGTTAGTATTTTTATACTTACAAATATACTCTTTAACCTAATTTAATTTATTTATTTATTTATTTGTTATTTGTTATTTGTTTTTATTTTTTCAAAATATACTTTTGTTCAGCTCGCAATATATTTTATTTAATTTGATTTAATACTTCTAGTTTTTATTTTATTTTTTTGTAATATATTTTAACGAAATTTGTCTTGATATTTATTCAGTATAATAGTTAACTTTTTTAATTAATACAATAACTACCAAATTATGTCTATTATGTATTTATTTTATATGATAAAAAATTAGCTATTTTGAAAAAAATTAAAATCAATTTAGTAACGTCGTTTGGTTTATGGTTATATTTGAGTTGAGTATATTATACTGTTGTACACATTAAATGAATATTTCATTCCAATCTCGTGATTGGTTTGCAAGATTGTCCAGATTTGATATCCTATGATTTCTTTGAAATCCCTCAAACATAGAATTTTGAAATCCTAAGGGGTGGCTAGGATTTCAAGGGATTTCGTAGGATTTTTTATATAAGAATGTTTAAAAATATGTTAAAAACATTTGTTTTCTAATAATCAGTTAAATAAAAGGTAATTTAATTATTTTTATAATTTTTTATAATTTTCTTTTATAAATACTTCAAGTCAGTTTCATCCCAAATTCTCCAAACCAACACACCAAATATTCCAAATCCCTCCAATTCCAAATTCTTCCACGAAATCCAAATCCCTCGGAACCATTTCATCAAACCAAATACCCCCTAAGTCTAAGACTTTATTAAGTGAAACTTCAACTTTGTATGTATGTTGAACAAGGTTTCAATCCCAAACTAAGTTATATCAATATCCCACATTTATATAAAAACAAGTAATATTAAGGAACTTATCTTTCAATCACTAATTATGATATATGTTGAAAAAGTGTCATTTCGACTTAAACCTTTTCGTAGTGAATACCTATTGGATCTACTTTGTGAGTAGTGAATATAACTCTTGAACTAACTACTTTTCATAGTAATTCAAGATAATAGGTATCACCCATATCATATATATACATAATTTTAATTCTTACCAAATCACAAACAACTCATTTCTTCATGAGAGGTTTAGAAGACGTAGCAATTCCATCCTCAAAGTTCACATTTGTCTCACATAGGCAATGTCATAATGGAATAATCTATAGTTTTCTATTGTAAACAACTATTAGTATTATTAAGAATATAAAATTCAACACTAAATTATCAACAGAAAATACACAAAAATGTCATCATAGGAATAGGAATACATGTGTATTTTTTATTCTTGAGTTCGCCTCAACTAGTTTTCCTATTTAACTTAGATCATGGGATCTCCAATGTTGCTAGGTTAGGTTGTCGTCGAGGAATAACTTATTGTGTTGGACTTAAGCCCATTTCTCTTGATGTATAGGATACTTGGTCTCCTTCGATTTTACGTAATCAATTGAAATAATTCCATTTTTTTAATTAGCAAATCTATCATTGTACTGTGACGTTGTCTTATATGTTGAGATTTGCCACTCATACGATTCGTTACTCTTGCAAGTGCAGTAATATTGTCACAATATATACAAATGACAGTAACTGATTTTGGCCACAATGGAATAGCCTCTAGGAATCGTTGTAGCCATTCGACTTCTTCGACAACCCTTATCTAATGCTACAAATTATGCTTCCATGATTAATCTAGTATTCACTATTTGTTTGGATTATTTTCATGACACATATGCACCACCAAAACTGAACACATAACCACTTGTGGACTTACTATCAGATTGACTGGAAATCCAAATTGCATCATAATATTCTTAAAAAATGGGAGGATATATGGTACAACGTAACACATAATTTGTTGTGTGTTTTAAGTATCTAAACACTCCTACTAATGCAAACCAGTGATCTTTTTTAGGGTTAAGTGAGTACCAACTAATACACTATATGTTATATCTGATCATGTACATACTTGTGTATATTATAACCGAGCCACAATATCCCCTTGATTCTTCTTTAGTTGGCTTGAATGATAAAAAAAAGTCTTAACCTATTTGTCATCATAGTGACCGAACTTACGGTTACCTTCTCAACATAGTGAGATTGAGTAAGGATGTAACATTAGGATTTCTTTGAATCTCTATACCAAGTATTATGTCCGATACCCCTAGATCTTTCTGATAGGGAAGGTTTACGCCCCCTTAATCTAATAGTATATGTACGATGTCAAATCAAGTAATAAGTACAAATGTACGAGTATCAAACAAAAGGAACCAAAGACTGAGTATCATAATGACTACTATTAATTGAACCATCGATTAAGATGATTTGGTTGATAAATTATTTATTTAATTAAACTAACGACAAACTTAAGCAACTTCGGGAAACAAAAAGCCGGAAACTTTATTAGGATAAAAACAGTTGGGAGATGGAATCCTAATGGTTTTCATATAGAACAATCAGCTTGTTGCAACAGGATCAGATAATTTGATTAAATGAATATACAATCTTACAAATACCAATTACTCTCTCTCTCTCTCTCTCTATATATATATATATATCCCCTCTCTCTCTCTCTCTTTCTCTCTTTCTCTCTTTTGTTATAAAAGGTTTGTCCCTTGAAAATGCATTATTTTTCGATCTCAACACACAAGTTCCAGAATAGATTTATGGCCAAGATTTTTATATAAGTACTAAGGTTTAGTTGGTATATGTGTATCCAAGTTCTTACCTTAAGCATACAAGTGACAAATCTAATTATAAATAAATTGTCAGTTCATCGGGCTAACAACAACATTAAACCCAAACTCATATGCTTCGTTAATTGAAAGACCTATTAAAAATATCAACTTTAAGTGCTCATACGCTTACAACCAAAAAGCATCCAACCCCCAACATCTAAGATTAGTTTTAGTTATTTATTTATAACGGTGATGGAAAACAAATCAAGAAAAAAAATAAATCAGAAGTCTAGACATGGTTTCTCAATCAAGTCTAAAACAATGTAAAACCTACCTTCTAATGATGAATCCCCACAAGTAAGCAATAAATTTGTCTTTAGATATTCAATCCCGATGGTAATCTTTGCTTAGTGGTGTGCAAAACCCGAATGATCTAAAACCCGAACGCAAACTGAGAATAAGGTGTTTGTGCACAACCAAAATGCGTTGATATATGAAAATCAAAAGCTGGATTTTTTTGGAGGGGGGGAATATTTGGGTTCGGGTTGGGTTTGATTTTTGGCCACTCGACCCGTCCGAACCCGCAATATATATATATATATATATATAAATGAAGATGAAGGTTCAAACGAGAACGCTAAATATTTAACAAAACACGAGAACAAACAAATCATGTGCAAAGTTACATGAGATTTTACATTAACGACAAAAAATGGACGCAGGCGACTTTGGACGACTTAAGTCGTGGGGCAAAGTCGCGTGAATTATATATGATTTTGTACATTAACAGTCGTTCTCGTGTTTTTTTAAATAGTTAGCGTTCTCGTTTGAACCCACCCCTATAAATGAATTAACATAATATATATATATATATTAAATATCATATAAATATATTTATTTATCTAATCATCTTTCGAATAATCCTAAATCCTAATCGGTCGTACTCTCTTCGAATTTCTGAACCTATTATCGATTTTATCAGTCATCTCAATTGATTAAATTAATTCTCAAAATCGATTAAATATATACATATATATATATTGCATATAACTACATCCAACCCCAACAAAGCCCAACCCAAAACCCGACCAATCCCAACCGGAAGCAATCCAAAATCTGAAAACACCAAAATTTGGGGATTGGTTACCATATCTGAAATCCAAATGAATTTTTGGTTCGCCCACTTGAACCCGCCCGATGCACACCCTTATGACTTCGCTTTTCGTCGATCCAAAATCTCCCAGAAGTTGTGTTTTGTCGTAAGGTATGATGTTACCCAAAACCCTTGTTGAAAATCTGATAAAAACGCCTTCCAAACTCTCATGCGACTTTTCATGCAACTCAAGTCACATGACAAATCGAGCAGATGGCTTTGCAACTGGCAACCCAAGTAGCCCGTAATATTGTTTTGATCATAATTCTTCGTATTAGCTCCTCTTTCCTTTGAAAGGTACTGTTGGAATCCTCTTCAAGTTCACTCTTAAAAAGAAAAACAATAAAACCTTGCAGTTAAGCTCAAAACCTCGGTTTTCTTTCTATCTCCCTAGAAAAGTTGATTCGTGTTCGAACTTTCAATAAGTTGTGAAAATAACGATTCGCTTACGTGGAAACCGAGTGAAACTACCCGGAAAGTGGTACAAGAATAGCACAAAAAATGGTGTTATCACTTTCATAAAAACGAGGATTGCAACATCTTCTTGGTTAACCACACGGCTTGTGGCGTACTGGTAAGGTATGTGGGGGATGTGGTTAGTAGCCCATCTGCCCCATGCTCGAATCCAGGCGCTTCCATCTTGTGGCCACTGAGGATAATCTCAGGGCTGCACGCTTTAGCAGTCAGGGCTACGGCCCAGTTTGCCGAGGGATTAGTCGGGGCTACGGCCTCGGATACCCTTCCCCCAAAAAAACATCTTCTTGGTTTGTTTAATTACATCTAAGTTTGTTCCCATGCTAAACATATCATCAACACAGAATCATATAATGAGATAAGCACTTTTATATTGTTTCACATAAACACTTTATCGTATTCGCGAAAACCATTTGATGTAAGTCTATTATAAAAATTCTCACGTCATTGCTTTGGTGCTTGCTCAAGTCGATGTAGGGACTTAAATTAACTTACAAACTTTGTTTTTCTGACCTTTACCAACAAATCTTTTGGTTGTTGCATATAGATTTCTTCGTCTAGTTCACCATTCAATAATGCGGTCTTCACATCCATTTGGTGTATCTCTAAGTTGTGAATAGTTGTTATAGCCATCAACATCTTTATAGACGTTATTCTTGTAACCGTAAGTGTTGAAGAAGTGTTGACCTTCCTTTTGTCGGTACCCTTTGGCTACTAGTCGACTTTTATATTTCTTTATAGTGCTATCAGGTCTCAACTTTCTCTTGAAGATCTATTTATGTTCGATTACCTTATCGCTCAGAGGTAAATTAACCAATATCCATTTAGTGTTTTGTATAAAAGAGTCTATCTCACTTTGGATAACTTTTTCCCAATAAGGTGCCTCGAAAGACTCCATGGCAACCTTGTATGAGAGAGGTTCTTCTTCAATGTTGACCTTCCTCTTTTCTTCAATATTAGTCTACAAAAGTCAGTTTTCCTTTTTCCTTCAATATTCATTGTAGAAGCGTTTCCCACGAATATCAGTTCCCCATCGTTCACCTTCTCGTAAGATGCAAACTAGCTCCTCAAATTACACGTGGTGTAGTTCTGGTATCGACCCACCAATCCACCACATTGGTGACCATGTGTGTTTCTATTACCCAATGAATTTGTTTGGAGAGTGGGTGAGGTTTGTGTGGCTTCGTAGATCCACCAACACCTCCACCGCCACTTCTAGTAGCACCACCATGATTCCTTGTATCGGCAAGCCTTAGCTCTATGGCCCAACTTTCCACAAACCCAACAGTACATCATCTTCTTGAAAGCTTTTTTTTGTAGGCCAACGAACCATTTTCATCATTGAAGGGCCTCTTAGTTGCACTACCCTTTCCTTTGAACTTCTGAAATTTCAGTCTTGATGTACTACCCTCTATTATATTGGCATGTGGTTCCAACGTGCTTGCATCAACTTTCTTATTCAACCGATTGTCTTCCTCTCCATTCTGATCTTGAGGACCAGTTGTTCAAATGTAGTTTCCTAAGTCTAATGCTTCAAGTAAAGCTTAAAATTCTTCCATTATTGAATTGATATCAAAGTTACCATTCAAGTGCATGCCTTCGACTTCAAGCTTGTGCAAACAGTGAGTCGTGGGGATAGATTCGATGTGTGAGAAGCTTTGTGCATCAAGAGAGATTAAGATCCCAGAAACAAGTAATCAATCTATGAACATCAAATTGGCCATCTCTATATTCAATAATATCCAAATAGCTCACAATACAATGAAGAACAAATTACTTGTGTGTGTGGCTAGTGTGTGATAGATGACCTAATTGGAAAAGCTAGAGAATGCAAACATTATATACCTAGGGTAAACTATGACCCTATTACATATATGGTCCCTCTACTTAGTACAATTAGAATATTAGGCACTAACATTCTCCCCCTTTGTACAAGTAGAGGCAAAGAAATTAGACGTCCACCGGAGCTACATATCTTTTCCGAATTCCGAAGATGAACTCGAATCTTCTAAGCGCAATCCGGTGCTCCATCCGGTTAGATATAGCAGTTAGTATTTCTCCAATCAGCTCTTTCTCCTTATCTTTCAACTTCACTGCTCCATTCGCATCTAAACGGAGTCTGCTCTCCAGGTGGATCTTGATTAACGTAAATGTATCATCACTGTACTTGTTCGCTTCGATAATCCTCATAAATCTTTTCTTTGCATCCTTATCGAGGTAAACAACTCCCAGATCAGGTTTATGTAACACGGTGTAAGCTTGAAATCCTTGAATATCGGGAATACGTCGGTTCGGAGGTCTGATGTTGACATGGGTTTGGCGAGCTTCTAAAGCCATTTGAAAATCTTTCAAATAAGAAAACTTTAGAAAATTACGTATAAACCTTTTAACGCTCTTGAAAGCTGGAGACCACACGAGATCTTTGTTCGGTATACTTCCAATGCTGTTGTAAAGACTCAGAAGATCATCAAGATGTAGACTCTTAAAGTCAGCCTCGGAGAATTCACAAACTGTACCATTCGCCCTTTTTACTGTGAAAATCGGATACCAGACTTTTGAAAGTCTGTTGGAGTCATCTTCAAAACCTTCACAATCTTGCTGTCAGATCTCACTGCATCTATCTTTTTGTCTTTGTTTTTCATAACATAAATGAATTCGATCTTTTTAGGTGTCGGCCAGTCTTCTATACCATACACCCTTTCAAGATTGATCCTCTGAATATCCCTCACAAACATATCCCTTCTGATGCTTTCCTGGTACGGAAACAAAATCGTCACACGTAGACCAGTAGCCACATATCTTGGCTCAGCATCTAACATACTCTGAAAGAAATCCAGTTCAGCATCTAATACACGATCCCTGATTCTTCCTTCGGTTTGGATTCAGACAATCAGAGCAATTACGTGAGCAATCGGAGCTTGTGGAGCAGGTGGAGCTTGTAGAGCTTGATCGGAAGTACCCACGCTCTGATCAGTTGTCACTGTCGTATCAGAATTTAGAGCCTCATCATCAGAATCCTGAGCAACCATAATAATTCCGGTAACATCAAAGACATCTTGTAGCTCTCCTTTGATCTGGACCAAATTCTTCTCTGGATCCTCATCTGAGTCAATATAGATGAACTCATTCAGAAAATCATATGCCATCCTCTCCTCCTCGATTCTATTGTCAACAACCGCAGGCTTTTCAACCCCAGTTAAGACATCAGCTAGAACTTGTACTTCCTCCACATCCTCCATAACTGTATCAGTACCACCCGTTCATGTTCCCTGTTCACCTGCTTGTTGACCTGAACTCTCAACATTTCCAGTAGTTGTCCCACTAGATTCACCAACCCCAGCAGATCTCTTCTCCCCCTCATGTTGATCAGACGGATCATGATCATCATGTCTTTTTTTCCGAGAGGTTTCGGCTTGAACACCACATGCTTTTTCGACTACAGTTACCCGTGTGGCTAGAGATTGATATCCAGTAAGTAAGGCTTTTGTCATATCTGAAACTGAATCGGTTAGCTTCTGAAGTTGTGATGCCAGAACAAGTTGTGTATCTGTGGATGTTGAGGCTTGAAATCTAGCACAGAGATAAGTTGAAAACATTATATCTGGACGACTAGCGGTTAGGTACATTAGAGACCCAATCATTCCTCTATAAAGCTTGACGTCAGCATCAATACCGTCTGGATCTGGACCTAACTTAGATACAAAAGCCATAGGCGTACCGATCGATGTACAGTTTTCCATCTTGAATTTCTTCAAGATGTCAAACACATACTTCGACTGGTTGATAAAGATACCAGTTGAAAATTGTTTAACTTGTAATCCGAGAAAGAAATTAATCTCTCCCATCATACTCATTTGGAATTGAGTCATCATAATGCCCGAAAACCAAGTACAAAGTCCAGGGTTAGTCGAACCAAAAATAATATCATCAACGTAAATCTGAACTAAAAGAATATCACCTCCTTTGCGTAAAGTAAACAAAGTTGTGTCGATTTTACCTTTCACAAAGCCAGCGTTTAGTAGAGAGGTAGATAATTTTTCATACCAGGCACGAGGGGCTTGCTTGAGACCGTAGAGGGCTTTGTCAAGAATGTAGACATGATCTGGATGGTTTTTGTCCACAAAGCCTTCTGGTTGAGACACGTATACTTCTTCCTTAAGGACACCGTTCAAGAAAGAGGTCTTCACGTCCATTTGATAGACGGTGAAGTTCTTAAAAGCGGCATACGCAAGAAACATCCGAATTGCCTCAAGACGAGCAACCGACGCATACGTCTCGTCATAGTCTATCCCTTCCTGTTGCCTATACCCTTTTGCTACCAAACGAGCCTTGTTTCTCACAATTACTTTGTCTTCATCTTTCTTGTTCTTTAGGACCCACTTGGTACCGATAACTGTCTTACCTTTGGGTCACGGAACTAGTCTCCACACTTTCAGAGCTTCGAACTGATTCAGTTCTTCTTGCATCGCAATCAACCAATCAGGATCTTCTAAAGCTTGTTGAACTGTTGAGGGTTCAATCTGGCTTAAGAAGAGTGCGTATAAAACTTCATTTGCGGTTGCGGAAGCGGATCTTGTCTTTACTGGTTCAGATACATCACCAATCACCTGATCAATTGGGTGACTGCGTGTCCACTTAGAAGATTGCGGATGGAGAGATACAACACCTTCATTGGGGTCTACAAGTGAGGGATCCTTATCAAAGTTCAACTCAATCGTCAGTGTCGGTTCCGGATGTGAGACGGGTTGCTTGTCAGGATTGACAATCGGTATAGTCTCGGGAACTGATTCGGTTGATCTTTCAGGAATGATGTTGTTACCCTGATCACTGAAAATTAAAGTTGTTCCAGAAGAAGAGGCACCACTGTGTAGATGCATGTGATCTTGCTTGTGGAGATGTCGTTGTTGTGTTCCTTGGAGAAGTTACATGAGTAGTTGTACCAGTATTCGGTGTAGACAGTACCGGTGAAAGGCCTGACATAGTTGTTTGTACTAGTGGTGTTTCAACTTCAATCCTGTCGTTTACAGATGAAGAGGATATATTAGTTTTAAAATAGTCATCATAAAAGTGTTCAAACAAGACATCAAGTTCACTAGGATTAGAGTTAGAAGTGGAAGCTTGATCCTTGTTTGAAGATCTAGTCATCATAGGACGGGTCCAGATGCTAGAATTCCTGATATTGCGGGTTCTGTACTGTTTTGCACAGAAGCCATTGCTTCAGATTCATCAAACTTGACATTTATGCTTTCCGTCACAGTTCTGGAAGACTTGAGGAAGATTCTGTATGCTTTTGATGTAAGCGAGTATCCGATGAAGAAACCCTCAACACCTTTAGGACTGAATTTGTTCAGGTTGTCCTTATCGTTCAGCACAATACACCTGCATCCAAAAACACGGAAGTAGTGTATCACAGGTTTCCTATTATTAATTAACTCATATGGAGTTTTACCAAACCGTCGATGAATGATTGAGCGATTTTGTGTATAGCATGCCGTTGCAACAACTTCAGCCCATAGGGATAATGGTAGATCAGCGTAGGACAACATCGTTCTTGTGGCTTCAACCAGTGTGCGATTTCGTCTTTCAACAACTCCATTTTGTTGAGGTGTTCTTGCCGCAGAATATTGATGGGTAATTCCTAATGACTTGAAAAAGTCATCAAGAGTCTTGTTCTTGAACTCTGTCCCATTATCTGATCTAATCGTCTGAACTGTTAGTTGACGATTCACTTGAAGCTGTTTGATTAACGAGATGATCAAGTCTGGTGTTTCGTCTTTTGAGCGTAGGAACTTGACCCATGTGTATCTCGAATAATCATCGACAATTACTAACACATAACGTTTGGCATGAATACTTTGAGTCTTCATCGGACCACAGAGATCCATATGAAGAATTTCCAAAGCTTGTCTTGTGTTGGGTTCGGGTTTCGGTGGATGAGGAGCACGCTTCATCTTCCCCTTCTCACAAGCAATACAGAAATTATATTTCTCAAATGTCAGAACCGGTAGACCTATGACTAAATCACCCAACGTTAACTTTTGAATGTAACGAAAATTGAGATGAGATAGTCATCTATGCCATAACCAACTTTTCTCTAACGTCTCTTTTGATATCAAACATACATCAGTCTTGGGCTTGAGTGTTGATAGATCAATGGTGTACAGATTAGATTTCCTAGAACCAACCAGAAGCTCATCTCCTCCGTCGGTAAGAACAGCACAACAGGTCTTCTTGAAGTGGACTTCTAGGTCTTTATCACAAAATTGACCTATACTAAACAGGTTGTGTCCTAAGCCCTCGACGTAATTTACTTTTGTAATCCGCACATTATCTTTTACAATATCCCCATAACCCAAAATTGAAGCATATTGATCATTTCCAAACTTCACTTTTCCACAATCTTGTTCTACAAAATTAACTAGCAGCTCTTTTCTTCCAGTCATGTGCTTTGAGCAGCCTGAATCTAAATACCATACATGACTGGGCTGCAAAATGGAAATTAAACGGTTTTAGGTACCCATTGCCAATCGGGTCCTTTCAGGTTAGTGGGCTTGGATTTAACATTTTGCTTTCTATAACCGATTTTAATATAAGCATTTGAATAAAACCAATGATTATAGTCAGACTTGCATATAAAATCATCCACACCACAAGAAGCACAACAAATTTGATCTCGTGCCAAATTAATCAGCTGTCGCATTGAATAAACCTTGTAAGGAACTATAAGTTTTCGTCTATTGCCAACCTCATAATTAATAACATTCGAAACAAAGTTGTCTTTCTTGGAATTTAAAACATTTAAGGTAGAGTGGGATGATTTGATCTGGGCCACATCCTGTGTGGACTCCTTTATTCTCCACTCAAGACGCGTGTTGTTTCTCAAATTACGATCTGAAAAACCAGATAAATAAGAGTTGTAAGCTTTTGAATATTGAGAAGAATTAACACGCTTCTTTCTTTTTGTTTTTCTTTTCTTTTTCTGTAATGATGGTTTTGATTTAGATTTAGAATGATCATCATTGACAGAAACTTTTTCAGCTGATTTTGAAGATTCTCCTTCCAAGATAATCTTTTCAGGTTCCTCTTCATTTATTAGAAAGTCAGAATGATCTGGAAGTTTGGCACTAAAATCAAATTGAACAGGTGCTTCACAGATAACTTTACCTTTGTCCTTACCAACATTCTCACAATCAAGATCAGTATCAGTGTCATATGATGGGCTACCAATATCATCAGACTTGGGAAAAAGAAAGTAATTATATTCTTTCTGAAAAGCTTATCTTCTTCCGTTGGAAAATATATAGGAGGATCTTTATCAAACTGATTTTCCAAATCCCAAGGTTCAAAATCATCTTGGTCATTGGTTGTCCAGTCTCTCAAGAAAGCATTTCCTATAAAAGCTTTGCATGAGGAAACATCTGAATCTGAAGATTGTTTTTCTTTTGAAACATTTTCTTCAGATATTTCCTCAAATTTGGTTTTCATGACTTTTAAACTTTCTGAAAATACAGTGAGCAAAACTTCATTTTCAATCTCAAAAGCAAGCTTCTCGTCATTTCTGACTTCTTGAATATTGCTTTGGATCTTGCTTTCGAGGTCCATGAATTTTTGTTCAAGAACCATTGGTGGGAAGTATCTTTTACTTTCAAAATCTGGTTCGTCGGTATTAACCTTTTGAGTATTTCCTTTTTCCTCCGGTTCTTTAACAACATGACTCTCAAAGTAATTATTTGGTAAGGTTTTCTTATTATTCAATGCCTTTGCATTGTCTGGACCATACCAAAAAGGAAGTTGCATTTTAACTGTGGTTTTCCTTTTTATTTCTTCTTCAGCCTCATAGTCTTCACCATCCATCTTAAGACACTTGATTTGAAAGTTTGAATGTACGGCAAGTTCAATCCATTCAAATTTATACAAAGTGGGAGATTTTGATAAAGCATTGCCCAGGTATTGTGGATTGTCATACCCGATTCCCCAATTTGAGTTGAAATATCTGAACTTATTTGGTTTATGCATGTGAATTGTTTGTTCAATTTGACCTGTTTTGTACAATTTATTTTCCAGATCCTTGACATTTTCACATAACTCATCATTTCTGTCTTTGTAAGCATGCAAAAGACTCTCAAACTCACTATTCTTGACTTCCGAACTCAATAATTTATCCGATAGTTCAGTTATTCTGTCCTGAAAATAAGCATGACCAATCTCGAACTCAGTCTTTTTCTTTTCAAAATCCTTAATTTGACTGTCTTGTTCAATTAGTCTTGCCTTTTGAGTGGAAATTATCTCATCTGCTTTATCCTGGTCTCTTTTTAGATTTTCTAATCTTTTTGTTAAACATGCTTGTTGAGTAAAGAATTGATTGTAAAGATCGAAATGTACCTCATTAGCAGTAGACTCTGAACCTTCACCATCAGTTTTCTTGGTCATGAAGCACATCTTAGTCTGAGCAGCTTTATCACCTTCAGCTTCATCATCAGTCAGATCCAGCCAGTATTCTTCTTCGACCAGTACGTAGAATCCCTGACTTTCGGCTTCCAACACTCTTTTGAGAAGTGGCCAGTCTTTCCGCAGTTGTAGCATTTTGGAGCTTCCTCCTTTTTCTCAAATACATTTTTCTCTTCCGGTTTCTGATACTCCTCTCTCTTGTACTCAGCTTTCTTGTCATCAAATCTCCTGCTTGACTCAACATTTGCCTTATGTTCAAAATTCTTAGAACCAGAGGAATATCTTTGATTATTTGACCCGGGACTTTTCCCAAACTTTCTCTGAAAGGAGCTAGAAAGAAGTGCCATAGCTCGTTTCATGCTTTCAATATCATCTATCTCACCTTCTCCATCCTATTCTTCATCAGAATTCCTTGAATATTTCCTGCTGGGTTTGACAGATAATAGGGCAAGCGGATCCAGTTCTTCTTCCTTTACTTCTCTTTTCTCTTCCTTCTTTTCCTTCTTCTTTTTCTTGGCTCTCTTAGCTTCAGCATCTTCTTCATCTTGTTTCAAAGTCTCGTACATCTCTTGAAGAGGCAAAACATCCAATTTGGTATTTTGTTTCATCCGATGAGCATACTTCTACCACTCAGGTTGAAGAACATTCAGAAACTTCACATTATGCTCAATTATTGACTTGTTGATGTTGTATCTGTTCAGCTCATTCAAGATAGTGGTGAAGCGGTCATATGTGGAATCAAGAGCTTCACCATCTTTCTATTTAAAACTCTCATAAAGATTAATTGCATTGGAAATTCTCATCTGGTTTCAATCTCAGAACCTTGGTAAAGTTTTATCAACTCATCGAACATGGCTTTCCCGGAATAGTTCTTGCTATCTACGTTTCGGTAAATATCATTTGTCAACGCTTGAATCACAAGAGACTTTGCCATTTTATCTCCATAATACATTTTCTTTTGATCAGCATCGTAATGAATTGGTAAGACCTCAACCCATTCTGGAATTGGTTCCCCGTCAGTAAGAATCCCTCTTCTCACCTGTTTTTCCATCGGCCCATTAATCAGAGAATTAGAAATAAATTCTCCGTTCTCTTGTCTTTCCACATAGTCCATAAATCGATCTTTCCATATTTTAAATTCTTTGGGAAAAAGAACCGGTGGTTTGTCCTTCGACCCAATGGTTAAAATATCTCTTGCAATCATAATTGATTACTCGTAAATGATCGTTTGTATTCTTTGGATTCGATTAGATGCAAATAATTTCAAACGGACTTGTGATGTCTCAACCCACTATACGTCTCAACCAACTGATGTCGCAACTAACTAGATATCGCAATAAACTTGATATCGCAGAACCTGATGTCGCAACAAAAACTTTTCGTATCGCAACAAGAGGCTGCGATATGTTACTGTTCAAACCTTGAAGCTTGCGATATGGAACCAAGTCGCAAGTGACCCTTGCGATATGAAACTGTTCACTATGACAAATTGCGATATCAACGCGTGTCGCAACTGAAGATTGCGATATGATACTGTTCAAAACTAGTGGACTGCGATATGTATGAATTTTGACGGTTGCGATATTGATGAATATCAAGGTTGCGATATGTATGAAGATGCAAAGGATCGTGAGTCGATTCTTCAAAAATGATCCAACTGATCTGAAAATTGGTACATAGGGTCGCAACACAATTCTGGACAGATTTAAAACTTCGAGTTTTGTCCAAAAACCACTAGAACGGTGATTTTTAATCCAAAACAGTAGGTTTTTCAATAAAAGTCCGAAAATCTGTTTTTGCACAAATTGAGACTGATTCTGATGTAATCGGGGAATCAAAACATGCAGAAATGAATATCAAACACTCCTAGATTGATCCTAATCCATTTGAAGCACACTAAAATGATCAAAATCAATAAGAAATAGATGAAAACTTGAAGAACACTCAAAATGCAAAAACTCACAAATAAACTAATCTGATCTAGATGAAATACATTGCTCTGATACCACTTGTTAGTCCCATTTTAACAAGGCAACGATTCATATATTGATGGATATAGTAACAAGAAGATAGATAAGGATAAATGGTGTATTATTGAAGAAGAACACCTAGAGAGAGAATGGATCTCTCTCTAGTTTACACACACTACACCATATGGAGGCTACATTGCAATGACTCTTACAAATCCTAATTACACACACTTATCAATATATACCTCCTTGTTACATAGTTAAGCCCAAGCCCTTATAACATAACCCAAGCCCATATGACTATTAATTACCCCTTTTTAAAACTATCTTATAATTAGGACATTTTGTGTCCTAACAAAGATGTATAATATATACAGATACACACAAATAATATATTATATAAATGTATATTTTTTTATTTTTTAAAGAATGTGAGATATAACATTGTAAAAAGAACGTGATGCCTCTAAATTAAAGAACGTGAGATAATTGCATTTTCGTCATTGTGTTCTGTTATTTTTTCCTTTATTAGGTGCTTAGAAAATCTTTATTGGAAGAAAAACCATTTGGTATACAAAAAATTTATTGCAAGAAAAACCATTTGGTATATTAGAATTTTTTTTACATATTTTCGGAATTTGAATTTAAAATTCAAAATCTTTTACAAATTTTGAAAATTCGAGTTTGAGATTCAAAACATGCATCGTTTCTGAAATAAAACGCATTCCTTCCTCCTTTAATTGTCGTAAACTCGGTAACATAAAAACCTTCCTCATAAGGGGTCAATTTGGAGAGTATAAAATTGAGGTAATGCTGTGTTAGATTAAATTAGCCCCTAATTTATTTGAATGTTTTATAAAGAGTTAATGTATAGGCTTTATAATTAGCTTATGGGCTTAAGCCTTTTTCTTGTAAATGGACCATTTTTAAAGGATTTTAGGGTTCCATTTTTATTAGGTCATTTGAATGAACACACTTTTCACACATAGACTAAGTGAGCCTCTCATGAGAGTCAATTAAATTTCAAGTGTGGTGTTCTTTCATTTTCCCCTCCGTATTATTAATCAATGAATATGAGATGACATCTTTTATTATTGTGCTTCATATTTATCATCTCTACGTTTTATATATGGAGTTCTTCTATTGTTTGCTTGTAATGGGATCTACAATTGGTATCAGGGCCGATTGAAGAAACTTTTCTTCAAAATCGGTCACCTATGGCAACAATAGAAGATTAGATGATTTATTTGTTGTTTTGGTGCTTAGATTGATTCAATCACATGAGCCTAAACACAAATATCATTCTGATGTTTATTTTTTTTGCTTTGTGCATATTTGAAATCCATTTTTGATATGAATCAGATCTGGATAAGTTTTGACAGAAAATCTCGTTGTTTCTTCACAAAATCTGATTCTACACACCACATGTTTGATGAAATATCTGAGTGAAGATTTGATTCTATTTGGATTAAATATAATCTGGTTTATTACATGTGTGTGTTTTGATTCTTTCTCGTTCATTGGACTTATTTGTTAAGCACAAAATAAATGGTTGATCTATGATCCTATCCTTGTGTGTGCTTTAGTCAATAGCAATCTTTGCATCTTGGTAGTAAGGTTGTTGATCCTTGATCTTACCTTTATTTAAATCCAAGATTGGACTCTCTTTGACCCAGATTTGATTTTGTTTATTTTCCGCTGCTCATAATCGATTAAATGAAAACAAATTCATTTGGGTCTTGGAAATTGTTTGAGAAAGGTTTGATGTTGTGTTAATAGTACAAAGTCAGATGTGAAACTATTTTTGGATCTTCGATTGATTAAACTTAACCTTTTGAAGTGATCAATTAGAAACTTAAGTTTCTGCAATCTTTGTTCTAAGAAGATATACGGAGATCGACTTATTGTTCTACATCAAATTCGATTGGAATTTGGATCTGTTCGCTGTCAGAAATATTTTTGGGACAACTTTGATATGAATAGAAGTTTATGCTTAATGTGATGAAGAGGAAATCAAGTTGTTGCAACAGAAATTGGTTACAACTCATGTTGAGGTTTCGTAATAAGTAACAGGATGTCTAGTTGGTTTTGTGACAACAACTTCTTAAACCTGTTGTGAGTTTGATAAGTGCAGCAGATCGTGGGCTATCAGTAGGCGGTCAGTTTCATATGCAGAGCCTACATACTAAGAGTTTATGTTTTGTATGTGTCCAAAGATGGTTCGATGTATGAAGCAAAAAGTGGTTGCAGTTCAGAGTTAAATGATTGTAAAATCAATGTTGTATTCAAGTTTATGCAACTGCATTTAATGTCCAGAACAGAAATTAAGTTGTTGTAGTCGATGTTCAATTACAGAAGTTTGCTGTTGTTGTGTTAATCGATCCAGAAACCTTTTTGTTGTGTTAATCGATCCAGAAACCTTGTTGTTGTGTTGTAAATTAAAACAAGTTGTTGGCAAAGAAGTTTTTACTGCTCTTTGTTGCTATCAAAGCTGAAAATAGTTGTTGTTTGCTGAAAATAGTTGATGTTTGTTGCTGTCAAAGCTAAAAATAGTTGCTGTCAGAGCTGAAAATAACTGTTGTTTGGTGTTACTAGTTGTCCAAATCTGGTGCTAAACAAAAGGATGTTGATGTGTCTTATTGTTGTCCAAATTTATTGATCGAACAGATGACATAAGTTGTTGTCCAATAGAAGCTCACGCAGCAGCAAATAACATGAGATAGGTGCAGAAGTTCGATCATTCAGTTGTTGTGTAGAGGCAATTCACAGGGCCTCTGTGATTTCTCAGAAGCTGTCCAAAAATGCAAAAGTCATTAAGAGCCTCTCTGCATGTAGAGGTTGTCCAAATGCACGCAGAGCTTCATCAAAGAAGATGTCCGATTGCACTTTAGAAAAATACAGAAGTTGTACATGCAGAGCTTAATCACATAGCCTCTCTGAGGTTGTGCAGAGCCTCTACGATCCCAGAAATCCATTAAAATGCTCCTGTTAAGCAACTGCTGCCATTAAGTTGTTGATTCTATTAAGCTGTTGCTACTGATTGTTGTTGTGTATGCACAGAAGCTATCCAGAGTACATTTCAAAATAGAATGATGCAGGTTTCTTTGAAAGAAGCAAAAAGTGGATAGCAAGATCTATCGTTTGCGCAGAAGTTGATCATCCAGAGCTTAAGCTAATGTTTATCAGAGCCTCTATAAGCAAATCACAGAGGTTGTGCAAAGGCTGCATCCACAGAAGTTCAGAGGATATTTAGAGGTACTGCAATGCCTCTGTAAGCCATAAATAGTTTGTCCACAAAGATGCTCTTAAGGCAAACCACAGAGGATCTGGCTAAGAAAAGCTCAGAAGCCACATCCAGACCTCTGTGGACGTGGACCAAATATTCATTTTAAAAGCAATGACAAGAATGGACCAGACGTATACCCAAGCATATACATCAAAGGTTGTTGGTCCAGAGGTCACGTTGAGCCAAAAGCCCTTAGCCCAAAAATTTTGGATTTTCTGATAGCTTTGTGCTGTTTCAGAAACATGCGAACAACTTTTTACTCGGTGCTCCAATTGACACGAGTCTAGTTGCATTGGAAAGATAATTCACAGACACATGACTTCTATGATTTGAGTTTTCTCAAATTATGTGAGCTGATATGCCAAAATCAGCTTCAAAGTCTGCCGTAAGGTGCTGGACCGAAAGCATTGCATTTAATTCATGCTCTTTTCGCTTTCAAGAATGGTGTTCTCTTGATGGTTCTTCATGGTTTCATGTTGCTATGGTGACACATTAATTGTCACTCCCTCCTCTGTTATTTATGTTTAAAGCTCGGTTCTGAATGCTTACTCAACGAGATTTTAAGAGTCGAATTTTATGTTTTGACGACCGTTCTGCGCAACTGAGGGAAAACTTGCACAACTCACTCGTTTTTCACCCAAAATGAATGAATCAAAGCTCGTTGGTCTAAAACTGTTGTGAAGTTGAGTAAAAAAGACTCCTTAATGGTCTAAAACAGCTGTAAAGTTGAGTCATGAAAGCTGGACAAAATGGGGTTAATTGTCTTGGTCTTTCAAGAAGATGATCCTACATTTGAGGGGGAGCTCGTGATGCTTTGAAGACTCGAAGAACGGAACACCAAAGTTTCTAAAGAAATCAAGTGGAAGACTATAAGATGATGCTTTCTTTATAAAACATTAGGGGGAGATTGTTAGATTAAATTAGCCCATAACTTAATTGAATGTTTTATAAAGAGTTAATGTATAGGCTTTATATTTAGCTTATGGGCTTAAGCCCTTTTCTTGTAAATGGACCCTTTTTAAAGGATTTTAGGGTTCCATTTTTATTAGGTAATTTGAATGAACACACTTTCCACACATAGACTAAGTGAGCCTCTCATAAGAGTCAATTAAATTCCAAGTGTGTTCTTCCATTTTCCCCTCCATATTATTAATCAATGAATATGAGATGACATCTTTTATTATTGTGCTTCATATTTATCATCTCTACATTTTATATATGGACTTATTCTATTGTTTGATTGTAATGGGATCTACATGTTGCCTTTTTAACACGTCGAATTCAATTATCTTCCTCTCGCTCATAACATTTCGGCAAACTGATTCAAGGTAATATTCAAGAGTGTATTGCATTCATCGCTTTTGATAAAACCGTTTGAGCTGTTGCATCTTGGGAAACAGACACACTATTTAGGAGCGAATCTGTTTTAAGGGCACCATGTCAAACACGATCTTGACTTACTTTTCAATATAATGTATTTTCTCGAATACATTATTTATATCAAGATCTTCCCCTAAAACCTACACCCTCCTCCATTGACAACACCACTTTTGGCACTCCTCATTGGTACAAACATCATTGTTCCCCAAACCCATCACCCCCAACTCCTAAACCTTGTACCATCTAACCTATTTCCTTCCATGCGTCCATCTATGAACCCTCGACCCTCTCTTCATCTCCGTCGTATTCTCTCTCTTCGTTATCAACCATCACTACTCATCTGTTCTCCATAAGTAAATCACAACCACTAATCCCATGCTCGTTAGCGAGGAAGGGAACTTCAAAATCGAAACCATGAATCACACTCTCCCCTTCTCCCTAAGTAACCATGAATTGTTCTTTCTCTCTTTCTTTCTCTCTCTCTCTCTTTATATATATATATATATATATATATCGAACCAAGGGGTTGTTAGCATGCACAAGATTTAGGGTTATTTTAGGATCTTAGGCTTCTGTTTTTAGGGCTTTAATTAGGATTTGAGTTTGTATTTGTGATCATATATTTTTTATGTTATTATTCATTGTTTGATTGTATTTTGATTTTTCTGGAAAGTCCACAACGATTCAGTGGGTTTTATTTGCATTTGTTTATGGTGGTGGCGGTGGTTGAAAAAATGGGTGGTGATCGAAAATAATATTTGATAAAATATTAATAATTCATGTCAGATCTATATCAGATTCCAAAAATGAATTGACCATATTGCCCTCAAGTAAAGGGAGTTAACGGTTGAAAATTACAAGTTGTTAATGGAAGGAATCAAACCATGGGTTTTTTTTGCTAATAAAATTTTTGTAGGGCCAAATCCAAGAAAGATAACAAACCACGGGGACCAAGAATGCAATATACTCTCAATTTTGGTAAAGGTAATAAAAGTTCTTGCCTTATTTCTCCGTACTTTTCTCAAAGTGAAAAATAGGGGATTGGCATTTTTACCCGCATCCTAGTGAAATAATGTAACATTGTCTCTTTATATATATATATATATATATCTAATATTATTATCAAATTACGAAGGACGACCAAGTTGGATACCCGTTTAGTAATAAACAATATATTTTAAAATTAAAAATATAATGAATTGATGTAGAGCGACTAGCGGCCCGCTTCAAAGAACAAATGAACCAAGCCAAGAAGCGCGTCAACAACACCTCACGCGGCCACAACTCGCGGATCACCCCGCGCAACTCACTGAACAAAAGCACGACGGTGCCTCCTGTGGCTAGCCCCGCGACTTGAAGTCGCAGGCCTGATCGCCCAACTACCCTGATTGTTTCCTGATTTTTCTCAAGCTATGATTTTCCTTTTCCAATAAGTTTTATCTTTCCTTTTGATATTAGAATTGATTCCATAGTTATCTTAATTAGTTTAGTTATAAATAGGTTATTCTCTTTATTGTTTTTCATTCAATTCAGTATTCAAGCTCAATAATAGTTCACTCTTAAATAAAAGAGTTTTCTCCTTAATTTTCTGGGTTTACGTTCGTAAACTCGTTAGGGTTCGACGCTTGTCAATTCGTTCCACGTTTTCCTACTGTAGTTGGTATCAGAGCACAGACTAACCTGTTTCTTCACCTTCAAGATGGCAGATCAACCACCACCCCTCCTGAGCAGATCTTGATGGGATCACATCGGCTTTCACCGCAACCCTCAACACGCTGACTACCACATTCGCTAACCAGATCAATGCCAACAACACCGATCGACAGAGATGAGACAGGCACGAAGGTCAAAATCGACCACCACGTGGCGACCGACACTAGCCGACCACCGGTTCAAGTTCCGAATCCAAAGAGGACGCTGAACGACCCCGAAAATACCCCAATTATCGAATGAAGGCCGATAGTCCCTAATTCTATGGAACCATGGGCGTAGAAGAATTCCTAGACCAGCTAATCGAGGTCGATTGTTTCTTCAATATCATGGAGATCCTGGAACACAAGAAAATACAGATGGTTGTTTTTCGCCTAAAAAGCATCGCCACTGTATGGTGGGAAAAACTAGTAGCCCAACGACAAAGACAATGAAAAGGCCCGGTACATTCATGTTGGAGAATGAAGCAACTAATGATCGAACGGTTCCTACCGGAAGACTATAAGCAAATCATTTACAAGATGTATTTGGATTGTTCACAAGGCTCAAGACTCGTAACCAAGTACACCACAGAGTTCATACGACTCTCCGAACGGAACGAGATCGGCGAGACGGAGGGACAAAGGGTCAGCCGATACATTAACGGACTCAGAAGTTCAATACAATGAAGATTGGACTCCAACCTGTGTGGACGGTAACAGAAGCATCTAGCCTAGCCACGAAACCCGAGTTTATGGAGAAGACCACTCGAGCCTTATCCTATATCGCACAGGTATTCTACACCAACTCCCACCGAAACTTCTAATTCCACGTCCGATAAGGGGAGAAGTATATCACTAAACCAAGCTCCATGTGACATCAATCCACTCCGAAACACTACCGGATCTCAAAGCAAGGCCATCGCACCAAAACCGGTTAACCCATACACCAAACCAACAGGTCCAAATGTTATCGTTGTGGCCAACCGAGCCATAGATCGAATGAGTGTAACAACCGACAAACTGTCGGGTTTATGGACGAAGGTGAAAGTGAAGGAGATGATGACTACGATGGAGCTGAATTTGCGGAAGAAGACTTCGAATAGAGGGTAAACATCGTGCTCCAAAGGGTCCTCCAAAAGAGGAAAGTCAAAGGAAGAACCTTTTTCGTACCTATTGGTCCATCAATACAAGGGTTTGTAACTTGATTGTAGATAATGGAAGTTACAAAAACCTAGACTCCCAAAAGTTAGTAAACTACCTTGGTCTACCGACTCAACCACATGATGCACCATACTCGCTTGGATGGGTAAAGAGAGGACCACAAGTTCGTATAACTCTAGTTTGCAAAGTTCCCATATCTATAGGCAAACACTAAAAAGAATACGTTCTTTGTGATGTCCTCGACATGGACGCATGCCATATCTTACTTGGTCGACCGTGGCAATACGACCACGACGTCATCTACAAAGGAAGAGAGAATGTGACTATATTCCGATGGGACGACCGTAAGATCGCCATGGCACCCATAACTAACTTCAACAAAGCCCCAGAAAAGAAATGTGAGAACTTTCTAATCATCACCTCCGATGAGCAACTTCTCGAAAATTCTTTCAAAGAAACTCAAGTCTTTTGTCCAATAGTCGTAAAAGGCTTGGTGAGTGCCGAAAAGGTCAATGATGAAATTCCGGTGGAGGTTGGCGGAATACTTAAAGACTTTAAGGACCTAATTTCCAATGATTTGCCACCCGAATTACCTCCCATGAGGGACATCCAACACCAGATAGACCTAATTTCGAGTGTTAGTCTACCAAACATTCCTCACTATTGCATGAGTCCCAAGGAGAATGAGATCTCAAGGGAACAAGTTGAAGACCTCTCGAGGAAAGGATTCATCCGAGAAAGCTTAAGCCTATGTGTCATCCCCGTCCTCCCTGTACCAAAGAAAGGTAACCAATGAAGGATGTGCATCGATAGTCGTGTCATCAACAAAATCACCATCAAGTATCGATTTCCCATTCCTCGTTTAGAATACACGTTTGATGAACTAGCCGGTGCGAAACTATTTTCAAAGATCGATCTCCGAAGCGGCTACCACCAGATCCGGATCTGACCCGGTGAAGAATGGAAAACAACGTTCAAGACTCCATTCGGGTGATACGAGTGGCTAGCCATGTCCTTCGGAACCTCTAACGCCCCAAGCAGTTTTATGAGGACAATGAACCAAGTCCTCCGCCCATTTATCAATTCTTTCGTAGTGGTATACTTTGATGACATACTCATTTATAACCGAAGCAAAACGGATCACTTAGTACACCCCTGAGGCCCCGACAAGTCTTAGTCGTGCTCCAAGAAAACAAACTCTATGTCAACCTAAAGAAGTGCACTTTCTGCACCAACAAGCTCCTATTTTTAGGATTCATTGTTGAATAAGCAGGCATAGAAGTGGACGAAAAGAAGGTTCGTGCAATAAAGGAATGGCCCACTCCCAAAACCGTATCCGATGTCCGGAGTTTTCACAACTTGGCAACCTTTTACTGGAGATTCGTGAGGGATTTCAGCACCATCACTGCACCAATAACCAAGTGCCTGAAAAAAGGTAAATTCCAATGAGGACCCGGTCAAGACCGAAGCTTTGCTCTCATTAAAGACAAACTAAGTACCGCACCCGTTAACGTTATTCCCGACTTTGAGAAAGTATTTGAAATTGCATGTGATGCAAGTGAAGTAGGAGTAGGAGCGGTCTTTTCTCAAGAAAAAGGCCTATCACATTCTTTAGTGAAAAGCTAAGCGCTGTCCGACAAAAGTGGAGCACTTATGAAAAGAGTTTTATGTCGTGTTCCATGCCATGAACTTGTGCAAAAAAAAATTGTACTCTCCACCGACCACCAAGCCCTAAAATTCATCAATAGCCAAAAGTCGGTAAGCAAAAGCATGCACAGTGGGTAAGCTACTTGCAAAAGTTTCATTTTGTCATTAAACATAAATCATGAGTTCTCAACCAGGTAGCCGATGCCTTGACTCGACGAGCTACTTTAATGATCACTCTCGCCTAAGAGATCTTTGGATTCGAGGTTCTAAAAGAGCAATATGAAGATGGTGACTTCAAAGAGATTTGGTCCAAATGAAAAACGGGTACACTGATGGACGACTATTATATCCAAGACGAATATCTTTTCAAAAGTAACCAATTATGCATAACTAACTCTTCTCTTAGTGAAAAACTAATTAAAGACCTACATGGAGGAGGATTAGGCGGACATTTGGGTCGGGACAAAACCATTGATAGTGTCCTTGAAGGGTACCATTGGCCGCACTTGAAACGGGATGTGGGAACAATCGTTCAAAAATGCTATATTTGTCAAGTTGCTAAAGGTCAATCTCAAAACATTGGTCTCTACTTACCCTTATTGATTCCCGATTATATCTGGAAAGACTTGTCCATGGATTTCATTTTATGACTACCCCAAACACAAAGAGGAGTCGACTATACCTTGTAGTAGTCGACCGATTCTCCAAGATGACACACTTCATTGCTTGCAAGAAGACCGTCGATGCAAGCAACATCGCCAAGTTATTTTTCAAAGAGGTAGTTCGCTTACACGATGTTCCAAAAACTATCACTTCCGATCGTGACACAAAGTTTTTGAGCCACTTTTGGATCACTCTTTGGCGTTGTACGGGACCACATTGAACAAAAGGAGTACCGCTCACCCTCAATTCGATGGCCAAACCGAGGTGACGAATCGAACGTTGGGAAACATGCTAGGAGCATATGTTGTAATAAGCCTAAACAATGGGATCTTGCTCTTCCACAAATCGAATTTGCCTATAATAGCGCAACCCACACGGCAACAGGACGTTCCCCTTTCTCCTTAGTCTACACTTCCACTCCCAAGCACGTGGTTGATTTGGTCAAGCTACCACAACTTCCGCGAACAAGCATTGCAACAAAAAAATATGGCCAAGGACATGCAAGTCGTCAAAGAAGAAGTCAAGGCAAGACTTGAACTAACAGGTACAAAGAATAAAGCCTCCATCGATGTGCACCGACAACGAAAAACTTTCAATATGGGAGATGATGTCATGGTTTTCCTACGCAAAGAACGAACACGTTACAACCCACGAAATAAGGACCCTTTAAGATCAGTAAGGAAAATCAATGACAATGCTTATGTGGTCACCCTCCATGATTCTCTACACATCTCCAATACATTCAATGTAGCGGATATTTACAATTACCACCCGGATGAAACATTCCTTCCTGATGAGAACTCCATGTCGAGTTCTTCAGAGGTGGACGAGACTGATGTAGAACGACTAGCGGCCCGCTTTGAAGAACAAATGGACCAAGCCAAGAAGCACGTCAACAGCACCTCCCGCAGATGAGCCCACGCAACTCACTGGACAAAAGCATGACAGTGCCTCCCACGACAAGCTCCACTACTTAAAGTTGCGGGCCTGACCTCCCAACTACCCTGATCGTTTCCTGATTTTTCTCAAGCTATTATTTTCTTTTTCCAATAAGGTTTATCTTTCCTTTTGATATTAGGATTGATTCCATAGTTATCTTAATTGGTTTAATTATAAATAGGTTATTCTCTTTGTTGTTTTTCATTCAATTCAATAATAGTACTCTTTTAAATTAAAGAGTTTTCTTCTTAATTTTATAGGTTTATGTTTGTAAATTCATTCATAGTTAGGGTTCAACGCTTGTCGATCCGTTCCACGTTTTCCTACTGTGTAATGAATCATCAGTAACTTAATTACCAATATTGACAAATCAAATATACATGTCATTTAATAATAAATATAGACATATGTTCACATATATTTCTTTATACACACACTATATACATATATTAAATAAAATAAAAAATTAATCGGGGTCAGATTAGGGGTGGGTAATGCCATCCCCAACCCCACCTAGACCCTGCTTTGGGTAGGAAAATAAATCTCCGTCCCTGCCTAGTTACCCGTCAACTCGGGGAATCCCTGCCCCGTTAGGGTATACCCGCCCAACGGGTAAAACTTCCATCTCTACTTGTAAGGCAACATTCATTCCCTTCCCCAACCAATGTGGGATCATACAATCGACCCCCTTGAGACCCCAACGTCCTCGCTAGCACATCAGTTCGGTTCCTGACTCTAATACCATCTGTAACATCTCAGGCTAACCGTATCAGATTTTGTCCGCTTTGTCCACACAACTAAGGGTTTTAAAACGTGTATGGTAGAGGTGGTGTCCAGTCCCTTATAAGGCAACATTTGTTCCCCTCCCCGGCCGATGTGGGATCTTACATATATTTATACATAAAAAACCGTAAATAATGGGCTATTTACCAACACAAATTGGGTAACCGTTAACGGGTAAAAGTGTGGTCTAAGTAATGGGCGATTGAAATGGTTGTTTACCAAGTGTGATGTAGTAAATGCGTAAACCAAACTCGGTCAGTGACCGACTTTGTCAGCACCTTGGTTGGTCAGAACTATAGGTGAACAACATCATGCATGATCTGATACCGACGCTTTTACCCAATATATGTTAAGTAACCGGTTAACGGACTAACTAAATAAAACATGTACTAACGAGGGTTCTAAATGGCGTAAGACATGGCTTGGCAGTGAGGTCAAGCCTCAAGCCTTACGAGTTACGGCAAGGCCATGGCGTTTTGCAAGGCATGGCTGAAGACAGCAAATTTGTATATAATATATACATATGTGTGTGTGTGTGTATATATATATATATGTGTGTGTTGTCAGTATATGGTTAAGTTATTAACAACTTAAATTCATATAAAATGATAAACATAAGAATTTCTAAATTTTAATTGATACTAGTGGGCGAACACTAATCGTATTTCGAAGTATATAGATTCTAAGTATCGAACATAAATATTAATTTCTAAATTCTAATCGAAAAAAATGAAAGAAGCAAAACAAAATCAAAGAATTAAATCTATATTCACATTTACTTCTATTCAAGTTTAAAAATTTGCAAATCCCCTATCCAAGCCCTGTAACGAGTTATGCGCTGTAACGCCATAACGCGCCATGGTGAGCCATAACGAGCTACATGCCTAATATCCACGCCAAGGGGGTTAAGGTGGCGGTTCGGCGACATAACAAGCCATGGCGGCGCCATAACCCGTTTTTGTAGAACATTGGTACTAACTAATTAAGTTACCTAAAGACATCTCTAGTATTAGATCAAGACATGTTTGAGATAGTAATTAAAGATTAGAAGTCTACTATCAAATAGTAAAAATGTATATTTCACTTGGACATTACCTTATCAAAGTAGCTAATGCATCCTCATCGTCTCCAGCATTATCAACACTCCGTACTTCCACTGAACACTTCGCTTCATTAGATCTATACAACACCCGGTCCATAATCAAGCATTTGCAGACACATAGGTCAATGATGCATGGGCACATATATATATATATATATATATATATATATATATATATATATATATAAACAACAAAGATGAAGCTTAAAATCAAAAGGACATATATAATTTTGGGAATTTTAATCAAATTGAGCACATTCCATACGTTGCATACATATATAAAAGTTGGCTTTTACAGCAAGACCGCTCAAGAGATTAAACCTTTCTTCATTGGACAAGATACTGCCTTCCTAGGCTACGAATTCAAAGCTTCGTAACAATTGTAGATCCATCATCAACTGCAAAGATGCATATTTCTAAGGACTTCATATTTATTTCATACAGATGCATGCATATATGTTAACATACACATTGATTTCGTTATAAGCAGGTCGAAAATGAGAGCATGGAATCTGTTGAAGCTATTGATGCAGCTCAAACTAATGATTGTGATCATCAGGCTGGCAACACCAATGCAACCACGACGAGGGTAAGATTGCATTTTAAAAAAGCTAGAAAGATGAAATTTCTTCTTGATTTTATACTTGCCTAGGGTTATATTACAATATATTTACTTATTTATTAATCTAATATGTCATTCAAGAATACACAAGATTAATGTATGTGTGTTCATAACATTTACCAGAAACCAGAAATTGCTGAAGTCGGTGATAATTCAACAGCCTCGTACGAACCCCGCCTGACTATTCATGATCAAACAATCAAATACGATATAAGTGTCGATCAACAACACCACACATCAAGGATTGTGCTGGATGGAGGTTTAAGTGAAATCCCAGGTGCACTAACTACAGAGTTAGAGACAGGAATATCTGAAAATGAAGCTAGTAACAAAAAACATGCTTCCTTACATATTCTGTCTAATTCTGCATGCAAATTCTACAAGATGGTCGTGGAGAATAAAACCATTCTCCTCGTTGCAATACTGACACTTGGATTTGGAATCATTGAAGAAGGTGAAGAGAATGGTTGGCATGAAGGGGTAATTCTACTAATCGCAACGGTGGTTATTGTTCTTTTTGCTTCTTTCCACAAGTCCCAGCAAAAACGAAGTTCGGATGCTAATTTTATTGTGGAATCCCAGATTGACAAGTTAGACGATGACATACAATTTATAGGACTCGTCATCTGTATTCTATGTCTTATAGTGTCGTTATTGTGGGATACGTTTGGCAAAAGGGATGACGATAAAGAATCTAAGCACCCAGCACGACATCTCCTAAAGTTACTGATTGTGTTACTGGTTGGAGTAACACAGAAGGTACCTTTTGTTTCAGTTGCAATTCGTTACTTCAATGATCATACGCTATCTGGTATACCAGCCACTAGTTCAGTACTTGTTGCCAATATGGAGTTGATTAGAACATTTTGCGTTTGTACGGAGAATGAGATGGAGGTTGACAAGCCCTTTATTTCTGGGAAAGAAGTGAAGGAATTCAGAGATCGTGGAATTGATATTGTAATGGTCTCGAGCAGAAATGTATCATTTCTAAAAGAGTTTGCCCTACAATCTGAAGTTATCACAGACAGTGATCCAGAATCTTCATCTTCGATCACGGGTAAAGATTTCAGGAACTTGACTCATCTGCAGACACTACAAGAAAAATGGGCTAATGTCCTCACCATAAGTGGCTAAAAGACAAAACCATATAACTCTATTGACAATATAGTTTGACTTACTCTATAGTGACGACATGTCCTCTCGATAGGTATTTTAGTTTTAAATTTTGATTTTTCTTTCGCCAACAAAATTGAAACAATTCACAAAATCAAGCTTTGTTGACTTTTTTTCTTTGACCCACTTTTAGAGAGGACATGTCCTCACCATAGATTTATCCGTTTCCTCACAAAAACTACTAAAATGACCGGTTACATTTGGAGAGGACATGTCCTCACCATAGGTTTTTTCATTTCCCCCCAAATTTAAAACAAATTCGCACCAAATACAATTTGATGGCGGGTTACTTTTAGTGAGGACATGTCCTCTCCATAGGTATTTTAGTTTTAATTTTTGAATATTTGTTTCCCCTCCAAAAAGAAAATAAATCAGAAAAACTACCTATATTGACTTTTTTTCTTTGACCCACTTTTAGAGAGGACATGTCCTCACCATATTTTTTTTGCAATTCCTCACAAAAAATTAATAAAATGACGGTTTACGAATGGAGAGGACATGTCCTCGCTAAATGTTTTTTTCATTTCCCCCTCCCTTTAAAACAAATTCGCACCAAATACAATTTGATGGCGGGTTACTTGTGGTGAGGACATGTCCTCACCATAGAACAAATATGTTTTCAAATTTTTTTATTTCTCATCCTAAATAAAATGAGTTTCTAAAAAATTTATGAAATGGTGGATTACTTTTGGTCAGGATATGTCCTCAGCATAGCATTGTGACTTATAAAAAAAATAAACATAAAAATACATAAATAATAATATAAAATATTTTTTATTAATTTAAAATTTAAAATTATATTATTACTATAATCTTATAATTAGGATTGTAAGTTTCTCTATAAATTACATTACTATTTATCGTTGTTAATAATTAACTATTTTATGGGTGACATCTTTAATCGTTCTATAAGATTTTAAAAATTATGGTTATATAATGTACTTGTTTATGAGGATTTACCAATTAAGGTTTTGACTTGATCATAAAAGGAAGTCATATGTGTTTATAACGGTTTGATTGTTGGTCAACATTAGTCGGTCCACGTAAGCATGGTTAGATAAGATTGTAGATGGTCGAAGTTGATGCCAAGGTGGTCACAGAGAATCACTCCATCTTGGGATGTTTATATAATCTAAAACTTAATTAATTATCATCTTTTTATCAAATATAAATGGTACGAATTTAAAGGTACAAAAGAAGAGGACCAGAGGCTTTGCTTTGTGGGATTTCTCCAAAGTTTCTATATCTGCTTCCATAGTGGTTAGCATGTGTATACCCTCAATATGTCCCCGAGGGTTCTTTCTAATCCATTGCCCACTCCTCTATGCATCAAGCCACTTATCCATTGCCCCACTAATTTGCCTTTTATGTTACAAAATTACAAACTGTTGTATGCCATCTGTCAAGGATGATGAGTTCTTAGTTTGGGTTTAGATCTAACAATAAAATAATAAAAATGGCAAGTGATTGCAATGATAAAGGCGTAAATGTTCTTAACAAATGTATGTATGTAATGTGGGATGTATATAGGTATGTATGTAATTTGTTGATCATTTTTATTTCGATTATATCATGTGGTGTGTATCAATGTTAGTATTCTTGGGTATATATATTATTTGTTATAATTCATACGGTAGTATATACATTATGTATAGGAAACAATAAAAGCAGGCTTATATATATGATTCAAATATGATAAAATATCCAAGAATGACTTCCTAGATATACAGGAAACAATTTGGAGATGTTAAGTTGTTTCCACAAGCAAAGAACTCCCATCATGTTTCAGGTATTTAACTCCCATCTGAAAGCAAATGCCATCACATCTGTGCTTATTTACTGACATTTTGTTTTTCCTTTTCTTTCCTGCAAGGATCCAGCAAAGAACAAGAGGCGCACACCAAAGGTGAATACCCCTCGAGGTGTTATCAAGGTAACTATAACTCGGAATTTCCCATTTTTTTGGGGTAAACAAAACCGATTTTTTTTCAGTTCTATATTGCTTTGTGTATACTTATATTGCAAATTTGAACAGCGAATTAAGGGAGAGAGTCAACAAACCTCAGAAGGATCATTGAATCCATATGCAGATGACCCTTGTGCATTTGATTAGAGGTAATATCTTAAACCTTATTCATTTAATGTGTTTGTAAACTTTTTAAGTTCTAAAGTGTTCTAAAGTGCTTCATGTGGAGAGACAGTATTGTATGTACAGGGTCATATTGTTCAACTCTTATTTTGGATGTAGTAATGCTAGCAGTAAGTTTCCAAGTAAGTGATGAATGAAATAATCTCAGTAACACAGGGGAGTTCTAGTAGTTTTTTAGATATGTGGGTTAAATTTGGATGTTTTATTGAATTACAGAAGTAGAAACAGTCACATATCCCAATCGATACTTGATGATAGCCACCAGTGGGCAAGTTATACGTCGTGCCAATTCTTCATCAATTGTCTTAGCCGAACGATCTTCATCAAGTGTTAGAGAACGTTCATACACCCAAGCAGTGGTTGATTCGTTGGTGGCTTCGACTTCTTCGCGATTTGAGACAAATTCAACGTCCTCCTACGCGGTTTGAAAGCCAACAATATCGAAATTGAGTTTGAAGAAGAAGAGAGCGGGGACGAGGAATCGGACGGGGATGGGGACGAGGACGAGGGTTGAAGAGTAGGTTTTTTTTAGTATGGAACTATTATTATGTGTTGAATGTTAATACTTTGATACTTGGTGTTTTTTGTTAATTAATGCATTTAGGATGTTGTTGGTGTTGTTATGTTGTTTGGAATTTTAGGAAGTGCAGAAAACAGGTAAAAACAGCCCGGAAAATGGGCGGGAAATAGCAAATACAACATGATCCTGCCAAAAGAAAATTAAGGCTATAGTGAGGACATGTCCTCACTATAGGTAAATATATTCTGTTTAATATAATTAGCTATGGCGAAGACATGTCCTCACCATAGGTAATTATATTCTAATTACCATAATTAGATATGGTGAGGACACGTGCTCACCATAGGTAATTACGGTAATTAGAATATAATTACCTATGGTGAGGACGTGTCCTCACCATAGCTAATTATGGTAATTAGAATATAATTACCTATGGTGAGCACATGTCCTCACCATAGCTAATTATATTTTGTTTAATATAATTAGCTATGGTGAGGACATGTCCTCCCTATAACTAATATTAATTTCTTTTCCATTTATTTTATAGCAGTTGGATGTCCTCACTGTAGAACAAAATTGTCCTCGCCATCGACATATAGCGTCGGACCTATAGTGAGGAAAATAGGGTGATGACATGTCCTCACTATAGACCTTTAGTGAGGACATTTTGACTTATGGTGAGGACTTTTTTTCTCACTATAGCTCTTTTTTCTTGTAGTGAGAGATTAGAAATAGTGGGTAAGATTAGAGTTATGGGAGATGCGTGCCAGGATGATAGATTACTCCTTGTAAAGACGTTGAAGAAAAGAGGCGGTGAAGTGGTTGAATTTCAGGGACAAAGAACAGATGAAGCACGGCCAACACTTAGGGCAAGAGAAAGTGCAGATAGCATCATCATATGGGATGGAAGTATTGGTGACTTGATCAGCATGGTCAATGCAGGAAAAAGCATGTACGCGAATATTCAGAGATTTCTCCAGCATTTTCTAATCATGTCCATTAGCAGCTCTTTAATAAACTTTTTGGGGACTGTAGCCTTTGGGGATGCTCCTTTAACAACATGGGATTTGTTATGGGTGAACCTGGTGGAGGTAATCCTTGGAGGTTATGTGTCGCTAACAAAGCCATCAATTGATCATATACCCGTAAGTGGTAAAGCATCATCACTTATAACATCAAGTATGACCATAAACATATGGGTACAGGTTTTGTATCAAATTGTATGTTGTATGGTTCTTCTTCTAGCTACAGGAGCGGGAGCAATGGTTTCAAACAGCTTCATCCTATGTCAGTTTTTCAACTTATTCAACGCCAGAGAGCTAGAAAACAAGAACATTTTCAAAGGCACGAGTCGGCATGTAGGGTTTTGGATTGCTGGAAGTATATTTATAGCTTTGCAGGTGGGTCTCGTTAGGATTGAAGAGTGGTTTGGCTATGGTGCAAAACTGGACTGGAAGTATTGGGTGGTTTCTTTTGTAATTGGGTCGGGGTCGTGGCTAGTTGATTGGCTTGGGAAGTGCATATATATATATATATATATACGTTAACTAGTTTTGATGGATTAATGTAAGTTTGATGGATCATGGCAGGCTGTGTTAAAATTATAAGCTAAGTATTGTGCTTATCAATAAGTAATCTTATTTATCTAGTTTGATAGGTTATATTAGCGACAGTTTTATTTGGGTGGTTATTTACCAACAGTTGTGTTGGTTCACAAACCATCATGTTGGTCAAAGTTGGCGCCTCCTGCTTGTGTATATATATATATATGTCTGTTTGTAATCTGATTTGAAAGTGTTGCATAATATATTAAAACAAGTTTATGTGATATTCTTTGTTCCTTCCATTATCTTCTTCTTCCTGTGATTGTTTTCCAACAAAGTGGTATCAGAGCCCGTGTTCAACATCACAGAAAACTGGAAACAAAAACGCAGGAAAGATTAGAAATCTAATGGCTTCGAACAACAACGGTTTTCAAGCGCAACTTCCGAAGTTAAACGGTGGAAACTATCACCAATGGAGTATCCAATTGAAGGTGTTCTTCGAATCTCAAGATCTATGGAACTTGGTTGAGGATGGGTTACAAGAACCCAAGGATCCTACCGCTTTAATGTCCCAACAAAACGCAAAATTAAAAGAAGATCGGAAGAAAGATCGGAAAGCGTTATTTTTTATTTATCAAGCAATAGATGAAGCCATTTTCGAGAGGATCTCAACGTCTCTTACATCAAATGATGCATGGGATATGTTGTACAAGACCTGCCGTGGAGAGGACAAAGTTAAAATGGTACGTTTGCAAACCTTACGTTGTGAATTCGATGGACTTCGGATGAAAGAATCTGAATCTATTGAAGAATTTTATAATCGTGTGATTACCCTCACTAATCAAATGAGGATTAATGGGGAGGGGATTGAAGATAAAAAAAATTGTAGAAAAGATTTTGAGAAGTTTGACTCGAAAATTCGAGTACGTTGTGGTTGCCATCGAAGAATCAAAGGATTTGGCAACATTTTCTTTGGAGAGTATGTTAGGGACACTTAAGTCCCATGAACTTAGGATGAGAAACTTTGATGATGCTCCTTCTGAACAAGCATTCCTTTCCTCTACAAAAGCAAAAGGTAAAGAACATGTAAGATCTTTATCTGAAACTCAATGTTATTATTGTCACAAATACGGACATACTATGAAATATTGCAAGAAACGAAAAGAGGATGAGAGTGAAGATGCCAATTTCATTCATGGAAATGAAACTCAAGAAGGGGATACGATGTTCATGGCAATTGAGCAACTTGAAACTTTAGTGGATGATGCATGGTACAAGGATGATGATGACCTTGTGAAAAGAAACAAAGTGATGAATGGACCCATAGATGATACTCTCCCTGGGAAAATCAAGGTTGATGATGCTTGAAGCTTGAACTCTTCAAGATATGTGTTGGATGTGTCTTAGCTTAAGGAGGAGTGTTAAAATTATAAGCTAAGTATTGTGGTTATCAATAAGTAATCTTATTTATCTAGTTTGATAGGTTATATTAGCGACAGTTTTATTTGGGTGGTTATTTACCAACAGTTGTGTTGGTTCACAAACCATCATGTTGGTCAAATTTGGCGCCTCCTGCTTGTGTATATATATGTCTGTTTGTAATCTGATTTGAAAGTGTTGCATAATATATTAAAACAAGTTTGTGTGATATTCTTTGTTCCCTCCATTATCTTCTTCTTCCTGTGATTGTTTTCCAACAGTCTGTAGTTTTGGTCTTGCTGCGTGTAAGCTTCTTTCATTCATTCATATTCATATTGGTCGTTATTTGTTTGATGGATTAATGTAAGCTTGATGGATTACGTGACGTCTTGTTTAATTACAATAATTATAAGCTTGATGGATTAAGTCTTCTTTCATTCATTCATATTCACTGATTTAGCACTTGCATTTAGAGATGAAAGATCCAAATGGAAATCGAACAGATTGTTGAAGTTAGTTAGTTTGTTATTAATTTGTTTAGTTGTACACGTGGAAGTATTGTCTTTATTTCTTTTATGTATATATATTAGAAGGGTCTGATGTAATTGTTTAAGCAATGAATAACATAATTCACTTCCACCCACACTTTCTCTCTCTATTTCCACTTTCTCTTTCTCTCACTACAAACTCTCGATTTCTTCATCTGTTTGATTCTCATATGGTATCAGAGCGGTTCTAAGATCTTTCTCATCGATTGTTCTTCCTCTGTTTCAATTCTTATTTTGTTCCTTGATTTCTTGTTAGATCTGATTTGTTACGATGACTACTGAAAGCCCTAAATCTGTTTCAACTGGTTCTGGAGTTAATTCCAGTGGAATCAACGCTTCAGCCTACTCGAATCCTTTGTTCTTGAGTCATACTGATAATCCAGGAGCGGTAATTGTCTCATAGGTTTTCAATGGAAAACGATTTGGTGCTTGGAAACGAGCAATGACGTTAGCTTTATCAATGAAGAACAAATTAGGTTTTGTTACCGGTAGGACTAAGAAACCTGCTGAATATGATCCAAGTTATGAGGATTGGGAGAGGTGCAATTCGATTGTGATTACATGGATTCTGAATGCTGTAACTCCGGAGATTTCAGAAAGTTTGATTTATCATACCTCTGCAAAGGCGATTTGGAATGAGTTACAACACATGTATGAACAGTCAAATCTTGTAGTTGTTTTTCAATTGCAAAAAGAGTTAAATCTCATGTCACAGGGTAGTGATTCTGTGACGGCATACTACACAAAATTCAAACGAACTTGGGATGAATTTGCATATGTCGATGAGATGCCTGATTGTAATTGTTCAGCAGGAGAGGCTTGGATGAAACGAATGGATAGGCAACAATTGGTCCAATTTTTGTTCGGTTTGAATGATAGTTATGCTTCAACCTACTCCTATTCTTGCATAAGCATATGCGATTCTTATTCAAGAAGAGCAACAACGAGAAATTACAACTCCGATGAAACTCAATATTGACAGTGCAGCCATGTATGCCAAAAATACTCAGAATAAGATTGTGTTTAGTAATGAAATAAGGAAGAATATGGTTTGCAATTATTGTAAGAAGAAGGGACACATCAAATCAGAATGTTACAGGCTGAATGGTTATCCAGAACATTTAAAGTTTACTAACTCGAGGAAATCAACTGTTAATGTCACCATCGGAGAAGAAGTTAATGCAAAAGACTTATCCGGTGGAAGTTCAGAAATGATGAGCAAAGATTACAATCAGTTGATGAATTTTTTGAAACAATGCAAGGTTGTTGATTCGACATCTAGTTCTCGAAAAAATGATGTGTCTGAGAATGCTTACGCAGCTGCTGTTAATGGATTTGCGGCTTGTGCAGGTAATTCAACTTTGATTTTCTATTTTCAAAATTTGTGGATAATTGATTCTAAAGCATTTGATCACATGTGTAGACATTATTCTATGTTTTCTTCAATCACAAAGTTGTCCACACCTCATAAAATATCTCTGTCGAATGGTAATTTTTTACATGTTCAACATGTAGGAACAATGTCTCTTTCGTCTCATTTGCATCTTTCTAAAGTGTTGTTTGTTCCTACATTCCATTGTAATCTTTTATCGGTCGCAAAATTCAATGATCAACATAAAACTCCTCTTCATTTTACTGTTTCACATTGTTATATGCAGGACCCTCTCACCAAGAAGCTCTTGGCACTTGGTGAAAGAAAGGGAAGCTTGTATTTTCTGAATCCTGAAGAGATCAGACATAATTTCTCAGTTGATCAATCTGTTACTAATAATGTAGTCTCTGATTCAGTTGATAAATCTTGTTCGTTATGGCATTTACGTTTTGGTCATATTCCAGTGAATAAACTCAAACACCTGAATCTTGTTTCTTCTGAATGTAATAAAAACCTGTTTCATTCGTGTATTACTTGTCATAAAGCTAAGCAACATCGTTTACCTTTTCCTGGAAGTCATACTAAGTCTGTTGATATCTTTGATCTTGTTCATGTTGATGTTTGGGGTCCCTTTCATACTCCAACATATGATGGTCATAAATACTTTCTTACCATTGTTGATGACCATAGTCGTACTACTTGGATATATTTACTAAGTCACAAAGGGTCAACCTTCTCTGTCATTAAATCCTTTGTTCAGTTCATTGAAACACAATTTCATAAAACTATCAAAATCATTCGTTCTGATAATGCAAAAGAATTGGGAAGTAGTCAAGAAGGGAAAACCTTCTATGCTTCTAAGGGATTATACATCAGTTATCTTGTCGATACACACCTCAACAAAATGGTCTTGTTGAACGAAAACACAAACACTTGCTGGAAGTTGCTCGTTCTTTAATCATTCAATCTGGATTACCTCTTCAATTCTAGGGTGATAGTATTCTGACAGCTGCATATCTCATTAATAGGACCCCAACTAAAGTTCTTAATCATCTCACACCTTTTGAGGTTCTATTCAAATGCAAACCCGACTTACATCACATTCGTACTTTCGGTTGTTTATGTTTTGTGTCCACTCTTCCTGTTAATCGACATAAATTTCAATCAAGAGCAAATCCACATATTTTTCTGGGTTATCCATTTGGTCGAAAAGCTTACAAGGTTATGGATTTGAATACCAAACAAATATCATATTCTCGAGATGTCATATTTTGTGAATCTGAATTTCCTTTTATCAAAGGTACTGATGTTTCTTCATCTTTCTTCTCTAATATTCCGCTTCCTAATTCTGTTAATACTGATTTTGATGGTCATAATCCTTCTCATAATTGTCCATTTCAACCTTCTAATCCGTCTCCTCAAACCCATATTCCAGCTGAGCAGTTTTCTGCTTCAAACGACTTTGTTGATAATATTTCAAATCACAATCAAGAAAGTTCTCCTTCATATCATAATTGTCAAGCTAGTCATAATCCTTCAGGTCTTCGTAAATCGTCTCGTGTTCATAAACCACCTGTGTGGCTTGATGATTTTGTTTGTAATCAAGTTCATTCTGATTTTGATTCCATTTCTGATACTTGTCCTCATACGATGACTAACATGTGTTTTGATTCTCAGAATTTTTCATTCACATATTTGAATAGTGATAGTCAATGTTTTATTGCTAATATTGTTTCTGTTGTGGATCCTAAAAATTATGAAGAAGCTATAAAAAGTCTGTGTTGGCAAGAAGCAATGGCCAAAGAATTTGCTGCCTTAGAAGCTAATCAAACTTGGATATTAGTCCCATTACATGAAGGAAATCGTGCAATTGGGTGTAAATGGGTATATAAAACCAAGTTTAATAAATATGGGACGGTTGAAAGATACAAGGCACGGCTTGTAGCTCAAGGTTTCACGCAGCGTGAGAATGAGGATTATCATGAGACATTTTCTCCTGTTGTTAAGTTCACTACTATACGTTGTATTGTAGCTCTTGCTGTTAAACGAAAATGGGAGATACATCAGTTAAACATAAACAACGATTTCTTACATAGAGATCTACATGAGGAAGTGTATATGAAGAGACTGAAGGGAATGACATGTTCGGATCCAAATTATGTTTTCAAACTCACCAAGTCTCTTTACGGTCTTAAGCAGGCGTCCAGGCAGTGGTACTCGAAGTTAGCTGATGCCTTGCGAATGAAAGGGTTTGAGCATTCTAAGAATGATTATTCACTATTCTTACGAAAAACCTCGAGTTCGTTTATCATTGTTTCTGTTTATGTCGATGACGTTATTGTCACGGGTGATGCACCTTCAGAAATTGCTAATTTGAAACAGCACTTGCATTTCAAAATCAAAGATTTGGGAAATCTCAATTATTTTATTGGCCTTGAATTCCTTCAAGGTCCTCAAGGAATGTTCCTAACCCAGAAGAAATACCTTACTGATCTCCTCGAAGAATATGAAATATTTGATGCTGGGCATATTGTTTCGCCATTACCAAGTAATCTCAAGCTTTTTCCGGAGATGCCAAATCCTTTGTCTGATTCAACTGCTTATCGACAACTTGTTGGAAAGTTGGATTTTTTGGTGCATACTCGTCCAGACATTGCATACAATGTTCAATTTCTGGGTCTGTTCAATCAAAATCCTTCTCAAGCACATTGGGACGCTGCAATACATGTTCTGAAATATCTTCGAGTTTTTTGTTCATATGGGTTATTGTTCAACAACAATTCAGATTTGACCTTAACAGCCTTCTGTGATTCTGATTGGGCATCTTGTCCTTATTCTCGAAGATCTGTAAGTGGCTATTTCGTTCTATTGGGAGGCAGCTCGATATCCTGGAAATCTAAAAAGCAAGTCACTGTGTCTTTATCTTCTGCCGAAGCAGAGTTTCGATCAATGAGAAGAATAACCAGGGAATTGACATGGTTGAGTCGTCTCTTAGCAAATTTACGTGTTGATAATATTACTCCTATTGCTTTGAAATGTGATAATATGGCGAGTATTCACATTGCAAAGAACCCTGTTTTCCACGAACGTACTAAGCATATTGAATTGGATTGCTATTATGTTCGACAGCAATTACATGCTGGTGTTATTGCTCTGGATTTTACACCATCGTCTTCTCAACTATCTGACATCTTCACTAAACTACTTAGTGGATCTACTTATTCTGCCATGTTACGCAAGCTGGGATTGCTGTCACAACCTCCAGCTTGAAGGGGGGTGTTGAAGTTAGTTAGTTTGTTATTAATTTGTTTAGTTGTACACGTGGAAGTATTGTCTTTATTTCTTTTCTGTGTATATATTAGAAGGGTCTGATGTAATTGTTTAAGCAATGAATAACAAAATTCACTTCCACCCACACTTTCTCTCTCTATTTCCACTTTCTCTTTCTCTCACTACAAACTCTCGATTTCTTCATCTGTTTGATTCTCATACAGATGAACAACCGAATTAATGAGGATGAAGGCTACTAACTAACGGGATCGAACAGAGATGAAGTATCGACTAGATGTTTTGTAGATCGAAGATGAAAATGAACATTCTGTATTGTTTCTTTTGGAGATGCAGATGAAGATGCAGTCATGCAGATCGAAGAGGAAGATGCAGATCGTGAAATCGAACAGTGTTACTTGATGCTTTGTTTCTTCTATTCCTTATTTCAACCAAACATCATCAATTATTATCATTTTCATTTATTACCTTCTAATACCAACAACCGCTTATTTATACATACATATATATAGGGGCTTAATCAAATGAGAACTAATTACTTTGTGGTAACTGTGAGATCCAACGTGAGCCACTCATTTAATTTAATTAATTTTTTTTAAATAAAGGAAAAGTTTAATTCGGTAAATTGATAATTTGGATTTTTTATAATTAATCAATTCCTTATTTTACTCCTAAGAATCCTACTATAAACTAATTTCAACATACCCTAATTATATTTTTGACATACCACCACCTCCCACCATCAAACCGGCCCCTCCCCCATGGCTACTCAACATCTCCGGCGAAACCCTCCCATCCCTTCACCTCTGTCAAACAAGATCCAGAGGAACAACCCCTCCCCCATGGTCGCTTACAATCTCCGTCAAACCATCCTCTCTCTTCACCTCCAGCACCACCACCCGTCTCAATGGCGTTTTATTGTTATAATCAATTCTGTTTATCTGTGTGTGATTTATTGCATTCAATCATCAATGGCGTTTTATTGACCTCGATTTCACTGTCTGGTTTTATCGTTTTTGTTGCACATTCCATGGAGTATTTGTTTATCGGCTATGGCGGCCGTTATGGTTTGTTCACGAACTTTTACGGTGCTATTCACCGGAAATCTCGCACAATAACAGAAACTGGAAGATCTGTAAAACGATAGAAAACCGATGGCGGTTGTTACGACGATTTCATCAACAAAGAAAGTTGTTCGTTTTCGTTTTCGTTGTGGTTTAATGATTATGGTTTGATTTTGATTTTAGGGTTTGGGTGTAACACAAGGGTACCACAGTGGGTTGATTCTGATTTTGGGATCTCAATCTTGGTATCACATGGTTGGTTTATGCCTTACAGTTAGAAATTATTTTGGTATCACAGTGTGATTCATTGTTAGTTTGTGTCTTATAGCTAGAAAATCTGTTGGTATGTGATTCATGGTTGTTTGCGTCTTACGGTTAAATTTTTTTGGGTATCACACTGTGATTCATTGATGGTTTGTGTCTTTTGGTTCGAAATTTTTAGGTATCACACTGTGATTCATTGTTGGTTTCTCTCTTACGGTTAAATTTTTTTGGGTATCACACTGTGATTCATTGATGGTTTGTATCTTACGGTTCGAAATTTTTGGGTATCACACTGTGATTCTTGGTTTTTTTGGGTATCACACTGTGATTAATTAACGGTGTACGCCGGAGAGAGGCGGGAGAAAAGAGGGGAGATGAGAAAGGAGAGAGAAAAGAGTGGAGATGAGAGAGGAGAGATAAGATTTTTTTAAATACCTAAAATGTCCTTTTATTTAAATTTCAAACAAAATTACCAAAACTAATAATTTTCTAATTTATTGCTTAATATGTGGCTGAAATTGGTTCTTACAGTTACCACAAAATAATCAGTTCTCCCATGAAGGGCTTAATCAAATGATAACTAATTACTTTGTGGTAACTGTGACATCCAACGTGAGCCCCCTATATATATATATATATATATATATAGGGTTGGTTTCACGTGAGACCAACCTGTTTTCGTGAGACCGTGAGACCAAAAAATTAAAATTAAAACTAAACCTTCACAGTGATTCATTGTGAAGGTAAGAAAAACAGCAAACCTTCACAGCAAAAACACTGTGAAGGTTTACCATCACAGTACCTTCACAGTCTTTTGCTGTGAAGATTTAGTGTTAATTTTTTGGTCTCACGGAAATAGACTGGTCTCACATGATCTCAAGTCTATATATATATATATATATATATATATATATATATATATATATATATATATATATATATATATATAGGGTCAGGTTCAAGGGAAACCCTCAAAAAAACGGAAAACTGAAGAACACCCTAGGAGCCCTTCATCTGGGCAGTATGCACTTGTGCACATATGCACAAATGCATAATGCACTTGTGCATACAGGTAAATAGTTGACTTTTTGGTTTTATGCACAAGTGCATACCGCCCAGATGAAGGGCTCCTAGGGTGTTCTTTAGTTTTCCGTTTTTTTAGGTTTTCCCTTGAACCTCCCTCTCTCTCTCTCTCTCTATATATATATATATATATATATATATATATATTATATAGGGGGTCATTCGAGGGAGATCCTAGTATTTTGTGGTAACTGTGAGATCCAATCTCAACCACAAATTACAGGATAAATTAGGAAATTAATATATTTGGTAATTTTGACTTTAATTTTAAATAAAGGACATTTTAGGAATTATAGAAAATTTCTCTCTCCTCTCTTCTCTACCCTCTTTCCTCTCCCGTAACATTCCATTGGGTCTAGTCCAACGATGATACCGTCGTGAATCCGTGATACCGATTGTGATACGCCGTGATACCGACTGTGATACGCCGTGAAGCAACGAGATGACGAAGATTGGTAGATCTTTCGCAACGAGAAATATCGTGATACATTGTGATGTCTTTCGCAAAAAACATAAGTATATTTATTGTGATCCACTGTTCAAAAACCCGTAAACATACTTTGATCAATTATGATCCATCTAAATATAAACAAAATAATGAACAAAAAATAGTTTTGATCGAGATTATCAACCAAATCTGCAACAAACCCAAACAAAACACACACAAAAATAATATTTAAACCAACTGCAGAAAAACAAAAAAGCCCACCGCAAAATAAAAAAATCCACCGGAAAAATGAAAAAAGACAACCACTTGACAGTAGTTGGCACTTGGTCGACGAAGACGGTGAGTAGGTCCGTTGTGGATGCGGAAACTATGCAATCCCATCTTATCCCATCTTTGCTTGCAATCGATTCTTTCACTACTATGTAAAATCGAGAACGATAAACTGCTAAGAAGCTAGAAACCTCCAAATTTTTGTTGACATGTAGAAATTGCTTTGAGAGCATCAGTTTCATATGACGTACTAGCTACCACATTTTGTGTTCCAAGAAGTACATAGATAGGGGCAAGCCACTTTGGCCTTAATGCCTATACGTAGTGATGGAAGACTATTCACATCATCATCCTTGTGAAGTTAATAAGATGAAATATAATATAAATCAAATTAAGGTATGTGTGAAAAAAATTCAAAAACAATTAAGATAACCATGAAATGTTGAGAAAATCATGGTAAAAAAATAAAATTACTATTTCACCCTTTATCATTAATTAAATAAATGCATTTAATTACGATTGGTTAAAATGAGTTATCACAAATTATAGAGTTCTTATTTGATATATATATATATATATATATATATATATATATATATATATGAGAGAGAGAGAGAGAGAACCCAATTTAATTTGTCTTTTATTTGAAAGTTGTAAAATGAAATTATGTTTTGGTCAGGCCAGGGACAGGGACAGGGACAGGGACAACTTTTTTCCTTGTTACCTCCAACCAATAAGACAACTTTTTTCTTGTTTCTTGTTAAACCGGAATACCGGATGATTCAAGTTTTTCTCCTACAACTTGTTAAATTGTTTTATTATTACACTTTTCTATTTAAGTAAAATAAAATAAAAGTTGAATAAAAATAAAACACAGCACATAAAATGAACCGGAGAATTTTAAAGTAGAAAAAAAAGGCCAAACAACCGGATACTTCAATCTAGAAACCAAATAAAACACACCACATAAAATGAACCGGTTCATGTTCGTATCAAATAGCTTCCCTCCCTCTTGTTAGCGACAAAAAAAAGGCCAAACAACCGGAGAATTTTAAAGTACAAAACTCATATCTACAAAGAATAGAGATCGAAATCAAAGTTCACGTTTAAAAACTAAGGAGCCGCTTGTTTTTTCTGAAGTCTTATTTCACTTCTGATTAATAAATAAGAAAGGGTGCTTTAAGAGGTTATAAGATACTAGGTTACCTTTTCTAATTTCTATTTCAAAAACAAACGGTCTGAATTCTTATTTCTATTTCAGATACAAACGGTCTGAACGTAAAAACGTGGACCGATTCATACTTTAGAGATATTAAGATGTTTTTTCTTAAAAAACAAACAAACATCCCCTAAATGGAAGGAGCACTGACACCGGAGAAGCGACTGTGGGTGAAGATGGTTTGAATTTCGAAGCTTGAGAGAGGTATGGAGAAGAATAGAGATCGATTTGGTTTCTAGATTGAAGTGGAGAAAGAAGATGAAATAAGAGGAAGGGTAAAAACACACACACACACCATTAGAAACACAGAACTTGAAGAAAACATAAAAAAGATGAGCATCTACATAAATGAAGAAGAATAAGAATATGTTGATCATACCTAATTGGTTGCAGATAGAGAGAGTGCCTTCACCACCGGAGCTTATATTTGCGGAGCAATAATATCATCTCCCAATAATACACCTCGCATTTATACCCCCCGTCCCCATCACAATGCTTTTTTTTTATTAGCAACAACGTTAGAATTTTTCGTCATATTGTTTCCTAGAACACGGCTCATGATATAGGGTTGACTTGGTAAAATGTGCCAGCGTTATTCAGTAAAATATCACCATAGTATAGGGGTCAATTTGTAAAATAGAGATATATGTAGGGATAATAATTTTAAATCTCTCCTGTAAACTTTTGATTTCATATGTTTTGTTGATAAAATTATTTATTTTGATAAAAGTGTTTCATATCAATCTATTCTTGATGAAATTGTTTCATATATTTATGTTTTTTATGTAAAAACAAAAAAGTTCCATCAAATAGAGAAAATATATGAAACAGTTTCATAGGAATGAAAAAAAATGAGCGAAACTACAAAAAAAACACAAATACATGAAACAATTTCATCAAGAAATGAATGATATGAAACAATTTCATCAAGAAAACCTATGAAATCCAAAGTTTACACGAAAAAAAGTTTACAAAATAATGGATCTATATATATATATATATATATATATATATATAATTGAATAAATAGTTTATTTAACTAAAAAATAATTTAATAAAAATAAATAAATTAATTAATTATCAACTTTTACCTGCATAAATTTTAAGTATTATAAGGCTATGTTTGGCAAACTAGCTAATAAGTTATATGATGAAAAAATCATGTTTGACAAAAGTAGTTTATAAGCATGTAAAATGACCAAAAAGGGTATCTTTAAATAAATGTCAATTACAAATTTAATTATGTAATTAAAACAAATTTATAACAATATATATGTTAAATAATAAAACCAATGTAATAAAGAAAAATTAAATAATATAATATAATATGTTAATTTAAAGAAACTAAAAATTTATTATTACATATATACTATACATTTTGAATTTGTTAAAACAAGTTTTAGAAAAAAAATATATTAGCTTATGATTTTAAATAACTGTTACATACAATATGAAAATAATCAAATAATAATTAAAAAATAATATTAATTGATAATTAAAATATATTCATTAATATTAAAAAATAAATAAAAATAATTTATATGATTAACAATAATACTAAATAATTAAAATTTAATATCAATGTATAATTAAAATTTAATTTAATAATTTTCAGTTAATATTAATTAATATTTATTAATTAATTATGATTAAATTTAAAAAATTAATGTTTATTCATAATAACAGTTACTAAATAATAATAAGGGACAATATTGGAAACGCTACTCCAAGTAGCGTTTCTTTTGTGAATATTTTAATATTGCCTCTTATTATTATTTGCGAACTATTATTATTAATAAATATTAATTTTAAATTAATTAACAAAAGTTAATTAAGAGTAACTGAAATTAATTTAAATTTTAATTATATATTAATATTAATTTTTAATTATTTAGAGTTATTGTTAATCGTATGAATTATTTTTATAATATTAATTAGTATATTTTAATTACCAACTGCTATAATTTTTTTAAGTATTATTTGATTATTTTTTCATATTATATGTAACGGTTATTTAAAATCATAAGTTAATATTTTTTTTCTTCTAAAACTTGTTTTAAGAAATTAAAATTATGGTATATATGTAATAATAAATTTTAAATTTTTTTAATTAACATGTTGTGTTATTTATTTTTTCTTTACTACATTGGTTGTATTAATTAACATTATATTTTTATAAATTTGTTTTAATTATATAATTAAATATCGTAATTGATTTTTTTTTTTGAAGATGTCCTTTTTTGTCATTTTACATGTTTATAATCTAGTTTTGTCAAACGTGACTTTTTTATCAGCTAGTTTGTTGGTCCCGAAGGCCTATACAAGTTTGTAGAAGGGGGGGGGGGGGGGGGGGTTGAATACAAACACACAGATTTTACTTTTCTAAATTGTTTATTGATAAATCATTAACAATTTACAGCTTGTTGCGGAAACAAGATTAAGGATAAACCTAAATCTAAACAAGTTGGAACACTAAGGTTTCTTGCACTAAGAGAGATAAGGAAATTACTAATAATAACCTATCTGAGATAAGAGATTTGAACTTGTCCAGAGTTAGCAAGTTACTTCAAATGAAGTGGGTTCATCTCTTTATATACTGCATGCATTTAATGCAAGTCAGTATACACTTTACACGTGTCATCAGCTGGTTGATTGCATGTCATTGACCTTTGTTGACAACCTTAGTAGCCGCATGTATGAACAGTGTAGTGTCAGAGTTGTTGTACGAATTCAGATAATCGAAGGTTCTTTTCTGACATTTCGTACGGAGTCGTGCAAGGGTGGTTAAGACAAAAGTACTTTGTACGGAGGACTTCATGATCAGCTTTCGTTGATTCAACGATTATCATTATCTATTCAGCGAATGATAAAGTTCAGCGATAGCTGAAGTCTTGTACTTGATACTTCACGTTGAGTGAACAAATCTGAGTCTTCGCTGATCCGCATCAGTTCATTAGGAGACTTGTCGCTGGTTCTTGAGCTTGATCTTCGACTTCAGCGTAGAACCTATGTTGACGTGAAACTTGTCTTCAGGGATTATAAGTAAACAACTAACTTATCAGCGATCACCATAAGTACTGAACAGACTCAGAGTATTATGGTGAACAGTGTCGCTGAATGTTTAATTTAAAGAGCGAGAGTTCCTATCAGCGGTACTGGAAGATCTTAGTACTTATCAGCGATAGTGAAACTCTGATACATATTGTTTACTTACAATTTTCACTAAGTATATAAGAGATGGTCATTATCAAATCACTGAGGGTTTGGATCAACAATCTCCCCCTATTTGATTATGACATAGCAACAAAGAAAATTGCTATTTAGTGAAAACATAAGGATAAAAAGAACTTATAAAATATTTGTCCCTTTTACTGTTTTCTGGGATCTTTTTAGTACTGATGGAGTAAAGTACATTCGCTGAAATCTTTCTTTAAAATATTGAATCAGGTTACAATGAAGAATAGAAAGATTACAAGTACAAGCGAAATAAATTACAAGTACAGAAGGATAACTGATACAATAGAGAAAAAGGTGATTATATCAGCTTTCAAAGGGTTCTTCCATAATGAGAAGTTCATCAAGGGTTGTCTTTTCAGTGGGGATCATCCAGTCAGGAACCTTTTCTCCTTGATTTTTTAACTTCAGAGCTGCTTCAAAAATCAGGGGTTTTAGGTGTCGTGCCTGAATGTCTTGTTTGAAGTCACACCACCAGATGAGATCTCTGAGCTGTTCGATTGGAGTGATTGGGAGCTCAGCGATCCGTTGAAAACATTTACGTCCATCGTAGTCAAGAAAGAATATTCCATATGGATCACTGATGACTTTACCAGGGACGAAAACTTCACAAGGTGGAAAGATATGTCAAGAGCAGATAGATCAGGGTCAGGACCAAGCACTTCAGCGCGAGAGAAACCGATACCAGTTTCATTTCGTATGACATGGCCTGAGTCTGAATCTTGACGTTTCTTCTTTGGAGAGGCCCTTTTTCTTTTCAGCTTAAGATCAGGAGGAGGAGGAGGAATATCCACACAGGAAGATATCAAATCGATCTGTCTGTTTATCGGCTTTTCGAAATGATCCTTGTACTTAGATTGAGAAGATTGGATAGCTAACCTCATCTCCAGCCATTCAGAGAGACCATACCTTTTTACAGTGTCAGCGCAAAAAGCTTCAGTTTGGCCATTTTCTCTGAAAACTTTGATGTCAACAATAGGTACTCCGATAGATGTTCTTCCAGAGATAAGTACCTTGTTGATCTTTGCTGGACGAAATCTGAAGTTTATTTTCTCTTTACACCAGTTCAGGGTGGTCTGAGAAACTTCAGTTTTCTTCTCCACGATCTTCTGGGCTTCTTCCCAGAGTTTTCTGTTGGGTCACCAAGGATTTGAAATTGACTCACCAATGTTTTCCCTAAAACTCCTACTTAGAATATTTTAGTTCAGTTCTTTGAATGACTTGTACAAGATAGCAAATGTTCGGTGAAGTCGAAGATCAACCGAAACCAAGCTTGAAGACTCTCTACTTGTGGAAAATAGAAGACTCTCGGCAACTTTCAAACAAGTCATCACCACCGAAATCCCTTGACATTTCGGTGGCCTTCTCTCCACCGAAGTTATAGGACATCTTCGGTGGCCTTCTCCCACCGATGACCCTTTCGGTGCTCCTCTCACCACCGAAATATACATGTAACTTCGGTGGCCCTCTCACCACCGAAATATACATGTAACTTCGGTGGTCCTCTCACCACCGAAATATACATGTAACTTCGGTGGTCCTCTCACCACCGAAATATACATGTAACTTCGGTGGTCCTCTCACCACCGAAGTATACTTGTAATTTCGGTGGTCCTCTCACCACCGAAACATACTCGTAATTTCGGTGGACTAGTTACCACCGAATCCTGCTTGCAACTTCGGTGGACTAGTCTTCTTTCCACCGAAGACTTGTCAAATCTCGGTGGAAACCACTTCGGTGCTAAAGGCTCAAGACAGAAGATCATTTATTATGGGACAATATCCTCCAGCAGAGAAAAGTGACAGTTTGTCTTTTTATCCACCTTCAGCTAAGGTCCCTATTATCTGCTCAAGCTACTCTGTCTGCACCTAGTGAAAAGTGACAAGGACTTCACAGTTCTCCTGAAGTCAACATTATCAGCATATGTGAAGATGACAAGTGTCCCAAGCATTTAATGCTTGGGCACTCCTTGGCACTATAAAAGGAGAAGTGCTCTTCATGCAATTCTCACGCTTCAAAAGAAATTCTCTCAGTGCAAGAAACCTTCGTTTAAGCCTTAAAACTCAATAGCTTTGCTCTTAGTGTTCTTAGTTGTTTTGTTGTATACTTTGTGTAAGATTGTTAGAATAGTTTATCTGTTCTTTTCCGCAACAATCTTAAGTTTTCTGTGTGTAATTCTTTTGAAAGTTTTTCAAATATAAGAATTAAAATTGTGAAATTTTTGTGTATTGTATTCAACCCCCCCTTCTACAATACTTGTTAAGCCATCTGGGACTAACAAGTGGTATCAGAGCAGAAAGTTTAATTCCATAAACTTGATCTGCGATGGCTGCCTCTTCTTCTTCTACTGTTGAAAACTCTTTTCAAAATAACTTCTCTGAAAACGGCTCTATTTCAAAACCTCCTAAGTTCAATCCCAACAACTTCTCTTTGTGGAAAAGCCGCATGATGCTATTCATGGAAGGAGTGGATACTAGATATCCAACCATTCTCAACGAGGGACCCATTATCCCCAGAGTTTGGGCTCGCTATGACACGCAGAGGCCAGGCAAAGAGGCCTTTGAAAAGGAAATCTCAAGTGATTCTGATGAGGAAAAATCCAGTGCTACTGGTCGGTATATTCTCAAAAATCCTAAAAAGTATACTGATGAGGAGAAACGTTTAGTTACTCTTGACTCCAAGGTAAGAGCTATTATTGCTCTCTCTCTTCCTGATGAGGTCTACCACTCTTTGGTGAACTTTGAAACTGCCAAAGAAATGTGGACCACTCTATGTGTTCTGTACGAAGGTACAGAGGAAGTCAAGAAATGCAAAAAGATTGGTCTTATCAGAAAGTATGAACTATTTTCTTTTGAAAAAGGAGAATCTCTTCCTAGTTTCTATAACCGCTTCAACTCTCTTTTAAATGATCTTAAGTTGTTGGGCAGAGTCTATGATAATGAGGAAGTCTTGTGCAAGTTCATGGATTGTCTCCCAGATTTTTGGGAAAATATATGTACTTGTATCAAAACTACCAAGGACCTTGAGTTCATGCCCTTAACCGTATTATATGGTACTCTCTTCAACTTTGAGCAAACCAAGCTTCAACGGAAATCTTTCATCAAGGAAATAAAGAGCTCCTCTATAGCTCTTGTTAGTGAAAGTTCCAAGAATTCTCAAAATCTTCCTAGAATCACCTATCCTTCATCTGACTCTGACAATGACAGCCAAACAAATGTAACCCACCAAACGGAAGCATATCTTAGTGATGCTGATGATGAAGGTGAGGATATCATGGTTGAACAGTTGTCGGATGAGATGGCAATGATGGCCGGCTCTAAACACAAGTTTCGTCCCTTCAACAAATCTCGAAGTCTTAGAAAAACTTCATCTTTCAAAACTTCTTCTGACAAGTCCAATGAGGAATGCTACAACTGTGGCAAGAAAGGACATTTTGCATCTGAGTGTAGAAGCAAGCGTATCTCCAAGTCCAAATTTACTTCTTCTGACAATCCCTCTTCAAAAAGGGAAAAATCCAAACACATGCCTTTCAAATCAACCTTTCCCAAAAAGGAGTCCCCACCATCCTTCGTAAATCATCAGGAGCGTGCCGAGAAATATAAGGCCAAGTACAAGAAAGAGAAGGAAAGGAGTGAGGGTCTAGAGAGAAAAGGGAAGGGTCTCATGGCAGAAACCCACGATTGGGACGACGAAGACACCTCCGACAGTGATTCTCAGAATAGATGCTTCGTGGCCATCTCAGAAGAAATGGAAGTTTCCGAAAGTGCCACTTCACCTATGGCTCTAGTGGCAACTGGGTGCTCCACAGCCTACGCTCAGGTACATCCCTTCAATAATATGTCTGATATTGAAAAGATCAATGCTTATGAATCTTTAACTCAAGATTTTTATTCTGTTAAAGACAGTAAGAATAGAAAATCTGTTCAAGTGAAAGAGCTCAAAGCTGAACTTGAAATTTGCATGTCTAAGCTTAAAAGGTTTGAGGAAATAAAAATTGAGCTTGAGGACTTGAAAACAATAAATCATGTGATCTCAAAAGAAAAGAACTCTCTCTTTAAGAAACTAAAAAGGGAACAAGAAGTCATCAAAAAATGGTCAAGCTCTTCCAAAAATCTTGAACAAATCTTTCAAAGTCAAATCTGTAGTTCAAACAAGTTCGGTCTAGGATTTGGAAAAACTGATGTTTGTGAGTCCACTTTTGCTCTTGTTCCCCCCACCAATGCTTGTAATGATCTCTCTGATTCCAGCTCTTGTGATTCCATCTCTTTGAACTCGTTAGATCTGTGTGAAGCCTTAAAGTATGGGATATCCTTAAAGGCCAAAGACTCCTCATTGCAAATTATTGAGAAACAAGATTCAAATGACGTTTCCAAACCCATCCATGATCAGCTCAAATTTTCAGTCATGGATGAAGCCTCCTCCTCAAACTCTGCAAAAGCTAATCCTTCCAAAAGATCTAAACCCACCGATCTCATCTCCTTTGTGCCCACCGATCCCACAATCTATGACCCTCCAATTCCTCTTCATGAAGTGTTGAAATCTATTCACATAGATACCTACACCGAACCGAAGCCCTCAAAAATCCCCAAAAGAGAAACTCCTGTTCACTCAAAAAGGATTTCCTGTGCTGACAAAGGAAAATCGGTAGTCAACTGCATGGCAAGCTCTCATCCCAAAAGTTCTACCCCAAACATTCCCTCTTACAACACCTATGTACCTAGATCTGTGCTTTTAAGAAAATCAACTCCCAAAGATTTATCCAAAGGAATCCTTGGGTCCAAGCCCCCTGCTCTGTTCTCCTCTAACAAGGTTATAAGAACAAATGATAAAAGCCAAAACATGAAAAATGCTAAAAAGGTTTTTATCTATAGAAAATGCTATAACTGTGGTGACACTTTTCATATGGCTAAGGACTGTCCCAAGGATAGGATTGATAGATCCAAGCTTAAGGAATCAAGCTCGTCTAACCCCAAAGGACCCATTACAAAATGGGTACCAAAGAACTAATATGTGTTTGCATGCAGGCTTTTGAGCACCATCAAATTTGGTATTTAGACAGCGGGTGCTCACGCCATATGACGGGAAACAAGTCTCTTCTCATCAACTATGTGCCGGGAAAAGGTCCATCTGTAACCTTTGGTGATAATTCTAAGGCTTACACCAAAGGATACGGGACCCTCTCTAACGGATCTGTAACCTTCAACAAAGTGGCTTTTGTGGACGGCCTCATGCATAACCTTCTCAGCATTAGCCAACTGTGTGATCTTGGATACAAAGTTATCTTTGAACTTTGTGTCTGCTCCGTGGTAGACAAACATTTCAATGTGGTATTATCGGGAAGACGGATGGAAAATGTCTACGTCATAGATATGGGGCAATCCAACTCTTCTTCAAATGTCTGCTTTGTGTCAAATGATGCATCCAAAAGAAACTGGTTGTGGCACAAACGTCTTTCTCATCTAAACTTCAAGACCTTGCATAAAATTTCCAACAAAGAGCTGGTGACGGGCATGCCAAAGTTGAACTTTGTCAAAGAGAAGCTGTGTGATGCATGTGAAAAGGGAAAGCTCACCAAAACATCCTTCAAGACGAAGCAATGCTCTTCCATCACTCTTCCTCTTCAATTGCTGCACATGGATCTATGTGGACCAGTCAGCACTCCAAGTCTTGGAGGCAAAAGGTATATTCTTGTTATTGTTGATGAATTTACCAGATATACTTGGGTGTTCTTTCTCAGGTACAAAAGTGATGCTACTGAAGAAATCATCAATTTTGTCAAGAAAAATGAAGTTCTCAATGGCCAGCTTGTCCGCTCGGTAAGAAGTGACAATGGCACTGAATTCAGAAATAGTGCTCTTGAAGACTTCTTCACCGAGAAAGGGATCTCTCAGAACTTCTCCGCTGTTCGTACTCCTCAGCAAAATGGAGTGGTGGAAAGGAAAAACAGAACACTGTGTGAGGCCGCTAGATCCATGCTGAGCGAATCAAATCTTCCCACCTATTTTTGGGCCGAAGCTGTGAATACTGCCTGCTTCACTCAGAACAGGTCAGTAATATCCAAAAGACATGATAAAACCCCGTATGAAGTTTTTCATGGTAGAAAACCAAATATTGGCTTTCTTCATGTCTTTGGGTGTATCTGCTTTATTCTTAATGATCGTGAAAATCTTGGGAAGTTTGATCCCAAGGCAGATGAGGGAATATTTGTTGGATACTCCTTATCCTCCAAAGCTTATAGGGTGTACAATCTCAGAAGAAAATGCATTGATGAGTCCATCCATGTCAAGTTTGATGATCTCAGATGTTCCTCACTTTCAAGTGATGAGGATGATTTACACAGATGGATTTCATCATGTATTGGTGATACTCCCTTAGTCACTTCCACCGATATCTCCTCTATTCCCTCAAATCCATCCATCTCAAAAAACCCAGCTGGATCACTCTCTCCCACCGAAATTGATCAACCCATCTCTCACACCAATTTCCCTATTTCCACCGAAACTCTACACCGAAGCCCTTCTTCTATCCCTAATCCCACCGAAAATCTCATGGCTTCCACTACCGAAAATCCCATTTTACACCAAACCTCTGATCCTACTACTCCATTTCACTCTACTCCTCATACCCCATCACCTTTACCCCCTGCTCTAAAATGGACCAAAGATCACCCCATAGATCAAATTATTGGTGATCAACAAGCAGGTGTCCAAACCCGCAGAGGAGTTGGAAATATCTGTCTCTATGTGAATTTCCTCTCTCTCTCTGAACCCAAGAAAGTGGATGAAGCTCTATCAGATCCTTGTTGGATCACTGCCATGCAAGAAGAACTTTCTCAGTTCCAGAGAAATAAAGTTTGGAGATTGGTTCCCAAACCCAGAAACAAGACAATCATTGGAACCAAGTGGGTATTCAGGAACAAAATGGATGAAGATGGTACTGTGATCAGGAACAAGGCCCGATTGGTAGCTCAAGGATACAGACAGGAAGAAGGCATTGACTATGATGAAACATTTGCCCCTGTTGCAAGACTTGAAGCTATAAGGATCTTTCTGGCTCATGCTGCCTACCGAAATTTTAGGGTTTTTCAAATGGATGTTAAAAGTGCCTTTCTCAATGGGGAACTTGCAGAAGAAGTCTACGTGAAACAACCTCCTGGCTTTGAAGACCCAGCTCATCCAAACTTTGTGTACAGACTTGACAAAGCTTTGTATGGTCTCAAGCAAGCTCCACGTGCTTGGTATGACACTCTTGCCAACTTTCTTCTCAAGCATGGATATTCCAGAGGTAAAATTGACAATACTCTCTTCATCAAAGAAACCTCAGGTAATATTATTCTTGTTCAAATCTATGTTGATGACATCATTTTTGGTGCCACTGATGAATGCCTATGTGATGAGTTTGCCTCTCTCATGATGAGTGAATATGAGATGAGCATGATGGGAGAGCTTACATTTTTCTTAGGCCTCCAAGTCAAACAATCTTCAGAAGGAATTTTTATAAATCAAAGCAAATATATTCGTGACCTTCTGAAGAAATTTAACTTTCTAGATAGCTCTCCTATGAAAACTCCCATGGCACCTCCCTTGAAATTGTGTGCCGATCTAAAAGGTGAATCTGTGGATGTTACTCTTTACCGAGGTATGATAGGCTCTCTTCTTTACCTAACTGCTAGCAGACCGGATATTATGTTTGCTACCTGTCTATGTGCTCGTTATCAGGCCAATCCTAAAGTATCACATTTAAAGGCTGTAAAACGAATTTTTCGGTATCTTAAGGGCACACTGCACTTGGGTCTTTGGTATCCCAAAGACTCGAGTTTTGAACTAATTGGTTATTCAGATTCAGACTTTGCAGGTTCCCAGATTGATAGAAAGAGTACTACAGGAAGCTGTCAGCTCCTTGGGGGAAAATTAGTAAGTTGGTCCAGCAAGAAACAAAACTCTGTATCAACCTCTACTGCTGAGGCTGAATATGTAGCTGCTGGGAGCTGCTGTGCTCAGATTCTATGGATGAGAAACCAACTAAGGGACTATAATCAATTCTTTTCTAAAGTCCCAATTCTGTGTGATAATTCCAGTGCTATAGCTATAGCAAATAATCCTGTTCTTCATTCTAGATCTAAACACATCGATATCAGGTATCACTTCATCAGAGATCACATTTCCAAAGGTGACATTGAACTACACTTCATTCCCACCGATTTGCAGCTTGCTGATATTTTCACCAAACCTCTTGATGAAACCAGGTTCAACTTTCTCATCAGTGAACTTGGGATGTGCAATTTCCAAGAATAAATATGTGTTCATGCTCCACCGATCTCACATCGGTGGACACCTTCGTATCTACTTCTCTCTCTCCACCGATCTCTCATCGGTGGATAAACCTATGTGTCGAATCTTTTCTATCTCTTTTCCATTTCGGTAATAATCTCGAGTATCGGTGAAGCGTGCCTACCACCGAAGCATATTTCGGTGAAAATTTTCAGAATCGGTGGAAATCTGTCCACCACCGAAATCTCATTTCAGTGGTCATCTCAAATCGGTGATCATCTCATTTCGGTGGTACTATCCAAATTCGGTGAACCTTTCTATCACCGAAGCCCCATTTCGGTGGTACTATCCAAATTCGGTAAACCTTTCTTCCACCGAAGTCCCACCGAAGTCCCACCGAAGTCCCACCGAACTTCCACCGATCGTCCACCGAGCGAACACCGATTCCTCCACCGAAGCTTCACCAAGTCTACACCGATTCACACGGTTCCCAAAGCCCAATTGTGACCACTCAATTGCTTTTGCGTCAGACCCTTCGCCTATCCGCCGCTCCTTGTCCCGATTTCCAACAACCCTTTCACCTCAAGAGCCGCATGTCCCCTCTTCCCATACAAAATCATCATCACAGTGCCTTATCATTTCCCTATATATACACATACCCCCCTTCATTTCTTCCCCACTCCTTCTCACAATTCAAACCTGCATCTCTCTCTCCTCCAAACATATCTCTCTCATGGCATCCTCTCGATATCAAATTTCTACACGTTTTGAAGACCTCCGCTTCAACCAATGCAATCACGTTGCCCGCCTTGAATCCGATCCCGCTCATCCCGAGTTCTCTACTATCGCTAAATTTCTGTCTCGCTCTCCTCTTCTTCATGCCTTCTCATGCAACCCCAGGATGAGCAAAATGCTCATTAGTCAATTCTGGCTATCCTCCGTGTACGATCCCTCCAATGAGGCCATTCACGCCTCCATCTTCACCAATGCCGAAGGTGATCACGACCTCACTTTTGGGGTCGATGATGTTCGTCTAGCTCTCAAGATCGACGCCTTTTCCGACTATGAAGACATGTATTTGGATACCATCCATGAAGACATTGTTCTTACCACCGGTTATGTGCTCGACGACTCCTCCAAAAGCTCCAAAGGCCCCGGTACTCTTCTTCGCAGCAAAATGGGAGGCATTTGGAATTTCTTCTTCGCTCACGTTATCCATTGCCTCTCACGCAAAACAAGTGGGCATGACCAATCGCCCTCACACGTCAACAAACTCGCTCATGCCCTCATCTTCCAAAGGAAAGTTGACTTCGCCCAATATTTCTTCTCAGAGCTTGTCGAGGTCATCAAAACTCCCAAGAAGTGTTACGTTGCTTTTCCCCGCTTCATCTCCATGATCTTACAACACAAGCTTTCCAAAGCTTTGGAAACCGATCGCCGCTCTTCCTCGCCCCGGTTCTCGTATGAATGGTCATCTCCCGTTGTGGGCACCAAAACCCTCAACGTCAAGCCGCTCGCCACCGATCGCCCATTACGCCCAGGTATGATTTCCTTCGCTCTATCTCCCGAACTTCGTTGGGGTGACGCGGAAATTCCCGGGTTTCGCCACCTGGAAATTCCCGAGGTCACTCCAAATGTTGTGGTCCCTTCTCCCCGGTCCCGAGTGACGTCGGGTGGCACTCAAAAGAAACGACAAAAGGCCACCGGCACCTCCGCTCCCGCTTCTCGAACCACGTCACCGAGAGATCCCTCGGAGACTTCCCCGGTTCACACCCCTTCTCACAAGCGGAGGCACTCACCCTCCCCTTCGGGATCTCTTCCAAAGAGGTCTCGGAAACCATCGGCCCAACCGACTCATCCAACCGTCGATTCTCCAAAATCGCCGGTTGTTGAACTTCATCCCTCCGGGCCAAGGGTACCCGCTACACACCCCCCACATACCTCCCCACTCGACTCCTTGGGTGGTGGGGATGACCTCGAGATCTCTCCGCTCGAGGGTTCTGACTTCACACTACACAGCTTTACACCCGATCAGTTTTCGATCGAAGACATTGCACAACCCTCTAAGGGTTCCCCCCCAATTGCACCCTTTGATTTTTTTGATTTTCTTTTAGCGGACACTGGTTCTCCCCAAACCATCCCGTCCACCGAAGAACATCACACCGAGTCTCCCTCGTCCTCGCAACAATCACCCCCCCGATCCCCTACTCCCCCCCGATCATCTGCTCCCCCCCGAATGCTACAAACCGACGACTTGGTGCCTTACCTCCATATTCCCATTCCCGAGCCTGACCCCCACCGACTACTCTTCCAGTTTCCCGAAATCGGTGGCCACACTTCCCCGCACATTGACCGCACCTCTACCTTTCTTAAATCTACCATCACCTTAATCTCCCAAGCCAATTCCCGCATCTCTACCCTCGAGTCTCAGCTACCGCATCTTCTTCTTGATGCCATCACCGAAGCCCTACGGCCCATTCAAGAAAAATTATCTGCCCTTTCTACCACAGTGGAGTCCCTCTCCAAACCTTCCACCGACTCACCCAGTCCTGAACGTTCCCAGTGGGAAATGGATCTCGGTGATTTTGCCTTGGTTCCCCGTACCACCGAAACGAGTCTGGCCTTCCTACACTCCAAGTTTGATAAGGCCTTCTATGAGTTAGGTTTCAAGTTACCGGCTGTTCCTGAGGGGGAGAAAACCACGGCTCCACCGAAACTTCCATCCATAAAGAAACTTTCCAGTAACCAGCCTCCACCGAAACCCTCTCCACCGAAACCATCCTCATCACCGAAACCCTCTCCACCGAAACCATCCTCACCACCGAAACCATCCTCATCACCGAAACCTTTTTCTCCACCGAAACCCTCTTCTCCACCGAAACATGTCTCACTCTCACCGACCAATACTGGCTCCACCGAAGCTCTTGACCTTAATGCATCAGTTGAGGGGGAGCAGTCCAGCAATGCTTCCGAAGACAAAGGGAAAAGAATTCTTTCGGCCGAAGAATTGGCCAGAGAAGCAAAGAAGAAAAAGGATCTGACAAAATATGGGGCTCGACCGAAGGACGCTGAAACTCTCAAACTCAAGCCTGCTTCTCAACCAATCACCACCGAACTTGGCCTCTCTGCTCAAGAAATTGAGGAAGCAAGAATAGCTCAAATCGACTTAGACAAATCCAGAGATCTTTCTCTCAAAGCTGCCACAGAAGAAGCTTCAAAAGTCAAGTCCACCGATGCCATCCAAACACAGAAATCGGTGCTCAGTGCCTTGGAACAACAAAAGAATGAAGAAATTAATTGGTACAAAAAGACCATGCACCACCGGAGCTATAGGTCACAAATTTCTTCAGTAAAGATTGCCACCTCCAAGGCAAATCCTCAAGACATCAGATTGATTATTAACTGGGAAGATGGTTCTATGAAGAGTGTGAAAGAAAGCCATCTCCAACTCTTCGGTCTCTCGGAATGGTATGAAATCACTCAACACCTCGTCAGGAGTCCAAATCCAAGGAAAGACATCTTTGTCAAATACATTGATGGTCTAATGAATAAGATGAAGGAGATCAAAAGAAAACATAACATCATTCTCTCCACCGAAGAAAGAGCCAAACTGCTGTCTCTGAAAGAGAAGATCATCCTCCCCAAAGTCAAAAATCCTCCTGACTCAGTCTTCAAGGAAATGGCAAGAGAAGGTAAAATCCCAAATGTTAGCAATCTTAACCTTACCATTCCCACCTCTGTTCCCTATCCTACCACAACCTTGAGCCTCTCACCAATACCAGGATTATTCTTCAACGACGGTCTCGGTCGTCGGGCATTCTTCAGATTTGCCCAGATGTCCATAGCCGATACCATATTTCTGGAAGGCATTCACAACCTCTTTCCGAACATCCCCGAAGCTCAACCGTTCTATAGAAACTTACTGGATGAAATCAAGCGCCGCAAAACCTCAAAGAAGTAAGTTCTCTCCATTTAGTACTTGTAAAAGTTAATTTCTCTTTTTGTAAAAAATTGTACGAGAACTTATCTTAATACAAGTATCTCTATTTGAATTTTATTTCCGTACATACTTCATTTTTTTTGTTCCCTGTAAATACTGTACATAGTATACATACACATACAAAAGAAAAAGGTCAAAAAGATCAAAAAGAATGGTCTATGTGAAAAGAACCCAAAAGAGTAAAAAGGGTCAAAAACGCACTTGCTTTTATTTACTCTTGAATATTCTAAGATAAGGAGCTCAAATTCAAATAGGGGGAGATTGTTGGGTCACCAAGGATTTGAAATTGACTCACCAATGTTTTCCCTAAAACTCCTACTTAGAATATTTTAGTTCAGTTCTTTGAATGACTTGTACAAGATAGCAAATGTTCGGTGAAGTCGAAGATCAACCGAAACCAAGCTTGAAGACTCTCTACTTGTGGAAAATAGAAGACTCTCGGCAACTTTCAAACAAGTCATCACCACCGAAATCCCTTGACATTTCGGTGGCCTTCTCTCCACCGAAGTTATAGGACATCTTCGGTGGCCTTCTCCCACCGATGACCCTTTCGGTGCTCCTCTCACCACCGAAATATACATGTAACTTCGGTGGCCCTCTCACCACCGAAATATACATGTAACTTCGGTGGTCCTCTCACCACCGAAATATACATGTAACTTCGGTGGTCCTCTCACCACCGAAATATACATGTAACTTCGGTGGTCCTCTCACCACCGAAGTATACTTGTAATTTCGGTGGTCCTCTCACCACCGAAACATACTCGTAATTTCGGTGGACTAGTTACCACCGAATCCTGCTTGCAACTTCGGTGGACTAGTCTTCTTTCCACCGAAGACTTGTCAAATCTCGGTGGAAACCACTTCGGTGCTAAAGGCTCAAGACAGAAGATCATTTATTATGGGACAATATCCTCCAGCAGAGAAAAGTGACAGTTTGTCTTTTTATCCACCTTCAGCTAAGGTCCCTATTATCTGCTCAAGCTACTATGTCTGCACCTAGTGAAAAGTGACAAGGACTTCACAGTTCTCCTGAAGTCAACATTATCAGCATATGTGAAGATGACAAGTGTCCCAAGCATTTAATGCTTGGGCACTCCTTGGCACTATAAAAGGAGAAGTGCTCTTCATGCAATTCTCACGCTTCAAAAGAAATTCTCTCAGTGCAAGAAACCTTCGTTTAAGCCTTAAAACTCAATAGCTTTGCTCTTAGTGTTCTTAGTTGTTTTGTTGTATACTTTGTGTAAGATTGTTAGAATAGTTTATCTGTTCTTTTCCGCAACAATCTTAAGTTTTCTGTGTGTAATTCTTTTGAAAGTTTTTCAAATATAAGAATTAAAATTGTGAAATTTTTGTGTATTGTATTCAACCCCCCCTTCTACAATACTTGTTAAGCCATCTGGGACTAACATTTTCTTTGGACTTGAATGGGAATACGTTTCAGCTTTGGATCTTTGACAGAGTCTTGAGTAAGCTTGATGGCGTATTCTTTGTCTTTTTCTTCAGTTTCCTTTCTTTCAGCGATGAGGCGTTCAGCTCTGAGGTGTTCCTGATATTCAGCTTTTGAGATTTTGAACTTTGGTTGAGCTGAAGGAAGTTTAGTATGCTTCAGAATTATTCGCTGATCCTCGAATCGCTTTATCATTTCTTCTCTTCTTTTCTGATCCTCTTCACTTAGCTTTTGAGGAGCTAAGGAAGGTCTGCGTTTGTGCGAGAGAAGCTGTTCTTCAGGTTCATCAGTCTCATAGATCAAATCTAAGACTGGGATTATTTCATCAGCAGCAGCTGGCTTTATTGGTGAGGTTGCATTTGTAGAACCTTCAGCGACATCCTCAAACAGGGGAGAGGACTAGCTGAAACAAAGCGATCTTACAAATAAGAACTTGGGAGAAGAACTTGGGTAGAAAGAGAAAGAGAAATATGTTCAGGTGTAGGCTAGGATAGTAAAACTGATAAGAGGAGGGATGGGGTGAGAGATGTTTAGTGTACCTGACAAATCGGCTTTTCAAGCAAGATCGTCAGATTGTCATGTTCAGCGACGCTTTTGCCTTTGCCTTTCTCAGCTCCAGAGGCTGAGGGCTTTGTCTTTGTCCGCTCCCCTGTTGGTTCATTTATTGAAATACCCTTAAGAGCTTTGATCCTTTGGGCAGGTTTGACGATAAAGAAATCATCGTCATCTTCATCATCATCATCATCATTCCTTGGAGAGGAAGATGGTTCAGCTTCAGGGATGTCGACGTCTTCTTCTTCTTCTGCTTCGGATTCTTCTGCTTCGGATTCTTCAGCTTCTTCTTCGAATCGCTCCCCCTCAGATACAGAGGCGAGCTTCTCGGTTCCCTCAGGGTTTTCAACTCCCCGAGGTTCTTTATTGGTGTCTTCATTCTTCTCTCCCCTGATAGATTCATCCTGGGAAAGGTCTTCAGCGCTCTTTTCCTCAGCGCTCTTCTCCCCTGGATGTTCAGCGCTCTTCTCCCCCTCTTTCTCATGATGAGTGGGGGAGAAATGTGCAGACTCAGCATCATGGGTAGGTTCTCTGTCTTCTTGGCCAGAGATACCCACACATGTTTCAATCTTTGCTAATCTGACTTCTAGGCCAGTTATAGCAGGATTGATCTTCTCAAGCTCAGTGCGATCCGCCGCTGTGAAAGTTTCCAATACAGGAGCAGGGGTCGGTTCAGGAGCTGGAGTATTTGCCTTGTTGAGTAGCTGTTGTATCATCGTTTTCATCTCACCAACGTCGGTCTTTACAGAGCCTAAGTCAGTCTTTACAGCAGACATATCACCCTCAAGTGCTCCAACCGATGTCTTCAGCGTTGTTACTTCGCCGGACATGGAGGAAACTGATTGTTTAAGTGAGGTGTAGTCTGTGTAGATGTCAGCGAGCACCTTGGCAAAATCGCTGAGAGTCTTATCAACAATCTTGATGTCGTCTGTGGAAGCTTTCTTTTCCACCACCGTTGTCAGCTTTGTCAGATTCTCTCCAGCGTTTGTTACAGCTGAAGAGTTGTTGGAAAGAGTAGTGGTGAGATCTATCAGCTTGGTTTCCACGGACTTCAGAGAGGCGTTGATGTCTCCCAAATTAGGACCTGTAACAGATAAGTACTTGTGAACAAAGGAAAGCTCAGAAGTTTCAGGTTTAGTTACAGTGTATATGGTTTTAGTTGTACCTGCAGGAGGATTGATGAACTCGTCAAAGTTGCAAGTTCCAGAAAAATGTTCCATATCCTCTTCGAAAGTACGGTGAGGTATGGTGATCTCTGCAGGTCCTTTCTTCATCATTCTTTGAGAAGCTTCAGCTGTGGCTTCTGGAATGATGGCATCTCCAGTGGTCTTTGGAGTAGAGTCCAAGTGAGTGGAGGGAGAAGCGAAGGATAAGAATTGGGGTCGGGTACTGGGTTCAGCGTTGGATTCGCTGACAATCACTTCATCAGTCTTTTGAGAGACTGAAGGAGGTTGGGTAGGATCCAAAGTTCTAACTTCAGCGTTTGGAGACGCTGAAATTTGGATTAAAGGGATGGCTTGAATGGGTGTAGCAGAGCGTACCACAGAACTTTCCTTCAACTCTGCAGAAGGAGCTGAGGAGTCTTCAGCAAGGGATTGTTGGGGCTGCTCCTTGGTTTTCTTGATCCTTTTGGAACCAAGTGGAATTAAGGAGTGTTTCCTTTTCTTAGAAGGAGAGGATTGTGTGGCCGGGGAATCAGCGATGGGTATTGTCGCTGAAGGAGCCACAGAATTCGAAGAAGTGGGGTTGAGAAGAGTGAGAAGGGTAGAAAGACGTACCTCATTTTCGACAGGTTTGAAGTCGAGCACCTTAGGGCCAACCTGAGAGAGTTTCAGGTCACCCTCTTTCGGGTAGCTTTCCTTCAGGCCATATTGAAAGATGGCGCTGATAAATCGGGGGTAGGGAACCCATGCAGGTCTGTCAGCGGCAGAATCCACGCGTTGTACTAAGTCATCATAGATTACAGATGCCCAGTCAATGTGTAGACCTTTCAGCAGAGCGTATCCCATAGCTTGCTGAGGTTGAGCGGCTTGATCAGAGGAGCCGGTCTTCGCTGTCATGCAGCTGATCAGATGGGCGAAGATGAAATTCATCTCGCTTGACATTTTGGATTTCTTTATCAGCGTCAGCTTCTTCTCAGGCTTCTTGTCCCTTCCAGTTTCCCAGATGTAACCCATTGTGTCGAGGAAAGCAATGATTGCATCTTTGTCAGCTTGCTTTTTGTGGTCAGGGAATGGAACGAAGGGTTTTTCTTTGGTAGCGCTGGGAAAGTTTAGGGCTTTCCGAATTATTGCGGGGGTTATCTTTATGGTGCCATAGTCAGCATCGCTGACTATGCAATCGATGGTTTTGGATGGATGTTTGGCGGAGGGTAGCTGAGAATGTCTGGCAGAGTACCAAAACTGAGATAGCAGTAGCTGACTAGCAGGAGGTGAAATGGTCAGGGCTGTGTAAATGCAGCTGTTTTTCAGGAAATTCACAGCATCTGTAAGATGTGTGACTTGCTTTCGAGGAGGAAACTCGAGAAGCGAAGAGAGGTTGTTTATCTTGGTCCAGTCAAGTTGATCCAGAGTAAACTTAACCTGTGGAGCCTTGATGATGTCCACTCCCTCAGAGTCAGTGGAGATGGTCTCAGCGGTAACATTGATCTTTGAAGTTGCCATTTCTCTGTATTATCAGTTCAACCAAAGATGTTAGCAAATAACAATTATCTTAATGTGGAAAGATTTTCCATTAAGATAGTTCGAATTTTGTCCATTTCATTTAGACAAAAATGTCTTAATGAAGATTAGGGTTTTTCTTGATTTTTGAAACGAAAGGTAAAACCCATTTTCTTGTTATCCAGTTTTCTATTTAAGAAACAGATTCTGGAAACGAATGAAGAACAAGTTTAAGATTTTAGCATTAAAAACTTGAAGAACAACCATGAAATGGTTGTATTCATAAAACCATGAAAGAAATGATTTCATTTTTAAGAAGTTCTTTTGTTTGATCTTGTTTAAAACAACGATAAGATCAGAAACAAGTTATAAGCATTTGAAAAATAAGAACATATTAACCTTGATGTTTTGATGAAGAAGATGATGAACAGTTCTTTGAAGGTTTGAGAGCACAAATGCAACAATAATTATTTTCTTGCGGAGAAAGATTTGATCGCGTAAAAGACATATATAAACCAAGAAATTGTTTATATAGGGAGTTTAGAGAGAGAAAACCTTGAGCGGGAAAAGGTTTTCATCATGACACGGACACGTGTTTGCATTTGATTGGAAGTTTGAACGAGGCGTGCAAACGTGTGTCAGAAAGAAAAAACGTGCCGAGGTTTATCCGTTGCAATGACGTCACAACTGTCCTTTCACATTCTTTTAGGATGTCTCTGAGGTTTTGAAAACTCAGGGACTCTTTTGAAAAAACATGAAGCACTGAATAGAAATATCAGTGAAGGTTTTAAGAACTTTCAAAGTATCGCTGTTAAGGAAGAGATATTCAGCGATGAATTTTGTTTTGAAATCTTGCATTTTCATGCGTTTGTCAGAGAGAGAAAAACATACCTTGATATCAGCTAACCAAGTTTATTCAGAGAGAAGATGATTGAATAGGTTATACAAATTGATTTTACCCTATCGCTGATCAATGTGAACCGCTGAAGATTTTACACTTCAAAGTTCAGCATTCCAAGCTCGCTGATGAGGAAGTTGAATCTTGTCTCATCAAGAGGTTTGGTAAAAAGATCAGCTAACTGATAATCAGTTGGGATAAAATGAAGTTCTATATCACCATTCATCACATGATCTCTGATAAAATGATATCTGATTTCTATGTGTTTCGTCTTTGAGTGTAGCACTGGATTATTTGCTATAGCGATGGCACTAGTGCTGTCGCAATAGATTGGAATTTTGGAGAGCTGAAGATCATAGTCTAGTAGCTGATTTCTCATCCACAAGACCTGAGAACAACAGCTTCCAGCGGCTACATACTCAGCTTCAGCTGTGGAAGTGGACACTGAATTTTGCTTTTTACTTGTCCAACTTACCAGCTTTCCACCTAGGAGCTGACATCCTCCTGTGGTGCTTTTCCTATCCATTTTGCATCCTGCAAAATCACTATCTGAATAGGCGGTTAGATCGAATCCTGAATCTTTGGGATACCAAAGACCTAGATTCGTTGTACCATTAAGATATCGAAAGATTCGCTTTACAGCTTTCATATAAGATATCTTAGGTTCAGCTTGATATCGTGCACACAAGCAAGTTGCAAACATAATATCGGGTCGGCTAGCTGTAAGATACAGTAGTGAGCCGATCATCCCACGGTACAGCGTGACATTGACAGGAACACCCTTAGTGTCCTTATCAAGTATCAGCGGTGGTGCCATAGGGGTTTTCATAGCTGAACTTTCAGTTAAGTCGAATTTCTTCAGCATATCTTTAACATACTTTCCCTGATTAATGAAAGTTCCTTTCTCAGTTTGCTTAATCTGAAGACCAAGGAAATATGTTAGTTCACCCATCATGCTCATTTTATACTCATCTTTCATTCTATCAGCGAAACGAGTACAAAGCTCAAGGTTAGTAGAACCAGATATAATGTCATCAACATATATTTGAACCAAGATAATATGACCTTTCACTTTTCTAAAAAATAGAGTTTTGTCAATCTTACCTCGCTCAAAATGTTCAATGTGGAGATAAGTAGAGAGAGTGTCATACCATGCACGAGGAGCTTGCTTTAAGCCATAAAGTGCCTTATCCAGCTTATAAACATAATCTGGACGCTTAGGATCTGAGAATCCTGGAGGTTGTTCCACATAAACTTCTTCATTCAGCTTTCCATTTAGAAACGCTGACTTAACATCCATCTGATGTACTTTGAAGTTTTTGTGTACAACGTATGCTAAGAATAGACGAATAGATTCAAGTCTAGCTACGGGAGCAAATGTTTCGTCATAATCTATGCCTTCCTCTTGTATGTATCCCTGAGCAACAAGACGAGCTTTGTTGCGAGTTACAGTACCATGTTCGTCCAACTTGTTTCGATAGACCCATTTAGTGCCTATCACTGTTTTGTCAGTTGGTCTGCGAACAAGTTTCCAAACCTTGTTTCTTTCGAATTCAGTCAGCTCTTCTTGCATAGCGCTGACCCAGTTTGGATCTCTGAGGGCATCATCTATTTTCTTTGGTTCAGTTAAAGAAATAAAATTAACAAATAAACAAATGTTACCTGCACTTCGTCGAGTCTGAATACCAGCGTTTGGATCACCGAATTTGATCAATTGGGTGATTTGCAGTCCATCGCTGAGCCGGAGCATAAGTCGCTGACTCATCTAGAACTGGAGGAGCTGAAGATGAGGCTTCAGCTGCTTCTGGAGTATCAGCTAAGAGAGGAATGCTTGCATTTGTCATTTCATTCACTGATTGCTGAGAAATAGATGGAATGTCTGAGACATTTGGATCAACTGCAGGTATAGTGTTTATAGGAACAGCTGAGACCCAAGATGTTTCAGCTTCACTATTCTGCATGTTTGGAATGATAGCAGGACTATCATCTTCTACTGGATGAGCATGAGGTGTGGGAATGTCTTCTGAATCACCAAGATGGGAAAACATCCATTGATTCAGTTCTTCTGTATCAGCGTTCGGTTTAGAGTTCGCTGAACGGGATTCGTCAAACGTGACGTGAATAGTTTCTTCTACAGTTTGTCTTCTACGATTGAAGACTCTGAAGGCTTTGGAGACTGAGGAGTATCCAAGAAAGATTCCATCATCAGCCTTAGGATCAAACTTTCCAAGGGCATCTCTGTTGTTCAGTATGAAACACTGACAACCAAAGATGTGAAGAAAGCTGATTGAAGGCTTTCTCCCATGAAAAAGTTCATAGGCTGTTTTATTGAATCTTTTAACTATCAGCGACCTGTTTTGCGTAAAACAAGCAGTGTTGACAACTTCTGCCCAAAACTGAGTAGGCATGTGAGAATCGCTGAGCATTGAACGTGCAGCTTCAATAATTGTTCTATTTCTTCTTTCAGCGACTCCATTTTGTTGCGGTGTTCTCACTGAAGAAAAGTTGTGAGAAATACCCTTACTCTCAAAGAAGGAATCAAGAGAACTGTTTTTGAATTCAGTCCCATGATCACTCCTTATTGAGCGAACGGTCAAATTGTTCAGGGTTTCCATCTTCCGAACAAAAGTGATGAGTTCTTCAGGGGTGTCATTCTTGGAACGGAGAAACATAACCCATGTATAACGAGAGAATTCATCAACTATGACCAGCGTATATTTCTTTCCAGCGATGGATTGTTTGTTAACAGGACCAAACAAATCCATATGGAGTAGTTGTAGAGGAGATGACACTGAGGAAACTTGCTTTGATTTAAAGCTAGCTTTGGTCTGCTTCCCTTTTTCACACGCTGAACATAAAGACTCTTTGGCGTATGAGTGTTGAGGTAGACCAGTGACTAACTCTTTCGAAGAAAGAGTGTTCAGTGTCTTGAAATTTAGATGCGAGAGCCTCTTATGCCATAGCCAGTTGACATCAGAAGATGCTTTTGAGAAGAAACAGGAGTTCTCAGTGGTTGTTGAGTCCATGTTTATTACATAAACATTTTCCAAACGATAACCGCTGAGAGCTATCTTCTCCTTTTTGTCAGTGACAAAGCAGGATTCCTTAGTGAAAATCACTTTGTTATCCATGTCGCAAAGCTGACTGATGCTCAGAAGATTAGGCTTCAGCCCTTCAACATATGCGACTCTTCTGAAGGAGGTTGTACCATTTGAAAGTACACCATACCCTCGGGTATGTCCTTTTCCATTTCCACCGAAAGTCACAGAGGGACCCTTCTCTTCCTTGTATTCAGCGAGCAGGTTTTTCTTTCCAGTCATGTGTCTAGAGCATCCGCTATCGAGATACCAGATACCCTTCTTAACCTGAAATACAAAGAGAGATTAGTTTTTCTTGGGTACCCACTTAACCATGTATACACATTTGTTAGTGGAAGTAGTTGGAATGGAAGATTCAGCAGTCTTCGCAGCATTTGAAGATTCAGCTTTGTCTTTCTTCACTTTGGTTAATTTCTTAACTTCAGTGGTAGGAGTCACCTTGACCTGATTTGCATCAGGGTTGGTCTTCTTTGCCTTGGGGGCAATCTTCACCTTAGCTATCTTTTCAGCTTTGGTGGCTGTGGGGCACTTACTAGCAATATGATCAGTGAGTCCACAGTGATAACATTTCCTATAGCTGAAAATAGTTCTAGGACCATTTGAATGCTGAGCTTTTAATTTTGAATTAGAAGTGCCAGCACCAAGTAAACTATTGGCTTTAGAAATAGGACGAACATTTAGTTCTTCAGATTTCTTACCAAGGACATCCACTCTGAGTCTAGGAGTAGATCGCTGAATAGGTCCAGAGATCAGCTTTCTAGATCCAGAGGGGTAGGTCACTGAGGCTTTAGAAACATTCAGCTTTGGTACTAAGGTACCCTTCTGAGGATTTTGGTAAATAACAATTCCTTTACCTTTGTCTTTAGAGACAGAGGTGGGTTTTGAATAAACCATTTTCTCCTTGCCTTTTGAGGTAGGAGTTTCCTCAGGGATTGGTGTAATGGACGAGGAGCACTAAGAAGATGAAGTATCAACGACTGAGGATACGAACGTTCCAAATTTAAGCATTGAACGCTCAGTGGTTGGTTTTGGAGTATCATATTTGTAACCCAGACCACGTTTATCACTCAGGGGAATCTGAGACTTTATTATCTCAGTGATCTTTGTTGAAGAATTACACCATCCTTCAACAGTAGCATTTTCAGCTTTTAATGCAGCAATAGCTTCTGCTCGTTCGATTTTGACTAGCTGATTTAAATAGACTTGATCTTTAAAGTCATCTTCAATTTTAGAAAGCTTTTCTATTTGAAGGTGGCAGTTTTTAAGTTGTTCAGCGAGATCAAGGTTTTGGTTTTCAACCACAGTTTTGCCGTTCATGGCTTCATATAAGCTTCTAGTCAAGAGATCGATTTTGCGGAGACTATCAGCTTCATCAATATTTGCAATATTGGTAAAGAAAGAAGGTGATACCTGAATAGCAGAGTTTGAAGTGGAGGGAATGTCTAAACTTTCTTCCTCTTCTTCAATTTTAGCCATAAGACAGAGATTGGCTTCATCATCTTCAGAGTCAGATGATGATTCTTCTTTTTCAGAAACAGCCCAATCATAGTTAGCCATCAGGCCTTTGCCTTTCTTCTTAAAGCTTTTCAGCTTCGCATACTTCTCTTTCAGCTTTGCGTATTTATCATCTTTATTCCTTGGAACAAATGATTTCTTTGGGAAAGCTGAAGGTCTAGAAACCTTTTTAGATCTGCACTCGTTAGCAAAATGACCTGTCTTTTCGCAGTTGAAACAAGTAGCAGTAGCCTTATCAACAAAAGCTGATGATTTAGGCTTGTCAGTTATGGAAAGAGGTTTGTTCTTTCTAAACATCTTCTTTTTGGCGAATCTCCTGAACTTTTTAGTTAGGAGAGCCAAAGATTCATCGTCATCTGAGGAATCAGATTCTGATGACCTTTCAGAGTTACTTTCTAACTCAGTGATAGTGACCGAGGGTCGCTGAGTAGAAGGTTCCTCTGAGATTAAAGCAACAGGGGTGCTTTTGGAATCTTTTACAAGATTCTTCTTGAGATGGCTTGATTGCTCATGATTCAGCAATGTACCATATAAGGTTGAAAGGGTCATTGATTTAAGATCCTTTGACAGCTTGAGACACATAGAATAATTGTCCCAGCTTTCAGGTAAACATTCTAGAAACTTTGTCAGCACTTCAAAGTTAGAATATTCCTTACCAACAGTTTTCAGATCTATAATTAAGCAATTAAAACGTTGGTGAACTTCAGAGAGAGTTTCATTCTTACCAGAAATGAAGCTTTCGTATTGTCTTACCAGGTTGATTTTTCTTGAGTCTTGGACTTCAGACGTTCCTTCATACTGAACACATATTGTGTCCCACATGGCTTTTGATGTTTTCAGATTCATGACGGAATGGTAGACTTCGTCAGGAAGAGCCATGGAAAGTATGGATCTGGCTTTTGTATCTATAGCCACTTTCTTCTTATCTTCATCGGTCCACTGAAAGATTTCTTTAGGGACCAGCCTTTCAGGAATAGCAGGTCTATTCTCAGCGGCTGGAACTGCAGCGTCTATTCTTACAGGGATGAATGGACCATTCTCAAGATAGTAAGGCATAGTAGGGTCTACACCTTCTAAGAAGAGTATCATCCTATTTTTCCATAAGTTGAAATTATCTCTGGAAAATCTAGGGGGTTTTGCAAGAGAACCATTGTCTATATAATTTGTGTTTGTGTTGGTGGCCATTTTCAGATAACAGCAAGGAAGAGAAATATCTTAGATTAGATCTTGTTTATGAGATTAAACAAATCCGCTCTGATACCACTTGTTGGTCCCGAAGGCCTATACAAGTTTGTAGAAGGGGGGGGGGGGGGTTGAATACAAACACACAGATTTTACTTTTCTAAATTGTTTATTGATAAATCATTAACAATTTACAGCTTGTTGCGGAAACAAGATTAAGGATAAACCTAAATCTAAACAAGTTGGAACACTAAGGTTTCTTGCACTAAGAAAGATAAGGAAATTACTAATAATAACCTATCTGAGATAAGAGATTTGAACTTGTCCAGAGTTAGCAAGTTACTTCAAATGAAGTGGGTTCATCTCTTTATATACTGCATGCATTTAATGCAAGTCAGTATACACTTTACACGTGTCATCAGCTGGTTGGTTGCATGTCATTGACCTTTGTTGACAACCTTAGTAGCCGCATGTATGAACAGTGTAGTGTCAGAGTTGTTGTACGAATTCAGATAATCGAAGGTTCTTTTCTGACATTTCGTACGGAGTCGTGCAAGGGTGGTTAAGACAAAAGTACTTTGTACGGAGGACTTCATGATCAGCTTTCGTTGATTCAGCGATTATCATTATCTATTCAGCGAATGATAAAGTTCAGCGATAGCTGAAGTCTTGTACTTGATACTTCACATTGAGTGAACAAATCTGAGTCTTCGCTGATCCGCATCAGTTCATTAGGAGACTTGTCGCTGGTTCTTGAGCTTGATCTTCGACTTCAGCGTAGAACCTATGTTGACGTGAAACTTGTCTTCAGGGATCATAAGTAAACAACTAACTTATCAGCGATCACCATAAGTACTGAACAGACTCAGAGTATTATGGTGAACAGTGTCGCTGAATGTTTAATTTAAAGAGCGAGAGTTCCTATCAGCGGTACTGGAAGATCTTAGTACTTATCAGCGATAGTGAAACTCTGATACATATTGTTTACTTACAATTTTCACTAAGTATATAAGAGAGAGTCATTATCAAATCACTGAGGGTTTGGATCAACATAGTTTATTAGCTACCAGCTAGCTTATGAGTCAACAACTAGTTTACCAGCTACCAGCTAGTTTATCAGCTAGTTTGCCAAACATAGCCTAAATATTAGGGTTAAATCATGTGAAAACCAAAAAAAGATTAAGAACCATGAAAACCTATTTTAATTATTGTTGCTTTTAACTATAATAACTAAATTTGAACCATTATAATTTTATTATTATATAAATCATGAACCGGTCCATGATTGGGAGTGAAATGTTTATAAAATGAGTAGGAAAGAGAAAACTGATGTGTCAAAGAAAGAAAGTTGATGTGACAGAGTCATGAACTTCTAAAGAGGTTCATGACTGCGGATGCTTTGAGGGAAACTCCAATGGAGAGGTTCTTGAACCTCACACGTGTCCATGAACCGATTTATGAAAAAATGTCATTGAGTTTTGATGGGTTTTGCTTGGACACACACACGCTTTCAGGTGAGTCTTCATGAGACTTCTGGGATGCATACATATGTAAATATAAATTATCATGCATGATAATTGTTTGTAGTTATGTGGAGCATGATGATATATTTTTATATGCATGTTTACGGGTGCATGTTTCATGTATATAAATATATTTTTATTCTGGAGTTACATATGTTATGCATGAGGAGATATTTTATGTACATGTTATGGGTGAATGTTTTCATGTACGTAATCGTTACAAGGAGATTGCATGCTAATTGTTTAATTGATTTATAAACATATTTAACATGTTATATTTTTGGAGTTGGTTTTTATGTGGCACGTTTTGGTGTCGTTATTTGGGTATGGGATCGGGCTTGATATGTCACACTTTGAGGTGGAACGTCCCCGTAATGGGTGTCGGACGGGTGTGAGCCGTGCGACCCAGAGAATGCTAGTGACAGAGTGGACCTACCTGGTGAGAAGATTTCTTTGGTGTCAAATGTTTTACAAAAACATTATGCATACTATTTATTTGGTGTTCAATGTTTTATGCTTGTTGGAGTGTGTATTTATGTGCATGTAAACCATGAATTCACTTAGCTTTTTAGCTAACTATTAGTATGCATCTCAGGAGCCGGTGGTTCGGGTCTGAACAAAGGGAAGGGCAAAGCATAGATAAATTTACCATTGATGCATTTTAATGCTTTGCTATTTGTTAAACTTATTTATCATGTATTTGGAGTATTATGTAACGTAGTCCGGTATGAGACGGACTAATGTTGGAGACTTGTATTTACTTTAAGTTAAGACTTCTGTCGTGGTAGTGATTTTGGTTATACCTTATAATCGACGTCACAATGTAATATTTTGTAGGAATGATGTGACATTACCTAAAGGTGAACTTGGGAATGTTACATAAGAAAATATGAGAGGTGGGTTGGTAGTGTATTAATGGTTTGTACATGCTTTAAACATATATATATATATAAAGGCGGGTTCAAACGAGGAGCGCATCAATTTAAGAGAACGTGAGGAGCACTTCCATGCTTCTGATCACATGTGATCAACAACTGCTAAAAAATCGGAACAAATCAAAAATTCGCGCAAGATGTGGCAAGTCGCGGATCATTAATGATTCACAACTGTTAATCATATGTGATTCATAACTGTCAATTGCTCCTCCAGATCAGTTGTGAATCACATGTGATCCACAACTGCCAATCACATGTGATTCATAACTGTCAATTGCTCCTCACGTTCTCACGTTTTGGTGCGCTCCTCGTTTGAACCTTCCTCTATATATATATATGCATATTGAAAATAATGTTTAGACAACAAAGGGAACACAAAAAAAAAGACTAAAAAGGTTTCCTCAATTAACGTAGGTACCACACATGCCTTTCCACGAGGAAATGTGATCAATTGTAATTACAATTCATTTTATAATCAGTTCTATTTCATGCACGGTCATGAACCTTAAACCTCTTACTCTTAAAGACTCGTGACTTTGTCAAATTAGTTTTCTTTTTCTTTTCTGTTACATTAATTCTTTACTTTTTTACATATTTTATAAACATTTCACTCTCAATTATAAACCTATCATAATAATTAAAATTGATTATTATAATTAAAAATTACTTATTACGAAATTTAAAGTTATATTAATAAAAAACCATAAATTATAAATAAGTTAACAATAATAAATATTAAATAAAATAACAGTAAATATCAATTAAAATAAAACTATCAGTTTTGTTATCTTACATTATCATAAATATACTTTGCTTATTAACCATTTTAAATATTATCATTTAATAAAAAAAATTATAAAAAAATGGACTAGTAGAGAGAGAGAGAGAGATTACATATATATATATATATATATATATATATATATATATATATATATATAGGGAGGTTCAGGGGAAAACCTCAAATAAATGGAAAACTAAAAAACACTTTATCAACCGTTAGATTAGATGATCTGATGGATGTGATTAGTCGGGCGGTTACAACAATATTAATTAAATTAAAAAACCTCACCCCCCCTATTTTTTAATCGAAAAAATACGAAAAATAAACAAAATTCGAACGAAATAAATTACACCAAATAAACGATCATATTTTTCTCGTTAATTTGACATCCATATTGGTATACTTTTTTCTCCCTATTTTCGTGATTTTCCGGTTTTCCAGTTATTTAGGATTTTCCCTTGAACCTGACCCTATATATATATATATATATATATATAGAGAGAGAGAGAGAGAGAGAGAGAGAGAGAGATCAATTCCATGTAATGGAAAGTTTCAACGGTTCTTGATTGGATTGGAGAGGAAAGTTTCAATTCCATGTAGTGTAACGGAAAAACTCTTCTCTCCCAATACATCAAAAAATAGTGGATCGGTGCAAATTGCAAAAAGCCATAAAAAACAAGGATGTGCTCTCATTGTTTTTTGAGTAAATTACATCCCGATCCTTGTGGTTTGTTGATATTTTGGATATAGTCCCTAAAATGCGTGTATTACACTGGACGTTCCTGTGATATGCAAAAGTGCATACAGAAGGTCCCTCCGTCTAACGGAACCAAAAAAAATTCTGTTCACCTAATTAAGTATGAGGGCACTTTCGTCTTTTACCCTTTTTCTTGTCTCTTAGGTAGCGTTTGGTACGCAGACATGATCGGACATGACTTGACATGACAGAACTAGACAGGACAAAACGGGACTGGACAAGAGGGCGGGACAGAACAGGAAGAGACAAAACAAGTGTATGTCTTGTGTTTGGTACGACTATGACTAGATAGGACATGATTAGACAATTTCCTCTAAAACTTGTTTGATGATTTTATATATCATATAATAGTTATAAATGATACAAATAAAGTATATATATTTAAATAATTTAATTTAAAAGTATTTTTAACTTTTTACACAATGTTCAAACACATAAATACATACATAAATGATAGTACAAAAGGTGGAGGTGGTTGGCGGTGATCGTCGGTGGTGGCGGCGGCAATGGGTGGTGGTGATCGGTGGAGGTGGAGGTAGTCGACGATGGTAGTGGTGGATGTGGTAGACAATGGTAAAAGAGGTTGTAGTAGTGGAGGAAGAGGTGGAGGTGGCCGACGGTGGTTGGTGGTGATCGGTGGAGGTGGCGATGGTGGTGGAGAAAGTTGTTGTAGTGGAAGAAGAGGTGGAAGTGGTTAACCACGGTTGGTGGTGGCTATCGGTGGCCGTCGATGGTGGTGGCGTGGTGGCGGCTATGGGTGGTGGTGATCGGTGTTAGTGGAGGTGGTCAACAATGGTAATGGTGGTGGTGATGGATGAATGGTAGCGGAGATGGTGGAGAAGGTTTTTATAGTGGAGGAATAGGTAGTGGTGGCCGAGGGTGGTCAACGGTGGTTGTCGATGGTGGTGGTGGCGGTGATCGATGGTGGTGACCCTTAAGGCTAATATCATATTAGTTATATATCAAATGAAGGTAGGTCGTTGATTTTTTTTGTTTTCGTCTCACTTTTATCCCATGCTGTTCCATCTATTTTGGTGGAATAAAAAATGTTTTAGTTTTTTATTTTGATTTTGGTTTTATGTTTTAGATTTTTATTTCATTTTAGTTTTATGTTTTGATTTTTGATTTTGTTTGTTATTGAATAAGATAATTTAGGAGAGAGAAAAAAAAGTAAAGAAAAGACTCAAAAAAACTAAAATACCCTATAACTTAACAGGATTAACAGAATCGTTTTGATTCCATTAGACAGAGGGACCTTCTGCGGCATTTTTACATACTACAGGGACGTCCAATGTAATAAACGCATTTAGACTATATCCAAAATAATAGAAAACCACAGGGACTGGGAATGTAAATTACTCTTATTATTGGGTGTTACTATTGCTACCCCTCCACAATCTATACCCAGCTGCAACTTTTGTCCCCCACTTGTCCCCAACGAATCCCTCTCACAAACCCAATATAATTTTAATATTTACATTTTACCCCCTATACTTATTTAATAAATTTACTTTATACATTTTACTTTTTTTATTTTCATTTTACACCTTAATCATATTAACACATAAAATCGTATATTAGCTAAAATACGTTAAAAAATACGTTTTAATTTTAACAAATTACACTATTATAATCGTCTCTTCGATACGTTCGAAATGAGCCAAATATTGAATATTTTTTATTTAATTATTTTATTATATATCATATATACTACATAAAAATATTTTTTATATTTATAATTCATACTCTTATAGTTAATTATTTAAATTATGTTACATCTCTTACCGTTCTAACTCATTAAGTTAAAATTTATACAAAACTTTACTGTAATAGCTTTTAGAAGAGTTTTTTTGGGTTCATAAAAATGTTATATTGTTTTATAAGTAAAATATTTATCTTGTAAAATATTTTCTCTCGAAAAATGTTAAAATTAGTCAGATTTCGGGTTAGTGTTGTTGGGTTCAGATATTATGAGGGTCCTGCACTTTGTATACCATGCTTTTGTCGGCCATCATCTCACAAACCAAAAACAAATTATATATCATATATACTACATAAAAATATCTTAGAACGAAATCTTAATATTTTTTAGCATGAAAATAAAATTGTTATATATACAAAATAATATTTGAATATTGTGTACAATTGTTATATATACAAAAAAATTAGTTTTTAAAAAAACTCTTTATATATGGCACATCTACACCAATATTCTGAAACATTGTAAATCGCAGATACACGATACACAATCGTGGAATTCTTTTTATCATGCATGGATGCTTTCACTTGAATCTCCAAATCAAGAACTGTACACATACAATTTGGTACAACTTCAAGAAACGTTGCTCAATTATCCAGGTATTCTTGATATAAGACAGTTTAACCATTATTACTAAAGATATTGATATATATATTTGTTATATTTTTCAGGTGTTTTCGATTACCTGAATAAGGTATGGTTGATGCCATATAAGGAAATGTTTGTGTCTGCTTGGGTTGATCAATTTTTACATTTTGGAAATCACACAACAAATAGAGTTGAAAGCCAACATTCCAAATTAAAAAAATATTTGGAGACCTCACAAGCAGACTTAGAAATTTTTTTATCTCATATTCATCAAGTAATTCAGTCACAAGACACGTCGATCAAAACAAGTTTTGAAACGAGTAAAAATAATAGGAAACATCGATTTCAAAAATCACACTTTCAAAATTTGTGGGGCTTAATTTCATTTTATGCACTTGATATGATTTACAAAGAATATGTGCGGTCTTTCGAGACTAACATATTTTCTGAAAATTGTGGTTGTATAATGCGAACAAGTCATGGATTACCATGTGCGCATGAACAAGCACTATATATATGCCAAGGCGTACACATTCCACTTGATGCGATCGACGTATTTTGGAAAAAACTTGATTTCTCGCCATGTGCTTCCGCACAAGATGATGATATTCAATGTGACGACGAAGTACAGATGTTTAGAGAAAATTTTAATAAACAATCAATTTCTGGTTGTAAAACCTAGCTAAAAAGGTTAAAATTATAATAATGCCATCAAAATCGTTGTTTGATGAACCCTCAGCTCATAGAACCACTCGTGGACGTCCTTCTCAAAAGAATCAAGCTCTACAGAAAAAGATTCCTGAAGACCATCGTAGACGCAGTTGTTCTAACACGCCGACATTTATCAACTCTCAAGGTTTTGCTCATCAAGAATCAGTGAGGCATAGCTCCTACTTCCCACGACAACCCACCCCCCCTAAATCCATATCTTGATCAAATCCCGAGTTTATTTCATCCATACATCACACAAATACAAGATGTATTGGGCGATAGAAATTGTGGATTTCGAGCCATATCTACTTGTCTGGGTGGTCATGAAGACCAATGGGACAACATCCGCAGAGAGTTAATTGATGAACTAACTGAGTATCAAGAATATTACTCTTTTGTGATTGGCAGAGACGAGTGTCAAAGAATTTATGATGCGTTAAATTTTTTCAAGAAGGGCGTCTTTGCACCACCTATGTATTGGATCGCTATGCCTGAAATGGGAATTCTAGCTGCTTCAAGGTTCAATGTCATACTACATGTTCTCAATATGGCAGGTAGTGTGACATACTTACCATTCAGGACACCACCGCCGTCATCATCCCAACACGTGTCAATTGCAATAGTGCATGTTAGTGGTAATCAAAAAATAAGAAGGTATTGACGAATAATAATATAATTACATCAAAAAATAACGTAAACGTATGACATATAGTAATATAATTAAATAAAAAAATATTTAATATTGGGCTCATTTCGAAGGTATCGACGAGACGATTATAATGGTGTAACTTATTAAAATTAAAAAGTATTTTTTAACGTATTTAGTTAATATACAATTATATGTGTTAATATAATAAAGGTGTAAAATGATAAATAAAAAACTAAAAAATATAAAGTAAATTAATTATGTAGGTATAAAGGGGTAAAATGTAAATTTAAAATAAAAAAATAAAATAAAAATGTATGTGAGGAGGGGTATACAAAATTGTGGATAGAATTTCCCTTATTATTTTATAGAAGGGACCACGTCTACCTTTCCGAGTTTCCGTGTAGAAAACATGGTCTTCTTTACACACATCCACATCAGCTAAAACTGTTACTCCTTCCTACCCCATTCATGTCCCATCAATCCCATTGTGACGGGCATTGCTAATGGCATCGATGTTAAATGCATTGTTATTTGAACCAATCAATTCCAATTATAATCCATCATCTTTGTAACAGCCCAAAAGTACAATAGAGCAAACACATCCATTAAGCATAAATTTACAAAACTGGGTCCCTAAATTTTCATTACATCATATATAAACTAAGGTTGGCGGAATCAACCTATACACAACTGAGAATAATCTAACTTCTACTAGGGGCACCTGCACTATCGCTAGCTGCTTCCGTACTCTAACTTGCTGCTTGCTCATTTACCGGAGCCTCCGATGTACGCTTACCTGAAAAGGGGTTTTGGTTTTGAAAAGCGAGGGTTAGACCATGAGGTCTAGTGAGTTCCCTCCATAAACAGTGTACGTCAACATTATAAAAACATTTTATAAAACAGTTCACATTCTTCACATAAGCGTCAAACATGGTACTGCACGGTGTTAAGGATCACATCGCTAACCGCGATCGGGGCCCCAGCAGACTCCCCTTTCGCCTCTTCTGGAGCCTACGCAGACTCCCCTTCCCGGAACCTACGCAGACTCCCCTCTACTCGAAATAGGAGGAAACGAATTCCAGCCTACCAGTCTGTCATACATATCCAAGGGATCCTTAGAACCCGATGACCTATCTCTGATCCCACTGTGCAGACCGACTCCACATAGCATACACATAGTTCATCATAAACAGAAAACATGAACTCCGTATAACGTTTTACAATCCATATCATATTGTTGGACAATCTTCTCAGTAGAACATTCTTTTCATGGGAAAAACATTCGTAACAGCTTGTAAATAAGTCATGATCATAAACATACTCTGATCAGTAAAGTATTAACTTTGTTTACGTAAAAGTCAGGTAAAATGACAGCGCATATTCATAAAGTCACTTTCCTGGAAAAACACGTAAGAGCACGTATTTTAGTTAGAAAAACTCACCTGGCTAGCTTGCTCCAAAGCTCCTCACTTACACTTCCGATCTCTAGGCGGAACACCTATTATATATTAATAGCGTTCGTCATAATCCGTTCAATTATTACTCGAGTTAAATCCCGAACTCAACCCTAACTTATCTATATTGGTAGATTACCTTCTAGTCCAAAAGTCATAATTAATGGTCTTTGCTTACCCATCCGATTGACATGCTATACCGGATCCATTAATGTACCCGGCTCTAGGATCTCAACATAAAATTATAACACTTGGTTCTAAATAACAACACCGGATCACGTTACTAATAATATGGCCCAAATTAGTAATTAGACTACCACACCCTTATTATATAATTATAGACTTCAATAATAAACTAAACCCAAAAGGAAGAATAAATCTTCCGGCCCATCCATTAATCTTTCGACCCAACACCTTCGAATGAGGAGCCCAAATGAATTACGGGTCAACTTTCGGAACATACCGACTTCCGGTACACCCGGTTCCGAAAACCGAAGACTACGAACAAACCCACATATTTCGCCATTATTCAAATTCTACCCCATATTGACAACAATTCTTCTTTTTAATTGACACAAGCTATTCTCTAACCAAGAATCCACATAAACACTTGATTTAACTATGACAACAAGAATTATAATCAAAACTCTATATTAATACTCTTATTTGATTTCTCATTTCACATAGCCGAGTGCAACTAGAGACCTAACAAATCTAACATTACTTGAAAAAGAGAGCAATGCAATGGAAGGGTTTCTTACCGGAATAAAACCTCGCGGAATGGGAAACTGCTGCCTAGAACTCCGGCGACCACCTCCGGCGACCACCACTGCCGGCGACCACCACCTTCATCTCTCGCAACCTCCATCTCTCTCACGCTGCTCTCTCCCTCTCTCTTTCTCTCTCACGCAGCTCTCTCCCTTTCTTGCTGCTCTCTCTCTCACGAAGCTCTCTCTTTCTCTCTCACGGTCTCTCTCTCCGCCGTCCATCTCTCTCCCTCCGGTTGTCTCTCTCTCTCTCGCTCGTTGTCTCTCTCTCCGCCGTCTATCTCTCTCCCTCCAGCTGTCTCTCTCTCTCTCCCTCTCGCCGACTGCTTCTCTCTCTCACTCGCCGGCGGTCTCTCTCTCTCACTCGCCGGCATCTCTCTTTCGTCTCTCTCTCTGCCGGCTACACACACCAAAACACACCCATGAGACCAACTCTTTCTCTCTTTCTTTTTTTTGTCTATCTACATATGCAGCCATACCTAATACACTAACCCTAAAAATAAGACTTACTTTTCTTTCTTTCTTCCAGCACAAGATCGACTCATCTCAAAAAGGAAAAAGGGAATTGATTTCCTAATTTCCATGTTTTACCCCCATACTATGTGCAATATACAATAACCATCCTTAACTTTCGCTTTAAATAACATGTTATATTATTTTGGGTTATTACAATCTCCCCTCCTTAATGGAATTCCGTCCCGGAATTCACTCCAAAGACAACTGGCGAAAATTATTAACAAAACAATAGTAACATACCTTCACGCCCTAGTTGCGCAATCACGATTAAACTCACGATCTTTGCTTATAACCGAAACATACAATCATCCCATCCTTCATCTTACAAATCGGATCTATTACTTCCGGAACACCACGAAACTCGGGTTCTAAAACTCTATCGATTAACCACAATGACCATAAAAAAATCAAGTAGATATAAATAAAGTCATCCCGACTTTCTTATTTTAGATCGCTCCAAACAATTCCGCTGAGTAACCCAACAATTCACAATTTTACCAATAAATCGAAAACTACTCATTCTATCATACTATCATCGACTTCTCACTTTCCCAAATCGATCCTCCCCTATCAATTCTTAGTAAGAATTTCAGTAGAATTGCAGCGCATCCTGTAATAACTAATAAATGTCATTACTTGAGAAATCCAAAAATTTTAATCAACCAACCCAATGCTTATACATTTAACATGACATTTCTAAACAATTAATGATCATACCACCATTCCGGCCCATAATCACCATTCTTTAAACATAACCAAAGTTCTAACTATCTCCTTCTAGGATCATTCCCTCACACATAAGAAACCACTCATGCTCTTTAGAGGTTCGCATTTACTATTACACAATTTAACCAACACGCTCTTCATCCTCTTTAAACTTTCTATGATCCCAACATATATCTACTTAGCGATTCTTGCAACCAAAAACACTTGGTTCCTCCTTTGGGTAACCTCACACCACTACTCTGTCTTTCTATCCCGAACATAACACACTAAAAAGTCAACTTACACCCTATGTGCTCCAAAAAATCTGGTTAATAGATCGAACATCTCATCCGAAAATTCCCAAAAGCTTATATAGGATGCTTTCTTTCCCTCTAACATCAACTCACTACGCTACTAGCTGGTACGCTTAACTTGGCAATGAATGCCCTCACGTAGCTGTACATTCCTCACTCACACTGCAAACAAAATCTCTCATGGCCATCCTTACCCAACTGTCGACTTCTACATTAACTGATAACCTGTACTACTTCCGTAACTTATTCTTTAACAAGGGTTCCTTACGGAACCTAATACTCTCAGCTTATCACAATCAATTTCATGGTCCGTCTCCCTCCTTTCGTAACCTACTCCTGTACATCAACGTTACATGTTCACCTCAAGACTCACATTTCCACGTCACGGACATTTCATTCTTCCTTACCACACTACTCTTTAACGAGTCGCTAAAAACATCACCTTGGCAACCGTACTTCCAGTTACTGAACAAGGGTACAAACACTCATACAACCGATACTATAACCCACTACTGACGGAACACCTATCCCAATACTACAACGTTCTCTCCTGATTTGACCATCAACTCTCCACTCTCAGAGTTCTTTCTTAGTTTTAAAATGCAACATCCTACGACCTAGTGAGTTCATAGCCCTCATGCATGACGACGCATTAAATAACTCATTTCGCACACTTTATCATTTTAAATAAACAACACTCGAAAACATCTTGGGTACACATGTCCCCATTACGCTCATAAATGCAACGCCCTGCACAACGATCTCGAGAATCGTTCGCATGCAGCTTTCCATAAACTTAATCTTACTCCTACCGAACGGTGTCAACTCGACAGTGATATATTGCATGAAAATCTTTTTATTTGGCACAATTTTGAAAGAATTACCGTCGCCAGGTAAATCATTTGGTTTTCGTACTCATAAATAACTCCAACATGCCATTACTCACTTTGGTTATAAAAGTTTTGCATTTAAATCGTTTTCTCGACTCTTGCAATAATTTAACTCATCATGAAAAGAGCGAAATACTTTACAAATCATGAAACTCGAAACTTCATGGCGCCATGTGAATGAAATCACCTTTTTCTTTAAACGTACGCGTGCACATTCTGACTCATTTTCGATCAAAATTTATCTTTACATATTTAACTTAAATCGTGAAATATTCATGTTACATAAAAAAAAACACCATGCATGAGACTCTACTTGCATTTGAAGGCTACTCACTCTAACAAGGTCAACTGCTTTACTCGCTTAGCCCATCCTTGACATTCTACCTACGACCAACGGTCGCCCTCTCGGTCACGCAACAATTTGCTGAACACACTTTCCACATCTCACTTACTCGACCCCCTTCATACTATTTCGTTTTAATCACTATCTCATTTTCTACTTCTACATTCTTTCATTTCACAATAGGTATCTTATTTCATTTACACTGCCTTGAAAAGCTCGACTAAGAAGTCAGGGTTCTATTGATACATCCAAAATTTCAACACTGTTATTCCTTACCATTCTAACTGATCTCGTCCCACTATTTCTAGAACTGGGACTTTCTAGAAACAAGAGTCTTACTCAAAATCAATCATTTTATCTCTTCGAACCCACGAAGATCTATCTCTATACGATTCATAACATTCTAAACAATGTTTCGCCTCTACGATGTATATAATATTCACTTCATGAATGATTTCCCAAGAACTTCCCCAACAAGGGGTCTCAGTCTACACCTCGGAGATCTCGTCGACATTCTAACTTACTGAAACACGACATAAACACTGGGTAGGTTAATAAGGTAGGTTAAGCACATACATGTACCTGTAAGTTCGCAATTTCACTGGCCAGGTGAAATCTCAAACTTACCTTACATGACAGTCCTCGGTACCCTATTAGTCCTATCTCTATGATAGTGTCATCCTAACGCATTTCCTGATTCTCAGTTGTGATTTCTACTCCCAAGTTTAAGTTTAGGCCCGTCCGGTCACCTAAATCCCTTAAACTATGGCTCTGATACCATTTGTAACAGCCCAAAAGTACAATAGAGCAAACACAGCCATTAAGCATAAATTTACAAAACTGGGTCCCTAAATTTTCATTACATCATATATTGTTGGGTCACCAAGGATTTGAAATTGACTCACCGATGTTTTCCCTAAAACTCCCTACTTAGAATATTTTAGTTCAGTTCTTTGAATGACTTGTACAAGATATCAAATATTCGGTGAAGTCGAAGATCAACCGAAACCAAGCTTGAAGACTCTCTACTTGTGGAAAATAGAAGAATCTCGGCAACATTCAAACAAGTCATCACCACCGAAATTCCTTGACATTTCGGTGGCCTTCTCTCCACCGAATTTATAAGACAATTTCGGTGGCCTCTTCCACCGAAGTACATGGACAAATTCGGTGGTCCCCTTCTCCCACCGATGACCCTTTCGGTGGCCCTCTCACCACCGAAATATATATGTAACTTCGGTGGTCCTCTCACCACCGAAATATACATGTAACTTCGGTGGTCGCTTCACCACCGAAGTATACTTGTAATTTCGGTGGTCCTTTCACCACCGAAAATTGCTCGCAATTTCGGTGGACCAGTTACCACCGAAACATGCTTGCAATTTCGGTGGACTAGTCTTCTTTCCACCGAAGATTTCTCAATCTCGGTGGAAACCACTTCGGTGCTAAAGGCTCAAGACAGAAGATCATTTATTATGGGACAATATCCTCCAGCAGAGAAAAGTGACAGTTTGTCTTTTTATCCACCTTCAGCTAAGGTCCCTATTATCTGCTCAAGCTACTCTGTCTGCACCTAGTGAAAAGTGACAAGGACTTCACAGTTCTCCTGAAGTCAACATTATCAGCATATGTGAAGATGACAAGTGTCCCAAGCATTTAATGCTTGGGCACTCCTTGGCACTATAAAAGGAGAAGTGCTCTTCTTGCAAATACTTACGCTTTCAAGAAATTCTCTCAGTGCAAGAAACCTTCTTTTAAGCCTTAAAACTCAATAGCTTTGCTCTTAGTGTTCTTAGTTGTTTTGTTGTATACTTTGTGTAAGATTGTTAGAATAGTTTATCTGTTCTTTTCCGCAACAATCTTAAGTTTTCTGTGTGTAATTCTTTTGAAAGTTTTTCAAATATAAGAATTAAAATTGTGAAATTTTTGTGTATTGTATTCAACCCCCCCTTCTACAATACTTGTTAAGCCATCTGGGACTAACAAGTGGTATCAGAGCAGAAAGTTTAATTCCATAAACTTGATTTGCGATGGCTGCCTCTTCTTCTTCTACTGTTGAAAACTCTTTTCAAAACAACTTCTCTGAAAACGGCTCTATTTCAAAACCTCCTAAGTTCAATCCCAACAACTTCTCTTTGTGGAAAAGCCGCATGATGCTATTCATGGAAGGAGTGGATACTAGATATCCAACCATTCTCAACGAGGGACCCATTATCCCCAGAGTTTGGGCTCGCTATGACACGCAGAGGCCAGGCAAAGAGGCCTTTGAAAAGGAAATCTCAAGTGATTCTGATGAGGAAAAATCCAGTGCTACTGGTCGGTATATTCTCAAAAATCCTAAAAAGTATACTGATGAGGAGAAACGTTTAGTTACTCTTGACTCCAAGGTAAGAGCTATTATTGCTCTCTCTCTTCCTGATGAGGTCTACCACTCTTTGGTGAACTTTGAAACTGCCAAAGAAATGTGGACCACTCTATGTGTTCTGTACGAAGGTACAGAGGAAGTCAAGAAATGCAAAAAGATTGGTCTTATCAGAAAGTATGAACTTTTTTCTTTTGAAAAAGGAGATTCTCTTCCTAGTTTCTATAACCGCTTCAACTCTCTTTTAAATGATCTTAAGTTGTTGGGCAGAGTCTATGATAATGAGGAAGTCTTGTGCAAGTTCATGGATTGTCTCCCAGATTTTTGGGAAAATATATGTACTTGCATCAAAACTACCAAGGACCTTGAGTTCATGCCCTTAACCGTACTATATGGTACTCTTTTCAACTTTGAGCAAACCAAGCTTCAACGGAAATCTTTCATCAAGGAAATAAAGAGCTCCTCCATAGCTCTTGTTAGTGAAAGTTCCAAGAATTCTCAAAATCTTCCTAGAATCACCTATCCTTCATCTGACTCTGACAATGACAGCCAAACAAATGTAACCCACCAAACGGAAGCATATCTTAGTGATGCTGATGATGAAGGTGAGGATATCATGGTTGAACAGTTGTCGGATGAGATGGCAATGATGGCCGGTTCTAAACACAAGTTTCGTCCCTTCAACAAATCTCGAAGTCTTAGAAAAACTTCATCTTTCAAAACCTCTTCTGACAAGTCCAATGAGGAATGCTACAACTGTGGCAAGAAAGGACATTTTGCATCTGAGTGTAGAAGCAAGCGTATCTCCAAGTCCAAATTTACTTCTTCTGACAATCCCTCTTCAAAAAGGGAAAAATCCAAACACATGCCTTTCAAATCAACCTTTCCCAAAAAGGAGTCCCCACCATCCTTCTTAAATCATCAGGAGCGTGCCGAGAAATATAAGGCCAAGTACAAGAAAGAGAAGGAAAGGAGTGAGGGTCTAGAGAGAAAAGGGAAGGGTCTCATGGCAGAAACCCACGATTGGGACGACGAAGACACCTCCGACAGTGATTCTCAGAATAGATGCTTTGTGGCCATCTCAGAAGAAATGGAAGTTTCCGAAAGTGCCACTTCACCTATGGCTCTAGTGGCAACTGGGTGCTCCACAGCCTACGCTCAGGTACATCCCTTCAATAATATGTCTGATATTGAAAAGATCAATGCTTATGAATCTTTAACTCAAGACTTTTATTCTGTTAAAGACAGTAAGAATAGAAAATCTGTTCAAGTAAAAGAGCTCAAAGCTGAACTTGAAATTTGCATGTCTAAGCTTAAAAGGTTTGAGGAAATAAAAATTGAGCTTGAGGACTTGAAAACAATAAATCATCTGATCTCAAAAGAAAAGAACTCTCTCTTTAAGAAACTAAAAAGGGAACAAGAAGTCATTAAAAAATGGTCAAGCTCTTCCAAAAATCTTGAACAAATCTTTCAAAGTCAAATCTGTAGTACAAACAAGTTCGGTCTAGGATTTGGAAAAACTGATGTTTGTAAGTCCACTTTTGCTCGTGTTCCCCCCACCAATGCTTGTGATAATCTCTCTGATTCCAGCTCTTGTGATTCCATCTCTTTGAACTCGTTAGATCTGTGTGAAGCCTTAAAATATGGGATATCCTTAAAGGCCAAAGACTCCTCATTGCAAATTACTGAGAAGCAAGATTCAAATGACGTTTCCAAACCCATCCATGATCAGCTCAAACTTTCAGTCATGGATGAAGCCTCCTCCTCAAACTCTGCAAAAGCTAATCCTTCCAAAAGATCTAAACCCACCGATCTCATCTCCTTTGTGCCCACCGATCCCACAATCTATGACCCTCCAATCCCTCTTCATGAAGTGTTGAAATCTATTCACATAGACACCTACACCGAACCTAAGCCCTCAAAGATCCCCAAAAGGGAAACTCCTGTTCATTCAAAAAGGATTTCCTGTGCTGACAAAGGAAAATCGATAGTCAACTGCATGGCAAGCTCTCATCCCAAAAGTTCTACCCCAAACATTCCCCTTTACAACACCTATGTACCTAGATCTGTGCTTTTGAGAAAATCAACTCCCAAAGATTTATCCAAAGGAATCCTTGGGTCCAAGCCCCCTGCTCTGTTCTCCTCTAACAAGGTTATAAGAACAAATGATAACAGCCAAAACATGAAAAATGCTAAAAAGGTTTTTATCTATAGAAAATGCTATAACTGTGGTGACACTTTTCATATGGCTAAGGACTGTCCCAAGGATAGGATTGATAGATCCAAGCTTAAGGAATCAAGCTCTTCTAACCCCAAAGGACCCATTACAAAATGGGTACCAAAGAACTAATATGTGTTTGCATGCAGGCTTTTGAGCACCATCAAATTTGGTATTTAGACAGCGGGTGCTCACGCCATATGACGGGAAACAAGTCTCTTCTCATCAACTATGTGCCGGGAAAGGGTCCATCTGTAACCTTTGGTGATAATTCTAAGGCTTACACCAAAGGATACGGGACCCTCTCTAACGGATCTGTAACTTTCAACAAAGTGGCTTTTGTGGACGGCCTCATGCATAACCTTCTCAGCATTAGCCAACTGTGTGATCTTGGATACAAAGTTATCTTTGAACTTTGTGTCTGCTCCGTGGTAGACAAACATTTCAATGTGGTATTATCGGGAAGACGGATGGAAAATGTCTACGTCATAGATATGGGGCAATCCAACTCTTCTCCAAATGTCTGCTTTGTGTCAAATGATGCATCCAAAAGAAACTGGTTGTGGCACAAACGTCTTTCTCATCTAAACTTCAAGACCTTGCATAAAATTTCCAACAAAGAGCTGGTGACAGGCATGCCAAAGTTGAACTTTGTCAAAGAGAAGCTGTGTGATGCATGTGAAAAGGGAAAGCTCACCAAAACATCCTTCAAGACGAAGCAATGCTCTTCCATCACTCTTCCTCTTCAATTGCTGCACATGGATCTATGTGGACCAGTCAGCACTCCAAGTCTTGGAGGCAAAAGGTATATTCTTGTTATTGTTGATGAATTTACCAGATATACTTGGGTGTTCTTTCTCAGGTACAAAAGTGATGCTACTGAAGAAATCATCAACTTTGTCAAGAAAAATGAAGTTCTCAATGGCCAGCTTGTCCGCTCGGTAAGAAGTGACAATGGCACTGAATTCAGAAATAGTGCTCTCGAAGACTTCTTCACCGAAAAAGGGATCTCTCAGAACTTCTCCGCTGTTCGTACTCCTCAGCAAAATGGAGTGGTGGAAAGGAAAAACAGAACACTGTGTGAGGCCGCTAGATCCATGCTGAGCGAATCAAATCTTCCCACCTATTTTTGGGCCGAAGCTGTGAATACTGCCTGCTTCACTCAAAAAAGGTCAGTAATATCCAAAAGACATGATAAAACCCCGTATGAAGTTTTTCATGGTAGAAAACCAAATATTGGCTTTCTTCATGTCTTTGGGTGTATCTGCTTTATTCTTAATGATCGTGAAAATCTTGGGAAGTTCGATCCCAAGGCAGATGAGGGAATATTTGTTGGATACTCCTTATCCTCCAAAGCTTATAGGGTGTACAATCTCAGAAGAAAAAGCATTGATGAGTCCATCCATGTCAAGTTTGATGATCTCAGATGTTCCTCACTCTCAAGTGATGAGGATGATTTACACAGATGGATTTCATCATGTATTGGTGATACTCCCTTAGTCACTTCCACCGATATCTCCTCTATTCCCTCAAATCCTTCCATCTCAAAAAACCCAGCTGGATCACTCTCTCCCACCGAAATTGATCAACCCATCTCTCACACCAAGCTCCCCATTTCCACCGAAAATCTACTCCAAAGCCCTTCTTCCATCCCTAATCCCACCGAAAATCTCATGGGTCCCACTACCGAAAATCCCACTTTACACCAAACCTCTGATCCTACTACTCCATTTCACTCTACTCCTCATACCCCATCACCTTTACCCCCTGCTCTAAAATGGACCAAAGATCACCCCATAGATCAAATTATTGGTGATCAACAAGCAGGTGTCCAAACCCGCAGAGGAGTTGGAAATATCTGTCTCTACGTGAATTTCCTCTCTCTCTCTGAACCCAAGAAAGTGGATGAAGCTCTATCAGATCCTTGTTGGATCACTGCCATGCAAGAAGAACTTTCTCAGTTCCAGAGAAATAAAGTTTGGAGATTGGTTCCCAAACCCAGAAACAAGACAATCATTGGAACCAAGTGGGTATTCAGGAACAAAATGGATGAAGATGGTACTGTGATCAGGAACAAGGCCCGATTGGTAGCTCAAGGATACAGACAGGAAGAAGGCATTGACTATGATGAAACATTTGCCCCTGTTGCAAGACTTGAAGCTATAAGGATCTTTCTGGCTCATGCTGCCTACCGAAATTTTAGGGTTTTTCAAATGGATGTTAAAAGTGCCTTTCTCAATGGGGAACTTACAGAAGAAGTCTACGTGAAACAACCTCCTGGCTTTGAAGACCCAGCTCATCCAAACTTTGTGTACAGACTTGACAAAGCTTTGTATGGTCTCAAGCAAGCTCCACGTGCTTGGTATGACACTCTTGCCAACTTTCTTCTCAAGCATGGATATTCCAGAGGTAAAATTGACAATACTCTCTTCATCAAAGAAACCTCAGGTAATATAATTCTTGTTCAAATCTATGTTGATGACATCATCTTTGGTGCCACTGATGAATGCCTATGTGATGAGTTTGCCTCTCTCATGATGAGTGAATATGAGATGAGCATGATGGGAGAGCTTACATTTTTCTTGGGCCTTCAAGTCAAACAATCTTCAGAAGGAATTTTTATAAATCAAAGCAAATATATTCGGGACCTTCTGAAGAAATTTAACTTTCTAGACAGCTCTCCTATGAAAACTCCCATGGCACCTCCCTTGAAATTGTGTGCCGATCTAAAAGGTGAATCTGTGGATGTTACTCTTTACCGAGGTATGATAGGCTCTCTTCTTTACCTAACTGCTAGCAGACCGGATATTATGTTTGCTACCTGTCTATGTGCTCGTTATCAGGCCAATCCTAAAGTATCACATTTAAAGGCTGTAAAACGAATTTTTCGGTATCTTAAGGGCACACTGCACTTGGGTCTTTGGTATCCCAAAGACTCAAGTTTTGAACTAATTGGCTATTCAGATTCAGACTTTGCAGGTTCCCAGATTGATAGAAAGAGTACTACAGGAAGCTGTCAGCTCCTTGGGGGAAAATTAGTAAGTTGGTCCAGCAAGAAACAAAACTCTGTATCCACCTCTACTGCTGAGGCTGAATATGTAGCTGCCGGGAGCTGCTGTGCTCAGATTCTATGGATGAGAAACCAACTAAGGGACTATAATCAATTCTTTTCTAAAGTCCCAATTCTGTGTGATAATTCCAGTGCTATAGCTATAGCAAATAATCCTGTTCTTCATTCTAGATCTAAACACATCGATATCAGATATCACTTCATAAGAGATCACATTTCCAAAGGTGACATTGAACTACACTTCATTCCCACCGATTTGCAGCTTGCCGATATTTTCACCAAACCTCTTGATGAAACCAGGTTCAACTTTCTCATCAGTGAACTTGGGATGTGCAATTTCCAAGAATAAATATGTGTTCATGCTTCACCGATCTCACATCGGTGGACACCTTCGTATCTACTTCTCTCTCTCCACCGATCTCTCATCGGTGGACAACCTATGTGTCAAATCTTTTCTATCTCTTTTCATTTCGGTAATAATCTCGAGTATCGGTGAAGCGTGCCTACCACCGAAGCACGTTTCGGTGAAAATTTCCAGAATCGGTGGAAATCTGTCCACCACCGAAATCTCATTTCGGTGGTCATCTCAAATCGGTGAAACTTGTCCACCACCGAAGTCTCAAATCGGTGGTCATCCCAAATCGGTGGAAATCTGTCCACCACCGAAATCTCATTTCGGTGGTCATCTCAAATCGGTGAAACTTGTCCACCACCGAAGTCTCAAATCGGTGGTCATCTCAAATCGGTGAAAACTGTCCACCACCGAAATCTCAAATCGGTGGTCATCTCAAATCGGTGAAAACTGTCTACCACCGAAATCTCAAATCGGTGATCATCTCATTTCGGTGGTACTATCCAAATTCGGTGAACCTTTCTATCACCGAAGCCCCATTTCGGTGGTACTATCCAAATCGGTGAAACCTTTCTTCCACCGAAGTTCCACCGAAGTCCCACCGATCGTCCACCGAGCGAACACCGATTCCTCCACCGAAGCATCACCGAGCCTACACCGATTCACACGGTTCCCAAAGCCCACTTGTGACCACTCAATTGCTTTTGCGTCAGACCCTTCGCCTATCCGCCGCTCCTTGTCCCGATTTCCAATAACTCTTTCACCTCAAGAGCCGCATGTCCCCTCTTCCCATACAAAAATCATCATCACCGTGCCTTTTCATTTCCCTATATATACACATACCCCCTTCATTTCTTCCCCACTCCTCACAATTCAAACCTGCAACTCTCTCCACTCCAAACATATCTCTCTCATGGCATCCTCTCGATATCAAATTCCTACACGTTTTGAAGACCTCCGCTTCAACCAATGCAATCACGTTGCCCGCCTTGAATCCGATCCCGCTCATCCCGAGTTCTCTACTATCGCTAAATTTCTGTCTCGCTCTCCTCTTCTTCATGCCTTCTCATGCAACCCCAGGATGAGCAAAATGCTCATTAGTCAATTCTGGCTATCCTCCGTGTACGATCCCTCCAATGAGGCCATTCACGCCTCCATCTTCACCAATGCCGAAGGTGATCACGACCTCACTTTTGGGGTCGATGATGTTCGTCTAGCTCTCAAGATCGATGCCTTTCCCGACTATGAAGACATGTATTTGGATACCATCCATGAAGACATTGTTCTTACCACCGGTTATGTGCTCGACGACTCCTCCAAAAGCTCCAAAGGCCCCGGTACTCTTCTTCGCAGCAAAATGGGAGGCATTTGGAATTTCTTCTTCGCTCACGTTATCCATTGCCTCTCACGCAAAACAAGTGGACATGACCAATCGCCCTCACACGTAAACAAACTCGCTCATGCCCTCATCTTCCAAAGGAAAGTTGACTTCGCCCAATATTTCTTCTCAGAACTTGTCGAGGTCATCAAAACTCCCAAGAAGTGTTATGTTGCTTTTCCCCGCTTCATCTCCATGATTCTACAACACAAGCTTTCCAAAGCTTTGGAGACCGATCGCCGCTCTTCCTCGCCCCGGTTCTCGTATGAATGGTCATCTCCCGTTGTGGGCACCAAAACCCTCAACGTCAAGCCGCTCGCCACCGATCGCCCATTACGCCCAGGTATGATTTCCTTCGCTCTATCTCCCGAACTTCGTTGGGGTGACGCGGAAATTCCCGGGTTTCGCCACTTGGAAATTCCCGAGGTCACTCCAACTGTTGTGGTCCCTTCTCCCCGGTCCCGAGTGACGTCGGGTGGCACTCAAAAGAAACGACAGAAGGCCACCGGCACCTCCGCTCCCGCTTCTCGAACCACGTCACCGAGAGATCCCTCGGAGACTTCCCCGGTTCACACCCCTTCTCACAAGCGGAGGCACTCACCCTCCCCTTCGGGATCTCTTCCAAAGAGGTCTCGGAAACCATCGGCCCAACCGACTCATCCAACCGTCGATTCTCCAAAATCGCCGGTTGTTGAACTTCATCCCTCCGGGCCAAGGGTACCCGCTACACACCCCACCGTCCCCTCTGTTGCCTCTCGAAAGGCCTCAGTTACATTTCAGGAGAACCCCCCGCATACCTCCCCACTCGACTCCTTGGGTGGTGGGGATGACCTCGAGATCTCTCCGCTCGAGGGTTCTGACTTCACACTACACAGCTTTACACCCGATCAGTTTTCGATCGAAGACATTGCACAACCCTCTAAGGGTTCCCCCCCAATTGCACCCTTTGATTTCTTTGATTTTCTTTTAGCGGACACTGGTTCTCCCCAAACCATCCCGTCCACCGAAGAACATCACACCGAGTCTCCCTCGTCCTCGCAACAATCACCCCCCCGATCCCCTGCTCCCCCCCGATCATCTGCTCCCCCCCGATTGCTACAACCCGACAACTTGGTGCCTTACCTCCATATTCCCATTCCCGAGCCTGACCCCCACCGACTACTCTTCCAGTTTCCCGAAATCGGTGGCCACACTTCCCCGCCCATTGACCGCACCTCTACCTTTCTTAAATCTACCATCACCTTAATCTCCCAAGCCAATTCCCGCATCTCTACCCTCGAGTCTCAGCTACCGCATCTTCTTCTTGATGCCATCACCGAAGCCCTACGGCCCGTTCAAGAAAAATTATCTGCCCTTTCTACCACAGTGGAGTCCCTCTCCAAACCTTCCACTGACTCACCCAGTCCTGAACGTTCCCAGTGGGAAATGGATCTCGGTGATTTTGCCTTGGTTCCCCATACCACCGAAACGAGTCTAGCCTTCCTACACTCCAAGTTTGATAAGGCCTTCTATGAGTTAGGTTTCAAGTTGCCGGCTGTTCCTGAGGGGGAGAAAACCACGGCTCCACCGAAACTTCCATCCATAAAGAAAATTTCCAGTAACCAGCCTCCACCGAAACCCTCACCACCGAAACCATCCTCACCACCGAAACCCTCTCCACCGAAACCATCCTCACCACCGAAACCATCCTCACCACCGAAACCATCCTCACCACCGAAACCATCCTCATCACCGAAACCTTTCTCTCCACCGAAACCCTCTTCTCCACCGAAACATGTCTTACTCTCACCGACCAATACTGGCTCCACCGAAGCTCTTGACCTTAATGCATCAGTTGAGGGGGAGCAGTCCAGCAATGCTCCCGAAGACAAAGGGAAGAGAATTCTTTCGGCCGAAGAATTGGCCAGAGAAGCAAAGAAGAAAAAGGATCTGACAAAATATGGGGCTCGACCGAAGGACGCTGAAACTCTCAAACTCAAGCCTGCTTCTCAACCAATCACCACCGAACTTGGCCTCTCTGCTCAAGAAATTGAGGAAGCAAGAATAGCTCAAATCGACTTAGACAAATCCAGAGATCTTTCTCTCAAAGCTGCCACAGAAGAAGCTTCAAAAGTCAAGTCCACCGATGCCATCCAAACACAGAGATCGGTGCTCAGTGCCTTGGAACAACAAAAGAATGAAGAAATTAATTGGTACAAAAAGACCATGCACCACCGGAGCTATAGGTCACAAATTTCTTCAGTAAAGATTGCCACCTCCAAAGCAAATCCTCAAGACATCAGATTAATTATTAGCTGGGATGATGGTTCTATGAAGAGTGTGAAAGAAAGCCATCTCCAACTCTTCGGTCTCTCGGAATGGTATGAAATCACTCAACACCTCGTCAAGAGTCCAAATCCAAGGAAAGACATCTTTGTAAAATACATTGATGGTCTAATGAATAAGATGAAGGAGATCAAAAGAAAACATAACATCATTCTCTCCACCGAAGAAAGAGCCAAACTGCTGTCTCTGAAAGAGAAGATCATCCTCCCCAAAGTCAAAAATCCTCCTGACTCAGTCTTCAAGGAAATGGCAAGAGAAGGTAAAATCCCAAATGTAAGCAATCTTAACCTTACCATTCCCACCTCTGTTCCCTATCCTACCACAACCTTGAGCCTCTCACCAATACCAGGATTATTCTTCAACGACGGTCTCGGTCGTCGGGCATTCTTCAGATTTGCCCAGATGTCCATAGCCGATACCATATTTCTGGAAGGCATTCACAACCTCTTTCCAAACATCCCCGAAGCTCAACCGTTCTATAGAAACTTACTGGATGAAATCAAGCGCCGCAAAACCTCAAAGAAGTAAGTTCTCTCCAGTTAGTACTTGTAAAAGTTAATTTCTCTTTTTGTAAAAATTGTACGAGAACTTATCTTAATACAAGTATCTCTATTTGAATTTTATTTCCGTACATACTTCATTTTTTGTTCCCTGTAAATACTGTACATAGTATACATACACATACAAAAGAAAAAGGTCAAAAAGATCAAAAAGAATGGTCTATGTGAAAAGAACCCAAAAGAGTAAAAAGGGTCAAAAACGCACTTACTTTTGTTTACTCTTGAATATTCTAAGATAAGGAGCTCAAATTCAAATAGGGGGAGATTGTTGGGTCACCAAGGATTTGAAATTGACTCACCGATGTTTTCCCTAAAACTCCCTACTTAGAATATTTTAGTTCAGTTCTTTGAATGACTTGTACAAGATATCAAATATTCGGTGAAGTCGAAGATCAACCGAAACCAAGCTTGAAGACTCTCTACTTGTGGAAAATAGAAGAATCTCGGCAACATTCAAACAAGTCATCACCACCGAAATTCCTTGACATTTCGGTGGCCTTCTCTCCACCGAATTTATAAGACAATTTCGGTGGCCTCTTCCACCGAAGTACATGGACAAATTCGGTGGTCCCCTTCTCCCACCGATGACCCTTTCGGTGGCCCTCTCACCACCGAAATATATATGTAACTTCGGTGGTCCTCTCACCACCGAAATATACATGTAACTTCGGTGGTCGCTTCACCACCGAAGTATACTTGTAATTTCGGTGGTCCTTTCACCACCGAAAATTGCTCGCAATTTCGGTGGACCAGTTACCACCGAAACATGCTTGCAATTTCGGTGGACTAGTCTTCTTTCCACCGAAGATTTCTCAATCTCGGTGGAAACCACTTCGGTGCTAAAGGCTCAAGACAGAAGATCATTTATTATGGGACAATATCCTCCAGCAGAGAAAAGTGACAGTTTGTCTTTTTATCCACCTTCAGCTAAGGTCCCTATTATCTGCTCAAGCTACTCTGTCTGCACCTAGTGAAAAGTGACAAGGACTTCACAGTTCTCCTGAAGTCAACATTATCAGCATATGTGAAGATGACAAGTGTCCCAAGCATTTAATGCTTGGGCACTCCTTGGCACTATAAAAGGAGAAGTGCTCTTCTTGCAAATACTTACGCTTTCAAGAAATTCTCTCAGTGCAAGAAACCTTCTTTTAAGCCTTAAAACTCAATAGCTTTGCTCTTAGTGTTCTTAGTTGTTTTGTTGTATACTTTGTGTAAGATTGTTAGAATAGTTTATCTGTTCTTTTCCGCAACAATCTTAAGTTTTCTGTGTGTAATTCTTTTGAAAGTTTTTCAAATATAAGAATTAAAATTGTGAAATTTTTGTGTATTGTATTCAACCCCCCCTTCTACAATACTTGTTAAGCCATCTGGGACTAACATATATAAACTAAGGTTGGCGGAATCAACCTATACACAACTGAGAATAATCTAACTTCTACTAGGGGCACCTGCACTATCGCTAGCTGCTTCCGTACTCTAACTTGCTGCTTGCTCATTTACCTGAGCCTCCGATGTACGCTTACCTGAAAAGGGGTTTTGGTTTTGAAAAGCGAGGGTTAGACCATGAGGTCTAGTGAGTTCCCTCCATAAACAGTGTACGTCAACATTATAAAAACATTTTATAAAACAGTTCACATTCTTCACATGTGCGTCAAACATGGTACTGCACGGTGTTAAGGATCACATCGCTAACCGCGATCGGGGCCCCAGCAGACTCCCCTTTCGCCTCTTCTGGAGCCTACGCAGACTCCCCTTCCCGGAACCTACGCAGACTCCCCTCTACTCGAAATAAGAGGAAACGAATTCCAGCCTACCAGTCTGTCATACATATCCAAGGGATCCTTAGAACCCGAGGATCTATCTCTGATCCCACTGTGCAGACCGACTCCACATAGCATACACATAGTTCATCATAAACAGAAAACATGAACTCCGTATAACGTTTTACAATCCATATCATATTGTTGGACAATCTTCTTAGTAGAACATTCTTTTCATGGGAAAAACATTCGTAACAGCTTGTAAATAAGTCATGCTCATAAACATACTCTGATCAGTAAAGTATTAACTTTGTTTACGTAAAAGTCAGGTAAAATGACAGCGCATATTCATAAAGTCACTTTCCTGGAAAAACACGTAAGAGCACGTATTTTAGTTAGAAAAACTCACATGGCTAGCTTGCTCCAAAGCTCCTCACTTACACTTCCGATCTCTAGGCGGAACACCTATTATATATTAATAGCGTTCGTCATAATCCGTTCAATTATTACTCGAGTTAAATCCCGAACTCAACCCTAACTTATCTATATTGGTAGATTACCTTCTAGTCCAAAAGTCATAATTAATGGTCTTTGCTTACCCATCCGATTGACATGCTATACCGGATCCATTAATTTACCCGGCTCTAGGATCTCAACATAAAATTATAACACTTGGTTCAAAATAACAACACCGGATCATGTTACTAATAATATGGCCCAAATTAGTAATTAGACTACCACACCCTTATTATATAATTATAGACTTCAATAATAAACTAAACCCAAAAGGAAGAATAAATCTTCCGGCCCATCCATTAATCTTTCGACCCAACACCTTCGAATGAGGAGCCCAAATGAATTACGGGTCAACTTTCGGAACATACCGACTTCCGGTACACCCGGTTCCGAAAATCGAAGATTACGAACAAACCCACATATTTCGCCATTATTCAAATTCTACCCCATATTGACAACAATTCTTCTTTTTAATTGACACAAGCTATTCTCTAACCAAGAATCCACATAAACACTTGATTTAACTATGACAACAAGAATTATAATCAAAACTCTATATTAATACTCTTATTTGATTTCTCATTTCACATAGCCGAGTGCAACTAGAGACCTAACAAATCTAACATTACTTGAAAAAGAGAGCAATGCAATGGAAGGGTTTCTTACCGGAATAAAACCTCGCGGAATGGGAAACTGCTGCCTAGATTTCTGTTACAAACTTCCATCCCATTGCTACTATACTGATTCAAGATCATTGCTCCTTATACTTTTATAAGTATGCTTTTGTACAGCAGATTAGATGGATTTCATAACATGTTAGTATCAAAATGGCTGAATTTATGAGTTAAAATAAAAATTAGAATGAATGTGGGACCAGAACTGAGTCAAACACACTGTATGCCATGAAAAAAGTTATTATAGATTAAATTTCTTTTACTGTTTATGAAGAATATGTTTACATAAATCTGATAAAAACTATATTAATCTTTTTGTTGGGAATTTCGTCACTCCTTTTACCACTACACATGGCACCTCCCCTCATCCTAGTACATGTGTTGCCACTTTTTAGTTAGACCACATACTTCCTCGAAGAAGGCCCCAGTTTCATGAAGAACCAGAAAGCAATGTTCTTTCAATTCTGTTATCTTTTTAAATTTGATGCATAAAACAACCTTTTTTCTTTATGTTCTTGGAAAAAAAACCAACCAAAAATGCATCACCTCATTCTTTTTTTTCTTGATATTCTTGAAGAACCCAACTCAAAAATGCATGATATCTATCTAGGTGTTTTGTGATTTCACCTTCTCTTAATGTTCTTGAAAAACTCAACTAAAAATGCATGATTTTTAGCTGGGTGTTTAGGAATTGTACCTTTTTATTGATTTTCTTGAAAACTCCAACTAAAAAATGCATCATTTTCAGTCTGGGTGTTTGTTAATTTCACCTTTTTATGGATCTTCCTGAAGAACCCAACTAAAAAATGCATGCTTTCTATCTGGGTGCTTAGTGATTTCACCTTCTTCTTCATCTTCTTGAAAAAACCAACTAAAAATACATCATTTCCATCTATGTGTTCACAAAATTCCACCTTTTTTATCTTCTTCAAAAACCCAATTCAAAAAATGAATAATTTCCATCTGGGAGTTCACAGTTCAAACTGAAGTGTTGATGGATATCAGCAAATTTACGCTTCAACTACTGTGTTCTTTTTGATGGTCAACCTTGTGGAAACATGAAATCGCATAACATATATCGTAAAAATCATGAATTGGAACCTATTAGAAACATCAATAAGAGTCACAAAATAAATAAATAAAAGGTTTTAAATATATCACCAAGAAACATACCTCAACCAGTTCTATTCATCACAATTAAAACAATACCAGGCCAATGTGGGTTAGAAAAAATTAAGTACGTTCATTCAGGACTTTCAACAAACACATGGGAAGCAATACAAGTAACAAAAGAAAAAATCAAATACGTGCACCAAGGAGAGGAAAATATTTGGAGTGGAAGAAGTAGCAAACTTAGAGGGTGTTTGGGAGTGCTTTTAAAATCTGCTTATTGACTTATTGGCTTTTCAAAAAGTCAATAAGTTAAAAAGCTTGTTTGGCAAATGCAAAAGTGTTTTTAAAATAGCTTTTGAGTTTGTCTACAAACGTGATTTTTCATAAGTCACACATTCCTGACTTTTGGATAGCAAAATTACAGAAATGCCCTCATCCTAATGGATTAGCTTTTTTTTCTCAATTGACTTTGGATTAGCTTTTTTTTTTCTCAATTGACTTTTTGATAGCAAAATCGTATTTTTAGACAATATTTTTTTTAACAAATATTTTTTTGTATATGACACGTGTCATTAATATTATCATTGTATGATAACAAAATTGTATAAATTTTATTATATTATATATTTGTAAAAAAAATATTTGTTAAAAAAATATTGTCTAAAAAAAGGTTAAAAGTAGTAAAGTATTAAAATTTTGATAAAAGTATACAAAATTGTATGTAAAAATAAGGAAAAATGGTTAAATAACAAGGCATGTCCTTTTTGGTCATTTTACATGTATAAGCTAAGCCAAACACTTTTTAAAAAATAACTTATTAACTTATTGACTTTTATAATCTCAAAAGCTAATCCAAACACTTTTTTAAAAACTCCTTTTCCAAAAGCAATAAGTCAATAAGCACTTTTGGCCAAAAGCACTTTTGGACTAAAAAAGACTCCCAAACACCCTCTTAGATAAAACAAACAAGCTTTTACCTTCAATCTATATTGGGGGTTTGATTGCAAGACCTCAACCTGATAAATGCAAACAAAAGACACGTACAACAAAGTTGGAGTGAATGTATTTGGTTATTTCTATCAACAAATAAACAAAAGCCATAAATTACCTGTCAAGATGGAGGATCCTTTAAAGAAACAATGATTAAACCTTACCTAATGGAGAATATCGAGAATTAAAACTGGAGATGGATGAGGACTGTGATAAAACCTTACCTAACAGAGAACGTCGAGAGATAAAATTTACATGTATGAGAGGAAACTATGACCAAGCTCTTTAAAGTCCCCTGAATCAGCTATCGGGAAGGGGGAGAAGACCAAGAGGTTGGAAACCCAAATCGTGCAAAAATAAGACGTAAAGCCAAACATACCTGAAATGGCGAAACCCTGATAAGAAACCTGAGATGGTGAAATCTTGAAGAAATAAAGAAACCCAAAGAAATCGATGGTGAAACTTTGTGCAAACATCAGATAAATCGATGATGAGAAATCCTACCTGAGAACATAACATCCTTTGTTGATTTTGAAGCAACCGGGAAAAGAGTATGAACAAGATTAATTGTCATCTTGCGATTGGTACGACTAGAACAACATTGAAATAATTGTCTGTTTTGCGTTTGGTACTCAAGAGGACGGGACAGAGCTGTTAAAAAAACCAAATTACCCCTAACATGTTAGTTTTTTTTATTTTTTATCATATAATAGTTTTAAATTACACCAACTAAAAATTAGAATAAATTACAAATTTAAGTCATTTGATTATTTTATTTAATAGTTTCTATTTATTTTTGTATTAAGTATTAATGTTATTTGTATGTGTAATTGATAAAATAGAAAAGAAAACTACCAAAAAAAACAATTGAAGATTTGCATAGCCGCTCCTCTACTTTTTCACCATTTTCACCCTTTTCACCTACCCCACCTTCTTCACCATCACCTATCATCACTTTCTTCATGGTCACTTTCCTCACCATCATCTTCATCTTCATCATCACCTTCTTCACAGACCCAGAAAATTCATCGGGAAAAAAAATCGAATTTGTTTGTGTTCTTGATCGATGTTCCAAAATGGAATATGTTTGTGTTCTTGATGTTCCAAAATCGAATCTATTTGAAGGATGCGATCAATTTCAATATACTCCAGACTTGGTGATGCGTTGAGTTCAATCCTAATTTGGAGAAGGTAGAATCTGATTTGTAGCTTTTTTAGGTTTTAGGAGGATAAAATTGTCATTTATCATTTTTGTCCAAGGTTGTTCCACCTCTTTGTGTTGATCCAAACCCTCAGTGATTTGATAATGACCCTCTCTTATACTTAGTGAAAATTGTAAGTAAACAATATGTATCAGAGTTTCACTATCGCTGATAAGTACTAAGATCTTCCAGTACCGCTGATAGGAACTCTCGCTCTTTAAATTAAACATTCAGCGAACACTGTTCACCATTAATGTTCTGAGTCTGTTCAGTCATTATGGTGATCGCTGATAAGTTAGTTGTTTTACTTATGATCCCTGAAGACAAGTTTCACGTCAACAAAGGTTCTACGCTGAAGTCGAAGATCAAGCCCAAGAACCAGTGACAAGTCTCCTAATGAACTGATGCGGATCAGCGAAGACTCAGATTTGTCCAATCAACGTGAAGTATCAAGTACAAGACTTTAGCTATCGCTGAACTCTATCATTCGCTGATTTGAAATGATAGATCGCTGAAACATCGAATAGCTGATCATAAAGTCTTCCGTACAAAGTACTTTTGTCTTAACCACCCTTGCACGACTCCGTACGAAATGTCAGAAAAGAACCTCCAAAAATCTGAATTTGTACAACCACTCTAATACTACACTGTTCATCCTTACGGCTACTAAGGTTGTCAACAAAGGTCAATGACATGCAACCAACCTGCTGATGACATGTGTAAAGTGTATGCTGACTTGCATTTAATGCATGTAGTATATAAAGAGATGAACCCACTTCATTTGAAGTAACTTGCTAACTCTGGACAAGTTCAATCTCTAATCTCAAGATAGGTTATTATTAGTAATTTCCTTATCTCTCTTAGTGCAAGAAACCTTTGTGTTCCAACTTGTTTAGATTTAGGATTTATCCTTAATCTTGTTTCCGCAACAAGCTGTAAATTGTTAATGATTTATCAATAAACAATTTAGAAAAGTAAATTCTGTGTGTTTGTATTCAACCCCCCCCCCCCCCCCTTCTACAAACTTGTATAACCCTTCGGGACCAACAAGTGGTATCAGAGCAGATTTGTTTAATCTCATAAACAAGATCTAATCTAAGATATTTCTCTTCCTTGCTATTATCTGAAAATGGCTTCCAGCACAAACACAAATTACATAGACAATGGTTCTCTTGCAAAACCCCCTAGATTTTCCAGAGATAACTTCAACTTATGGAAAAATAGGATGACACTCTTCTTAGAAGGTGTAGACCCTACTATGCCTTACTATCTTGAAAACGGCCCATACATCCCTGTAACAATTGATCCTTCAGTTCCAGCCACTGCGAATAGACCTGCTATTCCAGAAAGGCTGATTCCTAAGGAAATACACATGTGGACCGATGAAGATAAGAAGAAAGTGGCTATAGATACAAAAGCCAGATCTATACTATCCATGGCTCTTCCTGACGAAGTCTACCATTCCGTCATGAACCTGAAATCCTCAAAAGCCATGTGGGACACAATATGTGTTCAGTATGAAGGTACTGCTGAAGTCCAGGACTCAAGAAAGATCAACCTGGTAAGGCAATACGAAAGCTTCATTTCTGGTAAGAATGAAACTCTCTCTGAAGTTCACCAACGTTTTAATTGTTTAATTATAGATCTAAAAACTGTTGGTAAGGAATATTCTAACTTTGAAGTGCTGACAAAGTTTCTAGAATGTTTACCTGAAAGTTGGGACAATTATTCTATGTGTCTCAAGCTGTCAAAGGATCTAAAATCAATGACCCTTGCTACCTTATATGGCACGTTGCTGAATCATGAGCAATCGAGTCATCTTAAGAAGAATCTTGTAAAAGATTCTAAAAGCACCCCTGTTGCTTTAATCTCAGAGGAACCTTCTACTCAGCGACCCTCTGTCACTATCACTGAGTTAGGAAGTAACTCTGAAAGGTCATTAGATTCTGACTCTTCAGATAATGATGAATCTTTGGCTCTCCTAACTAGAAAGTTCAGGAGATTCGCCAAAAAGAAAATGTTTAGAAAGAATAAACCCCTTTCTATTACTGATAAGCCAAGATCATCAGCTCCTGTTGATAAGGCTACTGCTACTTGTTTTAACTGCGAAAAGATTGGACATTTCGCTAACGAGTGCAGGTCTCAGAAAGTTTCGAGAAACTCAGCGTTTCCCAAGAAATCGTTTATTCCCAGGAATAAAGATGACAAATACTCAAAGCTGAAAGAAAAATATGCAAAGCTGAAAAGCTTTAAGAAGAAAGGCAAAGGCCTGATGGCTAACTATGATTGGGCTGCTTCTGAAGAAGAAGAATCATCATCAGACTCTGAAGATGATGAAGCAAATATATGTCTTATGGCCAAGATTGAAGAAGAGGAAGAAAGTTCAGACATTCCTTCCACTTCAACCTCTGCTATTCAGGTATCACCTTCCTTCTTTACCAATATTGCAAATATTGATGAAGCTGATAGTCTCCGCAAAATCGATCTCTTGACTAGAAGCTTATATGAAGCCATGAATGGCAAAGCTGTGGTTGAAAACCAAAACCTTGATCTCGCTGAAAAGCTTAAAAACTGCCACCTTCAAATAGAAAAGCTTTCTAAAATTGAAGAAGATTTTAAAGATCAAGTATATTTAAACCAGCTAGTCAAAATCGAACGAGCAGAAGCTATCGCTGCATTAAAAGCTGAAAAGGCTACTGTTGAAGGATGGTGTAATTCTTCAACAAAGATTACTGAGATAATAAAGTCTCAGATTCCCCTGAGTGATAAACGTGGTCTGGGTTACAAATATGAAACTTTAAAACCAACCACTGAGCGTTCAATGCTTAAATTTGGAACGTTCGTATCCTCAGTCGCTGATACTTCATCTTCTCAGTGCTCCTCGTCCATTACACCAATCCCTGAGGAAACTCCTACCTCCTCAAAAGGAAAGGAGAAAATGGTTTATTCAAAACCTACCTCTGTCTCTAAAGACAAAAGTAAAGGAATTGTTATTTACCAAAATCCTCAGAAGGGTACTTTAGTACCAAAGCTGAAAGCTTCTAAAGCTTCAGTGACCCATCCCTCTGAATCAAAGAAGCTGATCTCTGGATATATTCAGCGATCTACTCCTAGACTCAAAGTGGATGTCCTTGTTAAGAAATCTGAAGAACTGATTGTTCGTCCCATTTCTAGAGCAAATAGTTTACTTGGTGCTGGTACTTCTAATTCTAAATTAAAAGCTCAGCATTCAAATGGTCCTAGAACTACTTTTAGCTATAGGAAATGTTATCACTGTAGACTCACTGATCATATTGCTAGTAAGTGCCCCACAGCCACCAAAGCTGAAAAGATAGCTAAGGTGAAGATTACCCCCAAGGCAAAGAAGACCAACCCTGATGCAAATCAGGTCAAGGTGAATCCTACCACTGAGGTTAAGAAATTAACCAAAGTGAAGAAAGACAAAGTTGAATCTTCATATGCTGTGAAGACTGCTGAACCTTCCATTCCAACTACCTCCACTGACAAATGTGTATACATGGTTAAGTGGGTACCTAAGAAAAACTAATCTTCCTTTGTAATTTGTATTCAGGTTAAGAAGGGTATCTGGTATCTCGATAGCGGATGCTCTAGACATATGACTAGAAAGAAAAGCCTGCTCGCTGAATACAAGGAAGAGAAAGGTCCCTCTGTGACTTTCGGTGGAAATGGAAAAGGACATACCCGAGGGTATGGTGTACTTTCAAATGGTACAACCTCCTTCAGAAGAGTCGCATATGTTGAAGGGCTGAAACATAATCTTCTAAGCATCAGTCAGCTTTGTGACAGGGATAACAAAGTAATCTTTACTAAGGAATCCTGCTTTGTCGCTGACAAAAAGGATAAGATAGCTCTCAGCGGTTACCGTTTGGAAAATGTTTATGTAATAAACATGGACTCAACAACCACTGAGAACTCCTGTTTCTTCTCAAAAGCCTCATATGATGTCAACTGGCTATGGCATAAGAGGCTATCTCATCTAAATTTCAAGACACTGAATACTCTTTCTTCAAAAGAGTTAGTCACTGGTCTACCTCAACACTCATACGCCAAAGAGTCTTTATGTTCAGCGTGTGAAAAAAGGAAGAAGACCAAAGCTAGCTTTAAATCAAAGCAAGTTTCCTCAGTGTCATCTCCTCTACAACTACTCCATATGGATTTGTTTGGAAAGAAATATACGCTGGTCATAGTTGATGAATTCTCTCGTTATACATGGGTTATATTTCTCCGTTCCAAGAGTGACACCCCTGAAGAACTCATCACCTTTGTTCGGAAGATGGAAACCCTAAACAATTTGACCGCTCGCTCAATAAGGAGTGATCATGGAACTGAATTCAAAAACAGTTCTCTTGATTCCTTCTTTGAGAGTAAGAGTATTTCTCACAACTTTTCTTCAGTGAGAACACCGCAACAAAATGGAGTCGCTGAAAGAAGAAATAGAACAATTATTGAAGCTGCACGTTCAATGCTCAGCGATTCTCACCTGCCTACTTAGTTTTGGGCAGAAGCTGTCAACACTGCTTGTTTTACGCAAAACAGGTCGCTGATAGTCAAAAGATTCAATAAAACAGCCTATGAACTTTTTCATGGGAGAAAGCCCTCAATCAGCTTTCTTCACATCTTTGGATGTCAGTGTTTCATACTGAACAACAGAGATGCCCTTGGAAAGTTTGATCCTAAGGCTGATGATGGAATCTTTCTTGGATACTCCTCAGTTTCAAAAGCCTTCAGAGTCTTCAATCGTAGAAGACAAACTGTAGAAGAAACTATTCACGTCACGTTTGACGAATCCCGTTCAGCGAACTCTAAACCGAACGCTGATACTGAAGAACTGAATCAATGGATGTTTTCTCATCTTGGCGATTCAGAAGATATTCCCACTTCTCATGCTCATCCAGTAGAAGATGATAGTCCCACTATCATTCCAAACATGCAGAATAGTGAAGCTGAAACATCATGGGTCTCAGCTGTTCCAATAAACACTATACCTGCAGTTGATCCAAATGTCTCAGACATTCCATCTACTTCTCAGCAATCAGTGAATATAATGACAACTGCATCCATTCCTCTCTTGGCTGACACTCTAGACGTCGCTGAAGCTTCATCTTCAGCTCCTCCAGTTCAGATTGAGTCAGCGTCTCACGCTCCGGCTCAGCGATGGACTGTAAATCACCCAATCGATCAAATTCTTGGTGATCCAAACGCTGGCATTCAGACTCGACGAAGTG